>OX244040.2:59266910-59935224 GCA_945859785.2 Tridacna gigas | reverse complement strand
GAGGAGCGATTGGGCAAAACTTTATGGGCAAAACGCGCAAAAGCCCTATTCCCTAAAACCCTAACCCTAACTCCACCGAGCACTTTTCACTTCCGGCTGTCCTTGTGCCAGCTACGAGCATTGGCTCACAACCCAAGAATCCAATGCATTCTTACTTCTACAAGACATACATTCTCCACAAACTACATGTCTTACACATTTTTTGAACAACATATTCAAAACTTGCATAATGCATCAGGAGAAAATGGCTACAACTGTGCCAAACACGAGCATCGACTAGCAGCACAGAAATCTGAACAAACAATGTCTACGAATATAGTACAGACATGTACCGCAGGTTTATCATTCTTCAACAGTAGTTATATAACTACAGCCAATCAAATCATATATTCAGCTTAAACCGTAATATAAGGACAGCCAATCAGAGGCCAGCAAATAGAATGATTGACAGGTGGGAGGAGCGATTGGGCAAAACTTTATGGGCAAAACGCGCAAAAGCCCTATTCCCTAAAACCCTAACCCTAACTCCACCGAGCACTTTTCACTTCCGGCTGTCCTTGTGCCAGCTACGAGCATTGGCTCACAACCCAAGAATCCAATGCATTCTTACTTCTACAAGACATACATTCTCCACAAACTACATGTCTTACACATTTTTTGAACAACATATTCAAAACTTGCATAATGCATCAGGAGAAAATGGCTACAACTGTGCCAAACACGAGCATCGACTAGCAGCACAGAAATCTGAACAAACAATGTCTACGAATATAGTACAGACATGTACCGCAGGTTTATCATTCTTCAACAGTAGTTATATAACTACAGCCAATCAAATCATATATTCAGCTTAAACCGTAATATAAGGACAGCCAATCAGAGGCCAGCAAATAGAATGATTGACAGGTGGGAGGAGCGATTGGGCAAAACTTTATGGGCAAAACGCGCAAAAGCCCTATTCCCTAAAACCCTAACCCTAACTCCACCGAGCACTTTTCACTTCCGGCTGTCCTTGTGCCAGCTACGAGCATTGGCTCACAACCCAAGAATCCAATGCATTCTTACTTCTACAAGACATACATTCTCCACAAACTACATGTCTTACACATTTTTTGAACAACATATTCAAAACTTGCATAATGCATCAGGAGAAAATGGCTACAACTGTGCCAAACACGAGCATCGACTAGCAGCACAGAAATCTGAACAAACAATGTCTACGAATATAGTACAGACATGTACCGCAGGTTTATCATTCTTCAACAGTAGTTATATAACTACAGCCAATCAAATCATATATTCAGCTTAAACCGTAATATAAGGACAGCCAATCAGAGGCCAGCAAATAGAATGATTGACAGGTGGGAGGAGCGATTGGGCAAAACTTTATGGGCAAAACGCGCAAAAGCCCTATTCCCTAAAACCCTAACCCTAACTCCACCGAGCACTTTTCACTTCCGGCTGTCCTTGTGCCAGCTACGAGCATTGGCTCACAACCCAAGAATCCAATGCATTCTTACTTCTACAAGACATACATTCTCCACAAACTACATGTCTTACACATTTTTTGAACAACATATTCAAAACTTGCATAATGCATCAGGAGAAAATGGCTACAACTGTGCCAAACACGAGCATCGACTAGCAGCACAGAAATCTGAACAAACAATGTCTACGAATATAGTACAGACATGTACCGCAGGTTTATCATTCTTCAACAGTAGTTATATAACTACAGCCAATCAAATCATATATTCAGCTTAAACCGTAATATAAGGACAGCCAATCAGAGGCCAGCAAATAGAATGATTGACAGGTGGGAGGAGCGATTGGGCAAAACTTTATGGGCAAAACGCGCAAAAGCCCTATTCCCTAAAACCCTAACCCTAACTCCACCGAGCACTTTTCACTTCCGGCTGTCCTTGTGCCAGCTACGAGCATTGGCTCACAACCCAAGAATCCAATGCATTCTTACTTCTACAAGACATACATTCTCCACAAACTACATGTCTTACACATTTTTTGAACAACATATTCAAAACTTGCATAATGCATCAGGAGAAAATGGCTACAACTGTGCCAAACACGAGCATCGACTAGCAGCACAGAAATCTGAACAAACAATGTCTACGAATATAGTACAGACATGTACCGCAGGTTTATCATTCTTCAACAGTAGTTATATAACTACAGCCAATCAAATCATATATTCAGCTTAAACCGTAATATAAGGACAGCCAATCAGAGGCCAGCAAATAGAATGATTGACAGGTGGGAGGAGCGATTGGGCAAAACTTTATGGGCAAAACGCGCAAAAGCCCTATTCCCTAAAACCCTAACCCTAACTCCACCGAGCACTTTTCACTTCCGGCTGTCCTTGTGCCAGCTACGAGCATTGGCTCACAACCCAAGAATCCAATGCATTCTTACTTCTACAAGACATACATTCTCCACAAACTACATGTCTTACACATTTTTTGAACAACATATTCAAAACTTGCATAATGCATCAGGAGAAAATGGCTACAACTGTGCCAAACACGAGCATCGACTAGCAGCACAGAAATCTGAACAAACAATGTCTACGAATATAGTACAGACATGTACCGCAGGTTTATCATTCTTCAACAGTAGTTATATAACTACAGCCAATCAAATCATATATTCAGCTTAAACCGTAATATAAGGACAGCCAATCAGAGGCCAGCAAATAGAATGATTGACAGGTGGGAGGAGCGATTGGGCAAAACTTTATGGGCAAAACGCGCAAAAGCCCTATTCCCTAAAACCCTAACCCTAACTCCACCGAGCACTTTTCACTTCCGGCTGTCCTTGTGCCAGCTACGAGCATTGGCTCACAACCCAAGAATCCAATGCATTCTTACTTCTACAAGACATACATTCTCCACAAACTACATGTCTTACACATTTTTTGAACAACATATTCAAAACTTGCATAATGCATCAGGAGAAAATGGCTACAACTGTGCCAAACACGAGCATCGACTAGCAGCACAGAAATCTGAACAAACAATGTCTACGAATATAGTACAGACATGTACCGCAGGTTTATCATTCTTCAACAGTAGTTATATAACTACAGCCAATCAAATCATATATTCAGCTTAAACCGTAATATAAGGACAGCCAATCAGAGGCCAGCAAATAGAATGATTGACAGGTGGGAGGAGCGATTGGGCAAAACTTTATGGGCAAAACGCGCAAAAGCCCTATTCCCTAAAACCCTAACCCTAACTCCACCGAGCACTTTTCACTTCCGGCTGTCCTTGTGCCAGCTACGAGCATTGGCTCACAACCCAAGAATCCAATGCATTCTTACTTCTACAAGACATACATTCTCCACAAACTACATGTCTTACACATTTTTTGAACAACATATTCAAAACTTGCATAATGCATCAGGAGAAAATGGCTACAACTGTGCCAAACACGAGCATCGACTAGCAGCACAGAAATCTGAACAAACAATGTCTACGAATATAGTACAGACATGTACCCCAGGTTTATCATTCTTCAACAGTAGTTATATAACTACAGCCAATCAAATCATATATTCAGCTTAAACCGTAATATAAGGACAGCCAATCAGAGGCCAGCAAATAGAATGATTGACAGGTGGGAGGAGCGATTGGGCAAAACTTTATGGGCAAAACGCGCAAAAGCCCTATTCCCTAAAACCCTAACCCTAACTCCACCGAGCACTTTTCACTTCCGGCTGTCCTTGTGCCAGCTACGAGCATTGGCTCACAACCCAAGAATCCAATGCATTCTTACTTCTACAAGACATACATTCTCCACAAACTACATGTCTTACACATTTTTTGAACAACATATTCAAAACTTGCATAATGCATCAGGAGAAAATGGCTACAACTGTGCCAAACACGAGCATCGACTAGCAGCACAGAAATCTGAACAAACAATGTCTACGAATATAGTACAGACATGTACCGCAGGTTTATCATTCTTCAACAGTAGTTATATAACTACAGCCAATCAAATCATATATTCAGCTTAAACCGTAATATAAGGACAGCCAATCAGAGGCCAGCAAATAGAATGATTGACAGGTGGGAGGAGCGATTGGGCAAAACTTTATGGGCAAAACGCGCAAAAGCCCTATTCCCTAAAACCCTAACCCTAACTCCACCGAGCACTTTTCACTTCCGGCTGTCCTTGTGCCAGCTACGAGCATTGGCTCACAACCCAAGAATCCAATGCATTCTTACTTCTACAAGACATACATTCTCCACAAACTACATGTCTTACACATTTTTTGAACAACATATTCAAAACTTGCATAATGCATCAGGAGAAAATGGCTACAACTGTGCCAAACACGAGCATCGACTAGCAGCACAGAAATCTGAACAAACAATGTCTACGAATATAGTACAGACATGTACCGCAGGTTTATCATTCTTCAACAGTAGTTATATAACTACAGCCAATCAAATCATATATTCAGCTTAAACCGTAATATAAGGACAGCCAATCAGAGGCCAGCAAATAGAATGATTGACAGGTGGGAGGAGCGATTGGGCAAAACTTTATGGGCAAAACGCGCAAAAGCCCTATTCCCTAAAACCCTAACCCTAACTCCACCGAGCACTTTTCACTTCCGGCTGTCCTTGTGCCAGCTACGAGCATTGGCTCACAACCCAAGAATCCAATGCATTCTTACTTCTACAAGACATACATTCTCCACAAACTACATGTCTTACACATTTTTTGAACAACATATTCAAAACTTGCATAATGCATCAGGAGAAAATGGCTACAACTGTGCCAAACACGAGCATCGACTAGCAGCACAGAAATCTGAACAAACAATGTCTACGAATATAGTACAGACATGTACCGCAGGTTTATCATTCTTCAACAGTAGTTATATAACTACAGCCAATCAAATCATATATTCAGCTTAAACCGTAATATAAGGACAGCCAATCAGAGGCCAGCAAATAGAATGATTGACAGGTGGGAGGAGCGATTGGGCAAAACTTTATGGGCAAAACGCGCAAAAGCCCTATTCCCTAAAACCCTAACCCTAACTCCACCGAGCACTTTTCACTTCCGGCTGTCCTTGTGCCAGCTACGAGCATTGGCTCACAACCCAAGAATCCAATGCATTCTTACTTCTACAAGACATACATTCTCCACAAACTACATGTCTTACACATTTTTTGAACAACATATTCAAAACTTGCATAATGCATCAGGAGAAAATGGCTACAACTGTGCCAAACACGAGCATCGACTAGCAGCACAGAAATCTGAACAAACAATGTCTACGAATATAGTACAGACATGTACCGCAGGTTTATCATTCTTCAACAGTAGTTATATAACTACAGCCAATCAAATCATATATTCAGCTTAAACCGTAATATAAGGACAGCCAATCAGAGGCCAGCAAATAGAATGATTGACAGGTGGGAGGAGCGATTGGGCAAAACTTTATGGGCAAAACGCGCAAAAGCCCTATTCCCTAAAACCCTAACCCTAACTCCACCGAGCACTTTTCACTTCCGGCTGTCCTTGTGCCAGCTACGAGCATTGGCTCACAACCCAAGAATCCAATGCATTCTTACTTCTACAAGACATACATTCTCCACAAACTACATGTCTTACACATTTTTTGAACAACATATTCAAAACTTGCATAATGCATCAGGAGAAAATGGCTACAACTGTGCCAAACACGAGCATCGACTAGCAGCACAGAAATCTGAACAAACAATGTCTACGAATATAGTACAGACATGTACCGCAGGTTTATCATTCTTCAACAGTAGTTATATAACTACAGCCAATCAAATCATATATTCAGCTTAAACCGTAATATAAGGACAGCCAATCAGAGGCCAGCAAATAGAATGATTGACAGGTGGGAGGAGCGATTGGGCAAAACTTTATGGGCAAAACGCGCAAAAGCCCTATTCCCTAAAACCCTAACCCTAACTCCACCGAGCACTTTTCACTTCCGGCTGTCCTTGTGCCAGCTACGAGCATTGGCTCACAACCCAAGAATCCAATGCATTCTTACTTCTACAAGACATACATTCTCCACAAACTACATGTCTTACACATTTTTTGAACAACATATTCAAAACTTGCATAATGCATCAGGAGAAAATGGCTACAACTGTGCCAAACACGAGCATCGACTAGCAGCACAGAAATCTGAACAAACAATGTCTACGAATATAGTACAGACATGTACCGCAGGTTTATCATTCTTCAACAGTAGTTATATAACTACAGCCAATCAAATCATATATTCAGCTTAAACCGTAATATAAGGACAGCCAATCAGAGGCCAGCAAATAGAATGATTGACAGGTGGGAGGAGCGATTGGGCAAAACTTTATGGGCAAAACGCGCAAAAGCCCTATTCCCTAAAACCCTAACCCTAACTCCACCGAGCACTTTTCACTTCCGGCTGTCCTTGTGCCAGCTACGAGCATTGGCTCACAACCCAAGAATCCAATGCATTCTTACTTCTACAAGACATACATTCTCCACAAACTACATGTCTTACACATTTTTTGAACAACATATTCAAAACTTGCATAATGCATCAGGAGAAAATGGCTACAACTGTGCCAAACACGAGCATCGACTAGCAGCACAGAAATCTGAACAAACAATGTCTACGAATATAGTACAGACATGTACCGCAGGTTTATCATTCTTCAACAGTAGTTATATAACTACAGCCAATCAAATCATATATTCAGCTTAAACCGTAATATAAGGACAGCCAATCAGAGGCCAGCAAATAGAATGATTGACAGGTGGGAGGAGCGATTGGGCAAAACTTTATGGGCAAAACGCGCAAAAGCCCTATTCCCTAAAACCCTAACCCTAACTCCACCGAGCACTTTTCACTTCCGGCTGTCCTTGTGCCAGCTACGAGCATTGGCTCACAACCCAAGAATCCAATGCATTCTTACTTCTACAAGACATACATTCTCCACAAACTACATGTCTTACACATTTTTTGAACAACATATTCAAAACTTGCATAATGCATCAGGAGAAAATGGCTACAACTGTGCCAAACACGAGCATCGACTAGCAGCACAGAAATCTGAACAAACAATGTCTACGAATATAGTACAGACATGTACCGCAGGTTTATCATTCTTCAACAGTAGTTATATAACTACAGCCAATCAAATCATATATTCAGCTTAAACCGTAATATAAGGACAGCCAATCAGAGGCCAGCAAATAGAATGATTGACAGGTGGGAGGAGCGATTGGGCAAAACTTTATGGGCAAAACGCGCAAAAGCCCTATTCCCTAAAACCCTAACCCTAACTCCACCGAGCACTTTTCACTTCCGGCTGTCCTTGTGCCAGCTACGAGCATTGGCTCACAACCCAAGAATCCAATGCATTCTTACTTCTACAAGACATACATTCTCCACAAACTACATGTCTTACACATTTTTTGAACAACATATTCAAAACTTGCATAATGCATCAGGAGAAAATGGCTACAACTGTGCCAAACACGAGCATCGACTAGCAGCACAGAAATCTGAACAAACAATGTCTACGAATATAGTACAGACATGTACCGCAGGTTTATCATTCTTCAACAGTAGTTATATAACTACAGCCAATCAAATCATATATTCAGCTTAAACCGTAATATAAGGACAGCCAATCAGAGGCCAGCAAATAGAATGATTGACAGGTGGGAGGAGCGATTGGGCAAAACTTTATGGGCAAAACGCGCAAAAGCCCTATTCCCTAAAACCCTAACCCTAACTCCACCGAGCACTTTTCACTTCCGGCTGTCCTTGTGCCAGCTACGAGCATTGGCTCACAACCCAAGAATCCAATGCATTCTTACTTCTACAAGACATACATTCTCCACAAACTACATGTCTTACACATTTTTTGAACAACATATTCAAAACTTGCATAATGCATCAGGAGAAAATGGCTACAACTGTGCCAAACACGAGCATCGACTAGCAGCACAGAAATCTGAACAAACAATGTCTACGAATATAGTACAGACATGTACCGCAGGTTTATCATTCTTCAACAGTAGTTATATAACTACAGCCAATCAAATCATATATTCAGCTTAAACCGTAATATAAGGACAGCCAATCAGAGGCCAGCAAATAGAATGATTGACAGGTGGGAGGAGCGATTGGGCAAAACTTTATGGGCAAAACGCGCAAAAGCCCTATTCCCTAAAACCCTAACCCTAACTCCACCGAGCACTTTTCACTTCCGGCTGTCCTTGTGCCAGCTACGAGCATTGGCTCACAACCCAAGAATCCAATGCATTCTTACTTCTACAAGACATACATTCTCCACAAACTACATGTCTTACACATTTTTTTAACAACATATTCAAAACTTGCATAATGCATCAGGAGAAAATGGCTACAACTGTGCCAAACACGAGCATCGACTAGCAGCACAGAAATCTGAACAAACAATGTCTACGAATATAGTACAGACATGTACCGCAGGTTTATCATTCTTCAACAGTAGTTATATAACTACAGCCAATCAAATCATATATTCAGCTTAAACCGTAATATAAGGACAGCCAATCAGAGGCCAGCAAATAGAATGATTGACAGGTGGGAGGAGCGATTGGGCAAAACTTTATGGGCAAAACGCGCAAAAGCCCTATTCCCTAAAACCCTAACCCTAACTCCACCGAGCACTTTTCACTTCCGGCTGTCCTTGTGCCAGCTACGAGCATTGGCTCACAACCCAAGAATCCAATGCATTCTTACTTCTACAAGACATACATTCTCCACAAACTACATGTCTTACACATTTTTTGAACAACATATTCAAAACTTGCATAATGCATCAGGAGAAAATGGCTACAACTGTGCCAAACACGAGCATCGACTAGCAGCACAGAAATCTGAACAAACAATGTCTACGAATATAGTACAGACATGTACCGCAGGTTTATCATTCTTCAACAGTAGTTATATAACTACAGCCAATCAAATCATATATTCAGCTTAAACCGTAATATAAGGACAGCCAATCAGAGGCCAGCAAATAGAATGATTGACAGGTGGGAGGAGCGATTGGGCAAAACTTTATGGGCAAAACGCGCAAAAGCCCTATTCCCTAAAACCCTAACCCTAACTCCACCGAGCACTTTTCACTTCCGGCTGTCCTTGTGCCAGCTACGAGCATTGGCTCACAACCCAAGAATCCAATGCATTCTTACTTCTACAAGACATACATTCTCCACAAACTACATGTCTTACACATTTTTTGAACAACATATTCAAAACTTGCATAATGCATCAGGAGAAAATGGCTACAACTGTGCCAAACACGAGCATCGACTAGCAGCACAGAAATCTGAACAAACAATGTCTACGAATATAGTACAGACATGTACCGCAGGTTTATCATTCTTCAACAGTAGTTATATAACTACAGCCAATCAAATCATATATTCAGCTTAAACCGTAATATAAGGACAGCCAATCAGAGGCCAGCAAATAGAATGATTGACAGGTGGGAGGAGCGATTGGGCAAAACTTTATGGGCAAAACGCGCAAAAGCCCTATTCCCTAAAACCCTAACCCTAACTCCACCGAGCACTTTTCACTTCCGGCTGTCCTTGTGCCAGCTACGAGCATTGGCTCACAACCCAAGAATCCAATGCATTCTTACTTCTACAAGACATACATTCTCCACAAACTACATGTCTTACACATTTTTTGAACAACATATTCAAAACTTGCATAATGCATCAGGAGAAAATGGCTACAACTGTGCCAAACACGAGCATCGACTAGCAGCACAGAAATCTGAACAAACAATGTCTACGAATATAGTACAGACATGTACCGCAGGTTTATCATTCTTCAACAGTAGTTATATAACTACAGCCAATCAAATCATATATTCAGCTTAAACCGTAATATAAGGACAGCCAATCAGAGGCCAGCAAATAGAATGATTGACAGGTGG
The DNA here is from genome assembly GCA_945859785.2 of Tridacna gigas. Taxonomy (NCBI): domain Eukaryota; kingdom Metazoa; phylum Mollusca; class Bivalvia; order Cardiida; family Cardiidae; genus Tridacna; species Tridacna gigas. The sequence goes on along the minus strand of OX244040.2, from coordinate 59,925,214 downwards.
GAGGAGCGATTGGGCAAAACTTTATGGGCAAAACGCGCAAAAGCCCTATTCCCTAAAACCCTAACCCTAACTCCACCGAGCACTTTTCACTTCCGGCTGTCCTTGTGCCAGCTACGAGCATTGGCTCACAACCCAAGAATCCAATGCATTCTTACTTCTACAAGACATACATTCTCCACAAACTACATGTCTTACACATTTTTTGAACAACATATTCAAAACTTGCATAATGCATCAGGAGAAAATGGCTACAACTGTGCCAAACACGAGCATCGACTAGCAGCACAGAAATCTGAACAAACAATGTCTACGAATATAGTACAGACATGTACCGCAGGTTTATCATTCTTCAACAGTAGTTATATAACTACAGCCAATCAAATCATATATTCAGCTTAAACCGTAATATAAGGACAGCCAATCAGAGGCCAGCAAATAGAATGATTGACAGGTGGGAGGAGCGATTGGGCAAAACTTTATGGGCAAAACGCGCAAAAGCCCTATTCCCTAAAACCCTAACCCTAACTCCACCGAGCACTTTTCACTTCCGGCTGTCCTTGTGCCAGCTACGAGCATTGGCTCACAACCCAAGAATCCAATGCATTCTTACTTCTACAAGACATACATTCTCCACAAACTACATGTCTTACACATTTTTTGAACAACATATTCAAAACTTGCATAATGCATCAGGAGAAAATGGCTACAACTGTGCCAAACACGAGCATCGACTAGCAGCACAGAAATCTGAACAAACAATGTCTACGAATATAGTACAGACATGTACCGCAGGTTTATCATTCTTCAACAGTAGTTATATAACTACAGCCAATCAAATCATATATTCAGCTTAAACCGTAATATAAGGACAGCCAATCAGAGGCCAGCAAATAGAATGATTGACAGGTGGGAGGAGCGATTGGGCAAAACTTTATGGGCAAAACGCGCAAAAGCCCTATTCCCTAAAACCCTAACCCTAACTCCACCGAGCACTTTTCACTTCCGGCTGTCCTTGTGCCAGCTACGAGCATTGGCTCACAACCCAAGAATCCAATGCATTCTTACTTCTACAAGACATACATTCTCCACAAACTACATGTCTTACACATTTTTTGAACAACATATTCAAAACTTGCATAATGCATCAGGAGAAAATGGCTACAACTGTGCCAAACACGAGCATCGACTAGCAGCACAGAAATCTGAACAAACAATGTCTACGAATATAGTACAGACATGTACCGCAGGTTTATCATTCTTCAACAGTAGTTATATAACTACAGCCAATCAAATCATATATTCAGCTTAAACCGTAATATAAGGACAGCCAATCAGAGGCCAGCAAATAGAATGATTGACAGGTGGGAGGAGCGATTGGGCAAAACTTTATGGGCAAAACGCGCAAAAGCCCTATTCCCTAAAACCCTAACCCTAACTCCACCGAGCACTTTTCACTTCCGGCTGTCCTTGTGCCAGCTACGAGCATTGGCTCACAACCCAAGAATCCAATGCATTCTTACTTCTACAAGACATACATTCTCCACAAACTACATGTCTTACACATTTTTTGAACAACATATTCAAAACTTGCATAATGCATCAGGAGAAAATGGCTACAACTGTGCCAAACACGAGCATCGACTAGCAGCACAGAAATCTGAACAAACAATGTCTACGAATATAGTACAGACATGTACCCCAGGTTTATCATTCTTCAACAGTAGTTATATAACTACAGCCAATCAAATCATATATTCAGCTTAAACCGTAATATAAGGACAGCCAATCAGAGGCCAGCAAATAGAATGATTGACAGGTGGGAGGAGCGATTGGGCAAAACTTTATGGGCAAAACGCGCAAAAGCCCTATTCCCTAAAACCCTAACCCTAACTCCACCGAGCACTTTTCACTTCCGGCTGTCCTTGTGCCAGCTACGAGCATTGGCTCACAACCCAAGAATCCAATGCATTCTTACTTCTACAAGACATACATTCTCCACAAACTACATGTCTTACACATTTTTTGAACAACATATTCAAAACTTGCATAATGCATCAGGAGAAAATGGCTACAACTGTGCCAAACACGAGCATCGACTAGCAGCACAGAAATCTGAACAAACAATGTCTACGAATATAGTACAGACATGTACCGCAGGTTTATCATTCTTCAACAGTAGTTATATAACTACAGCCAATCAAATCATATATTCAGCTTAAACCGTAATATAAGGACAGCCAATCAGAGGCCAGCAAATAGAATGATTGACAGGTGGGAGGAGCGATTGGGCAAAACTTTATGGGCAAAACGCGCAAAAGCCCTATTCCCTAAAACCCTAACCCTAACTCCACCGAGCACTTTTCACTTCCGGCTGTCCTTGTGCCAGCTACGAGCATTGGCTCACAACCCAAGAATCCAATGCATTCTTACTTCTACAAGACATACATTCTCCACAAACTACATGTCTTACACATTTTTTGAACAACATATTCAAAACTTGCATAATGCATCAGGAGAAAATGGCTACAACTGTGCCAAACACGAGCATCGACTAGCAGCACAGAAATCTGAACAAACAATGTCTACGAATATAGTACAGACATGTACCGCAGGTTTATCATTCTTCAACAGTAGTTATATAACTACAGCCAATCAAATCATATATTCAGCTTAAACCGTAATATAAGGACAGCCAATCAGAGGCCAGCAAATAGAATGATTGACAGGTGGGAGGAGCGATTGGGCAAAACTTTATGGGCAAAACGCGCAAAAGCCCTATTCCCTAAAACCCTAACCCTAACTCCACCGAGCACTTTTCACTTCCGGCTGTCCTTGTGCCAGCTACGAGCATTGGCTCACAACCCAAGAATCCAATGCATTCTTACTTCTACAAGACATACATTCTCCACAAACTACATGTCTTACACATTTTTTGAACAACATATTCAAAACTTGCATAATGCATCAGGAGAAAATGGCTACAACTGTGCCAAACACGAGCATCGACTAGCAGCACAGAAATCTGAACAAACAATGTCTACGAATATAGTACAGACATGTACCGCAGGTTTATCATTCTTCAACAGTAGTTATATAACTACAGCCAATCAAATCATATATTCAGCTTAAACCGTAATATAAGGACAGCCAATCAGAGGCCAGCAAATAGAATGATTGACAGGTGGGAGGAGCGATTGGGCAAAACTTTATGGGCAAAACGCGCAAAAGCCCTATTCCCTAAAACCCTAACCCTAACTCCACCGAGCACTTTTCACTTCCGGCTGTCCTTGTGCCAGCTACGAGCATTGGCTCACAACCCAAGAATCCAATGCATTCTTACTTCTACAAGACATACATTCTCCACAAACTACATGTCTTACACATTTTTTGAACAACATATTCAAAACTTGCATAATGCATCAGGAGAAAATGGCTACAACTGTGCCAAACACGAGCATCGACTAGCAGCACAGAAATCTGAACAAACAATGTCTACGAATATAGTACAGACATGTACCGCAGGTTTATCATTCTTCAACAGTAGTTATATAACTACAGCCAATCAAATCATATATTCAGCTTAAACCGTAATATAAGGACAGCCAATCAGAGGCCAGCAAATAGAATGATTGACAGGTGGGAGGAGCGATTGGGCAAAACTTTATGGGCAAAACGCGCAAAAGCCCTATTCCCTAAAACCCTAACCCTAACTCCACCGAGCACTTTTCACTTCCGGCTGTCCTTGTGCCAGCTACGAGCATTGGCTCACAACCCAAGAATCCAATGCATTCTTACTTCTACAAGACATACATTCTCCACAAACTACATGTCTTACACATTTTTTGAACAACATATTCAAAACTTGCATAATGCATCAGGAGAAAATGGCTACAACTGTGCCAAACACGAGCATCGACTAGCAGCACAGAAATCTGAACAAACAATGTCTACGAATATAGTACAGACATGTACCGCAGGTTTATCATTCTTCAACAGTAGTTATATAACTACAGCCAATCAAATCATATATTCAGCTTAAACCGTAATATAAGGACAGCCAATCAGAGGCCAGCAAATAGAATGATTGACAGGTGGGAGGAGCGATTGGGCAAAACTTTATGGGCAAAACGCGCAAAAGCCCTATTCCCTAAAACCCTAACCCTAACTCCACCGAGCACTTTTCACTTCCGGCTGTCCTTGTGCCAGCTACGAGCATTGGCTCACAACCCAAGAATCCAATGCATTCTTACTTCTACAAGACATACATTCTCCACAAACTACATGTCTTACACATTTTTTGAACAACATATTCAAAACTTGCATAATGCATCAGGAGAAAATGGCTACAACTGTGCCAAACACGAGCATCGACTAGCAGCACAGAAATCTGAACAAACAATGTCTACGAATATAGTACAGACATGTACCGCAGGTTTATCATTCTTCAACAGTAGTTATATAACTACAGCCAATCAAATCATATATTCAGCTTAAACCGTAATATAAGGACAGCCAATCAGAGGCCAGCAAATAGAATGATTGACAGGTGGGAGGAGCGATTGGGCAAAACTTTATGGGCAAAACGCGCAAAAGCCCTATTCCCTAAAACCCTAACCCTAACTCCACCGAGCACTTTTCACTTCCGGCTGTCCTTGTGCCAGCTACGAGCATTGGCTCACAACCCAAGAATCCAATGCATTCTTACTTCTACAAGACATACATTCTCCACAAACTACATGTCTTACACATTTTTTGAACAACATATTCAAAACTTGCATAATGCATCAGGAGAAAATGGCTACAACTGTGCCAAACACGAGCATCGACTAGCAGCACAGAAATCTGAACAAACAATGTCTACGAATATAGTACAGACATGTACCGCAGGTTTATCATTCTTCAACAGTAGTTATATAACTACAGCCAATCAAATCATATATTCAGCTTAAACCGTAATATAAGGACAGCCAATCAGAGGCCAGCAAATAGAATGATTGACAGGTGGGAGGAGCGATTGGGCAAAACTTTATGGGCAAAACGCGCAAAAGCCCTATTCCCTAAAACCCTAACCCTAACTCCACCGAGCACTTTTCACTTCCGGCTGTCCTTGTGCCAGCTACGAGCATTGGCTCACAACCCAAGAATCCAATGCATTCTTACTTCTACAAGACATACATTCTCCACAAACTACATGTCTTACACATTTTTTGAACAACATATTCAAAACTTGCATAATGCATCAGGAGAAAATGGCTACAACTGTGCCAAACACGAGCATCGACTAGCAGCACAGAAATCTGAACAAACAATGTCTACGAATATAGTACAGACATGTACCGCAGGTTTATCATTCTTCAACAGTAGTTATATAACTACAGCCAATCAAATCATATATTCAGCTTAAACCGTAATATAAGGACAGCCAATCAGAGGCCAGCAAATAGAATGATTGACAGGTGGGAGGAGCGATTGGGCAAAACTTTATGGGCAAAACGCGCAAAAGCCCTATTCCCTAACCCTAAACCCTAACCCTAACCCTAAACCCTAACCCTAACCCTACAAAACTGTTAGGAAGAATCCATTTTATTTCGACCCAAGACCTCCGGCTTTCTATGAAAGTTGCAGTAAAAGCAACGATTGGAATCCAGAATGTTTCTGAAACCCCCTAAACCTTCTGCGGTCGTATCCTTGCCCTCCCGCTGCTTCGACGGCCAAAAAAGTCCCGATGCCGCCAAATGGGTAAAAAAAGGTCTACCTAGCGTCCAAGCCTTCGGTGTTCTGAAGTAAATCTCAAATTTATTTTGGGGTTAGTTCTTTGGTTCAACTTTAACTCCTAATAACTTTTTCATGGATTGAGCTAGGAACTTCCGATTTGTGGCAAAAAAGCCCAAAACTAGGTTTTTTAGAATTTCTCGTCAAAATCCTTCAGGGCGCTGTGTTAAAGACCCAATTGTGTACCTTTTATAACAGATGGACCCTATGGAAAATTTTGACACTATACTGGACCGGGTCGAAACTGCTTAAGGTCCATTTTTTATTTCTAAAAACTCTAGACAGAGGGTGCCGACCACTTGGATGACGTAGAGCGTATTTAACCCTTAATCTGCTGATCGCGACCCACTGACCTTTTGCGGAGAGTGTAGATCAAGATGAGACTGCACATAATGTGCAGTCTGATCTTTGATCTACACTGTCCGATACGGTTTTTTTCTTTCCGGTGAAATCTACTTTGAAACCGCAATGTTTGCCCTTTTAGTACTGAGTAGAAATTTGCGTTTCATTTATTCAGCAGCTTAAGTGTTAAATCTACAAGTTTTGAAAAATTCAAAGCTTTTTTCTTAATAGTTTCGGAGATATGACCGAAAGAATGCTCACATCAAACCCCAGGGTTTGCCCTGGTTATGGTCGCAAATTCGTTTTCATGTTTTTGCTTGATTTTGTCAAAGTTTAACGTGCTTTTCAACATTAATTCAGTCCACCTACAACTTTAACCACTGAGCCATAATTCTACTCCTACTACCACTACAGCTACAGGGATTTCAAATGATAACTTCGGTCATATCGAAGTCTGCATGTATGTGGCATGATTCATGTCACGTGACGTGACGTACACAATCACATGACCACTATCAACCATCCAATGACAGACTTCATTAAAGATTTCATTTTTTGTTGTCTATTACAAAAGGAAAGCCATTTCCAAGATTTCCAAAATTCTGAAAATTTCTAAAAAATTCTAAACATAAAAACCTATATAATGTTTTGGGCACAGGGAATCGAGACAAAGAGTTTGGTACCCATATTGACGGGGTTTTGAGAAAATTCATTTTAACCTACCATTACCCCGAGGAACTCCCCGGGGTAATTAAATGGCGGGAAAATTATGTGTCTCAAAACCGGCCAATATGGGTATCAAACTCTTCGTCTCGATCCCATGGGTGGTAATTTGTCAAAATTTCAGGGCTTAAAGGTTTTCTTGAAATAGAATAGACCTTCAAAGAAAAGTCGCTAACCTTCCCGAACCCTTTTTATGCGGCTCCTGCAGATAATCTCGACCCGGCTCCATGGAAAACGCGCTAGTTTCTGAAAGCCTATATCCCTGTCTTTCTAAAAATACAAAGAAACCCAACATTCATTGTCATTCTACGGAAATTTACAGATCCCTCCCCCTCCCTAACACTACAGTCATATTAATATTTCTATGGTAAATAACCCGATCCCCTGAGTCCAAAAATGTATAGTTCTCGTCCCCTGGGTGGTAATTTGCCAAAATTTCATGGTTTAAACGTTTTCTTGAAATAGACCTTCAAAGAAAATTCACTAGAGCTTTTTTTCTGCGGTTTGTGGAGAGTGTAGCCAAAGATCAGACTGCTCATATGTGCAGTCTGACCTTAGTCTGCACTCTCTTCTAAGGCTAACCATCTTCTTTCAAAGGACAAATCTTTTTTCAACATTTTGTTTACTTCATGTTACTGAAAAGTGCAGTTTAACATCATACTGCACTAACATGCATTCCGATCTTAGCCTTCACACTTAAATGAATAGGGTTAGAATGCAGCTGAAGATAATAATTTACGTACATGCAGTCTGTTCTAAAGATCCACTGTTCAATATATCTCTTCAACATTTTTGTAATGGTGTTTGTGGAGAGTGCAGCCTAAGATCAGACTGCACATACATGCAGTCTGACCTTAAACTCCACTCTTTACTGAATTAAAGTGCCGACCAAGATCACACTGCACAAACATGCAGTCGGTCTTTACATATTTTTCTTTCTTTTATGATCTTTATAAATAGAGCAGCCCATGATCAGACTGCTCATATGTGCACATAAATGCAGTCTGATGTTATACTCCATTCCTAACTGGATGGTTAGGGTTAGGGTTAGGATCTCTCCCAAGATCAGACTGCACATTCATGCAATCTGTCTTTACTTATTTTTCTTTTGTTTATAATCTTTGTATAAAGTGCAGCCCAAGATCACACTGCCCATATATGCACATACATGCAGTCTGATCTTATACGCCACTCTTTACTGAATAGAAATGCAGTCTCAGATTGGACTGCACATACATGCAGGCTGTCTTTACTTATTTTTCTTTTGTTCATGATCTTTGTAGATAGTGCAGCCCAAGATCAGACTGCACATATATGTAGTCTGATCTTATACTCCACTCTTTACTGAATTGAAGTGCAGTCTCAGATCGGACTGCATATACTTGCAAGCTCTGTTTACTTCTTTTTCTTTTCTTCATGATCTTTATAGATAGTGCAGCCAAGACAACACTGTTTATATATGGACATACATACAGTCTGATCTTATACTCCACTCTTAACTGAATGGAAGTGCGGCCCAAGATCAGACTGCACATACATGAAGTCTGTTCTAAAGTTCCTCCCTTCAATATATCTTTTCAACATTTTTCTAATGGTGTTGGTGGAAACTGAAACCTAAGATCAGACTGCAAGTACATGTAGTCTAACCTTATACTCCACTCTTTACTGAATGGAAGTGCAGCCCAAGATCAGACTGCACATACATGAAGTCTCTCTTTACTTATTTTTTCTTTGTTCACGATCTTGGTAAATAGTGCAAACGAAGATCAGACTGCTTATATATGCACATACATGCAGTCTGCTCTTATACTCCACTCTTCACTGAATGGAAGTGCAGCCCAAGATCATACTAAACATACATTAAGTCTGTTCTAAAGCTCCACTCTTCAATATCTTTTCAACATTTTTCTAATGGTGTTTGTGGACAGTGCAGCCTAAGATCAGAATGCACATACATGCAGTCTGATTTTAATTATTTTTCTTTCTTTCATGATCTTTGTAAATAGTGCAGTCCAAGATCACAATGCTCATATATGCACATACATGCACTCTGATCTTATAATCCACTCATTACCGAATGGAAGTGCAGCCCAAGATCAGACTCCACATACATGCATTCTGTCTTTACTTTTTTTTCTTTTGTTCATGATCTTTTTAGATAGCGCAGCCCAAGATCAGACTGCTGATATATGCACATACATGAAGTCTTATCTTATACACCACTCTTTACTGATTTGAATTCCAGTCTAAGATCGCTCTGCACATACATGCAGGCTGTCTTTAATTATTTTTCTTTTGTTCATGATATTTGTAGATAGTGCAGTCCAAGATTACACTGCTCATATATGCACATACATATAGTCGGATCTTATACTCCACTCTTTAATATATGGAAATGCAGTCTGAGATCGGACTGCACATATATGCAGGCTGCTTTTTTATTATTTTTCTTTTGTACATCATCTTTGTGGATAGTGCAGCCCAAGATCACACTGCTCATATATGCCCACACATACAATCTGATCTTATACTCCACTCTTTACTGAACGGAAGTGCAGCCCAAGATCAGACTGAACATACATGAAGTCTGTTCTAATGTTCCACTCCTCAGTTTATCTTTTCAACATTTTTCTAATGGTTTTTGGGGAGAGTGCAGCCTAAGATCAGACTGCACATACATGCAGTCTAACCTTATACTCCAATTTTTTCTGAATGGAAGTGCAACCTAAGATTAGACAGCACATACATGAAGTCTGTCTTTACTAATTTTTCCTTTGTTCACCATCTTTTTAGATAGTTCAGCCCAAGAGCAGACTGCTTATATTTCACATACATGCAGTCTAATCTTTTACCCCACTCCTTACTGATTGGAAGTGCAGCCCAAGATCATAATGCACATACATATAGTCTGTTCTAAAGCTCCACTCTTCAATATCTTTTAAAGATTTTTCAAATGGTGTTTGTGGAGAGTGTAGCCCAAGATCGGAATGCATATATTTGCACATACATCCAGTCTGATCTTATACTCCACTCTTTAATGAATGGAAGTGCAGCCCAAGATCAGAAAGCACATACATGAAGTTGTTCTAAAGTTCCACTCTTCAATATGTCTTTTCAAGATTTTTCTAATGGTGTTTGTGGATAGTGCAGCCTAAGATCACAATGCACGTACACGCAGTCTGACCTTATACTCCACTCTTCCCTGAATGGAAGTCAACCCAAGATCATACTGCACATACATTAAGTCTGTTTTTACTTATATTTCTTTCACTTATGATCTTTGTAGATAGTGCAACCCGAGATCAGACTGTTCATATATGCACATGCATGCAGTTTGACCTTAAAATCCGATCCTTACCGAATGAAAGTGCAGCCCAAGATCAGAGTGCACATACATGCAGTCTGTCTTTACTTATTTTTTTTTTTCATGGTCTTTGTACATGGTGCAGCACAAGATCAGACTGCACATATCTGCACATACATGCAGTCTGATCTATACTCCACTCCTTACTGAATGGAAGTGCAGCATAAGATCAGAATGCACATACATGCTGTCTGCTTTTAATTATTTTTTCGTTTTTTCATAATCTTTGTAGATAGTGCAGCCCAAGATCAGACTGCACATACATGCAGTTTGTTCTAAAGCTCCACTATTCATTATATCTTTTCAACATTTTTCTAATGGTGCTTGTGTATAGTGCAGGCTAAGATCAGTGTGGCATATTTGTTAAGGGTTATTGATCAGAGACAATTCCTGTTGTGTACCTATCTATATACATGGTATAACCCGTGCATAATGTTTGAATAAACCTCACTCTGTCATGCTTTGACATTAATTTCTGCCATGTATATGTTCTGTATATAAGATCTACAGAGAAATTTAAGTCACTGAGCCTTGAGTTGTCAGAGGGTGACGACCTTTTAGAGCGTTTATAGTTTGGTGTTGGATTATAATGTGAGTTTTCTGGCCTAACCATCAGTTTTGGTAAGTTTATCGTTTTCCTAATGTTTTTGCCATTTTCTACTCTTTTTCACTCTGAAGTGCTTTGCTTGATGTATTTGCTCTTCTGTAACCTTTGTTGCTTTGCATTTAATGTGGCTTTAGTTATACAATTTATGAAGCTGTTTTAAACTTACAGCTCTTCGCCTCTCTTCTATTGGTCTTATGCAGTGTTGCTAGCAGACGACACGACTGACTAAACAGCGATTACCACCCGAAGTATTTTGATTATTTTTTTTAAGTGTAGGCTTGGCATAATACACATATTTCTTTTAATGATTGAAAGTGCAAGGCAAGATCAGACTGCACATACATGCAGTTTGTTTAAATTTCCGCTCTCCAATATAACTTTCAAACATTTTTTCTTATAGTGCTTATGGGGAGTGCAGGCTTTGATCAGACTGCAACCTTCATTTTTTTAATGAAAAGTGCAGGCCAAGATCAGACTGCACATACATGCCGTTTGTTCTAAAGTTCCACTCTTCATTATATATTTTCAACATTTTTTAAAGATTGTTTGTGGTGATTGCAGCCTAACGTCTGACTGCACATACATTTTTTTTTAAACTGAATGAAAGTGCAGGGCAAGATCAGACTGCACATACATGCAGTTTGTTCTAAAGTCCCACTCTTCAATATATCTTTTCAAGATTTTTCTAATAATGCTACTGGACACGGCCGGCTAAGATCAGACCGCACATACAGTTTTTTTTAATGAATGGAAGTCAGGCCAAGATCAAACTGCACATACATGCGGTTTGTTCTAAAGTTCCACTCTTCAGTACATCTTTTCAACATTTTTCTAATGGTGTTTGTGGAGATTGCAGCATAAGATCAGACTGCACATATATGCAGTCTGACCTTATAATCCACTCTTTACTGAATTAAAGTACAGCCCAAGATAAGACTGCACAAACATGCAGTCTGGCTTTACTTATTTTTCTTTTGTTCATGATCTTTGTAGATATTGCAGCCCAAGATCACACTGCTCATATATGTAGTCTGATCTTAGTCTACACACTCTTCTACAGCTACCCTTCTTCTTTCAAAGGACAAATCTTTTCAACATTTTGTTCAATTCATGTTAGTGAAAAGTGCAGTCTAGGATAAGACTTCACAAACATGCAGGCTCATCTTAACCTAAACTCTTAACTGAATTAGAATGCAGCCGAAGATCAGACTGCACATACATGCAGTTTGTTCTAAAGATCCAATCTTCAATACATCTTTTCTAAATTTTTCTTTTGATGTTTGTGGAGACTGCAGCCTAAGATCAGACTGCACATACATGCAGTCTGACCTTATACTCCACTCTTTACTGAATAAAAGTGCAGCCCAAACTCAGATTGCACATACATGCAGCCTGTCTTTACTGATTTTCCTTTCATTCATGACCTTTATAGATAGTGCAGCCCAAGATCATACTGCTCATAAATGCAGTCTGATCTTAATATACAACCTTGTCTACAGCTATCCATCTTCTTTCAAAGGGCAAATTCTTTCAACCTTTTTTTTCTCTTCATGTTAGTGAAACGTGCAGTCTAAGATCATACTGCACAAACTTGCAGTCTGATCTTAACCTCCATTCTTAACTGAATAACAATGCTGCTGAAGATCAGACTGCACATACATGCAATTTGTTTTAAAGTTCCACTCTTCAATATATCGTTTCAACATTTTTCTGATGGTATTTGTGGAGAGTGCAGCCTAAGATCAGACTGCATATACATTTTTTTTAATGAATGAAAGTGCAAGCCAAGATCAGAGTGCACTTACATGCAGTTTGTTCTAAAGTTCCACTCTTCAATATATCTTTTCAACGTTATTCTGATAGTCCTTGTGGAGAGTGCAGGTTAAGATCAGACTGCACATACATATATTTTTTAACTGAATGAAAGTGCAGGCCAAGATCAGACTGCACATACATGCAGTTTGTTCTAAAGTTCCACTCTTCAATATATCTTTTCAACATTTTTCTAATGGTGTTTCTGGAGAGTGCAGCCTAAGATCAGACTGCACATACATGCAGTCTGACCTTATACTCCACTCTTTAATGGATGAAAGTGCAGTCCAATATCAGACTGCACATCCATCCAGTCTGTCTTTACTTTTTTTCTTTTGTTCAAGATCTTTGTAGATAGTGCAGCCGAAGATCAGACTGCTTATATATGCAGTCTGATCTTAGTCAGCACTCTCTTCTTCAGCTAACGATCTTCTTTCAAAGGACAAATCTTTTCATCATTTAGTTCAATTCATGTTGATGAGAAGTGCAGTCTAAGATCAGACTGCACAAACATGCAGGCTGACCTTAAACCTCCACTCTTAACTTAATAAGAATGCAGCCGAAGATCAGCCTGCACATAGAGGCTGTTTGTTCTAAAGTTCCACACTTCAATATATTTTTTCAAAATTTTTGAAAATGGTGTTTGTGGATAGTGCAGCCTAAGATCAGGCTGCACATACATGCAGTCTGACCTCATACTCCAATCTTAAATGAATGAAAGTGCAGCCCAAGATCAAACTGCACATACATTTAGTCTGTCTTTACTTTTTTTCCTTTCATTCACGATCTTTGTAGATAGAGCAGCCCAAGATCAAACTGCTCATAAATGCACTCTTTTCTTAATATACACTCTCTTCTACAGCTACCAATCTTCTTTCAAAGGGCAAATCGTTTCGAGATTTTTTTCACTTCATGTAAGTGAAAAGTACAGTCTAAGATCAGAATGCACAAAGAGACAGTCTGATCTTAACCTCCACTCTTAACTGAAAAAGAATGCAGCCGAAGATCAGACTGCACATACATGCAATTCGTTTTAAAGCTCCACTTTTCAATACATCTTTTCAACATTTTCAAAATGGTGCTTGTGGAAAGTGCAGCCTAATATCAGACTGCACAGATGTTTTTTTTTTTTTTTTAACTGAATGAAAGTGCAGGGTAAGATCAGAGTGGACATACATGCAGTTTGTTCTAAAGTTCCACTCTTCAATATATCTTTTCAACATTTTTCTTATGGTATTTGTGGAGGGTGCAGCCTAAGATCAGACTGCACATACATGCACCCTTACCCTATTTTCCACTCTTGACTGAATGAAAGGGCAGCTCCAGATCAGACTGCACGTAAATGCAGTCTGTCTGTACTTATTTTTTTTTTTTTTTTTTTTTCGTTGATGATCTTTGAAGATAGTGGAGCCCAAGATCAGACTGCTCATATATCAGTTTGATCTTCGTCTGCACTCTCTTCTTCAGCTACCCATCTTCTTTCAAAGGGCAAATCTTTTTAACATTTTTTTCACTTTATGTTAGTGTAAAGTGCAGTCGAAGATCAGACTCCACAAACATGCAGGCTGATCATAAACCTCCACGCTTAACTGATTAACAATGCAGCCGAAGATCAGACTGCACATACATGCAGTTTCTTCTAAAGTTCCGCTATTCAATATATCTCTTTTCTTTTTGTGTTTGTGGAGAGTGCAGCCTGAGATCAGACTGCACATACATGCAGTCAGACCTTATATTCCAATCTTTACTGAATGAAAGTGCAGCATAAGATCAGACTGCACATACATTCAGTCTGTCTTTACTTATTTTTCTTTCGTTCATTATCTTTGTAGATAGTGCAGCCCAAGATCAGACTTCTGATATATGCAGTCTGATTTAAGACTATATCCTCTTGTAGAGCTTCCCATCTTCTTTAAAATGCGAATTTTATCAACATTTTGTTCATGCCATGTTTGTGAAAAGTGCAGTCTAAGATCAGACTGCACATAAATGCAGTTTGTTCTAAAGCTCCACTATTCAATATATCTCTTCAATATTTTTCTAACGGTGTTTGTGGAGCGTGCAGCCGAAGTTCAGACTGCACATACATTTTTTTTTTTTACTTAATTAAAGTGCAGGCCAAGATAAGACTGCACATACATGCAGTTTGTTTTAAAGTTCCTCTCTTCAATATATCTTTTCAACATTTTTCTAATGGTGTTTGTGGAGAGTTCAGCCTTAGATCTGACAGCACATATATGCAGTCTGACCTTATACTCCACTCTTTACTGAATGATAGTGCAGCCCAAGATAAGACTGCACATACATGCAGTCCGTCTTTACTTATTTTTCTTTTGTTCATTATTTTTGTAGATAGTGCAGCCCAAGATCAGACTTCTCATATATGCAGATCTTAGTCTGTACTCTTTTCTACAACTACCCATTTTCTTTCAAAGGGCAAATCTTTTCTACATTTTGTTCACGTCATGTTAGTGAAAAGTGCAGCCTAAGATCAGACTGCACAAACATGAAGGCTGATCTTAACCTCCACTCTTAACTGAATAAGAATGCAGCTGAAGATCAGACTGCACATATATGCAGTTTGTTCTAAAGTTCTACTCTTCAATATATCTTTTGCACATTTTTCTTATGGTGTTTGTGGAGAGTGCAGCCTAAGATCAGACTACACATACATGCAGTCTGTCTTTACTTATTTTTCTTTCGTTCATGATCTTTGTAGATAAAGCAGCCCAATATCAGACACCTAAAAAATGCAGTCTGATCTTAATATACACTCTCTAAAACAGCTACCCATCTTCTTTCAAAGGACATTTCTTTTAAAAATTTTCGTTCAATTCATGTTACTGAAAAGTGCAGTCTAAGATCAGACTCCACAAACATGCAGGCTGATCTTAACCTACACTCTAAACTGAATAAGAATGCAGCCGAATATCAGATTACACATACATGCAATTTGTTCTAAAGCTCCACTCTTCAATATATCTTTTTTTAAACATTTTTCTAATGGACCTTGTGGAGAGTGCAGCCTATGATCAGTCTGCGTATACATATTTTCTTTTTTTTTTGTGAATGAAAGTGCAGGCCAAGATAGGACTGCACATACATGCATTTTGTTCTAAATTTCCAATCTTCAATATATTTTTTCAACATTTTTCTAATGGTGTTTGTCGAGAGTGCAGCCTGAGATCAGACTGCACATACATGCAGTCTGACCCTATACTCCACTCTTGACTGAATGAAAGTCCAGCCCAAGATTACTCTGAACATACATGCAGTCTGTCTTTACATATTTTACTTTTGTTAATGATCTTTGTACATAATGCAGCACAAGATCAAACTGCTCATATATGTAGTCTGATCTTAGTCTGCACTCTCTTCTATAGCCACCCATCTTCTATCAAAGGACAAATCTTTTCAACGTTTTTTTCACTTCAAGTCAGTGAAAAGTGCAGTCTAAGATCAGACGGCACAAAGATGCAATCTGATCTTAACCTCCAGTCTCAACTGATTAAGAATGCAGCCGAAGATCAGACTGCACATACATGCAGTTTGTCCTAAAGCTCCACTGTCTTATATATATTATTTCAACATTTTTAAACTGGTGTTTGTGGAGAGTACAGGCTCAGATCAGACTGCTCATATATGCACATACATGCAGTCTGACCTTTAACTCCGATCCTTAGAGAATGAAAGTGCATCCCAAGATCAGACTGCACGTACATGTAGTCTGTCTTTACTTTTTTTCTTTGGTTATGATGTTTTTAGACAGTGTAGCCCAAAATCAGACTACACATATATGCACATACATGCAGTCTGACCTAGTACTCCACTCCTTACGGAATGGACGTGCAGCATAAGATCAGACTGCACATACATGCAGTCTGTCTTTATTCATTTTTCTTTTGTTCATGATCTTTGTAGATAGTGCAGGCCAAGATCAGCCTGCACATACATGCAGTCTGCTCTAAGATTCCATTCTTCAATATATCTTTTCAATAATTTTCTAATGGTGTTTGTGGAGAATTCAGCCTAAGAATAGACTGCACATACATGCAGTTTGTTCTAAAGTTCCACCCTACAATATTTTTTTTCAACATTTTTTCTTATGGTATTTGTGGAGAGTGCAGACTAAGATCAGACTGCACATACATGCAGTCTGATCCTATACTCCAGTCTTTACTGATTGACATTGCAGCCCAAGGTAAGACTGCACAAACATGCAGTCTGTCTTTACTTATACTTCTTTCGTTCATGATCTTTGTAGATAGTGCAGCCCAAGATCAGACTGCAGATATAGACAGTCTGATCTTAGTCTGCACTCTCTTCTACAGCTATCCATCATCTTTCAAAGGACAATTTTTTTCAACATTTTGTATATTTCATGTTAATGAAAAGTGCAGTCTAAAATCCGACTGCACAGACATGCAGGCTGATCTTAACCTCCACTCTTAACTTAATAAGAATACAGCCCAACATCATACTGCACATACATGCAGTTTGTTTTAAAGCTCAACTCTTCAATATATCTTTTCAACATTTTTCTAATGGTGCTTGTGTATAGTGCAGGCTAAGATCAGTGTGACAGATTTGTTAAGGGTTATTGATCAGAGACAATACCTGTTGTGTACCTATCTATATACATGGTATAACCCGTGCATAATGTTTGAATAAACCTCACTCTGTCATGCTTTGACATTAATTTCTGCCATGTATATGTTCTGTATATAAGATCTACAGAGAAATTTAAGTCACTGAGCCTTGAGTTGTCAGAGGGTGACGACCTTTTAGAGCGTTTATAGTTTGGTGTTGGATTATAATGTGAGTTTTCTGGCCTAACCATCAGTTTTGGTAAGTTTATCGTTTTCCTAATGTTTTTGCCATTTTCTACTCTTTTTCAATCTGAAGTGCTTTGCTTGATGTATTTGCTCT
Source organism: Tridacna gigas (assembly GCA_945859785.2). Taxonomy (NCBI): domain Eukaryota; kingdom Metazoa; phylum Mollusca; class Bivalvia; order Cardiida; family Cardiidae; genus Tridacna; species Tridacna gigas. The sequence goes on along the minus strand of OX244040.2, from coordinate 59,907,665 downwards.
TCTGTAACCTTTGTTGCTTTGTATTGATTGTGGCTTTAGTTTTAAAATTTATGATGCTATTTTAAACTTACAGCTCTTCGCATCTCTTCTATTGGTCTTATGCAGTGTTGCTAGCAGACGACACGACTGACTAAACAGCGATTACCACCCGAAGTAATTTAGTTATTTTTTAAGTGTAGGCTAGACCTAAAATATACATTTTTTCTTACTGATTGAAAGTGCAAGGCAAGTTCAGACTGCACATACATGCAGCTTTTTCCAAAGTTCCACCCTTCAGTATATCTTTTCAACATGTTTCTAATGGTAATTCTGTAAAGAGTGCAGCCTAACATCAGACTGCACATACATGCAGTCTGATCTTATATTCCACTCTTTTCTGAATGCATGTGCAGCCCAAGATCAGACTGCTGATACATGTAGTCTGATCTTAGTCTGCACTCTTTTCTACAGCTACGCATCTTCTTTCAAAGGACAAATCTTTTAAACATTTTCTTTACTTCATGTTAGTGACAAGTGCAGTCTAAGATCAGACTGCACAAACATGCAGGCTGATCTTAACCTCCGCTCTTAACTGAACAAAGATGCTGGCGAAGATCAGACTGCACATAAATGCAGTTTGTTCTAAAGTTCCACTCTTCAATATATCTTTTCAACATTTTTCTAGTCGTACTTCTGGAGAGTGCAGCCTAAGATCAGACTGCACATGTACCTATTTTGTAATGATTGAAAGTGCAGGCCAATATCAGACTGCACATACATGCAGTTTGTTCTAAAGTTCCACTCTTCAATATACCTTTTCAACTTTTTCTAATGGTGCTTGTGGTGAGAGCAGGCTAAGATCAGACTGCACATACATTTTGTTTTACTGAATGAAAGTGCAGGCCAAGATGAGACTGCACATACATGCTTTTCGTTCTAAAGTTCCACTGTTCAAAATCTCTTTTCAACATTTTTCTATTGGTGTTCATGGAGAATGCAGCGTAAGATCAGACTGCACATACATGCAGTCTGACCCTATACTCCACTCTTTACTGAATGAAAGTCCAGCCAAATATCAGGCTTCACATATATGCAGTCTGTGTTTACATATTTCACTTTTGTTCATGATCTTTGTAGATAGTGCAACACAAGATCAGACTGCTGATATATGCAGTCTGATCTTAGTCTGTACTCTCTTGTACAGCTATCTTCTTTCATAGGACAAATCTTTTAACATTTTGTTCACGTCATGTTTGTGAATGTGCAGTCTAAGATCAGACTGCACAAACATGCAGGCTGATCCGAACATCCACTCTTAACTGAATGAGAATGCAGCTTAAGATATGACTTCACATACATGCAGTTTGTTCTAAAGCTCCACTCTTCAATATATCTTTTTAACATTTTTCTGATGGTGATTGTTGAGAGTGCAGCCTAAAACCAGTTTGCAGATATATTTCTTTTAATGAATGAAAGTGCAGCCCAAGATAAGGCTGCACAAACATGCAGGCTGATCTTAAACTTCCACTCTTAACTGATTGAGAATGCAGCTTAAGATCAGACTGCACATACATGCAGTTTGTTCAAAAGCTCCACTCTTCAATATATCTTTTTAACATTTTTCTTTTGGTGTTTGTGGATAGTGCAGCCTAAGATCAGACTGCACATACATGCAGTCTGACCTTATACTTCATTCTTTACTGAATGAAAGTGCAGCCCAAGATCAGAATGCACATACATGCAGTCTGTCTTTACTTATCTTTCTTTCGTTTATGATCTTTGTAGATAGTGGAGCCCAAGATAAGACAGCTCATAAATTAAGTCTGATTTTAATATACACACTCTTCTACAGCTACCCATCTTTTTTCAAAGGTCAAACCTTTTTTTTAACATTTTTTTCGACTTCATGTTAGTAAAAGTCTAATATCAGACTGCACAAAGATGCATTCTCATCTTAACCTCCACTCTTAACTAAATAAGAATGCAGCCAAAGATCAGACTGCACATACATGCAATTTGTTCTAAAGCTCCCCTCTTCAATATATCTTTTTAACATTTTCAAAATCGTGCTTGTGGAGAGTGCAGCTTAAGATCAAACCGCACATACATGCAGTCTGACCTTATACTCCACTCTTTACTGAGCCCGCCCGGGTAGCTCAGTGGTTAGCGTGTCGGACTCGTGACCTGGTGGTTGCGAGTTCGATACCCGGTTGAGGCAATCTTTCTTTCCGGCGATTTTTCGCCTTTCACCTCTGATGCATGTGAGAAAAGTAGTCAGTGGCTTTGGAAAGAAAGTTGTGTCAGTACTGGTGTGAGAAAGCCAGGAAGGACATAGGTGCGTCGCTGACCACCATGATATGACCTAAGCTGTTAAAATGGCGTTAAACTCCAATACAAACCAAACCAAACCACTCTTTACTGAATGAAAGTGCAGCCCAAGATCAGACTGCACATACATGCAGTCTGTCTTTACTTATTTTTCTTTCGTTTATGATCTTTGTAGATAGTGCAGCCCAAGATCACACTGCTAATATATGCAGTCTTATCTTAGTCTGCACTCTTTTCTACATCTACCTATCTTCTCTCAAAGGGCAAATCTTTTCAACATTTTTTTCACTTCATGTTAGTGTAAAGTGCAGTTGAAGATCAGAATGCACAAACATGCAGGTTGATCTTAAACCTCCACTCTTAACTAAATAAGAATGCAGCCAAAGATCAGACTGCACATACATGCAGTTTGTTCCAAGGTTCCTCTCTTCAATATATCTCATCAATATTTTTTCTAATCGTGTTTGTGGGCAATGAAGCCTGAGATCAGACTGCACATACATGCAGTCTGACCTTATACTCCACTCTTTACTGAATGAAAGTGCAGCCCAAGATCAGACAGCACATACATGCAGTCTGTCTTTACTTTTTTTCTTTTGTTCATGATCTTTGTAGATAGTGCAGCTCAAAATCAGACTGCTGATATATGCAGACTGATCTTAGTCTGCACAATTTTCTACAGCTACCCATCCACTTTAAATTGACAAATCTTTTCAACATTTTGTTCAATTCCCGTTAGTGAAAAGTGCAGTCTAAGATCAGACTGCACAAACATGCAGTCTGATCTTAACCTCCACTCTTAACTGATTAAGAATGCAGCTGAAGATCAGACTGCATATACATGCAATTTGTTCTAAAACTCCACTCTTCAATATATCTTTTCAACATTTTTCTAATAGTGCTTGTGGAGAGTGCAGCCTACAATCAGACTGCATATACTATGTTTTTACTGAATAAAAGTGCAGGCCAAGATAGGACTGTTCATACATGCAGTCTGTCTTAACTTATTTCTCTTTCGTTCTTGATCTTTGTAGATACTGCATCCCAAGATCAGACTGCTCATATATGCAGTCTGATCTTAGTCTCTACTCTTTTCTACTGCTACCCATCTTCCTTCAAATGACAAATCTTTTCAACTTTATCTTTACTTCATGTTAGTAAAAGTGCAGTCTAAGATCAGACTGCACAAACATGCAGGTAGATCTTAACCCCCACTCTTAACTGAATAAGAATGTAGCCAAAGACCAGACTGCACATACATGCAGTTTGTTCTAATGTTCCACATTTCAATATATACATAGTAAAATTAGTGTTGCACCCCCGGTGTTTTTAACGTGTTTAATTTTCTGGCGTGAATGATATGAAATGGGTTGGAAATTAAAATCTGGCTGCTGTATACAAGAACAAACAAGTCTGTTGTCTCTGAAATGAAATGAACTGGGGTATCCCTTAACCTCATGGCAGCAGCTACTGATCGAGCTGTTTCAACCTCTCGTGAGAGGTGTGAGACAAAGACTGCAAGCTGTTTTGCATGCCCCGGGCAGAAGTAACCAATATTGCCTGACTTTCAACCTCTCGTAAATTTTGTTTGGACTTTAAATTCTCTGTTTTAACCAAACTTAAACGCTTCTCGTTTTTCTTAAATTTGAAAGCAACATCTATGCAAAAGATTCCCACTTACCATGAGGTTAAGGGATACCTCAGTTCAGTTCATTTTATGAGCAAAAGACGAGTCTGTTGGTGTATGCAGCAGCCGAATTCTAATTTCGACCCAATCTTATCTCATTCACGTCAGAAAATCAAACCCAGTAAAAAACATAGGGGGTGCAACACTAATTTTACTATGTATATCTTTTCAACATTTTTCGGACGGTGCTTGTGGAGAGTGCAGCCTAAGATCAGACAGCACATACATGCAGTTTGACCTTATACTCCACTCTTTACTGAATGAAAGTGCAGCCCAAGATTAGACTGCACATACATGCAGTCTTTCTTTACTTATTTTTCTTTCGTTCATGATCTTTGTAGATAGTGCAGCCCAAGATCAGACTACTCATAAAAGCAGCCTGATCTTAGTCTGCAGTCTCTTCTACACCTACCCATCTTCTTTCAAAGGGCAAATCTTTTCAACATTTTGTTCACTTCATGTTAGTGAAATGTGCAGTGTAAAATCAGACTGAACAAACATGCAGGCTGATCTTAACCTACACTCTTAACTGAATAAGAATGCAGCCGAATATCAGACTGCACGTACAGGCAGTTTGTTCTAAAGTTCCACTCTTCAGTATATCTTTTCAACATTTTTCTTCTGATATTTGTGGAGAGGGCAGCCCAAGATTAGACTGCACATACATGCAGTCTTTCTTTACTTATTTTTCTTTCGTTCATGATCTTTGTAGATAGTGCAGCCGAAGATCAGACTGTTGATATATGCAGTCTGATCTTAGTTTGCACTCTCATCTACAGCTACCCATCCTCTTTTAAAGGACAATTCTTTGCAACATTTTTCTCACTTCATGTCAGTGAAAAGTGCAGTCTAAGATCAGACTTCACAACAATTGGTAGGAAAAATCTTTTCAACATTTCGTTTACTTCATGATAGTGAAAAGTACACTCTAAGATCAGACTGCTAAAACATGTAGGCTGATCTAAACCTCCATTCTTAACTGAATAAGAATGCAGCTGAAGATCAGACTGCACATACATGCAGTTTGTTCTTAAGTTCCACTGTTCATTATATCTTTTCAACATTTTTCTGATGGTGCTTGTGGAGGGTGCAGCCTAAGATCACACTGCACATAATTTTATTTTTTATAAATGAAAGTGCAGGCTAAGATCAGACTGAACATACATGCAGTTTGTCCTAAAGTTTCTCTCTTCAATATAACATTTCAAAATGTTTCTAATCGTTCTTGTTGAGAGTGCCAGCTAAGATCAGACTGCACATACATCTTTTTTTTACTGAATGAAAGTGCAGGCCAAGATCAGACTGCACATACATGTAGTTCCACTCTTCAGTATATCTTTTCAACATTTTTCTAATGGTGTTTCTGCAGAGTGCAGCCTAAGATCAGACTGCACATACATGCAGTCTGACCCCATACTCCACTCTTTACTGAATGAAAGTGCAGTCCAAGATCAGACTGCACATACATTCAGTCTGTCTTATTTTTCTTTCATTCATGATCTTTGTAGATAGTGCAGCCCAAGATCAGACTAGTCATATATGTAGTCTGAAATCAGTCTGCTCTCTTTTCTACAGTTAACCATCTTCTTTTAAAGGACAATTCTTTTCAACATTTTTCTCACTTCATGTCAGTGAAAAGTGCTGTCTAAGATCAGATTTCACAACAATTGGTTGATCTTAAACATCCACTCTTAACTGAATATTAATGCAGCCAAAGATCAGACTACACATACATGCAGTTTGTTCTAGTGTTTCACTCTTCAATATATCTTTTCAATATTTTTCGGATGGTGTTTGAGGAGATAGCAGCCTAAGATCAGAGACTGAAAGTGCAGCCCAAGATCAGACTGCACATACATGCAGTCTTTCTTACTTATTTCTCTTTCGTTCATAAATTTTGTAGATGGTGGAGCCCAAGATCAGACTGCTCATATATGCTACTCTCTCCAATACAGCTACCCATCCTTTTTCAAAGGACGAATCTTTTCAACATTTTGTTCACTTCATGTTAGAGAAAAGTGGGTTAGGAATCGACTTGCTTATTTTGGTATTTCTTTCTCCCAATGCCCCTAGTTAACACATAACCCCACCATTTCGACCCCCTCCACAATTCGGTACGTCTTTTGGTAATCATTTGGAGTTTTCTGGCGTTTTCCGGTCATTAGGTGTTTTTCAGTCTTTCTAGGGACCGCCTGAATTCTATGTGAAGAAAGCGAAAAATATTTCCTACGTCACTTATTATTTGAAACTGAAACTGACACTATACAAATCTTTCATTTACTGCTAAGACATAAAATGAACGAAATATTAAGATAGGAGTATCTAAAATCATCGATGTGTCTACAATTACTATCTCCAACTAGCCTCTTGGCGGAGTAATATTCCGAATTAAATGGTATCGCACCACTACGAGACTGCTTCCGGGTGCTAACCCTATTTGCAGTCTGATCTTAGTTTGCACTCTCTTCATACATGCAGTCTGTTTTTACTTATTTTGCTTTTGTTCATGATCTTTGTAGATAGTGCAGCCCAAGATCAGTCTGATAATATATGCAGTCTGATCTTAGTCTGCACTCTCTTCTACAGGTGCCCATCTTCTTTCAAAGGACAAATTTTTTCAACATTTTGTTCAAGATCAGACTGCACATACAGGCAGTTTGTTCTAAAGTTCCACTCTTCAATATATCTTTTTAACATTTTTCTGATGGTGCTTGTGGAGGGTGCAGCCTAAGATCAGAGCGCACATAAATTTATTTTTTTAATGAATGAAAGTGCAGGCTAAGATAAGACTGCACATACATGCAGTTTTTTCTAAAGTTCCACTCTTCAGTATATCTTTTCAACATGTTTCTAATAGTGTTTGAGGAGAGTGCAGCCTAAGATCAGACTGCACATACATGCAGTCTGACCTTATACTCCTCTCTTTATTGAATGAAAGTGCAGCCGAAGGTCAGAGTGCACATACACGCAGGCTCTATTTACTTATTTTTCTTTTGTTCATGATCTTTACAGATAGAGCAGCCAAAGATCGGACTGCTCATATATGTGGTCTGATCTTAGTCTGCACTCTCTTCTACAGCTATCCATCTTATTTCAAAGGGCAAATCTTTTCAACATTTTGTTAACGTCACTTTTGTGTAAAGTGCAGTCTAAGATCAGACTACAGAAACACGCAGGCTGATCTTAACCTCCACTCTCAACCGAATTACAATGCAGCTGAAGATCAGACTTCACATACAGGAAGTTTGTTCTGAAGTTCCACTCTTCAATATATCTCTTCAACATTTTTCTGATGGTGTTTGTGGAAAGTGCAGCCTAAGATCAGACTGAAAATATATGCAGTCTGACCTTATACTCCACTCTTTACTGCATGAAAGTGCAGCCCAAGATCAGGCTGTACATACATGCAGTCTGTCTTTACTTATTACTCTTTCGTTCATGATCTTTGTAGATAGTGCAGCCCAAGATTAGACTGCTAATATATGAAGTCTGATCTTAGTCTGCACTCTCTTCTACAGCTATCCATGTTCTTTCAAAGGACAAATCTTTTCAACATTTTGTTTACTTCATGTTAGGGAAAAGTGCAGTCTAAGATAAGACTTCACAAACATGCAGGGTGATCTTAAACCTCCACTCTTAACTGAATAAGAATGCAGCCAAAGATCAGCCTGCACATACATCAGTTTGTTCTAGTGTTCCACTCTTCAATATATCTTTTCAACATTTTTCGGATGGTGTTTGAGGAGATAGCAGCCTAAGATAAGACTGCACATACATGCAGTCTGACCATATACTCCACTCTTTACTGAATGAATGTGCAGGCCAAGATCAGACTGCACATACATGCAATCTTTCTTTACTTATTTCTCTTTCGTTCATGAATTTTGAGGATAGTGGAGCCCAAGATCAGACTGGTCATATATACTACTCTCTCCAATACAGCTACCCATCCTTTTTCAAAGGACGAATCTTTTCAACATTTTGTTCACTTCATGTTAGAGAAAAGTGGGTTAGGAATCGACTTGCTTTATTTTGGTACCTTTATTTCTTTCTCCAATGCCCCTAGTTAACACATAACCCCACCATTTCGACCCCTTCCACAATTTGGCACGTATTTTCGTATACATTTGGAGTTTTCCGAAGTTCTTTGGCGTTCTCCCGGTGTTTTCCGGTCATTAGGTGTTTTTCGGTCTTTCTAGGGACCGCCTGAATTCTAAGTGAGGTGTCTCGCACCACTGCGAGATTGCTTCCGGGTCGTAGTAGTCAAAAGTAGTCCGATGTGAAATTTTGCAGTAGCACTTTTGTTTCACTGTTTCATGGAGCTGAGAGGGCTTGGTGGTATATAATTTAGATTGGCTTCAAATTTAGGGTTAGGGTTGGGGGACCATTTAGATGTGATTTTATCATGTATTGTATGGACTATTTTATGTCAATGGAGGACCAAAAAATTGGGGTCATGGCCGTGAACAGGCATTTTTGATAGGACAATTTCTAGGGTGCCTGTATTGATTGGGATTTAGCAAAAAACGCAATCGGTTGACATGTTGTTTTTTATGCATTTTTTTGAAGGACTATGACTGTACTTTTGAGAGCAAGAGACGGTAAAGCTAAAGTTTTGCCATTAAGAGAATTGTGAATCTTCAAAGATGGTCAATTTCACTCTATTTTCAATATGACAAAAAACCAGTGGTGTGACACCTATATGAGAAGGTAGTGAAAAAACGGGAACCAGTCTGGTGTTTTTATTTTCTTGCAGGACCGGCTGAAATTTGGCAGACAAGTAGCTGAGAGGCTTTAAAACAGGATTCTATCAAAACTTTGCCTCAGGTATTTAGAATTTAAATTTTGAATTAAATTTAGAATTTAAATTAGCAAAATTTCAAAGTTTTCGGACCGACATATCGAGAATTTTGTCAAAAATTTCTTTGCACCAGGTGAAATCTATGGAAACTTGGTCTGCAAGTTTTCAAATGCCAAGCAGTTGAATACCTTTTCAGATATTTGATTTAATTATCATTTTAAACTATTTACTTCTAATTCGAATTTTTTTTTTTTTTTTTAGAATTTAGAATTGGATTACTTTTCATGAAATTCCAGGAAAAACATGAAAATGCATCTGAATTGCATGCAAATTGAAAATGCTTGTTTTTGATTTATTGTGTAAGTATGACAGGATATGGGCAGTTCAGATCCAAGGATCCAAGTGATCCTGCTGGGTCCGGGTTTCGAACCGCAGAGCCCACATAATGGCAGTTATGGTCAATTGAAAATTTCTGAAATATCGACCAAAGTTTCATGCAAGCCACCTCTAATTTCAAGCTTTGTGTGAATACAGAGCATATTAAGTTGAAGAAAAGTTTTCTTGATAAGGGTAAGAAATGTTATTTTGACAGGGGCATTTCCATTGGCTGTGTAAATTCACTGCGGCAAAAGGAGTTGGACCACCTTTAGGACTTAGTCGGGCTGTAAGTACCATTTAATACCTATAATTTTCTTTGCATATTTTGTCCCATTTCATTGTTTGTCTAGCTGTCTCTGCTATCCCCAAAGCTGTTTGTCTCTACCCCCCCCCCCCCACTTTTATATGAAAACATTGTGGCAGAAGGAGCCAGAATTATATACAGGACCTTCCCCTGAATCAGCCACTTTCCCTCTCTTTTACTCTCTATCTTTCTCAGTCTCACTCTCTCTTTCTCTCTTCTTTCCCTCTCTCTCTCTACCGTTTTTCTTTCACTGAAAACATTGCAGCAGCAATTCTTAATCATATATATGTGAATGCCCCACCTCTCTACCTCTCTCTCTCTCTCTCTCTCTCTCTCTCTCTATTCATTGCAACAAAAGCAGCCAGACTGCCTTTTGGATTTTGGGGTCTGTATGTACCATTTTAATACTGTAAGCCTCTTTGCATATTTTTTCCTAACCCATTGTTTGTCCAGCTGTCTCTACCATCCCCAACCTGTGTTTGTCTGCCCGCCTTTTTTTCTGAAAACTGTGTGGCAGAAGGAGAAAGTATTTTATACAAGACCCTTCCCCAAATCAGTCGCCGTCTCTCTTTCACTCTCTACCTTTCTCACTCTCTCTCTCTCTTCCGTCCTTCACCCCTCTCTCTCTTTCTTCTCTGTTTTTTTCCTCTGAAAACATTGCAGCAGCAGTTCTTAATCATATATAGGACTGCCCCCTTCTCTCTCTGTCTCTCTCTCTCTCTGTCTGTCTCTCTCTCTCTCTCTCTCTGTTTGTCTGTTTCGGCCAGCATCAGGCCTCGTCAGTAGAGCTGCTATGCACTAGACAGAGTTACTCCCCTTGTTCCGTTACTTCTTGTTTACTTCCTTATTATCATATCTCTGTCTTGGGTTATGTTAACTTGTTTTGGTCTCCAGGCATGTTTGAATGCTATGGTCTAAGGTCCCTTTTACATAGGTTCTGGATCATGAGATGCTCATTTTTATATCGCTTTCAGACGCTATGACCGAAGTATGCACCGCTTCCCTGTGGCTGTGACATCATCAATGTTTGTTGAGCTGACTGGAGATGTTACACTAGTTTCATGCTGTGTATATTCAGGTAATTTCTTCTTTCTTTGAGAAATAAATTCCCTTTCTAGAACAAGCTTAAGATTAAGGGCCTCTCTTTCTTTTCTTCTGTCTTATCTATCCATTTTTCCCTATATTCTGTCTGTATCTGGCCCATTCTATTTTCTTTGTTCTTTGCTCTAGATGTTTTCTTCTTATATAATGAGTGATTCTAGATTTGTATGGTCTTTCATGCTTTTCTTTATGTCATTCTTTCAAATCTATGCACCCAATGACCTACTCACCCACTACTCTAATCCGATCGGACAGGTACCGATAAGCCCAGCTGGGCCTATGTAATGAACTCTGGCCGTCTGGATGTTTGCTTTTATATCAGAGTTTTGAGCTGATTACATCATAGATAGTCTGGTCTGCAGATATTATTCATAATTTGTCATACATGAAAACATTGTGATAAAAGGGGCCATGTCTAGTTAAATTTTGCAGTACTGGTATTTCATGAAGATTAGGGTTCATGTCCAACATGTTCTATAAAAGGCCATCTACTTTCCTTCTTTCATGTATTCCACCCTTGTTTTGACTGATAATGCTTGACTATAGAATAAAAAGCTTAGAAATGTGAATTTGGCTAGTCACATTGAAGATTTTAGAGATAAAAAATGAACCTGAATTTTAGCCATCAGAGTGAGTTTTTTTTTTTTTTTTTGTCAAAAGGCTACTTTTCATGCAATGTTTTCAATTTATATAAATGAAAATGGGTTAAAAAGATATACAAAAGAATCCAGAAGAGTATATTTTTTCTTTCATGTAAATCCATTGGGTTTTGACTGAGATATGTTTGATTTTGTAAGAGTGGTCATTGGGCTTAAAATTTCTATTTTTTAGGTCTTGGCCGCAAAAACAACCATGTTAAGAAAAATGGGTTTTCTCTTTGAAAATGGCTCTGATTTCTGTCTGGCTCATAATTTCCTTGTCGCAATACTCGGATTCAGCCAAAAGCCATAAAAAACCTGACTTGAAAGTCAAATTCCGTATTATATAGGTGTCGCACCACTGCGAGATTGCTTCCGGGTCGTAGTAGTCAAAAGTAGTTCGATGTGAAATTTTGCAGTAGCACTTTTGTTTCACTGTTTCATGGAGCTGAGAGGGCTTGGTGGTATATAATTTAGATTGGCTTCAAATTTAGGGTAAGGGTTGGGGGACCATTTAGATGTGATTTTATCATATATTGATTGGACTATTTTATGTCAATGGAGGACCAAAAAATTGGGGTCATGGCCGTGAACAGGCATTTTTGATAGGACAATTTCTAGGGTGCCTGTATTGATTGGGATTTAGCAAAAAACGCAATCGGTTGACATGTTGTTTTTTATGCATTTTTTTGAAGGACTATGACTGTACTTTTGAGAGCAAGAGACGGTAAAGCCAAAGTTTTGCCATTAAGCGAATTGTGAATCTTCAAAGATGGTCAATTTCACTCTATTTTCAATATGGCAAAAAACCAGTGGTGTGACACCTATATGAGAAGGTAGTGAAAAAACGGGAACCAGTCTGGTGTTTTTATTTTCTTGCAGGACCGGCTGAAATTTGGCAGACAAGTAGCTGAGAGGCTTTGAAACAGGATTCTATCAAAACTTTGCCTCAGGTATTTAGAATTTAAATTTTGAATTAAATTTAGAATTTAAATTAGCAAAATTTCAAAGTTTTCGGACCGACATATCGAGAATTTTGTCAAAAATTTCTTTGCACCAGATGAAATCTATGGAAACTTCGTCTGCAAGTTTTCAAATGCCAAGCAGTTGAATACCTTTTCAGATATTTGATTTAATTATCATTTTAAACTATTTACTTCTAATTCGAATTTTTTTTTTTTTTTTTTTTAGAATTTAGAATTGGATTACTTTTCATGAAATTCCAGGAAAAACATGAAAATGCATCTGAATTGCATGCAAATTGAAAATGCTTGTTTTTGATTTATTGTGTAAGTATGACAGGATATGGGCAGTTCAGATCCAAGGATCCAAGTGATCCTGCTGGGTCCGGGTTTCGAACCGCAGAGCCCACATAATGGCAGTTATGGTCAATTGGAAATTTCTGAAATATCGACCAAAGTTTCATGCAAGCCACCTCTAATTTCAAGCTTTGTGTGAATACAGAGCATATTAAGTTGAAGAAAAGTTTTCTTGATAAGGGTAAGAAATGTTATTTTGACAGGGGCATTTCCATTGGCTGTGTAAATTCACTGCGGCAAAAGGAGTTGGACCACCTTTAGGACTTAGTCGGGCTGTAAGTACCATTTAATACCTATAATTTTCTTTGCATATTTTGTCCCATTTCATTGTTTGTCTAGCTGTCTCTGCTATCCCCAAAGCTGTTTGTCTCTACCCCCCCCCCCACTTTTATATGAAAACATTGTGGCAGAAGGAGCCAGAATTATATACAGGACCTTCCCCTGAATCAGCCACTTTCCCTCTCTTTTACTCTCTATCTTTCTCAGTCTCACTCTCTCTTTCTCTCTTCTTTCCCTCTCTCTCTCTACCGTTTTTCTTTCACTGAAAACATTGCAGCAGCAATTCTTAATCATATATATGTGAATGCCCCACCTCTCTACCTCTCTCTCTCTCTCTCTATTCATTGCAACAAAAGCAGCCAGACTGCCTTTTGGATTTTGGGGTCTGTATGTACCATTTTAATACTGTAAGCCTCTTTGCATATTTTTTCCTAACCCATTGTTTGTCCAGCTGTCTCTACCATCCCCAACCTGTGTTTGTCTGCCCGCCTTTTTTTCTGAAAACTGTGTGGCAGAAGGAGAAAGTATTTTATACAAGACCCTTCCCCAAATCAGTCGCCGTCTCTCTTTCACTCTCTACTTTCTCACTCTCTCTCTCTCTTCCATCCTTCACCCCTCTCTCTCTTTCTTCCCTGTTTTTTTCCTCTGAAAACATTGCAGCAGCAGTTCTTAATCATATATAGGACTGCCCCCTTCTCTCTCTGTCTCTCTCTCTCTCTGTCTGTCTGTCTGTCTCTCTCTCTCTCTGTTTGTCTGTTTCGGCCAGCATCAGGCCTCGTCAGTAGAGCTGCTATGCACTAGACAGAGTTACTCCCCTTGTTCCGTTACTTCTTGTTTACTTCCTTATTATCATATCTCCGTCTTGGGTTATGTTAACTTGTTTTGGTCTCCAGGCATGTTTGAATGCTATGGTCTAAGGTCCCTTTTACATAGGTTCTGGATCATGAGATGCTCATTTTTATATCGCTTTCAGACGCTATGACCGAAGTATGCACCGCTTCCCTGTGGCTGTGACATCATCAATGTTTGTTGAGCTGACTGGAGATGTTACACTAGTTTCATGCTGTGTATATTCAGGTAATTTCTTCTTTCTTTGAGAAATAAATTCCCTTTCTAGAACAAGCTTAAGATTAAGGGCCTCTCTTTCTTTTCTTCTGTCTTATCTATCCATTTTTCCCTATATTCTGTCTGTATCTGGCCCATTCTATTTTCTTTGTTCTTTGCTCTAGATGTTTTCTTCTTATATAATGAGTGATTCTAGATTTGTATGGTCTTTCATGCTTTTCTTTATGTCATTCTTTCAAATCTATGCACCCAATGACCTACTCACCCACTACTCTAATCCGATCGGACAGGTACCGATAAGCCCAGCTGGGCCTATGTAATGAACTCTGGCCGTCTGGATGTTTGCTTTTATATCAGAGTTTTGAGCTGATTACATCATAGATAGTCTGGTCTGCAGATATTATTCATAATTTGTCATACATGAAAACATTGTGATAAAAGGGGCCATGTCTAGTTAAATTTTGCAGTACTGGTATTTCATGAAGATTAGGGTTCATGTCCAACATGTTCTATAAAAGGCCATCTACTTTCCTTCTTTCATGTATTCCACCCTTGTTTTGACTGATAATGCTTGACTATAGAATAAAAAGCTTAGAAATGTGAATTTGGCTAGTCACATTGAAGATTTTAGAGATAAAAAATGAACCTGAATTTTAGCCATCAGAGTGAGTTTTTTTTTTTTTTTTTGTCAAAAGGCTACTTTTCATGCAATGTTTTCAATTTATATAAATGAAAATGGGTTAAAAAGATATACAAAAGAATCCAGAAGAGTATATTTTTTCTTTCATGTAAATCCATTGGGTTTTGACTGAGATATGTTTGATTTTGTAAGAGTGGTCATTGGGCTTAAAATTTCTATTTTTTAGGTCTTGGCCGCAAAAACAACCATGTTAAGAAAAATGGGTTTTCTCTTTGAAAATGGCTCTGATTTCTGTCTGGCTCATAATTTCCTTGTCGCAATACTCGGATTCAGCCAAAAGCCATAAAAAACCTGACTTGAAAGTCAAATTCCGTATTATATAGGTGTCGCACCACTGCGAGATTGCTTCCGGGTCGTAGTAGTCAAAAGTAGTTCGATGTGAAATTTTGCAGTAGCACTTTTGTTTCACTGTTTCATGGAGCTGAGAGGGCTTGGTGGTATATAATTTAGATTGGCTTCAAATTTAGGGTTAGGGTTGGGGGACCATTTAGATGTGATTTTATCATATATTGATTGGACTATTTTATGTCAATGGAGGACCAAAAAATTGGGGTCATGGCCGTGAACAGGCATTTTTGATAGGACAATTTCTAGGGTGCCTGTATTGATTGGGATTTAGCAAAAAACGCAATCGGTTGACATGTTGTTTTTTATGCATTTTTTTGAAGGACTATGACTGTACTTTTGAGAGCAAGAGACGGTAAAGCCAAAGTTTTGCCATTAAGCGAATTGTGAATCTTCAAAGATGGTCAATTTCACTCTATTTTCAATATGGCAAAAAACCAGTGGTGTGACACCTATATGAGAAGGTAGTGAAAAAACGGGAACCAGTCTGGTGTTTTTATTTTCTTGCAGGACCGGCTGAAATTTGGCAGACAAGTAGCTGAGAGGCTTTGAAACAGGATTCTATCAAAACTTTGCCTCAGGTATTTAGAATTTAAATTTTGAATTAAATTTAGAATTTAAATTAGCAAAATTTCAAAGTTTTCGGACCGACATATCGAGAATTTTGTCAAAAATTTCTTTGCACCAGATGAAATCTATGGAAACTTCGTCTGCAAGTTTTCAAATGCCAAGCAGTTGAATACCTTTTCAGATATTTGATTTAATTATCATTTTAAACTATTTACTTCTAATTCGAATTTTTTTTTTTTTTTTTTTTAGAATTTAGAATTGGATTACTTTTCATGAAATTCCAGGAAAAACATGAAAATGCATCTGAATTGCATGCAAATTGAAAATGCTTGTTTTTGATTTATTGTGTAAGTATGACAGGATATGGGCAGTTCAGATCCAAGGATCCAAGTGATCCTGCTGGGTCCGGGTTTCGAACCGCAGAGCCCACATAATGGCAGTTATGGTCAGTTGGAAATTTCTGAAATATCGACCAAAGTTTCATGCAAGCCACCTCTAATTTCAAGCTTTGTGTGAATACAGAGCATATTAAGTTGAAGAAAAGTTTTCTTGATAAGGGTAAGAAATGTTATTTTGACAGGGGCATTTCCATTGGCTGTGTAAATTCACTGCGGCAAAAGGAGTTGGACCACCTTTAGGACTTAGTCGGGCTGTAAGTACCATTTAATACCTATAATTTTCTTTGCATATTTTGTCCCATTTCATTGTTTGTCTAGCTGTCTCTGCTATCCCCAAAGCTGTTTGTCTCTACCCCCCCCACTTTTATATGAAAACATTGTGGCAGAAGGAGCCAGAATTATATACAGGACCTTCCCCTGAATCAGCCACTTTCCCTCTCTTTTACTCTCTATCTTTCTCAGTCTCACTCTCTCTTTCTCTCTTCTTTCCCCCCTCTCTCTCTCTACTGTTTTTCTTTCACTGAAAACATTGCAGCAGCAATTCTTAATCATATATATATTAATGCCCCACCTCTCTACCTCTTTCTCTCTCTCTCTCTCTATTCATTGCAACAAAAGCAGCCAGACTGCCTTTTGGATTTTGGGGTCTGTATGTACCATTTTAATACTGTAAGCCTCTTTGCATATTTTTTCCTAACCCATTGTTTGTCCAGCTGTCTCTACTATCCCCAACCTGTGTTTGTCTGCCCGCCTTTTTTTCTGAAAACTGTGTGGCAGAAGGAGAAAGTATTTTATACAAGACCCTTCCCCAAATCAGTCGCCGTCGCTCTTTCACTCTCTACCTTTCTCACTCTCTCTCTCTCTTCCGTCCTTCACCCCTCTCTCTCTTTCTCCCCCTTTGTTTTTCCTCTGAAAACATTGCAGCAGCAGTTCTTAATCATATATAGGACTGCCCCCTTCTCTCTCTCTGTCTCTCTCTCTGTGTCTCTCTCTCTCTGTTTGTTTCGGCCAGCATCAGGCCTCGTCAGTAGAGCTGCTATGCACTAGACAGAGTTACTCCCCTTGTTCCGTTACTTCTTGTTTACTTCCTTATTATCATATCTCTGTCTTGGGTTATGTTAACTTGTTTTGGTCTCCAGGCATGTTTGAATGCTATGGTCTAAGGTCCCTTTTACATAGGTTCTGGATCATGAGGTGCTCATTTTTATATCGCTTTCAGATGCTATGACCGAAGTATGCACCGCTTCCCTGTGGCTGTGACATCATCAATGTTTGTTGAGCTGACTGGAGATGTTACACTAGTTTCATGCTGTGTATATTCAGGTAATTTCTTCTTTCTTTGAGAAATAAATTCCCTTTCTAGAACAAGCTTAAGATTAAGGGCCTCTCTTTCTTTTCTTCTGTCTTATCTATCCATTTTTCCCTATATTCTGTCTGTATCTGGCCCATTCTATTTTCTTTGTTCTTTGCTCTAGATGTTTTCTTCTTATATAATGAGTGATTCTGGATTTGTATGGTCTTTCATGCTTTTCTTTATGTCATTCTTTCAAATCTATGCACCCAATGA
Organism: Tridacna gigas; assembly: GCA_945859785.2. Taxonomy (NCBI): domain Eukaryota; kingdom Metazoa; phylum Mollusca; class Bivalvia; order Cardiida; family Cardiidae; genus Tridacna; species Tridacna gigas. Next base: position 59,890,206 of record OX244040.2, on the reverse strand, counting down.
CCTACTCACCCACTACTCTAATCCGATCTGTGTTTGTCTGCCCGCCTTTTTTTTTCTGAAAACTGTGTGGCAGAAGGAGAAAGTATTTTATACAAGACCCTTCCCAAAATCAGTTGCTGTCTCTCTTTCACTCTATTTCACTCTCTTTCTCACTGTCTCTCTCTTTTTTTTAGCTCACCTGAGCACGAAGTGCTCTGGGTGAGTTATTGTGACCGGTCATCGTCCGTCGTCCGTCCGTCCGTGTTTACGAGAGGCCACTTAATGGGTACTACGTATGTGTAAATGGGACTTATTGGCTACTTTTTCCTTGTTGGGTATACCCAACAATATGGGCTAGTAATTTGTGTCCATTTTGTTTTTCTTTGGTAGTTGGTAAGAAATACCCATCACAGTCTCGGACTTCATTTTGTCCAATAACTAAGTCCAATTGTTAGACTTTACCGTAAAATGATCTATTTACATTTCGCGCCAAACTCGGCGGAAATCAATGCGGTTGGCTTCGGATTTTTCCCGCACAATATTTGCGCATGCGTGTTATCATCCGCCATATTTGTTGGATATTTGTTTTGATGAAGGACGAGTGTGACCTAGATAGGTAAGCTGAAATCGTAATGGGTTTTCATACATAGTATTGCGCGGGAATCATTTTTGGGTAGTTTTTTAAACGATTTATTTATAACTCCATGTTGGAAATGCTGTATTTGTTTTGGTTCGAGTGGATTTATTCGTCGTCAAAAATAGCATGGCAAAACGAAAACGTCGTGTTCCAACTTCAAAACATTTTCGAACATTTTAAAGCAATGGACGTTTTTTATGAACTGAATCGTGTTTAATAACGTGCTGAAATGGCATCAATGTCGGGAACAAGACAGTTCCCCGACAAGACAGTTCCCCGACACAAGTTTTCGAGACAATTCCCCGACAGATTTGAAGACAGTTCCCCGACACTTTTGAAGACAGTTCCCCGACACTTTTGTTCTTTGTCATACGACAGTTATCGTGAGTAAAAATGGTTGATAAAGGATTTTATGGATAAATCATGAATTATGATTGATTGAAAAGTGATTGACGAATACATTTAGTCACCATGAGATTGTCTGTGATTTCATATGATTGCTTTATTTGACAGGACAGTTTGACGACCTTTTATTGCCAAACACCAAACAATATTGAAATACAGGCCCAGTACATTTTCCCCATTTTGTACATACAATATGTGTAAAAAAAACGGAAGATTTTGGACAGAGAGGACGGGAAAAAGATGTTCTTCCTCTGTCTCTCCAGTGTAATTCTAAAACACATAGAGAAATACACTCTAATAAAATACAAATTATCAAGAGTGTCAAGGAGCAGTTAACTCCAAACACACGAGAAACATATTGTTTTATTAACTTTCATGCAGGGAAGGTCTTTTTTATAATCTCTTACTTTCATGACAATTGTGAATCATCATGAATTAATTCACTCATAGGAGAATAAGTACCTGTGAATGTATAGAATTCTTCATCACAAGGTACAAATAATCCAATCACGATACATCAATTCGCCACAAATATATCAAAATCTCATGATTACCAATCATAATTATTAGTAAGAGGTTGTTTGACGTAGAGCAAAAGTGTCGGGGAACTGTCTTCAAAAGTGTCGGGGAACTGTCTCGAAAACTTGTGTTGGGGAACTGTCTCGAAAACTTGTGTTGGGGAACTGTATTGTCGGGGAACTGTCTTGATACCTCAATGTCTGCCTTTAATCGCTTTGGAGATTACGCAATATTTTTGTTGTGAAGATGTGATGTCTCATATCTGTTTAGGTCAATGACACTGCTTGAAAGAAATTCTTGTCGTGTTAAAAAATACGATAATAGATATCTTATTATCATGTCAGCTGTTTTAACGTGGTTGTGTTATGACGACTTCCTTGAAGAACAGCACATTTTTCACTGAACCTGTTGGAGCACGGCAAAGGAAATGATAAACAAAAATACTGTAGCTACCATACTTTTGTGACGAAGTGGCATAGATTGTGAAAGATTTTGTTCGCTTTTTTTTTAGCCAAAAAATAATGCCAGGTAGATCAAAGTGAAATGTCAAAGTAAAGTGGTTTGACATTGGGAATTATAGATTTTTGTGTTCATAAATCACAAAAAAATACTTCATCCTGCAGAAAGACGTTTTTTCCACTGAAAGTGGAATGCATGTTTCTGTAAGGTCCAGTTTCATTGTAGTTGAAATGTAGAATTTTTATCAATGAAATTTGAACCACATCCCTAGCTCTTTGCCTTACAGAAGTGATCTTTAACAGGTCTGATTTTAAAAATTAAACATTGTGGTAAAGGGAGAAATTGCTCGTTACAAGCAATTTATCCTTTCCTCACTGTGTGTTCTCCCAGAAACTTGAGCCATTCCCACACAATCCCATGTTTTTATGACCCTGCGTTAGAACAACAAAAACATTTTGGAAAAAAAAAATGCTCATGGTAATTTTTTTCTCCTTTTCCCACATTAGTTCATACTTTATCAGAGAACTTGGACCCCTTCCAATCTTAAATTTGTCATCTGCAGATGCTTTCAGTTTCGGATAGTCTGAAATTTTTCGTTTAGGAAAAGAAGGGTTATAGCATCCCCGTTTTGTAAATTTTTTGCCACATAATTTCAAACGCGAGGACTCTCAGTATTACATTTCAGGGGAAAGTTAATTACATTTTTAACCTTTCAGAATCATGTTGCTATGCATTGTGTGTTACAGACGATGGCCCTAATATACTGGTCATCTCTGCCAGGCATGGCCAGAAACATAAAAATGGCCTGTGAAGATTGAACTTGAAGACTGGGGTTCAAGTGGTACAGATGTTACTGTGTACTGCAAATCAGACAATGCCTAGTAAGTTGTTTGTTTACATACTGATGCATTTGACTTGTAGCATTTAACCCTTTACCTTATGAGCAATTTTTAGAATCTCCGAATTACAAAGCAAATGAAGAAGAAAAATTAAAGTCAAGATAAATATTAGTAGAATTTGCTGACAGGGTGGAAAACATCTGAAAAGCCTTCTGCTTCTAAGGTGTCCAAAATTGAAATGCGTCTTATAAGGTAAAGAATTATTTGTAGAGCAACAGAGATTTTTGAAGTAAGTAACCATAAATTGTAACTGGGTTAACAAATCAACACTCTTTTCAAATACTACAAATACATGTACCATTATTTAAACAATATATTTGTGTGTTACTCATAGCCTGGGTAACCCTATAGATAGTAAACTCAATTTTGATTATTTTACCCCCACTACCCTCAGGTAGGGGGCTGTATAGGAATCATTCTGTCAGTCTGTCTGTCCCGAAAATATTTGTGAGAGCCATAACTTCCTAATGCCTGGCTGGATTTCCAAATAACATCATATTAAGACAGCTTGTCCTGTGCAAGAACCAGATTGCTAGCTCAAAGGTCAAGCACACTTTTGTTTGTCCAGGCTGTAGCTATGCCATGGATGAAGTGATTCTCAAATAACTTGGCACAAATGTCAAAACTGTGTGAGACAGTGTGTTTCATGCAAGAACCAGATAGGTAGCTCAAAGGTCAAGGTCATACTTGGAGGTCAAAGGTTGAAAACTTGTGTATTTTTGCTTGTCTGGACTGTAACTACACCATAAATGGAGGTACACATACAATGTATTTTCAAATAACTTTGCACAAATGTCGAGCTATATTATACAATGTGTGACTGTCATGTGCAAGATAACTAAAAGGTCAAGGTCATAACTTGGAGGCCAAGTCAAAAGTGAGCGCATTTTTGCTGGTCAGGACTTTAACTAGGCCATGGATGGAAGGATTTCAAAAAGTTTTGCACAATTGTCAACCATCTTAAGATGGAGTGTCAACCATATTAACCCTTTCCCTCATAGAAGTGGGTTTTGGCAGGTCTGAAATTCAAAACTTTTGAAAACATTGTGGGAAAAGGAGATACTGCTTATAATGAGCAATTTCTCCTTTTCCCACTATGTTTTCTACTCAGTCAGAAATTTAAAGCATTATTTGTCCATGGTTTGAATCTGTTTCACCAGATGCTTTCACATGGGAAGACCCTTAAAACTGAATATCAGGGAAAGGGTTAAGACGGAGTGTCACACACTAGAACCAGATTGGTAGCTCAAATATAGGTTATTAACTTTCAATTAATAAACCATATTAACTGCAATGTAACATGTAGGCTGGATTTCATAAAACAAATGCTAATTTAATTTTATTTTTGCAAGTTCATCATATGGACATACAGGCTTTGCCCAATTCAAAATTGCCTTTAAAAATCAATTACATGTAATGGCCATGTTTTATAACACCCAGCCCTGATGTAGGTCATGAACACTTGTTTCATAGCCAGAATTGTACATGTTTTCTCCTTCTAATGAAACAATCCCCTCCCCATCCCCTCAACATAACAGTTTTCAGTATCTTGCTCACAAATAAGATGAGTAAATCAATGACAGCTTTGGTTTGCCCTTCACCAACCTTACCTGTAAGGGGTGGGTGAAGTAATGAACAAGAGGGCCATGATGGCCCTAAATCACTCACATGAGGTCATTTCTTTATTAGAATTAGAGCTATTGTTCAGGTTATTTTATAGGAAGTACTATTGGAAATATTGTTTAGTGCTTAGTGCATTGATTATTTGGATGCAGAGACCAAACATACTTGGGTAGGTTGGGAAAAGAGACCAAACATACTTGGGTAGTTATCTTGAATGGCTTGTCCACCTTTTGTGCTATCCAAAATATTGTTGAGTACTGTACTTGGTCCATTTAGTTATTGGGTACAGGGACTGAGGGTCCAAACACCCATGGGTATTTATCTTGAATGTCTTATCTGCCATAATTATGTACTGTCCAGAATATTGTTGACTACTTGTCCGTTTATTTGATGGGTACTGGGTCCAAACAAACATGGGTATTTATCTTAGATGTTGTACTGTCCAGAATATTGTTGAGTACTTGTCTGTTTATTTAATGGGTACAGGGTCCAAACAAACATGGGTATTTATCTTGGATGTTGTACTGTCCAGAATATTGTTGAGTACTTGTCCGTTTATTTAATGGGTACAGGGTCCAAACAAACATGGGTATTTATCTTGGATGTTGTACTGTCCAGAATATTGTTGGGTACTTGTCCGTTTATTTAATGGGTACAGGGTCCAAACATACATGGGTATTTATCTTGGAAGTTGTACTGTCCAGAATATTGTTGGGTACTTGTCCGTTTATTTAATGGGTACAGGGTCCAAACATACATGGGTATTTATCTTGGATGTTGTACTGTCCAGAATATTGTTGGGTACATGTCCGTTTATTTAATGGGTACAGGGTCAAAACATACATGGATATTTATCTTGGACGTTGTACTGTCCAGAATATTGTTGAGTACTTGTCCGTTTATTTAATGGATACAGGGTTCAAACAAACATGGGTATTTATCTTGGATGTTGTACTGTCCAGAATATTGTTGGGTACATGTCCGTTTATTTAATGGGTACAGGGTCCAAACATACATGGGTATTTATCTTGGAAGTTGTACTGTCCAGAATATTGTTGGGTACTTGTCCGTTTATTTAATGGGTACAGGGTCCAAACATACATGGGTATTTATCTTGGATGTTGTACTGTCCAGAATATTGTTGGGTACTTGTCCGTTTATTTAATGGGTACTGGGTCCAAACATACGTGGATATTTATCTTGGATGTTGTACTGTCCAGAATATTGTTGAGTACTTGTCCGTTTATTTAATGGATACAGGGTCCAAACAAACATGGGTATTTATCTTGGAAGTTGTACTGTCCAGAATATTGTTGGGTACTTGTCCGTTTATTTAATGGGTACAGGGTCCAAACAAACATTGGTATTAATCTTGGATGTTGTACTGAGTACTTTGTTGATTCATTGGTTACTGGGTCCAAACATACATGGGTATGTACCTTGAATGTCTTATCTGCCTTACGTTCTGTCCAGAATACTGTTGAGTATTTGGTCCATTGATCTACTGGTTACGTGGTCCCAACATACATGAAATTCTTGTCTGCCTTCTGTTCCGTCCAGAATACTGTTTAGTACTTGGTCTATCGATCTGTTATAGGGTCCAAACATACATGAAAGTCTTGTCTGCCTTCTGTACTGTGCAGAATAATATTGTTGTACTTGGTCCATTAATTTATTGGTTATAGGGTCAAAACATACTGATCTTGCGTTGCTCTCATTAATTTTGTGTCTGTTGTCTGCAAATGCTGTAATCTTCCTTTTGCAGAACTGGTTGTCGATTCAGATGGTAATATGGCTTTGGCAGTTCCAGATTTGGAGTATCAAGGTATCCAATGCTTATTTATTATACCCCCAGATAGGTATCTGGCGCTGTTTTGGAGTTGTGTTTGTCACGTCGCGTCACGTCCCATCACACTTTTTTGTCCTGTGATGAGGCGGCATCTGGGGTATTCATCGCTCTAGTGATAGCTGTTGTTTCTGCTGTATACCGGATCAAATGGAAAAAAAGAAAAGATGTGATGTGCATATTTCTTTTGACAAAGAAGAGTCTAACAATGCAATAGTAAATATACAAATTCTCTTGGTTTTCCTGTTGGCTTGAATGTAATTAAATGAATTAGGAGAAAATTCATCGAAGAACATTGTAGCTAAACTGCTTTCAAAGAAAACGTCGGAGTTAATGCCATAGCTCTGTTGTCATAATGTGTCTTCATGTGAAAACTGACATTTTGTGATATCTGTAATTACTAAAGATATTTACTTAAACTATTGGCAGAGTTATGCCCCCTTGTTGGGCTTGGAATTTTCACCCAAAAAAAAACACCCACAGTCGAGCGTTGGCATCCACATGTGGTGCTCTTGTTGTCCGTATAGCTGGAAAAAGACTTTAATTAATTGAATGGCAAGTCCCAAGTTCCAATGAAGCAGTTACCTAATATGAAAGCAAGTGTTCTAAAAGTGCATGGAGATAAAAATCGGACATCAGCAGAAAATTCGCATTTCAAAGTTTTACATGTAGGTTTATTAATTTTCAGGTATGTCTGCTGTTTTTAACACCTGTGAAGCTGATAATTGTGATGATGGTGATGGATATATTCCAGACATGGAGAAAGGTAATAATTTGAAATGCTTTAAATTGAACCAGTTATGAACCTTTCCGCTGAGAATGCCTTATCAAGAACTGCAATTACACGGATCGCATAGACCTTGCAAAGTCCGTGAAGTACTTGAATTTGCAAATATGTTTTTCAATGCACAGAATCCATGAAAAGGGTAAAAGTACTTAATTATTGTCATAAAAAGATCTTGGAATTCCAAAACCTTCTTAAACCTGCTTTGTTAACCCTTTCCCAGACGACAAATTTTGGACTGGTCCAAATTGAAAGAGTTTGCAGACGACAATTTTAAATTTGATGAAAATGGCAGAAAGGTCTCAAAACGGGTAGAAAACACTGTGGGAAAAGGAGAAATTGCTTGTTACGAGCAATTTCTCCTTTTCCCACAGTGTTTTCAAAAGACTTGTACTGCAGACACGTGAAAACCAGGGCTTGTTTGGGAAAGGGTTAAGCAATTCTGATAATAAAGGATTGTGAAATTTTAAATTTTGAATGTTTGAACCATAAGGAGTTGTGGATCTGTTGGATTTGGCAACTGTTTGTTAGTTACTGAAAAAAGGCCAGAAAGTCCTTTAAAAGTCGTTGAAATTTTTAGGCATGTTCTATAATAACCATGAATTGGTTAAAAAACTGGAGAAATTTACAAATCTACCAAGGCTGTTAAAATGCAAGATTTAATTTCAAGTTTTTCTAAAATATATTGTCCGAGATTTAAAGATTTGAATTTTAAAATTTAAGATTTTGATACCAAGCTTTATTTTGGATGTTTCCATAGAAATCGTCCAGGTACTGTCATAGCCCTGCAGCGTCATCGTCATGTGAAAACTTTGACATTTTGTAATATCTCTGTAATTCCTAAAGATATTTACTTCAAACTTAGGTAATTTGTTTACTATTAAAAAGAGGAACCATACCACAAGGGCGTGTACATTATTGACAAAATTATGCCCCTTGTTTGACTTGGAATTTCCACCAAAAAAGCACACGGTGCATTAGCACTGACATGTGGTGTTCTTGTTTTTATTAAAGAAAGCGCGATGTACACAATATGTATTTCTTTCAGTTGCTGATCAAGATGAGTATACCTTTTAGGATGACGACGAGGATTCCCTGTCTCTAAAGCAAAGAAAGAAAAAAACAGGTAAATAATTGGTCTTCGATGATCTGTTATTACTTAAACACATTAATTTAGTATTGTTTGCAGGTCTGACTTCAGTATTTCAAACCAGCTTGATTTTTCACGAGGATATGGGCTTAGGAAACTATCTAATTTAGCAGACGAAAAAAGTTTCGGCTCTTTGAAAATGTTAATGATTGTTAAGAATTCTCACACACAGACACATGTGTGTGTGTGTGTGTGTGTGTTGAAATACTGGACATCAAGTCAGATCATTTAAATACTGTCTTTATTCAGGCCATATCAACTGATTTCTATTCCACCTCCTAAATCTCTGTTTGTAACATTTCCTGAGGATTCAACTGGATTGATTTTACAATGCCACTATGCGCTTTTGTATTAAGACATAATCTGATTATCTGTCATTCCTTAAACAATGCATGACGTTTTTCTTCCGTAATTTGAAGAAGTTACATCAATACTTTGATAATTATCAGACCTGTCAATCTGTACTGGTTTAACTTTATGTAGAGCATTTTTATATATGTAGGTGCCAGTACACGGGTTGCATGGACTAGGGAGGAAATTTCAGAAGTGCATTCCTTGTTTAAAGAATACATCTCGTCACATTAGACTCCAGGGATGAAAGAGTGTCTTAAAGCAAAAGAAAAGAGCAAAGAAGCTGGAGGTTCCTTATACTTGAGACACTGGGAAACTATTAAAAAAAAGTATGGAATATGATCCAAAAGGAAAAAAAGAAATGTGGTCATGTGAATAATAAAGGATACAGAAAACATTTGAAGTAATAGGTAAACAGGAACCAGTGTGCCATAATAAACAGAAAATATAACAAATGTGAAACAAGAAAGAAATACTAAACAATAAATAGGAAACAGAATTCAAATATGTAATTGTGAACAGGGATCAGAAGAACAAATGTAAAATGAAGATAGGAAACAGAAGAATAAATAAGAGCCTACAGATTTTGTTTCTGCGTTTTAAAATGTTGTTAGTTTACCATAATACTGATAGCAATTGGTGCTTTTTTTTTTAGCTAAATTCTCACATTTTAGCTCATCTAAGCATGTGCTGATGGCTAACATGGCACATGTTATTTAACTTTTCATTGCCTAATGGCACTTCAGCAGACAACATCTGAAAATATTGAAACTAAAGAAGATAATTGCTCATAATGAGCATTATCTCCCTTTGCCACAATTTTTGCACCTACATGTTTATTTCTTGGAAATAAATTATCGTGACTTTTCAGATTTTTGCCCATATACTTGCTTAGTCATCTGCTGCAAATTTGTTGCAGGTTTTTGAAGATTTGAAGCTGTTCTTTAATATCCTTGTTGTTTTTATGCCCCCGGCCATGACTAGCTGGATGGCATGTACTGTTTACCCTCTGTGTGTGTGTTTGTGCGCCGAAATTGTGTCTGGCCTATAAATTTGTGGGATTTGAAAACTGGTTGGAATGATCTTTATGAAGAGACAATACATCACATACAAGATCCATGTCCCTAGGTCAGAGTCATACTGCAGGCTTAAACTTCATGCATAGGCAGTAATGGAAACGTCATCTTGTCCGGCCCATAACTATGTCATGCATGGTGGATTAGGTAGAAATTATTATTATTACAAGATGATGTGTGGTGTTGAAGAACCATGTTGCTAGCTGAAAGGTATCGGGCGGGGGGGGGGGTATCATTGGCCTAGTTACAACATTGTGATGGAAGAGTTGCTGGTAATGAGCAGTTCCTTGTTCGTCACAATTTATTTTACCCTCTCGGAAAAGTTTGCTTTTTATTTGACTCTTGCCCACCTTTCTGTCAATGCTTTCAGTTTGTGTCTATTCCAGACCCGTAAAGTCATCTGCATGAAGGAAGTGATTAACAGAATTGTCCTCCTTTTGGAACTAAGATTTCCTGGGTGAATTTTTGCATACTACATACTAGTATGTTTCTATCTTGACCATTGGGCATGGGATTCACTGGAAACTTGTTACATGTCTTTTTGATTTTTTGACTAGCAAAGCTAGGCTATAGGCATCAAGACTGACCTAGATTCAAAGTAAACAAATAACCCCACAGTTGCCAAATACTGCCTCACAGACAATACTTCTTTCTGTTAAAAATCGTAATTCTGATATATATTACAATTTAAACAAAAACAACTAAATCTCTACCTCTCTAAGTTGAACATGTTGTCTTACAAAGTATTTAAGTGAACAAGATGTTATTTATCAGGTACATGATCTTTGCTGATATGTAAACAGTGCTCCAGATAATTTTCAATGACATCAGTACAGTACTGATGAAAATCAAGATTAATCAGTACCAGCATATGGGGATCAGTACCAACATTTAATTAACGAGACTGATTAAAATCAAAATTGGTTTTCTTGCATTTGCTTTTATATAAGCATTACTGTAAAACTACATAACATTTTACCTGGTAACAGTATGATGTTTACTGTACAAAGTGTAAAGCAGGTTTGTAGAAACAAATATGCAACTCATAATTTTTTTTTTTTTTTAAGCGATCTTTTTTTCATGCTATTTAATTTTTGGAAAAATATTTGTGCAGGATTTGACATAAATTTGTCAAATAGGGTCGCAAATAACTTCAAAACCTGTAATTTTACGCTAGAAAAGCAGATATCATAAATACTTTTGAATTCACCAGTGCTTCAGTTTTGGAGACATTTTTTCTAACTTGGCCCAAATTTGCGCCACTGGCGATCAACAGAGAGCCCATCTGGGTGCATGCACTTTTTGCTTCATATTTTTTGTGCGTGATTATTCAATTTAGAGCGTGACTTATTGCACATTTATACATAAATGGGAACAGTGCTTAAGTCTTGACCAGTCTGATTTTATCTTTCAACGATTCTCAGTTTTGTTAGGATTATTATACCCTAGGGTTAGGGTAGGGGGGGTATACTGGAATCAGCCTGTCGGTCGGTCGGGCGGTCGGGCGGTCGGTCTGTCTGCAAAATCTTGTCCGGACAACTCCTCCTACAGTTTCAATCCAATTCCCTTGCTACTTGGCAGAAGTGTTCATTAGGAGCTGTATATGTGCAAGACACACATTTTGTAAAAATTCCATCAAGAATTACTGAGTTATTGCCCCTGATTTGACTTAAAAATTCTTGTCCGGACAACTCCTCCAACAGTTTCTGTCTGATTCACTTTAAACTTGGCATAAGTGTTCATTAGGAGTTGTAGATGTGCAAGACGCAACTTTCGTGAAAATTCTATGAAGAATTAATGAGTTATTGCCCCTGATTCACATTTAAAATGCTTGTCCGGACAACTCCTGCTACAATTTCAGTCCAATTCGCTTTATACTTGGCAGAAGTGTCCATTTGGAGTTGTAGATGTGCAAGACGCAAATTTTGTGAAAATTCCATCAAGAATTACTGAGTTATTGCCCCTGATTTGACTTAAAAATGCTTGTCCGGACAACTCCTCCTACAGTTTCTGTCTGATTCACTTTAAACTTGGCAGAAGTGTTCATTAGGAGTTGTAGATGTGCAAAGCACAAATTTCATGAGTGTTGGCCTAATGATTACGGAGTTATTGCCCCTAAATTGACATTGCAGAGTTATTGCCCCTGTGACATGAAATATAGGGGCGGGGGTATTTATCACCTTTAGTGATAGTTATTTTAGTTTGGTTCTAGAGATGGATTGAAATAACCTAGCCAGACGTTTCTGTGTATTCCCCGACTTTTTCGAAGCGCAAACTATTCATTCGGAACATACATGTACATAGTACGATTATCCGCTGGTCCCACGCCGTAATCGATAAAAACTTGACTAAAGCCGAGATGCAGGGTCTAATTCATGTCAGAGCCGATTTTCCCTTTTTATTTAACGGGAAAAAATTGGAAAATCGCTCGGCAATCCCGAAGATATCTGAATGTTTGTCTGAAAAAGAGTAAGCTCCCTTCCATTGTGTACAGATTCGTACCCTATATTTTACGTACCTGGAAAAACATTCCGTATCGAGTACGGAATTTTGTAAAAAAAGATGCGTAACAATCAGATCGTCATCCGTAAATTACGTGAATACGGACCTTATCTGCAGCACTGTGTAAATTAAGTGACCTATGCAAAGCAGAGAATCACTTATTCCTACACCACTGTAACATTATGAATGAATCTATTAACGGATACACCTAGGTATTAACTTGTAGCAAATGCCAGGCTATTTCAACCCTTACTGGAAAGAGAACCCTTGTCATTCATTATTTAGACCATTGTGTACAGTTAAACTGTTACGCTGAACTGTTATTCTACCCCTTGCATATTAACCCTGTACCAAACAATTCCAAGTTTTAATGACACTGGGGAAGAATCCCTTTGAAAATATTGCGGGAAAAGGAGAAAATGCTGATTACCATAATTTTATCCTTTTCTCACATTTTTTTTCTGCCCTTTTGGAATCATGTTTTATCAGTTCAGCTACATTTAATTTATGGTCTGCAACAGCTTTGAATTTGGACGAGTGTAAAATTTTTGGTTTTGTAAAGAGTGTTAAATAGTTAACTACCTCTTGTGCTACTGGATACTGACTAATTGGTTGTATGGTGTTTAACGCCATTTTCAACATTATTTCAGTGATATTGCGGCGGCCACTACTGAGCACCTATCCATGCTTTTCTGGACTTCCTTTTACCATCACTACCGCAACTCAATGACCTTTTGCGGACAGTGTTGATTAAGATCAGACAGCACAGAGCGTGCAGTCTCATGTGGGATCTACACTGTCCGATAAGAGGATATTTTTTTCCAAAATGTAACTTTGAAATAGCAATATTCAGGTGTTTACCATCAGCTTGAAAGTTTCATTTAACATTTTTAGCAGGTTAATGGTTTAACTTGTAGTGGATTATAGTTAAACAGTAGCACGCATAGCCCCGGCAGATCAGTCGGTAGGGTACAGGACTTTAGAACAGGAGGCCACTGGTTTGATCCCAGACTCTGCAAATTTCTTTCTGAGAACTGATGATAGTCATTGCGACAGGATTCATTTCTCTCTTTCATTTCGACGATGGTTATGTGGAAAGCAGCCAGCGGCTCGGAAAGAATTTTGTGTGGAGTATTGGTAGAAGAAACTCGAGGAAAGCATGGATATATGCACTGTCCACTGCTACATGACTGAAATAATGTTGAAAATAGGGTCAAACACCATACAAACAATCAATCAATCATATTCGCTAGTCTGTCAGTACTTTCAGTACTTTGAGTTATAATGGTAATTCACTAAGATCCATAACCTTTACTTCAATGTTTTTTTTGTTACTATCGAGCACTTTGAATAGTCGAGCCTGCTGGCCTGGGATAGCTGTTGTTTACCATATATGATAGCAGATTATGGGAAAAGGAATTGATCATGAGCAATTTCTCTTTTTCCCCTGATATTTTTCCAAAGGCATTAATTTGTATTCGCTACATCAAAACATAATGTTTGGATTCTGATTATCACCCTATCAATGTGTAACTTTTTCAACCTCAACACCTAGAGATGCATTCAAGCTCCTTTGCAGGAGACGATTTTTGAAAACTCATAATGACTATTTTCTTCACCTCGTTTTCATATGCCATTTGCATATCAAATATAAACTCGTATTTTCCACAACATTACAAAACTGTTTTAAAGTCATGTGCTGCAGAATTACTCCATAGTTTTTGAAGAGTTAAACCATGAAGGTTCAGACAAGAGCTGTGCCGCCTGAAATGAAGTGAAATCTCTACTGTCTAGTGTTTAAAAGCATTGGATTTTTGTCTGCCAATTCACTGTATTGGACTTATTAGTTACACCTGAGTGGCTTATCCATTTTGGAGTTTGATATCAGTAAAAATTTTCATTTACAGTGTTGTGTATTACAGTAAAGCCTTTCAATAAAATAATGAAAGCATTTGTAATTATTGTCTCTTTGTAGATTTTTTATATGTCCATCTTTCGAAGAAGACAGGCATATAGCTTTGCACAGGTCGGTCCGTTGGTAGATCAGACCTTGTCCCAGTGATAACTCGAGTTCTATATGACCCTTAAGTCTCAAACTTCATATGGTTGTTGCTTATGATGAGTAGAAGACCCCTATTGATTTTGGTATTAATACATCAAAGGTCAAGGTTAGAAGGCCACATACAAGTATTATGGCAAATTTGCTATATTTAATGTTTACACTCGTGTTTCTTAAGTGATCTTCAAACTTCATGATAATGTTTATAGCCATAACCTCTCAGCAAAGTTTTATGCCTATTGCCGGTAGATCAAGACTTGTGACCCGTTGAATCGTCATAAAATGCCAGATTTGACTCTGTTCACACTTGAGCATCTTCATTTACACTCGAGCATCTTCATTTCTTACATGAGTAATTTCTGTCTGATTGGTTTGAAACTTGCACACCTTTTTTTAATCCAAACTGATACACAAGGTTAATGACAATTAGGTTATTTACAGCATGTGTTGGACGGATACTGTTTAATCTAGAATTATGTGACATAATATGTCTTAAGAGAAATGGTAGTCGGGTTAGCGACTTGGAGACATGTTGGTCCTTGTCCTTTCTTGACCTTTTTCCTCATACAAGCAGGATTTGACTGGTCTGAAATTTAAAATGTTGGAAAACATTGTGGGAAAAGGAGAAATTATTCATAATGAGCAATTTCCTCTTTTCCCACAATGTTTTGTACTCTGTCAGAAACTTAAAGCATTTTTTGTCCCATATTTTTGCCAGATGCCTTCAAATGAGAAGACCCTGAAAACTGCGTATCACACAAAGGGTTAAGTAGATAATCCTTTTAATATGATGGTACAGCATTTTGTATAAAAACTTGTAAACATAATGTTTAAATGTCATATATAGTTCAAGTAAATTTTCTAATAAAAGTGCCCAAGAAAGTAGTCCAAGTAAAATAACCAACTAATAAGTCCAAATAAAATGCCCAACTAGTGCCCATTCGTTAGAATACTTTACAAATACCCAAGAATAAGTTACCAAGAAAGTTTTTAATGAACTACCCATCATATGGTCATTCGTTGGTACGTCCATCCATCTGTCCGTCCGTCCGTTAACAATTTCTTTAAAAATCTTCTCCTCCAAAACCAGATGGCCAATCTTGATAAAACTTGGCAGGAATGTTCCTTGGATGAAGCTCTACAAAAATTGTTAAAATAATTTAATTCCATGAAAAATTGTGGTTGCCATGGCAACAAAATGGCTGAACATGGAAAAAATCTTTAAAAATCTTCTTGTGACAAACCATAAGGCCGAAAGCATTCCTATTTTGTATGAAGCATCATTGGGTGACCCTTTACCAAAATTGTTAAAATTAATCCCCTAGGGTCATATTTGGGCTTTGCCCGGGCGCACCCTATTTCACATAATAACAAAGAAGGAAATCTTTAAAAAATCATCTTCTGACAAACCATAATGCCTAGAGAATTCATATTTGGTTTGTAACATTATATGATGATCCTCTACCATAATTGTGAAAATTAAACCTCAGTGGTCATATTTGGGCTCTGCCAGGGCACACCCTATTTTACATGGAAACAAAGAAGGAAATCTTTTAAAATCTTCTTGTGACAAACCATATTGGCTTGAGCATTCATATTTTGCATGTAGCATCATCTAGTGACCCTTTACAAAAATTGTTATAATTATCCCTTTGGGGTCATATTTGGGCTCTGGCTGGGTGCACACTATTTTACATAGAATTAAAGTTGGAAATCTCTTAAAATTTTTGTGACAAACCATAAGGGCCAAAGCATTCATATTTTGCATGTAGCATCATTTGGTGACCCTTTATTAGCTCACCTGTGCACATAGTGCTCAGGGTGTAGTATCATCTAGTGGCCCTCTACCAATATACCTCAAATAATGGCCCTAGTATGGAAATTGGCCCTATGTTGTGGGTTCTCGGATTTCACATAGAGATAAAGAAGGAAATCTTTAACAATCTTCTTGTCCCAAACCGTAAGGGCTAGAGCTTTCATATATGGCATGTAGCATCATCTAGTGGCCCTCTACCAAAATACTTCAAATTATGGCCCTGGTGTTTAAAATTGGCCCTATGTTGTGGGTTCTCGGATTTCACATAGAGATAAAGAAGGAAATCTTTAAAAATCTTCTTGTCCCAAACCATAAGGGCTAGAGCTTTCATATGTGGCATGTAGCATCATCTAGTGGCCCTCTACCAAAATACTTCAAATTATGGCCCTAGTGTTGAAAATGGCCCTATGTTGTGGGTTCTCGGATTTCACATAGAGATAAAGAAGGAAATCTGTAAAAATCTTCTTGTCCCAAACCATAAGGGCTAGAGCTTTCATATTTGGCATGTAGTATCATCTAGTGGCCCTCTACCAAAATACTTCAAATTATGGCCCTAGTGTTGAAAATGGCCCTATGTTGTGGGTTCTCGGATTTCACATAGAGATAAAGAAGGAAATCTTTAAAAATTTTCTTGTCCCAAACCATAAGGGCTAGAGCTCTCATATATGGCATGTAGTATCATCTAGTGGCCCTGTACGAAAATACTTTAAATAATGGCCCTAGTGTGGAAATTGGCCCTATGTTGTGGGTTCTTAGATTTCACATAGAGATAAAGAAGGAAATCTTTAAAAATCTTCTTGTCCCAAACCGTAAGGGCTAGCGCTTTCATATTTGGCATGTAGCATCATCTAGTGGCCCTCTACCAAAATACTTCAAATTATGGCCCTAGTGTTGAAAATGGCCCTATGTTGTTGGTTCTCGGATTTCACGTAGGGATAAAGAAGGAAATCTTTAAAAATCTTCTTGTCCCAAACCATAAGGGCTAGAGCTTTCATATATGGCATGTAGTATCATCTAGTGGCCCTCTACGAAAATACTTCAAATTATGGCCCTAGTGTGGAAATTGGCCCTATGATGTGGGTTCTCGGATTTCAAATAGAGATAAAGAAGGAAATCTTTAAAAATCTTCTTGTCCCAAACCGTAAGGGCTAGAGCTTTCATATATGGCATGTAGCATCATCTAGTGACCCTCTACCAAAATACTTCAAATTATGGCCCTGGTGTTAAAAATTGGCCCTATGTTGTGGGTTCTTGGATTTCACATAGAGATAAAGAAGGAAATCTTTAAAAATCTTCTTGTCCCAAACCGTAAGGGCTAGAGCTTTCATATGTGGCATGTAGCATTATGGTGTTGAGCTCAGTTGCATTTCAGGTGAGCGATTTAGGACCATCATGGTCCTCTTGTTTTCCTCTGAAAACATTGCAGCAGCAGTTCGTAATGATATATAGGAGTAAAAGTTCCCAGAAACAGAGGAGACCGATAATAAAACTAAAATTAATAAAACTGGTCCGAAATAAAGCAATCCAAAATAAATATTAGGAAAAACCAATTATTAAATCAACCTAAATATGGTAATAAAAACACTAAAGTCAATGATATTAAATATTTCCAGGAAAAAAATTAACAAACCCAAAATTAAAACATAAAAGCGGCTGAAGAACAGGACAAATCAAGATCAAAGGATTTCCTAAACAAATTTTTCATTCCAAAAGTGATTTTTATTTTTTCATTTTTTGAAGACATATCTTTCCTATATACTTTCCTGTCTCATATACTAACATGCTCATTTGTGTGTGTATCATCTGTGCCAGTGGGTAGCACACTGGACGGAGAATATAACAACATCTGTGTATAACATCTATGTTTTGTTCTTGTATTCGTCAACACCTTTTCCAATCTCTAGCACTATATGTTTGAAGAATTTGAAACATTTGGCATACTTGTATTTAGAACCTTACCAACAAGTAGAGACCTCTAATGGTAACTCTAGTAAGCTCTAAGTTATCAGCTCTAAACATTAAAGTTATCATGTTAATACTCTATATCTAAAGCTTTCTTGATTGAAAATATTTCATTCAGCAAACTTTCTTCTGACAAAAGATTTCTGTCTTTGATTCAGAAGCCACTTGTTTGCCGTGAGTTGCATCTCGTATGCCGGAAAAGGGGATCCTTGTAGTTGAGAGTGCCCAGGGATCTCCAGCACTCAACACACTGCTTTGGCCCTGGCCTCGGATAGACGAGAGGGATGGGTTAGGCCCGACCCGTCTCAATCGGCTCGGAGGTGCCTAGCTTTTAGGATTACATACTTTTATCTATATTTCTTCCTTTGTATCTTATGATACCAACCAGGTTAGATTTTTTTCTTTTTTCTCATCTTTTACATTGTTTTCCTTTATAAAGCGGCGGCTGATGGGCTAATTAATAGACATTTAGTTTCTCTTCACTTAAGGTTTGTTAAGTATAATAGCTATGTAGCTCTGGCGTCGGAAATAGGAAACCCATTTCCATTAGACGTTCCCTTGTAGGGCTCCGAGGAGGGTGGAGCGCATAGCTATTGAAATTACACTAACAAGATCATGGCTTCCCAAAACAAAAGACCCCGACCGAATAACGAAAACGAATCAAATACTGTTCATGCTGAAAAATTCCTGGTTGTCAAAAGTGAGGAGTCAAAGCCCATTACATCTTTGTCTCCCTTCATAATAGAAAAGCAAATTGAAAGTTTAATTGGAACCCCAAAATCTGTTAAAAAATTGAAAAATGAACACTACTTATTGAAACAGCCAGATCAAGTCAAGCTGAATCATTATTGAAAATTAAAGAAATTTACAATTTGAAAGTCTCAGTCTCAGAACATAACTCGCTTAATAAATCCAGAGGAATCATGAAAGACAGGGTACTGAAAGGAGAATCTGAAGAAAAAATTGTTGAATATCTTGCATCACAAGGAGTTGTTGCATGTAAAAGATTCAAAATAAAAAAAGATAATGTTCAGGTTGAAACAAATACACTACTTCTCACTTTTAACACCACCACTTTACCCCCAGAATATTAGAATCTTTTATCGTGCAATACCAGTGGAACAGTTCATCCCTAATCCTTTACGTTGTTTTAATTGTCAAAAATTTGGACATCACGAAGACAACTGCAAGCTCACAGACTCAGTAATCTGTGATAGATGTGGTGAATCCAAACACACATCTAGCACTTGCCAAAGACCTTTCAAATGTGTGAATTGTGGTAAAGATCACAGTGCAAGATCAACTACCTGTGAAGTCTGGAAAAAAGAAAAAGAAATTATGAGAATTAAAACGATGAGACAGATTTCATACTTTGAGGCAAAGAAACAATATGAGACGACTTTTGAACCTAGGTACTCTAAGATACATGTAGTACAATCTGCAACAATAAAACCTCAGACGAGAACTTGTGGAACACAGTATGATCCCGTGGATTTTGGGCAAAGTGCTGAGCCTAACTCAAAATCTACGTCTTCATCTGTTCAACAACCTCAAACATCTCAAACTGGTTCAAAATCTAATCAAACAAAAGGCTCTAGTAGCAGATCAAGAGAAACTTCTAGATCTAGTTCATGCTCTGGATCACCGAATAGAAGCCAGAAAACTAAACCAGATAAAAAACAGAAAAAGATAAACAACAGCCAAATAGACAAAAGAAAGGGTCACAAGATCCTATTAAGCTGGCAAATAAATATGAAAGTTTAGAAGATATGGAATTAGAAATTGACTCCTCAGTCAAATAAGTTAATTCAAATTTCCAAGATACAACTGAAATGGGTAAAAACTCTATTTTACAATGGAATTGTAGAGGTCTAAAAGCCAGCTTTCATGAATTATTAATTCTTTTATCTTTATTAAATCCAAAAATTTGTTGTCTTCAAGAAACTTTTTTAACACCAAATGATAATTTGGAAGTTCGCAATTATTCTTCCTATCACTATATACATAATGATTGCCAAAGAGCATCTGGTGGTTCTTCCATCATGATACACTCTACGGTACCTCACCGTAAGATAGATTTAAACACAAATCTGCAAGCAATAGCGATAAAAGCATCTTTAAATAAAACTATAACAATTTGCTCTATCTATATTCCACCAAATAAAAGGATAGATCAAAATGATTTAGAAAATCTTTTATTACAAATACCTCAACATTTCATCATATGTGGTGATTTTAACGGACGTAGTCAGTTATGGAATTGTTCAGATACTAATGATAGAGGTAAAATAATAGAAGATTTCATAACAGAGAACAATTTATGTTTACTAAATTCCAATCAACATACATATCTACATCCCGGATCAGGTTCATTCACAACAATAGATCTTTCTCTATGTCTTCCTTCTTTGTACCTTGACTATGAGTGGAAAATATGTGAGGACTCTCATGGAAGTGATCATTTTCCTATTATTATTCAGGAAACAGAGAAAACAGAAAACGAAAATATTCCAAAATGGAATTTTAAAAAAGCTAACTGGGAAAAATTCAATATTCTTTGTCATCAAAAATTACTGACGGAGAATTTTGAAAATTCAGAAGATCCAATTTTTTATTTTACCGAAACTTTAATTAATATATCAAAACAATGCATCCCAAAAGTTTCAACAAACACTTTTAAGAAGAAAAAACCATGTTTTAATGATGAATGTAAAGAAGCTATTAAAAAACGTAAAGATAGCTTAAAACGTTTCAAACAATATCCAACAAAAACAAACTTAAATGCTTGCAAAATTATAAGAGCTAAAGCTCGACGTACTATTAAACAAGCAAAACAATCATCTTGGAAAGAATTTGTTTCTAAACTTAATGGTAGAACTCCCTTGACAACCATCTGGAATATGTTGAGGAAAATAAATGGAAAAAAATCAAACTATGAAAATTCGCATATCAAAGTAGATGACAAAACTTACGAAAGTAAAGAAGAGATTGCTAACATCCTCGGTAAAACATTCAAGACAATCTCTTCTTCCTCTAACTATAAACCACAATTTAAAAGACATACGCAAGAAGCAGAAATGGAAGATCCTAATTTTGAAACGAATAAAAAAGAAAACTACAACTTACCTTTTACACTATCAGAACTCGAAG
Organism: Tridacna gigas; assembly: GCA_945859785.2. Lineage (NCBI taxonomy): Eukaryota > Metazoa > Mollusca > Bivalvia > Cardiida > Cardiidae > Tridacna > Tridacna gigas. Next base: position 59,868,989 of record OX244040.2, on the reverse strand, counting down.
ATTCTCTAAAAAATGCCCACGATTCTGCTGCAGGTGCAGACGAAGTACACTACCAACTTTACCTCGTATTTCATTACAAACTCTTTTAAACATTTTTAATCATATATGGGAACAAGGTATTTTCCCGAAAAGTTGGACCAAAGCTACAATCATTCTAATTCCTAAGCCAAATAAAGATCATACAAATCCTACAAACTATAGACCCATAGCACTAACTAGTTGTATATGTAAAACGATGGAGAGAATGATCAACAATAGATTAAATTTTTACCTGGAAACAAATAATATTATATCGGAACATCAGTCAGGGTTCCGAAAAAATAAAAGCACGACAGATCAATTAGTACGATTAGAATCCTATATTAGAAATGCTTTTATAAGAAAACAACATGTAGTTGCCATATTTTTTTAACTAGAAAAAGCTTATGACACTACCTGGAAACATGGCATCTTAAAAGACATTCACAAAATTGGATTAAGGGGAAATCTACCCAAGTTTATTTCAAACTTTTTATCAAATAGATGTTTTAAAGTAAAGGTAAGTACATCTTTTTCCGATGACTATGAACAATAAAAAGGAGTTCCTCAGGGAAGTATCCTCCTACTTTGTTTAATATCAAGATTAATAATATTGCAAGATGTTTAGATGACGATGTCAACTGTTCCTTATATGTGGATGATTTTTTAATTTTTTACAGATCCAAAGATATGAAAACAATTGAAACAAAACTTCAAAATAATTTAGACAAAACTGAGAAATGGACTATAGAAAATGGTTTTAAATTTTCCAAGACCAAGACAAACAGTGTACACTTCTGCCAAGAGCACAGATTGCACTTGGATCCATCTTTGAAATTATATAATAGTCCAATTCCAATAGTAGATCAAGCGGAATTTTTAGGGCTCATCTTTGACAAAAAACTTTCTTTCATTCCACATATCAATGTTTTAAAACTGAAGTGCCAAAAAGCCCTAAATATTTTAAAAGTACTTTCCCACTCTGACTGGGGAGGAGCTAAGAAAACTCTTCTAAATCTATATAGATCTTTGATACGTTCAAAACTGGACTATCGGTGTATTATCTATGGCTCTGCACGGAAAAGCTACTTTAAAAAGTTGGACACTATTCATCATCAGGGTCTCTGGTTAGCTTTAGGAGCTTTCCGTACGTCACTTGTTGAAAGTTTGTATTAAGAGGCTCAGGAGCCATCCTTATATGATAGAAGGAAAAACCTATCCTTACAGTATGTAACTAAACTAGCTTCAAATACAAAGAACCCTGTTTACTATGATATTTTTAAACCAACAAACAGAATACTCTTTCAAAATAAACCTAATTTTATCAAGCCACTAGGTCTACGAGTTGAACCTCTTCTTAATGAATCAAATATAACTATAAAGAATATTAAACCTTTTAAACTTCCTGTACAAGAGCCGTGGACTATAGATCCACCAAATATTATTTTTGATTTCAATGTAAGTAAAAAATCATTTACAAATCCATTATTTTATCAAAATAAATTTTTAGAAATCGAATCACAATATGAAGATTACATTTCAATTTATACTGATGGTTCGAAACAAGACCATAAAGTTGGTTGCACTTCGGTAAGCAATAAAAAAATTGCTAAAATTAGACTACCAGATCATAGCTCTATTTTTTCAGCAGAAACTATAGCTTTAAACATTGCTCTGTGTTCTATACAAAACAATAACGAGAAGAAATTCATTGTTTTTTCTGACTCTTTGTCAGTTTTACAAATTATAGAACATCTGAATAATCCAAATCTAGTAATTCAACAATTTTACAGAAAATATGTTTATCTAAGTAAATCAAAGACAATAATATTCTGCTGGATACCCAGCCACATTAATATAAGAGGTTAGCTCTTATATAGCTGATCAAGAAGCAAAGAATGCTGTAAATTTGGACATAGCCAACATAAAAATTCCTTATACTGACAAAAAACAACAAATAAACGAATATATCAAATCTGAATGTCAAACTAAATGGCAACAATGTTTCAACAACAAACTGTTAGCAATCAAGCCAAATTTTAACGATAAATATGAGTTTTATTATAACCGAAAAAGTCAAGTAGTTTTAACAAGATGTCGCATTGGACACTCAAAATTCTCGCATGCACATCTTTCAAATAATGAAAGAGCACCACAATGTATAAACTGTAATGAACTGTTAACTATTAAACATGTTTTACTACACTGTAACAATTATGATCGTATACGGTCAAAATATTTTAATGTTGACAGTTTGCAAAATCTATTTTCAAACATAGAACAGAATAACATTATAGAATACCCGAAAGAGATAGATTTTTATAACAAAATATAAACTTTAACTTTCAAAATAATATTTTATTTTTTCATTTTTAAACCATTACCTTTTATGCGCGCTAAATGACCATAGGTGTCGATGCGCCGTAAAACATCAATTAAACAAACAAACAAACAAACAAACAAACAAACAAACAAATGGGCAATCCACCAACTCCAGATGTGTTGAGAGGAGTCAATATCAAGTTTGACTTTGTGTAGTCCAGTTACTTTTTCTGTTTCAAGATTTTTAAGAAAAAGACAGCCATAAATGTAATACATTATTTTCCTTGATAAACATGTATTGGCTCAAGGTGGCAAAGGCTTTTGATTGTGTTGCAAAGTTCTCATGTATCAAAATGTAATCAGAATTACTGCCGTAGCGTTAGTACAGGAAATTCAGGGTTCATTCTTTTATCCAGTGGGGAACTCAACATAGGACTGGAATTTTTTAAAACTTTTTCAGGGGCATATTTTGTTTTGGACATTACTCTTTTGTTAAAATTTACTGCTCTTCTAAACAACTTTAGCCAAGCCCCGTAGTTCAGTCGGTAGCATACAGGACTTGAGAACACGAGGTCACTGGTTCGATCCCCGGCTTGGCCAATTTCTTTCCGAGGATTGATGCGACAGGATTCATTCCTCTCTCACCGCTAACCATTGTTTCGACTGTTATGTGGGAAAGCAGCCAGTGGCGTGGAAAGAATATTGTGCGGAGTACTGGTAAAAGAAATTCCAGGAAAGCATGGATAGGTGCACTGGCCACCGTAATATAACTGAAATGATGTTGAAAACAGTGTTAAACACCACACATTCAATCAATCAATCTAAACAACTATTAAGCTGCAAAGGTCACTATTTTTATTTTTCTGTGCCAAATTTGAGCAATAAATTTTAATTTCATTCTATTCTGTCTTACTTATTTTTCTCCTGTGTTGATAATTCTATTCCATTATCAGCATAGGAGAAAGTTGCAATGTGTTCTGTAAGGTATAGAAGGTCATAATTCAATAGGCAGACTAAACAAGAAACAAATTCATTAACTATTTACAAAACGACAAAATTTCAGACGGGTACAACTGAAAGCATTTCAGACGACAAATTAAACATGGCACAAATGACAAAATGTCTCTTTGATAGGGCACATAACATTGTGAGAATAGGAGAAAATGCATTTCCCACGATGTTTTCAAAAGTCCTTTTCCTTTGGGTCGTTAAAACTCGGGATTGCGTGGTAAAGGGTTCAGATGTTCAAATGATTTGGGTCTGAAAGGTTAGAAAACATTGCGGAATATGGAGAAAATGCCCACATTTTCTCCATTTCACAGAATGTTTTCAAAAGTCCAATTTTCCAGGATCGTTAATACTCGGGATTGTGTGTTAATGCATTAAACTGAAAGAACTTTGGCTAGCTTGGAATTCGAACTAGTGACCGCCTGGTACATGTCTTGTGGAATACCAACAGCCCTACTGGGCTCGGCTGTAATGATTTAAACAAATTGTCATGATGCTGTTTCTGTTACAAACTGTTCATCTATTGTTTGTGTTCCTTGCAATTACAATCTCTCAGTGGTGTTTACAAACATGACAGTCACAGTAAGGATCTATTTAACTATTTACCACACAATAAAACTCTACACAGGTCCTAATTCAAGCATTTCAAGACAACAATATAAATGTGGCTCAAATGATTGGATTTGTTTGTGGAAGGTTAGAAAACATTGTGGGAAAAGGAGAAAATGCTGAGAAAACCAGCATTTTCGCCTTTTCCCACAATGTTTTTAGATGTCTTGTTTCCCATGGGCGTTAAAACTCACCATTGTGTTGTAATGGGTTAACAATAAAAGGTTAGATCTGCACATACAACATGCACTGGGAATGCAAACTCTCTCTCCCCCTCTCTCTCAACTCTTTACAGCAAGACAAAATTATAGACTTTTTCAAATAGGAAGCAAAATTTTGCAGACGCCTCTTTCCAATACTAAAATTGCAATTTGGGGACACTGCAACTCGGATATTCATCAACACAATAACAGTTACGGACTAAATTAAATGATGGTATAGTTTAAATATCAGACTGTACGTTTTGTGCAGTCTAATCTGAATCAATGCTGTCCCTAATAAAAGCTTGTGTTTTTGTCAACAGCGCCGAAAGGATTGTACAGTCCTTGCATGTCGATCTGTTTTGTATCCTTTCTGCTATTGAAGTTCATTTTGGCTTATATCCAGCAGGCGACGTTTGAGAATAATAGGCCTTGTCTGCGTGTGTCATATTCTTCGAAGATTTGACCTGTCTGCAATGATGCATTACTGGAAAAATAAAGGACATGCATTATTATGCATAAATTGCCACTTAAAAAGTGCAGGTTGAAAATGGCAATAAATAATACAACTGTGGGAAAGTCAAGCCAGTTTTTCTCTACAAATTTCTTCAAATAACAAAATGATTTCAGACAGGGAAAATATTTTTTTCTTTCAAGAATACCAACTATTTACTGTAAATCTCTGTAAACAGTTTCTAAATATAGACATGGGGAACACATGGATTTATGCAACAGACTTAGAACAAAAATAATGTCACGACCTTGACTGGCTTATACCAGGGCTTTTTTTTCCCAGCTTATATGGGCTATGTTAATAAATGGCTGGTGCATAGATTGTATGCTACCTTATTACTCTATCTATGATGATTATATTGGTTTTCCTTTGCTAATATTGTACACACTCTTTTACCATTTGTAAACATTCTACCAGGACCTAAAACAAATATCCAAAATGTTGATTGGTACAAAACAAACAATATTCATAAGTGCAGTTGTAGGCACCAAACTATTTGTAAAACAAAACGATTTGTCAGATTGTGCAATATTTATGATACACCAACCATGAATCGAAATCATTATGGGCCGAAATTGTATGGGCCGAAATTAATACGGGCCGAAATTTCCAGTCACCGCCAAAAATTAGTGGTGTGACACCTTAATTTGAATTTGCCGGAAGCTTGGTCACATGACTTCCCTTGTTCAAGTTGACAAAGAAAGAACATACTGAACGTAAATTTATGGCGGTAAAGTTTGTGTTTGTGTTGGTTGGTAGTCATGTTTTGTTTCACTTACCATTTAAATGCATCTGAAAATATCTGTCTATCTTTCTTCCATTGTCTTGCTTTGTTTGCTGACTTTGATACGGTTTGTTACGTTTGCCACTGGTTTTCGCGCCCTGTATCGACCATAGTGAGTCCGATGTAAAACCTTTCTTAACTTACAGATTTTTGCATGATCTTATTTAAATTACCTTTTATTGCAGACTTACGACAACGGAAGAGTTATGGTGGTTGACTTGAGCTGTGAAGACGAGAATAGATAGCATTTAATTCCACATATTGGTGATTGTACTTGCTCTGTGGTTAAGCTATTTTTGGTAAGACTTAGTATTATTTGTTGTATTATTTTAATAACTGGACCAAGATATTTTTCTTATTCTCATTTCAGATTGCTATATTATGGGGCAATTTTAGTCCAAAGCTATTTCTTAATAAATGAATGCTTAAATAAAACCAGTCTTGAAACTGAAAACTTTATTTCAATGTCTTTTGTTAAAAGAGAGTTATAAGCGTAAATGTGGTTTGCACACGTGTGCAAGTTTCTTGAGAAAAACCAGATGTGACATAGGAAATGAGACCCACACATTTATTTCGGCCTTAGTGTATCCGTTATTTGGCTCTGATACTGACTTTTTTGTCAAAGCCTTTTCCTCCCTTAATGTGGGAGAGAATTTTTAGCACAAACGCTGACCTTTTATGATATAATAAATGAATATGTTGAAACACTGTAGTAAAATTAGAAAATGTTCTTTATGAGCAATGTCTTAGTCATATTCAGATGCTGTGAAGAAAAAATTAAACAATTTAAACACCCAATAGGAGGGGGCGTAGTGACCTGGGTCAATACTCTTTTGCAGATGAATTAAGCCCTCTTTTCACAGAGCATGGCTCAGATATTTCATGTTAAATGCCTGTATTGATATGATACTGCAATAAACTAGTTTACAACGATACGGATTTTCTGTATATTTCAAAAAATAGATTGACTGATTATGTTTAACTCTCTTGCTGCAAACTAAATGAAGCCGACTTTTCACACCAGATAGTGGACGGTGTAGATCAAAGATCAGACTTAACATTTTTTGCATTCTGATCTTGATCTATGCTGTCTTCAAGGTCTTTCCAATGTGACATTGGCAGTGAAAGTGTTAAAAAAAATTGTGTTTTCCCATTTTCTTCTTTTCACAGCGTTTGTCGAGTTCTTGTATGTGTAAATTTAAATGGTAGTTGAATATTAATGAGGGAGGCAGGTTTTATGCACACATGGGCGGTAAACACAATTAAACATGACATTTAACTGATTAAATTGGCAAATTAAGTAATAGTTAGACGCTGTGAAGAAAAAATTAAACAACTTAAACAGCTGAAAGGAGGGAGTGTAGCGACTGACTGTGGCTGTTTAAACCGTTTAATTTTTTCTTCACAGTATCTGACTTAGTCGTTGTCCGTCCTAATTACATCATCGCTAAACATTGGTGCCATATATGGAGTTGCCAACTTCTTTTATTCACAAATTATTGTGAAGGACGGAAAAAAGCTGCTATAGACTTACAGAATATGGGTCATGCCCTGACAAAAGATGGGTTGATGCACCTCGATGATGCATGGTACCAAGCACAACATCGCATGATTATGAGCATGAGTCCATAAAATCCATTTTCTCTGAAAACTGGCAAAATAAGCAGGTAAAATGGTCCTTTGAAGTGCAGAAAATTGGCTAAAAGCAACAAGTTTGGGCCTTGTAAGTTTGCTCAGGTCTGTGCAGGCTGACCAGAGTCGTTACTCGTTTGCATATGCATTAAGCCCCCTTTTCATAGAGCAGATATTTCATGTTAGATGCCTGTATCAATCTGACACTGCAATAAACTAGGTTACTACGATATGGATTTTCTGTAATTTCAAAATATAGAATGACTGACTTATGTTTAACTCTTTCGCTGCCAACTAAATGGAGCAGACATTTCACATAGTCTATAAGTATCCTTCTTCCTTGAATTAAATCTGTTTTTGGTTGAAGACCAACACAAGAAAGCGGACGGTGTAGATCAAAGGTCAGACTGCACCTTTTGTTCAGTCTGATCTTGATCTATGCCATCTGCAAAGTCTTTCAATTCGACATGGGCAGTGAAAGAGTATAAAAAACATTGTGTTTTCCCATTTTCTTCTTCCCACAGCATTTGTTGAGTTATCAGTACTTTTATGTGTAAAATTAAATGGGGCAGTTTAAAGGAAATAGACAGTCACAATTTTTCAAATATAAGCCTTCTGATTGGACATAAAAGTAGGACAATGACTAAACCCTGATAGAGGCAGTTTAAAGGAAATAGTCAGAATTTTTGAAATATAAGCCTTCTGATTGGACAAAAAATCAGGACAAAGACTAATTTTGTTTTCAGAAGTGGAATCCATTTCTCAAGACTACGAAAAAAAAAATATATATATTTGTGTCTGTCAACCCTGTTCAAAACAATCCCATTTTTTAACAGAATCCAACCCAAAGAAAGATAACTTGAAAAAATTATGGGAACAGAAAAAGTGCTGGTAACCAGTGATTTCTCCTTTTCTGACACACTTTACTACCTTTTAAGAAAATAAGTCCCTTCATTCGAGTCACATTTATAATTCTTTTGATTGCAAATGCTTTCAGTTTAGAGAAATCTACAATTTGGATGTCTGGAAAAGTGTAATTGTGTAGCTCAAAGAAAGGTCTTGCACAAGGTTAAGATAATTTTGTGGATGGTGCAGGTCATGATCAGAATGTAAAGTCTGATCCCACGTGAGTGTACAGTTTTCACAGCATGCCCACTGGGTTTTCAATTTGGGGGTACATGCACCCTCCAGGTTTTGAATTGGGGGTACAAAGAAAAAATTGGGGGTACACTGTACCCCCTAGGTTTTAAATTGGGGGTACAAAGAAAAATTTGGGGGTACAGAGTAATTTTGGGCTGTTTCAGTTTTATTAATGAATTTTAACACCCTAGCTCCTTTACCATTATGAATGGGATCTTAATTGAATTGTGGAATTGTGCATTTGGTGATTATATGGATGCATCATATGTCTCCAGGGCATGCACATACTTAGATATAATCGCAACGGCGGTCAGGGTTTAAAAGCCGAACACGGCCATGAGTTTTGATAATCAAACGCCTTTATTTTCACCTTTATTCCTTTCCCAGAGTTGTGAAGTACATTAGAACTGTTTTAAAAAGGAAGCGTAGACAGATTGATGCTCGTTGTCCAAGATGATGTTCTGGCTATTTTAAAATCACAGAGGAGCAGGCCGATTGGTACATTATAAGCTCAAACTCTGTCAAATAAAGGCCATGCCGCATTAGGACAAAATAAAATGTGTAATGGTAGAATCACTTGTGTAAACCTACCTTTCTCAAATCTTCATGCTGTAAAATATTTTAACAGCTTTGGTTGGGATGACATTTTTTTTTCCGCAGCAGACGCCATACCTACGAAAATTACACGTTTAATTTGCGGATCGATTTTTCAGCTTTCATATGTCAAAAAATGTGTTTTTAACAATAATTGCACATCATGATATAAATAAATGATTTTAATTTCTCATTGAAAAATAATTACCAGATTTCCAGCACACATGGTAAATTTTGACACCTTAAAAAATCGTAGCGAAAATTATTCAGACGGACGAGGGAGCCGCAAAATATATATATAGTGAAAATATTTGGTACCCCGCTCTATCTTGAGGACAAAGCGTGGAACCCACTTACAAGGAAAACTACTTTCGTTTTGTTTATTTGGCATGCAATACTAAAATGGTATTTAATTTGTACGTGCAGTTTACGTAATTACTTTCCTTTTTGTACGTGCATACTTTTGACAGTGCGTGCATGCACGTAAGCACAAAAAATTCGTACGCGCAGAGTAGAATTTATATGTGAATTACGTACTGCAGTACGTGATTGGGCACCCTGTTTCATAACTTTATGAAGTACACATCTTGCAAAGAAAACCACTCTGTAACTACAAATATCCATGGGCTTGCCCTACTGCTTGTGAATGACCATTTTCTTTCCTGTGTTTCCCAGGGTTAACTCTTTCCCTGCCAAAGTAGCAGATTTCATTTTTATGAAGTCAAAACATATGCTTGCAGTTGAAGATGATTTTTGCTCATAGTTAGCATCGGCTGGAAAAACTTGCAGATCCAAGTTCAGACTTTACATTGTGTACCAAGGGGAAATATTGTAAACACACTTTAAAATGCATAAATACTGTAGTTGTTATGATGTGGACATGAAAAAAATAAACACGTAACAGAAAGGAAACCCGAAATTCTCAGGAAATATCAGTTAAGTTTTTATGCAACGATCCGAAATTTGCACAAAATGACTTTGGTTACAGTTTGGGTGTAAGACTTAATCCTGATGTCGGATTACTAAACTCGCCAATGTAGAAACTTTACTGTGTTACACAGTTGCAGCAATACTGTTTGGTCATTTCGTTTCAATGATTGTTACTTGTAGGTTCAATCTTCACCATTTATTCTTTTAGACAGCTTTGATTTGAATCAAGTCTTTGAAATAGGCAGATCTGTACATTTTTTCCTGCTTTGGATTTTTCTTTTTTTTACATAAATGTATTTTATTTATCTCATTATGTTCAGAAGCTTCTAGTTTTTAGCTCTACTGGCTGTAAGCCACCAGAGCTTATGTCATGGTGTGGTTTCTGTTGTCAGTCCGTCTGTCGGTCCTTCTGTCTGTCTGTTAGTCTTTTTCTTGTATACACGATAAAGTCTGCATTTGTGGTCAGATTTTCTTCAATATCTCATCAATAGCTTGAACCCTATTGATTTTGAAAAAAATCTTACAACCAGTGTGGGAAAAGTAGCCATTTAAAGTTAAAAATTTCAATTTCTTGTTAACACGATAAAGTCTGCATTTGTAGTTGGATTTTCGTGAAACTTGCACAGTTAGTTCATCTCATCAATACCTTGAACCCTATCTATTCTGAAAAAAAATCTGACAATCAGTGTAAGAAAAGGAGTCTTTCAAATTTCAAAATTTCGGTTTCTTGTTTACACAATACAGTCTGCATTTGTGGTCCAATTTTCGTGAAGCTTGCACAGTTCGTTTATCTCATCAATAGCTTGGCTCCTACTGATTTTGAAAAAAAATGACAATCAGTGTGGAAGAGTAGCCATTTAATTTCCAAACATTCAATTTCTTGTTTATGCGATGAAGTCTGCATTTATGGTCTGATTTTCTTGAAACTTGCACAGTTTGTTTATCGCTTCAAAAGCTTGACTCTTATTGATTTTGAAAAAAAAAGTGGAAAATCAGTGTGGGAAAAGTAGCCATTTCAGTCTCTTATTTATGCAATAAAGTCTGCATTTGTGTTCAGATTTTCATGAAACTTGCAGTTTGTTCATCTCATCAATAGCTTGAAGCCTACTGATTTTGACAAGAAACACATTCTGTATGGGAAAAGTAGCCATTTCAAGTTCAAAATTTCATTATTGTTTATGCAATAAAGTCAGCATTTCTAACCGGATCTTCATGAAACTTGCACAGTTGCTTGTATCAACAGCTTGAACCACATTGACTTTGAAAAAAAAAATTGACATTCAGTATGGGAAAAGGGGCCATTTAAATTTGAACATTTACAATTTTTGTTTAGGCGATAACAACTTGGCTTTTGTGGTTGAATTTTCATGAAAGTTGCACAGTTGCTTTATATTATCAATCGCTTACAATGAGTACTGAAACCCTATCTACTTTGGCTGGATTCCAAATAATTGGTTTTGAGAAGTTGAACTTCAATTTTTTTTCAATACATGCATTTGTTCAATTCACCATGCCCACTTGTGCTGTCTTAGTGGGTTCAAGCCCAGTTGCAACAACCCCCCACCTCTCCCTCTCTTTCCCCCACCCCCCTATTTTTTTGGGAGGGGGGGTGTTTTTCCTTTTTGCATCATGAATTCATTGTGTATGCTAAAAAAAAAAAAAGCAAAATCACTGCCAGTAGAGTGATTCAGTAAGTAATTCTTGTGAATAGTTTGCAAGGTTTTGGAAGGTTATCTACCATCAATCTGTATTTGACATGTTGTGGGGGGAAGTATCCTGAGGTTTTTTTTGTTTTGTAGAGTTGCTTTCCATGATCAAACACTTGCGAAGTGTTCAACTTTTGTGTCTGTTAATGAATAAACAGAGTTAATGGTTCTTGTCTTTTCTGATCCATTTAAGGTTAAATTTTGCCAATTTCAGTCTCTCTTTTTCCTATTTCTGTCATACATAACCCTTTACCAAATGATAAAAATTTTGGACTAGACCAAATTGAAAGCAATTGCAGACAACAAATTTAATGTGGCTCTAATTTTTAGCTCACCTGAGCACAAAGTGCTCATGGTGAGCTATTGTGATTGTGCTGCGTCCATCGTCCGTCATCAACTTTTTACCTTGTGTCGCGCTAAATGACCAAAGCTGTCGATGCCCCATAAAACAACATTCACTCTGGAGGCCACATTTTCAGTCTGATCCTCATGAAACTTTGTCAGAATGTTTGTCTTGATAAAATCTCGGATGAGTTGGAAATTGGGTCATGTGGGGTCAAAACTAGGTCACTAGGTCAAATCTTAGAAAACCATTGTGTACGCTCTAGAGGCCACATTTTCAGTCCGATCCTCATGAAACTTGGCCAGAATGTTTGTCTTGATAAAATCTCGACGAGTTCAAAATTGGGTCATGTGGGTCATAAACTAGATATCTTAGAAAAACCTTGTGTGCACTCTAGAGGCCACATTTTAGGTCAGATACTTGTGAAACTTGGTCAGAATGTTTGTCTTGATAAAATCTCGGATGACTTGGAAATTGGGTCATGTGGGGTCAAAAACTAGGTCACTAGGTCAAATCTTAGAAAAACCTTGTGTCCGCCGTATAGGCCACATTTTCAGTGCCAAACTAATAAAACTAAGTCAGAATCTTTGTCTTAATGATATCTTGGAAGAGTTTGAAACTGGGTCACCTCAGTTTAAAAACTAGGTCACCAGGTCAAATCTTAGGAAAACCTTGTGTGCGCTCTAGAGGATACATTTTCAGTCTGATACTCATGAAACTTGGTCAGAATGTTTGTCTCGATAAAAACTCAGATGAATTTGAAATTGGGTCATGTGGGGTCCAAAACTAGGAAACTAGGTCAAATTAAAGAAATACCTTGTGGGCACTCTAGAGGCCCCATTTTTTGCTCAATTGACCTGAAAATCGGTCAGAATGTTTGTCTTGATGAAATCTTGGATAACTTTAAAATTGGGTCACCTGGGGACATAATCAAAGTCACTAGATCAAATTAAAGAAATACCTTGTGGGCAGTCTAGAGGCCACATTTATTGCTGAATTGTCTTAAAAATTGGTCAGAAGCTTTGTCTAAATAAAATCTGGGATGAGTTTGAATTTGGGATACCTTGGGTCATAAACTAGGTCACAAGGTCAAATTAAAGAAATACGTAGAGGCCACTTTTATTGTTGAATTGACTTAAAAATTGGTCAGAATTTTTTCTTGATGAAAATTTCAGACGAGTTTGAATTTTGGTCACCTCGGGTCATAAACTAGGTCAACTAAAAGAAATTTTTTGTGGGCGCTCTAGAGGCTACAATTCTTACTCAATTGACCTGAAAATTGATCATCACGTTTGTCTTGATAAAATCTTGGATGAGTTCAAAATTGGGTCACATAGGGTCATAAACTAGGTCACTAGGTCAGATTTAAAGAAATATCTTGTGGGCGCTCTAATGGCCAAAATACTTGCTCAATTGCCCTGAAAATTGGTGTGCGTGTTTGTCTTGATAATATCTCAGATGAGTTTGAAATATGGTCACATAAGATCATAAACTAGGTCACTAGGTCAAATTGAAGAAACACATTTTGGACACTCCGGAGGCCACATTTTCAGCTCAATTGACCTGACAATTGGTCAGAATTTTTGTCTTAATAATATCTCAGATGAGTTTTAAATTGGGTCATTATGACCCTGGAGTAAAATTTCGCCCATTGATTCAGGTGAGCCATCCAGGGCCATCATGGCCCTCTTGTTCTCTCTTTGATAGGGTAGAAAACAATGTTGGCCATTTCCCAAAACTTTTTCAAAAGCCTTCTTTTTCAGGGTCATTTAAACTTGGTATTATGTGGTAAAAGGGTCATTCGTTCATTCATACAAAGTTCATTCAGAAAATTGTAGCTTCTCTCTCAATCCATGCACTAAGATCTCTCTGCAAGTTTTCAAAGTTTTTATTAAGGAAATAATCTGTTTGTACAGAATGCACAAGTGTATCTAGACGATTCATGTTTTTTAATTTGTTATTTCAGTGCCTAAGTAAAAATAAACAGCAATCCCCTTAGCAATGTGTGATACTTATGTTCAGTACTGATAAAACGGAACCTGAATGACAAGAACTGGCATTGTGTGCATTTCAGAAGTTTTAAGACACGTTGTTGTGAAGGTAATAACATTCTGTTGTATATTTATAATGCATGAATTAGTTGTATGAAAATCTTAAAGTTTGAAGCTTAAACAGAATTTCAGCCTTATTTACCTAACTATATTTTTCCTTTGGTTTAGCAACATGAAAGATAAAGGGTTTAAAAAAAGGAGAAACCAGCATTTTCTGCTTTTCCCAAAACAATTTCTACCCATTTACTGCTAATTTCAACATTTGAGCCACTCTTAGATTAATTTGTTGTCTGGAAATTTTTTAATACGGATAAATCCAAAATCAAATAAAGTAAAAATTCATATGAGAACAATGGTATCTGCCATTATTTGTCACCAATTTTCAATTCCAATACACTTATTTGAGTAGTTAACTTTGGCCACAATATGCTTCCAAATACCATTATGGTTTTCCCAAAATTTATGACTGATAATCCCAGAGTATTAATTAATCATGCTTACTTATGTTGGGCTGTCATGATGAGTCTTTACTTAAACTTTGATGTGGGATAAAGTGTATTATGTTTAGAATACAGAAGGACTGGTTTCTACATTTACTTTTAACACTTAGGCTGCTAAATAAATTAAATGAAACTTTCCAGCCCAAAATTAAAACCCAAAATATTGCAATTTCAAAGGTTTTTTTTTTTTTTTGCGGGGGTGGATGTCTCCATATTAGACAGTGTGGATCCAAGATCAGGTTGCACATTCTGTGCAGTCTGATCTTAATCGACACTGGCTGCAAAAGTGCCCTTGAGTCACACTTGGCAGCATAAGGGTTAATAAAGGGCAACCTTGAAAACTGTATTTTCTGGACGTTAGGTTGGAGCCTATCCGTTAAAAAAGTGGAAATTTTCAAGGGTGTGGCCTATCAGACGAAGTGGCTTATACATTAATTTTATTTTTCTAAATGATCTTTTGTTGCTGCCTGTAAAACTGAAAATAAATTAAAACTAGTTTATTATTTCCCATGTTGGGCCCACTAATACCAAACTGTAGTCGTTAGAAAAATTAATCAGCTTGCAAACTTACAAATGTGTTAAAACTCGTGACCAACCTTTGTTTTTCACACCTGTTGATTTATGGTGTTGATTGGTACCAATCAGTGGTCAAAGGTGTTGTTTGGTGTGTACCGTCAATTAACCAATCGAAGTGACAATTTGACAATTTCAAAATTTCTTAAAACATTTGACAAACAGGATTCCCATTCACGCACATATGTGTGTGATTCACGCACTTAATTGAATAATCACGCACATAAATATGAAGTGAAACATGCATGCACGCACAGGTTTCAGGGCTCCCGTTGTCAATCACCAGTGGCACCAGTTGGGACAAGTTCTCAAGTGTGAAAGTCACTGTTTATCACCGCTAATCAAACTTGGTATCAATCCGCTTTTCTAGTGTAAAAGGTTTTGAAGTTATATGCTATTCTTATTGATAAATCTGTGTCAAATCATGCGAAAATACTACTCCAAAACTTAACAGGCATGAAAAAAAGATCGCTGCAAGACTCAACAAAAATTGGTTTGACATCGTCTGATCGTAGGCATTTCAAACTGTCTATTCAGCTTTATCAATCACTTTGAACAGTAAATTTACATAAATATCTCTATAAAAAATAAGTAGTGTCGGAAATTGACAGTGAAATGGAAAATTTTAATGGCCGTCAGGCTGTAAGTTGTCCCTCTGAAACTGGTCCCGTGAGTAAGGAAATTACAAGCATCTTCTTTTTTTAAATTTCCCATATTGTTTTCAAGAGCAGCTGACTGCAGAGTAAGACTCATCAAAACAAATTTTCAATACAACAGACCCTTACTTTCTTCCATAGATGCTCTATAATTGTCAATATTAAGTGCACTCCTAGAATTTCTCTTGCACTCCCAAACTTGTATTCCACGGAGCGCATACACTTCCAAAAAGAGATGTGAGTGGGAACACTGACAAAGGATAAGTGAAGAATGACGGTCTCAAGATCTCTAGAAGGGGAAATCACTCTGATGGAATCAGTGCAAAAACAACAGATAATTTTGTTTCAGGCGTTTATCATAAAACATATACCGGTATATATATCTATAGATGGATGACATTGTGCATTAACTAAGCGTATCAGCTGTGGCATATGTGCTGGAGTGGCTTTTACCATATTTTTTATTTCTAAAATGGTTAAACTGAAAGGGTGCAGCCTATATAGTGCAGCCGCTTATTGTCCGGAAAATACGGTACCCACATTACAGCACTAGAACTGGTGTAGGTTTCCATGAAGTAATCACCAAGAGTGATTAACACTTTACCACACTATCCTGAGTGTGAACAACCCTGAGAAAGAAAACTTTAGAAACCATTGTGGAAAAAGGAGAAAAGCTTTTCCCATAATATTTGCTACACACTTAAAGGCAATTTTCAACATTTGAGCCAACAATGATTTGTTGTCTGCAAATGTTTTGAATTTGGACAAGTCTGAAATTTCGTTGTATGTTAAAGAGTTAATGCAAGTTGTAAGAACTTGTCTTACAATGATGCAAAATAATAGGTTTAGAAACTAAAGGATTTTGGATACAAGATTTTTTGCTGTTTTTAAAATTATGATTGATTGATTGATTGTATGCCGTTTTCAACATTATTTCAGTTATATCACGGTAGCCAGTGCACCTGTCCATGCTTTCCTGGAGTTTCTTTTACCAGTACTCCGCACAATATTCTTTCCAAGCCACTAGCTGCTTTCCCACATAACCATCGTTGAAACAATGGTCAGCGGTGAGAGAGGAATGAATCTTGTCGCGATGACTATCATCGATGCTCGGAAGGAAATTGGCCAAGCCAGGGATCAAACCAGCGACCTCCTGTTCTCAAGTCCTGTACGCTACCGACTGAGCTACGGGGGCTTGGCGTTTTGAATATTAACACTTAAGCTTCTAAATATATGAAATGAAAATTTCCAGTCCTAAGTAAAAGCACAAATATTGTGATTTCTAAGTTGATTTCAAAGGTAAAAAATAATTACCATACTGGAAAATATAGGTCAAGAGTAGCGTATCAGGACAATCCCCCCCTAGACAACTGCCCCCTGGACAACTCCCCCCTGCAAATTCCCCCCTGTACAATTGCCCCCCAAGACAATAGCACCCCCCGACAATTCCCCCCTGGACAATTACCCCCAAAGGCAAATTGCCCCCCAGACAATAGCCCCCCAGGACTATTACCCCCTGGACAATTCCTCCCCCAGACAACTGCCCCCCGACAACTCCCCCTGCCAATCCCCCACCCCAGACAATTGCCCCCCCCCCCCCCCCCCGGGCCATTGCCTCCCGGACAATTGCCCCCGGACAATCCCCCCAATCTAACTTGAAATTTCTTCTGCTTTTGCTTTGGGACGAGGTCATTGGGTTCACTTTCAAGGCCGAGTTCAACTGGAACTAGATTAGATTAGATTACTAGATTTTTCATGTGATCACATTTGAAGTACGCACGTCGAGTAGGAGTTCCTCACGAACAGAAAATTGAGTTCATCGAGTTGTGCATATGATGGTATGAACATCCTGGTGGGAATTGTCTGGAAGGGGTAGTTGTCGGGGGGGAATTGTCCTGGGGGCAATTGTCCTGGGGGGGGTAATTTCCTGGGGGTAATTGTTGGGGGGGGGGGGCGCAGTCATCCGGGGGTAGTTGTCCAGGGTGTAATTGTCTGGGGAGGCAGGGGGTAATGGTCCAGGGGGTAATTGTCTCTGGGGGCTATTGTCTTGGGGGGGGGGGTTTGCAAGGGGGAGTTGTCCGTGGGGCATGGGGGGGGAATTGTCCTAGACTCCAAGAGTAGACTGCATGTTCTGTGCAGTCTGATCTTGATCTCTGCTGTCCACAAAAGCGCCCAACTTGTGCTGAGCAGCATAAGGGTTAAGTCACTTAGATAATGACATATAAACTAAGAAAGCGACGTCTGCTTGTAGAGTATTTCTTATCCAATTGCAAAAAAGATGCAGACTGTTTCTAGAGCACACCGTTTTGGGTTTCATGTAGCATTGCACAAATTTTCTGATTTGATAATTTACATGCCCGTTTTCCAATTTTCAAGGGCTGGAGGCCACTAGTGAAGAAAGGTAGGAAATTGCTTAACCCTTTCTCAAACAAGCCCTGGTTTTCACTTGTCTGCAGTACAAGTCTTTTGAAAACACTGTGGGAAAAAAGAGACATTGCTCATAACGAGCAATTTCTCCTTTTCCCACGGTGTTTTCTACCCTTTTTGAGAACCTTCTGCAATTTTCATCAAATTTAAAATTGTCGTCTGCAAACTCTCTGAATTTTGACCAGTCCAAATGTGTCGTTTGGGAAAGGGTTAAGATTGCCAAAGCTGTTTTCAACATAAAAATCTTATCAAATCCAACATTGTAAATTAAAGGTCAGACTGCACATTTTGTCGGTCTACCTTGATAGACACTGTCCGAAAAAGTCTATTGAGAGGACGCTTGGCAGCTTTATTGTTTATTTCTTGCATCAGATTGTTTTCAATTTGAAAACAGTCTTGGAAAAGTGAAACTGCTGATAAGGAGCAATTTCTTCTTTCCCACAATGCATTTCCATGTGTTTATATATTTAGCAGAACGTTATGTTAATTATCCATTAAGTATTGTTCTCTAAGTCAGCTGTTGCAAATTTGTTTCAAGAGGTGAAGAGTTAAAACAACATTTCATTTTTTCACATTGAAAGACTTTTAACGACCCTGAACAAAGGGCCTTTTGACAACGTTATGGGGAGAGGAGAACATGCTGATAACCAGCATTTTCTCCTTTTTCCACAGTGTTTTCTACCTTCCCAAAACAAACTTCTATTTTTTCAGTCAGATTAATTTTATTTTGTTGTCTGCAAATGCTTTCAATTTTGACCACACTGAAATTCTGTCGTTTGGTAAAGAGTTAAACAGAAATCTGATGAATGGAGTGCAGTTATATAAATACATGTATATCTATATCTTTACAGTATGTTTATGACTGCCTCGGTTACATAGTACATCAGACTTGTTATACTGTTTTCAAGTTCTGTATGAGGACACACAGTTTTATAGTACATCAGACTTATTACACTGTTTGCAAGTTCTGTCTGGGGACATACAGTTTTACAGTACATCGGACTTGTTTTACTGTTTTCAAGTCTTGTTTGGCGACACACAGTTTATAGAGGTAAGATTTTTTTCCCTGTCCTTTCAAATTTAGATGAATGATGTATTTAGGGATAGCAGAACTGAAATACTGTTGAAAACGGCGTTAAACACCATACAATCAATTAACCCATATCAACTTGTGGAAACTTGGCTCAACCTATAACATTAATTAACTGTATTAATTTACAATAAAGGTCATTTTCTAAATTAAATGATCTTATTTTAAAAAGAACTAGACACATATTTTCAAACTGAAGGCACTGTCCTCAAACTTGATAAAACAATAGCATTAACAATTAAACTTCTGAACAAACTAATTTTTCAAAATATTCAAATGTGATGTTGCAGTCTTTTTACATATAATACTCTGAAATGTTAGCTGATATTTGAAATTGCTTTCACAGTGAGAAAGTTGGAACAGGCACATTTAAAGTCTAATTTTTAAGTCTACTTAAGCATAAGTCAGTTTCACTTTTTAGCTCACCTGAGCTCATAGTGCTCAGGGTGAGCTTTTGTGATCGATCACCCTCCAGCATCTGTCCGTCCATCCATCCGTGAACAATTACTTAAAAAATCTCCTCTGAAACCGGGAACAGATTTCAATGAAACTTCACAGAAATTATCCTAAGGTGATGCACTTTCAGAGTACTTCAAAGATTTGAATTCCATGGAGAACTCTGGTTGCCATAGCAACTTAAAGAAAAAACTTTAAAAATCTTCTTGTCCCAAACCGTAAGGGCTAGAGCTTTCATATACGGCATGTAGCATCATCTAGTGAACCTCTACCAAAATACTTGAATTCAAATTATGGCCCTGGTGTGGAAATTGGCCCTCTGTTGTGGGGTCTCGGATTTCACATAGAGATTAAGAAGGAAATCTTAAAAAACTTCTTGTCCTAAATCCTAAGGGCTACAGCTTTCATATTTGGCATGTAGCATCATCTAGTGGACCTCTACCGAAATACTTCAAATGATGGCCCTTGTGTGGAAATTGGCCCTTTGTTGTGGGGTCATGGATTTTACATAGAGATAAAGAAGGAAATCTTTAAAAATCTTCTCGTCCCGAACCTTAAGGGCTAGAGCTCTCATAAAAAATCTTCTCCTCTAACACCGGCAAACAGATTTCGATGAAACTTCATTGAAATGATCCTTAGGTGATGCACTTTCAGAATACTTCAAAAATTTGAAATCCATGAAGAACTCTGGTTGCCATGGCAACCAAAAGAAAAAAAATTAAAAATCTTCTTGTCCCAAACTGTAAGGGCTAGAGCTTTCATATATGGCATGTAGCATCATCTAGTGACCCTCTATCAAAATACTTCAGATTATGGACCTAGTTGGAAATTGGCCGTATGTTGTGGGGTCTCAGATTTCACAATAGAGATAAAGAAGGAAATCTTTAAAAATCTTCTTGTGCTAAATTCTCAGGGCTACAGCTTTCATATTTGGCATGTAGAATCATCTAGTGGACCTCTACCAAAATACTTTAAATGATGGCCCTTGTGTGGAAAGGCCCTTTGTTGTGGGGTCATGGATTTTCATAGAGCTAAAGAAGGAAATCTTTAAAAATTTTCTTTTATCACATAACAACCCTTGTTTCCAATGTAATATAGCCATTACGAATTTTCTTGTCTCACACATGTGTGAGATAAGATTTCATGACGTCATAGGTCGAAGCACTTTACATATGTATTCCTACGCTAAAATTCCAAAACATGGCTGACCTACATTTTGCGGTCGGGTCAACTGTCAAAATCGATAATCGGGGCAAGGCAACAATTCAGAGAATAAAAAGTTCGACTACGGGTGAAATTTATAAAATAAACTTACCTCTATCATGAAAAGGATGGGACTAGCTGCTGGATTATCCGAGACAAAAAGATTGACAAACCACAGCGCCCGAAAGCACTTGGTACAAAAGTTGTCAGAGAATAATATTCAGGCAAATCAAATTATGCAAATCACCGGTCATAAGAATATCCAATCAGTCAATAATTATAGTCACATCAGTGAATTTCAACACAAAAACATTTTTGAATCATCGTCAAAAAACCAGCAAAATCCTTGCACAATCCAGCAAATGCAGTGTACATTAACTGCGGCACAAATTCCTCAGAATACACATTTCACGGCGGTCTGAATAATATGTTTGCTGGAAATATTTTCGGTGGCACGTTCAACATAAACATTATGTCATCTTCAAACGATAATAATCCACAAAATGATCCCGAGTCTGTTAAGAAACGAAGGCGTATCATAGTTGACAGTGACTCCGAGTAGTCTTAATCGTACCAAACACAACTTGCAGACTCTACACACATGTGTTTGTTGCATACATGTGTATTACTCTGTTTACATTGTAGTTATGCATAATGCATAGGGCCTATGTCCTGAACATCTATTCGTTTGTAACAGGTTGATTTATGTTCTTCTGGTGATAAAATAATCTCTAAGAGTTATATGTTTAAATTGTTAGATTTGAATAAACAATTGTTGTAGTCTTGTAGAGTCTAGTAAGTTTAATGTACGCCTCGTTGGAACTATTTTTTATCACGGACTCACATTCCCTTCAGAGAATTGAAACGGCCTCTTTCATGGAAATGTCAAGTCAGATGAGTATGTTTTGTACCCTTATTTTTTTCATCTAATTTGCTTGGATTCGGTTATGTGATAAAAAGAATCTGACATTCGTTGACTGTTGTGATAAAATTTTATTAAACTCGTCCAGAAAAATGTTATTAAGCTCGCCAAAGGCTCACTTAATAACATTTTTCAAGACTCGTTTAATAAAATCTTATCTCAACAGTCAACTCATGACAGATCCTATATGTCCCAAACCTTAAGGGCTAGAGCTCTCATATATGGCATGTAGCATTGTCTGGTGGACCCCTTCTAAAAGATTTCAAATTATAACCATAGTGTTATAATGAGCCCTATGTTGCGGGTTCCCAGATTTTACATAGAGATAACAAAGGAAATTTTTTTAAAATCTTTTTGTCCCAAACTGTAAAGGCTAAAGCTTTCATATTTGGGTTGTAGCTTTGTCTAGTGGATCTGTGCCAAAATGCTACAAATTTTGGTCCAGGTATGAAATTTGCCCTCTGTTGTGGGGTTCAGGATTTTACAAAAAGATAAAGCAGGAAATCTTTAAAAATCATCTTGTTATGAACCTTAAGGGCTAGAACTGTCATATTTTGCATTTAGCATGGTCTAGTAGACATCTACCAAAATACCTTGAATTATGGAGGTGGGATGGAAGTTTGCCCTATGTTATGGGATCCTTGATTTTCCTGTATGTCCAGAATTATTTGCCCTTGAATTTGAAAAATCGCTTAAATTTGCTGTGTTTACACTTAAGCTCCTTTACTTTTTCACCAAACCTAATCATATTTTAACAGAATATATTTGACAATAACATGTCAGATGAGTCCCTTTTGAGCGTGATTTGAGTAGTATGTCCAGAGTTATTTGCCCTTGAATTTTGAAAAATTGCTGAATTTTACTTCATTTAGACTTTAGCTCCTTCATTTTTTCTTCAAACCTAATCACATTTTAACATAATGTACACCAAACCTAATCATATTTTAACAGAATACATATGACAATAAGATGTCAGATGAGTTCCTTTTGAGCGGGACTGGGGTAGTATGTCCTGAGTTATTTGCCCTTGAATTTTGAAAAGTTCTAGACTCAGGTGAGCGACTTTAGGGCCAACATGGCCCTCTTGTTCTGAAAAGCATTCTCAGACCTCGGCCAGGAGCAAATTCTGGGCTAGATAGTTTCATCATTATATCTGATACATCTCGCCAGTGAATGTCTTCCTTGTTAGGCCATGTGTATTCATACTTCTTTTTCTGGGACATGAACTTCAATCTGACATCTGTACCATCAGCTGCTAGCACCTGAATAACAAATAATAGGTTTATTAAGAATATGACATAATGTTGTTATACTTTTATTGAGCTGCATGATTTATGTGCATGTATCTAAGCTATTTTGTGTTTACCTTTCTACCTTTTGTATCTAATCTATTTGTTGTAATAATGCCTTTTAAAAATCTGTTAAAGCAACTTGTTTCTTTTCATGTGCATGTGCTGTCTGTTTTTACATGTAGTTATTTGCACACTTACCATGTTTAAAACTAACATTGTAGTTGTAATGTATCTGCACCTAACACCTGTTCTGTATGCACCTGTTGGCTTTTAGTCACCCTCTACAGCATGCTAACCTGCTTGTAACATAGCTGCATGGTGAGTGGTTATCTGTACTAATACCATCTAAGTCATTAACCAGGCACTCTTAGTACAGGAGATCCTGGGGGTTCAGGTTAGAAGATATAGGTTGACAATACTGCATTTAAATATTAAATTATATTCTGTTAAATATTAAATCATATTTTACCTTTGCTATGTACAAATGCTTTATCTTCCTAGATGATTCTAGTACAACTGCAACAAAGCTCTCTGGTTCATAACTGAAAATACAAATAGTTGTTTTTAAAAAAATTATTTTAATAACTGTAACAAGTAAAGATGAAAGGAGATTGACAATAAACTATAACAAGTAAAGATGAAAGGAGACTGATGATAAAGGCAAACAGTTACATTTTAGCAAGTGACATTGTCTATTACTCTTTTATTTTATCTTTTACCTTACAGGTTCAAGGCTGACATAATGCTTTATTTCAGGAAGGTATCCAAGTACTTAGCATCCATTTTTGTTATCACCAGCTAGAACATCTGGCCTGTCTGCATGTACAATCTTTATCGAACATCCCAAAACCTTTGAAAGACTGAGAAGGACAGTATGGTCCACATAGGTGCTATCTTTCTCCATGTTGTTAATGTATGCCACCAGATCTATTGTCAAGAAGTTTGCAATCTCTGCTTGTTGAGTCTGTTTAAACAAAAGAAACAAGATGTGTTTGTGAAACACAAATGCCCCGGTAACGGCACTCTTTCTGAAATGTAAGCTTGATAATTGGCCTTGACCTTGACAAATGACCTTGACTTTGATGCTGCATGAAGGTCTTACAAAAATAAAAAAAAAAAATGTATGAAATATGAAAGCCCAAAGCACCTTCCCTTCAAAAGTTATGGCCATTGTTACAGTTTTTTGTAGAGTTATGACATCGATATTTGACCTTCACCTTGAACTTTGCACCACAGGAAAGGCCTTACCGCCTAGAATATACATGTGAAATGAAAACCCCATAACTAACCATACAAAAGTCATGGCCAATGTTAAAGGTTTAAGCAAATTGTGACCTTGATATTTGACATTGACCTTGACAGATGACCTTGACCTTGGTACCGCAGGAAATGTCTTATCACAAGGGATACACATGTGAAATATGAAAGTCCTATGACTTACCATTCAAAAGTTGTAACCAATATGAAAGTTTTTTTGCAGACAAACAAACAGACAGACAAACAGACAGAACAAAAACTATATGCCCCCCGATCTATCGATACGGGGTCATAAATATATCATGACAGCTAATTGCAGTAAATTCAGTAACATCAATCTAGGTTCCATTCCAAGTGTCATCAGTACTTCCAAATTAATAGGTAAATTTTATTTCGATACTCTTTATATATATCTGAAACTGATAAAAAAGTAAGTATGTACTTCAGACATCTCCCTGAGAAAGCGGACAGCCTTCTGTCATAGGTCTCCGTGTGTGAATACATTTAAACCCAGTCGATCTAGATGGTCACTCAGCGCCCAGAAACAACAGTTCCCGTCAGCAGGTGTACTATCCCAAACTTGCCATGCTTTTTAGCTCACCTGAGCATGAAGTGCTCTTGGTGAGCTATTGTGATCGTGCTGTGTCCGTCGTCAACTTTTTACTTTGTGTACACTCTAGATTCTGGAGGCCACATTTTCAGTCCGATCCTCATGAAACTTGGTCAGAATAATTGTGTTGATAAAATCTTGGATGAGTTCGAAATTGGGTCATGTGGGGTCAAAAATCAGGTCACTAGGTCAAATCTTAGAAAAACTTTGTTTACGCTCAAGAGGCCACATTTTCAGTCAGATCATCATGAAACTTTGTCAGAATGTTTGTCTTGATAAAATCTCGGACGAGTTTGAAAATCGGTCATGTGGGGTCAAAAACTAGGTCACTAGGTCAAATCTTAGAAAAACCCTGTGTACGCTCTAGAGGCCACATTTTCAGGCAGATACTTGTGAAATTTGGTCAAAGTGTTTGTCTTGATAAGATCTCGGACGAGTTCGAAACAGGGTCATGTGGGGTCAAAAACTAGGTCACTAGGTCAAATCTCAAAAACCTTGTGTACGCTCTAGAGGCCACATTTTCAGTCTGATCTTTGTGAACCTTGGTCTGAATGTTTGTCTTGATAAAATCTCGGACAAATTCGAATTTGGGTCATGTGGGGTCAAAAACTAGGTCACTAGGTCAAATCTTAGATAAACTTTGTGTACGCTCTAGAGGCCACATTTTCAGGCAGATACTTGTAAAATTTGGTCAAAATGTTTGTCTTGAAAAAATCTTGTACGAGTTTGAAACTGGGTCATGTTGGGTCATAAACTAGGTCACTAGGTCAAATTTTAAACAAACCTTGTGTACCCTCTAGAGGCCACATTTTCAGTCCGATCTTCATGAAACTTGGTCAGAATTTTGTCTTGATAAAATCTCAGACGAGTTTGAATTTGGGTCATATGGGGTCAAAAACTAGGTCACTAGGTGAAATCTTACATAAACTTTGTGTATGCACTAGAGGCCACATTTTCAGTCAGATACTTATGAAATTTTGTCAAAATGTTTGTCTTGATAAAATCTGGGATGAGTTTGAAATTGGGTCATGTGGGATCAAAAACTAGGTCACTAGGTCAAATCTTAGAAAAACCTTGTGTACACACTAGAAGCCACATTTTCAGTCTGATCCTCATGAAACTTGGTCAGAATGTTTGTCTTGATAAAATCTCGGACAAGTTCAAAATTGGGTTATGTGGGGTCAAAAACTAGGTCACTAGGTCAAATCTTAGAAAAACCTTGTGTATGCTCTAGAGGCCACATTTTCAGTCCGATACTTGTGAAATTTGGTCAAAATGTATGTCTTGATAAAATCTTGCACAAGTTCAAAATTGGGTCATGTGGGGGCAAAAACTAGGTCACTAGGTCAGAACTTAGAAAAACCTTTTGTGTGCTCCAGAGGCCACATTTTCAGTCGGATACTTGTGAAACTTGGTCAGAATGTTTGTCTGGATAAAATTCAGACAAGTTTGAAATTGAATCATGTGGGGGCAAAAACTAGGTCACAAGGTCAAATTAAAGAAATGCCTTGTGAGTACTCTAGAGGCCACTTTTTTCGCTCAGTTGACTTAAAAATTGGTTAGAATGTTTTTCTTAATTAAATCTCAGAAAACTTGAAATTGGGTCACCCAGGGTCATAAAGTAGGTCACTAGGTCAAATTAAAGAAACACCTTGTGGACACTCTAGAGGCCACATTTTTCGCTCAATTGACTTGAAAATTGGTCTAAACGTTTGTCTTAATTAAATCTTTGATGAGTTTGAAATTTGGTCACCTGGGGTCATTTTGCCTATTAGCTCAGGTGAGCAATCCAGGGCCATCATGGCCCTCTTGTTTGTTTATATGTACCTTAAATGTTTCAAGCAACACAGCATTAAGGTGCTGGTGATGCTGATGACATGTAAGGCTGTCAGATAAAGCTTGACATAAAGTGTTCCTATCACCACATGCTAATAATAAGGTTAAGGATAAAAAAGTAGGATTGATAAGCAATAAAACAAAGCAGGTATTAGCAAGCTAAAGCAAGAGGTTAAACACAAGAAAACTGTCAAGTGCTACTAGCATGTAACTGTTACTAATGCAAACTTAATGAAACATGTTATTGATATATATAGTATTTAGCCTGACTACTTGTTGTTACTAAATGGATACAAGTGTAAGTAGTTTGATTGTTAGCATTAACCTCAGGAGGAGATTCATTCTCTCTCAGTTTGTGTACACTGCTTTTTCTCCACTCTTTGTACTGATACAAGTCACCAATTCCCTGAATACATTTTGGACAGCCACAGCTGAAATTTGCAACTTCAACTTCATGACTGGACAAGCCTTGTATGTATCGCAGCTGCATTTTGCCCTTAGTTGGCTGTACTTTATCCTTTGGGGATTTCTGTGTCATGCACTTTGGCACATACATAATTATATGACTGGAGAACTCGAGATCTCTCTGAACAGTGGCATCTGCATTGCACCCAACTTGACTGAGATTTCTAGATGCTGCAAGATACACTTCATATGCATTGTGAAGCCTAACTCAGTTTTGCACAACAAGCCTGTCGAGCCCATGTTTACTTGTGGCCTGATGCCATCATGGGTACCCTTTCCATGGCCTGGTTCAGAATGATGGTAGATAACCTTCACTCCCATAAGACTTTCAAAGTAACTGACATGAGAAAATGATTCTTTGCATTTGTATTCGAATCCACAATTGTCTGTAATTCTGTGTAAAAGTATTGGTAAACCAACCTTCTCTGGATTGTCTCTCATATATCCTAACAACTTTAACATGATGTTGTAGACAGAAGATGAGCCATGTTTGAAGTCATCAGATATTATTACTACAGCCTCTTTTGTTAATTGCGGCTTTTCAACTGTACTGTTCTTTGAATGTCTTATCAGGTGCATTGTGTGAATTGTTACTTGTTTCTTAACACAATGTACTGCTTGAATTTCATCATTTGGACATAGCACATAATTCTGTGAGAAGTCGGCATACACAACTGCATGATTTTGTGGCAAGATTTTGGCCATATTCTGATGTTGAAAGTATTGGAAGTCATTCCTGAATATGTATCCCATAAATTCCTTCATCTCAGATGCTTCTTCTCCAAACAGACCTCTCAAAGATGATTTGTGCTCAACCTGTTGCAAAACTTTTTTTTATCAACTGCTATATGGTCAAAATATTTTAATGTTGACAGTTTGCAAAATCTATTTTCAAACATAGTACAGAATAACATTATAGAATACCTGAAAGAGATAGATTTTTATAACAAAATATAAACTTTAACTTTCAAAATAATATTTTATTTTTTCATTTTTAAAACAATACCTTTTATGCGCTCTAAATGACCATAGATGTCGATGCGCCGTAAACATCAACTAAACAAAAACAAACAAAAATTTCTTTTTTTAAAACAGCCTCGATTGTCTCTCGGCTTCACAGTTGGGTCAGCCATTTTGGATTCCAATGTTAGGATGTCAGAAAAGAGGAAAACTCTTTGTGTCGTGACAAAAATTACTTGAAATAGGATATGACCGAAGATAGCGAGATGGGTTGAACAGTCTTTCCGAGAGCGTCGATATTACACGATATTTGTCAATGAGTTAGGGGTCATAGACCTTAAGCGTGCAATTTTGAGGCCTCCCGATTGCTTTTACACAAAATTGAACCTTTATTCAACAAGCACCTTGTAAACACATCCAGCTTGCAACAAAATCATGTCCCATTCCTGAAAAAACATGTTTTAGTGGCCAAGAGTAAGACTGATGTCTGGTGGCAAAGGGTAAATTTCATGTGAGGGCAATTCTCACAATAATCATTGACCCAGGTGATGAAATATACACGTATCTTTGGAAGGGTAGAAAACGTTTTGGGAAAAGGAGAAAATGCTGGTTACTAGCATTTTCTCCTTTTCCCACAATATTTTCAAAAGCTTTCTCTTTTACGGTTGTTAAAACTGTGTTGGATTGTAAAACTGAAGATTGTGTGGTAAAGGATTAAAGTGCTCAATACATTTACATGTAACGAATAATTCCAGTTGAAAGTGAAAAGCCAAATTCTGCTATTTACCAGGCTTTTTCTTCAGAAAAACTGCACTGTATTGGGCTGTGTAAATTAAAGATCAGATTTCAGGTTCTGTACAGTCTGATCTTGATGTATAGTATACTTTGTCCACAGAACAAGTAAAGTTTTGCTTAGTGCTCAATGGGATAATACATGTACTTTTGTTTTCATTTTCCAAATCTATTTTTTAGCTCACCTTAGCACAACGTGCTAAAGGTGAGCTATTGTGATTGCCCTATGTCCGGCGTCCGTCGTCTGTCGTCCGTCGTCCGTCAACAATTTCTTTAAACATCTTCTTCTCCTAAACCACTGGGCCAATCTTGATGAAACTTGGCAGGGATGTTCCTTGGGTGAAGCTCTACCAAAATTGTTCAAAGAATTAAAGTCCACCCACAACTCTAGTTGCCATGGCAACAAAAAGGAAAAAAAAGCAAAATCTTTGAAAATCTTCTCTGAAACTAGAAGGCGCAGGGCTTTGATATTTGATATGTAGCATCTCCTAGTGGACCTCTACCAAGTTTGTTCATTTGATGCCCCTGGGGTTAAAACTGGCCCCGCCCCAGGGGTCACAAGTTTGAGCATAGTAACAAAGAAGGAAAACTTTAAAAATCTTCTTCTCTGAAACTTGAAGGCATAGAGCTTTGATATTTGGCATGTAGCATCTCCTAGTGGACCTCTACCAAGTTTGTTCATATGATGCCCCTGGGGTCAAAACTGGCCCCGCCCCGGGGGTCACAATTTCCAACATGGGAACAAAGAAGGAAAACTTTAAAAATCTTCTTCTGTAAAACTAGAAGGCATAGAGCTATGATATTTGGCATGAAGCATCTCCTAGTGGACCTCTACCAAATTTGTTCATATGATGCCCTTTGGGTCAAAACTGGCCCTGCCCCGGGGGTTACAAGTTCGAACATAGGAACAAAGAGGGGAAACTTTAAAAATTATCTTCTCTGAAACTGGAAGGCGTAGAGCTTTGATATTTGATATGTAGCATTGCCTAGTGGACCTCTACCAAGTTTGTTCATATGATGCCCCTGGGGTCAAAACTGGCCCCACCCCGGGGGTCACAAGTTTGAGCATAGGAACAAAGAAGAAAAACTTTAAAAATCTTCTTCTCTGAAACTTGAAGGCATAGAGCTTTGATATTTGGCATGTAGCATCTCCTAGTGGACCTCTACCAAGTTTGTTCATATGATGCCCTTTGGGTCAAAACTGGCCCCGCCCCGGGGGTCACAATTTCCAACATAGGAACAAAGAAGGAAAACTTTAAAAATCTTCTTCTATAAAACTAGAAGGCATAGAGCTTTGATATTTGGCATGAAGCATCTCCTAGTGGACCTCTACCAAGTTTGTTCATATGATGCCCTTTGGGTCAAAACTGGCCCTGCCCCGGGGGTCACAAGTTCGAACATAGGAACAAAGAAGGAAAACTTTAATTTTTTTTTTCTGTTAAATGGGAAGGCATAGAGCTTTGATATTTGGTATGTAGCATCTCCTGGTGGACTTCTACCAAGTTTGTTCCAAGGATGCTGCTTGGGTCAAAACTGGCCCAGCCCCTGGGGTCACAAGTTCGAACATGGGAACAAAGAAGGAAAACTTTAAAATTCTTCTTTTCTGAAACCGAAAGGTGTGGCGCTTTGATATTTGGTATGTTGCATCTCAGAGTGGACCTCTACCAAGTTTGTTCATATGATGCCTCTGGGTCAAAACTGGCCCCGTCCCGGGGGTCACAAGTTCGAAGATAGGAACAAAGAAGGAAAACTTTAAATTTCTTTTTCTCTTAAACAGGAAGGTGTAGAGCTTTGATATTTGGTATGTAGCATTTCCTAGTGGACCTCTACCAAGTTTGTTCATATGATGCCCCTGGGTCAAAACTGGCCCAGCCCCGGGGGTCACAAGTTCGAACATAGGAACAAAGAAGGAAAACTTTAAAATTCTTCTTTAAAACTGGAACGCGTAGAGCTTTGATATTTGGTATGTAGTGATTCTCTTCTAAGTTTGTTTGCCCATCTAAGCGCAACAAGTTCATTGAGTTCAAAATTGGGTCATCTTGGGTCATAAACTAGGTCACTAGGTCAAATTAAAGAAATACCTTGTTGGCACTCTCGAGGCCACATTATTTGCTCAATTGCCCTAAAAATTAGTTAGAAAGTTTGTCTTTATAAAGTCTCACATAAGATTAATTTGGGTCAACTTGGGTCATAACTAGTTCACTGGGTCAAATTAAAGAAATACCTTGTTTGCACTTTGGAGGCCACATTTATTGCTAAATGACCTGAAATTTGGCCAGAATGTTTGTCTTGATGAAATACCAGATGAGTTTGGATTTGGGTCACCTGGAACCATAAACTAGGTCACTAGGTCAAAATAAAGAAATACCTTGTGGGCACTCTAGAGGCCACATTCTTTGCTTAATTGCCTTGAAAATTGGTCAGAATGTTTGTCTTTGTAAAATCTCACATGAGTGTGAATTTGGGTCAACTGGGGTCATAAACTAGGTCACTTGGTCAAATTAAAGAAATAGCTAGTGGGCACTCTAGAGGCCACATTTATTATTCATATGATTTGAAAATTGGTTAAAATGTTTCTTTTGATATAGTCAAAGACCAGTTCAAATTTGGGTCATCTGGGGTCATAATCTAGGTCACTAGGTCAAATTAAAGAAATATCTTTAGGGCACTCGAGGCCACATTTTTTGCTCAATTGACTTGAAAATTGGTCAGAATGTTTGTCTTCATGAAATATGAGTTTGAAATTGGGTCACCTGCGGTCAAAAACTAGGTCACATGGTCAAATTAAAGAAAAACCTTAAAGGCACTCTACTAAGGTGAGCGACCCAGGGCCATCATGGCCCTCTTGTTTAGATCTTGGACAACAAACTTGTGACTACATGACATTATGCATGAGATTAAGGTGTTTCCTGAAGAGTGGGTGAAAGGGAAGATAAAGATAAGGGGTGGGAGAGAGGAACTCGGGGGCCCAGTAAGTAGGTTTGTTTGTTTAGTGTATCCAACTAGAATACCCACATATCATTAAAAATGAGTGGTTTTTCACGATTTCAAGCGCTAAATTAATGTTTTTAGCTCACCTGAGCACAACGTGCTCAAGGTGGGCTATTGTGGTCGCCCTATGTCCGTCATCCGTCAACCGTTGTCCGTCAACAATTTCTTTAAACATCTTCTTCTCCTAAACAACTGGGCCAATCTTGATGAAACTTGGCAGGGATGTTCCCTGGGTGAAGCTCTACCAGAGTTGTCCAAAGAATTGAATTCCACCCTTAACTCTGGTTGCCATGGCAACAAAAAAGAAAAAAAAAAAATGCAAAATCTTTGAAAATCTTCTTCTCTGAAACTAGAAGGCGCAGAGCTTTGATATTTGGTATGTAGCATCTCCTAGTGGACCTCTACCAAGTTTGTTCATATGATGCCCCTGAGATCAAAACTGGCCCCACCCCAGGGATCACAAGCTCGAGCATAGTAACTAAGAAGGAAAACTTAAATTCTTCTTCTCTGAAACTTGAAGGCGTAGAGCTTTGATATTTGGTATGTAGCATCTCCTAATGACCTCTAACAAGTTTGTTCATATGATGCCCCTGGGGTCAAAACTGGCCCTGTTCCGGGGGTCACAAGTTCGAACATAGGAACAAAGAAGGAAAACTCTAAAAACCTTCTTCTCTAAAACTAGAAGGCATAGAGCTTTGATATTTGGTATGTAGCATCTCCTAGTGGACCTCTACCAAGTTCATTCATATGATGCCCTTGGGGTAAAAACTGGCCCTGCCCAGGGGGTCACAAGTTCGAATATAGGAACAAAGCGGGAAAACTTTAAAAATCAACTTCTCTGAAACTGGAAGGCGTAGAGCTTTGATATTTGGTATGTAGCATTTCCTAGTAGACCTGTACCTAGTTCATTCATATGATGTCCCTGGGGAAAAAAACTGGCCCTGCCCCAGGGGTCACATGTTTAAACATAGGAACAAAGAAGGGAAACTTTAAAAATCTTTTTCTCTGAAACAGGACAGCATAGAGCTTTGATATTTGGTATGTAGCATCTTCTAGTGGACCTCTACCAAGTTCATTCATATGATGCCCTTGGGGTAAAAACTAGCCCTGCCCCTGGGGTCACAAGTTCGAACATAGGAACAGAGAAGGAAAACTTTAAATTTCTTTTTCTCTTAAACAGGAAGGTCGAGCTTTGATATTTGGTATGTAGCATCTCCTAGTGGACCTCTACCAAGTTTGTTCCAAGGATGCTGCTTGGGTCAAAACTGGCCCAGCCCCGGGGGTCACAAGTTTGCACATAGGAATAAAGAAGGAAAACTTTAAAAATCTTCCTCTCTGAAACAGGAAGGTGTGGAGCTTTGATATTTGGTATGTTGCCAAGTTTGATCATATGATGCCTTTGGGGTGAAAACTGGCCATGCCCCGGGAGGGGGGGGGTCACAAGTTCGAACATAGGAACAAAGAAGGAAAACTTTAAAATTCTTCTTTTCTTAAACCGAAAGGCGTGGAGCTTTGATATTAGGTATGTTCCATCTCAGAGCGGACCTCTACCAACTTTGTTCATATGATGCCCCTGGGTTCAAAACTGGCCCCGCCCCAGGGGTCACAAGTTAGAACGTAGGAACAAAGAAGGAAAACTTTAAAATTCTTCTTTGAAACTGGGAGGCTTAGAGCTTTGATATTTGGTATGTAGTGATTCTCTTCTAAGTTTGTTTGCCCATCTAAGCACAACGAGTTCATTGAGTTCAAAACTGGGTCATCTTGGGTCATTAACTAGGTTACTAGGTCAAAATAGAGAAATAGCTTGTTGGCACTCTCGAGGCCACATTATTTGCTCAATTGCCTTGAAAATTGGTCAGAAAGTTTGTCTTTATAAAATCTCACATAAGTGTGAATTTGGGTCAACTGGGGTC
Source organism: Tridacna gigas (assembly GCA_945859785.2). Lineage (NCBI taxonomy): Eukaryota > Metazoa > Mollusca > Bivalvia > Cardiida > Cardiidae > Tridacna > Tridacna gigas. Next base: position 59,835,195 of record OX244040.2, on the reverse strand, counting down.
ATAAACTAGGTCACTGGGTCAAATTAAAGAAATACCTTGTTTGCACTCTGGAGGCCACATTTATTGCTCAAATGACCTGAAATTTGGCCAGAATGTTTGTCTTGATGAAATATCAGATGTTTGGATTTGGGTCACCTGGAAACATAAACTAGGTCACTAGGTCAAATTAAAGAAATACCTTGTGGGCACTCTAGAGGCCACATCATTTGCTCAATTGCCTTGAAAATTGGTCAGAATGTTTGTCTTTATAAAGTCTCACACGGGTCTGAATTTGGGTCAGCAGGGGTCATAAACTAGGTCACTCGGTCAAATTAAAGAAATACTTAGTGGGCACTCTAGAGGCCACATTTAGTACTCAGTTGATTTCAAAATTGGTCAAAATGTTTCTTTTGATAAAGTCCAAGACCAGTTCAAATTCGGGTCACTTGGGGTCATAATCTAGGTCACTAGGTCAAAGTAAAGAAATACCTTTAGGGCACTCTAGAGGCCACATTTTTTGCTCAATTGACTTTAAAATTGGTCAGAATGTTTGTCTTCGTGAAATATGAGTTTGAAATTGAGTCACCTGGGGTCATAAACTAGGTCACTTGGTCAAATTAGAGAAATACCTTTAAGGCACTCTACTCAGGTGAGCGATCCAGGGCCATCATGGCCCTCTTGTATTTCTAAATATGTCATTTTAAAGCACCATAAACATGGTTTATTTTATTATATTAGATTCTGCCACCCTATGTCGCATAGGAATACACTGCTGGATAAAGCTAAGTTTATTAGGTAATCGCTTTACTAAGTCTATGTAAGTAATGAAAACAGGATAAAACATTTTATTTCTATCTTTCAATTTTCAGTTGAATTATGCCAGATATTATTTGGTTAGGCTGTTTCCCAATCTAGAGGGGAGGATCATTTTTGACTAGCAAAGCTAGTCTATAGGCATCATGATTGACCTAGATTCAGTGTAAACAAAAAACCCCACAGTTGCCAAATACTGTCTCACAGAAAATACTTTTCTGTTAGAAATCTTAATTCTGTTATATATGACAATTTTGACATAAACCACTAAATCTCTACCACTCCAATTTGAACATGTCTTCTTACAAAGTAATAAACTGAACAAGAAGTCATTTTAAGGTACAAGATCTTTGCTTATATGTAAATTGAGTTACCTATGCAAAGCAGAGAATCAGTTATTCCTACACAACTGTAACATTATGAATGAATCCATTAACCCTTTCCCAAACAAGCCCTGGTTTTCACGTGTCTGCAGTACAAGTCTTTTGAAAACACTGTTGGAAAAGGAGAAATTGCTCGTAACGAGCAATTTCTCCTTTTCCCACAGTGTTTTCTACCCTTTTTGAGAACTTTCTGCCATTTTCATCAAATTTAAAATTGTTGTCTGTAAACTCTTTCAATTTGGACCAGTCCAAAATTTGTCATTTGGGAAAGGGTTAATAGATACACCTAGGTAACTTGTAGCAAATCCCAGCTATATTAACCCTCACTGGACAGACAACCTTTGTCATTCCTTCAGTCATTCATTATTTAGATCACTGTGTACAGTTAAATTGTTTTGCGAAACTGTTATTCTACGTCTTGAATATTAACCCTTTACCAAACAATCCCAATTTTTAGCAATACTGGGGTAGAATCCCTTTGAAAACTTGTGGGAAAAGGAGAAAATGCTAGTAATTGTCATTTTCTCCTTTTCCCACATTGTTGTCTGCCTTTTTGGAATCAGGTTTCATCAGTTCAGCTACATCTAATTTATGGTATGCAACAGCTTTGAATTTGGATGAGTGTAAAATTTTACGTTTTGTAACGAGAATTAAATAGTTATAACTACGTCTTGTGCTATTGGATTGACTGATTGATTGCATGGTGTTTAACGCCGTTTTCAACATTTCAGTGATGTTGCGGCGGCCAGAGCACTTATGCTTTCCTGCAGTTTCTTTTAACAGCACTACTGCGACTCAATGACCTTTTTTGGACAGTGTGGATTAAGATCAGACTGCACAGAGCACGCAGTCTGATCTTGGATCTACGCTGTCCGATAAGAGGATATATTTTCTCCAAAATGTAACTCTGAAATAGCAATATTCAGGTGTTTACCATTGGCTTTGAAATTTCATTCAACATTTTTAGCAGGTTAAGGGTTAAACTTAAACTGGATTATAGTTAACCAATAGCATGCATAGCACCAGCAGTTCAGTCAGTAGCGTACAGGACTTGAGAACAGTAGGTCGCTGGTTTGATCCTCGACTCGGCAAATTTCTTTCCAAGGATTGATGATAGTCATTGTGACAGGATACATTTCTCTCTCATGTCTCGACGATGATTATTTGGGAAAGCAGCCAGTGGCTTGGAAGAATATTGTGCGGAGTACTGGTAAAAGAAACTCCAGGAGAGCATGGGTATGTGCACTAGCCACCGCCACATAACTGAAATAATGTTGAAAACGGGGTTAAACACCATACAAACATTCAATCAATCAAATTCGCTAGTCTGTCAGTACTTTCAGTACTTCGATTATTGATGATGACTGCTTTGTATTAGGTGAGCAAAACTACATTAACTCTTTACCACACAGTCTGAAAGTTTTAACCTCCCCATGATATGAAGCCTTTTGAAAACATTGTGGGAAAAGGAGAAAATGCTGGTAACCAGCATTTTCTCCTTTTCCCACAATGTTTTCTATAATATCAAAGTCAAATTCTATCATTTGAGCCACATTTAAATTGTTGTCTGCAGTTGTTCTCAATTTGGACAAGTCTAAAATTTAGTTGTGTTAATTTTATAGAATAGACAGCCATGCCCTCAGGGTTATAAAACCATGGATGTGTTTGGTGAAAGTTCTGTAAAGATGTATAGATTACCTTGAGCCTTATCCTGCTATATAAATGAAGTAAAGTTTTCAAGCAGATAGTGAAACCCAAAATAATGTTATCTCAAAATTATTGTTTTGGGGGAAAATATCTCCTTATCAGACAGTGTACATCCAAGATCAGACTGCCTATTCTGTGCAGTCTGATCTTGATCTAAATTGTCTATGAAAGGTCATTGAGTTGCACTTAGCAGCATAAGGGTTAGTAGCATCCATCAAGATGCAATATGACAAGCTCAAGACTGTAGTATGTCACTTACAGGTCATGTTACAGTTAGAGTTTATGGTCATGGACCTCACAGCATGGATTGTAGTTAAAAGTTACACTTATACTTGAGCCATCCATGCTGTGGCAAAAGGGGGTTTTATACTTTACCACACAATCCCCGCATTTAAAAACCCTGAGAAAGAAGCCTTTTGAAAAACATTGTGGGATAAGTAGAAAATGCTGGTTCCCAGCATTTTCTCCTCTTCCCACAATGTTTAATACTTTTCCCAAAACAAATTGCAATTTTTCAGTCACATTTATTTTGTTGTCTGCAAATAATTTCAACGTGGACAAGTCTAATATTTTGTCGTTTGGTAAAGAGTTAGTGCAACTACACAAAACATTATACCAAGGTAGTCGAAGAGTGAGTGCATCTACACAAAACATTATACCAAGGTAGTCGAAGAGTGAGTGCATCTACACAAAACATTATACCAAGGTAGTCAAAGAGTGAGTACATCTACACAAAACATTATACCAAGGAAGTCGAAGAGTGAGTGCATCTACACAAAACATTATACCAAGGTAGTCGAAGAGTGAGTGCATCTACACAAAACATAATACCAAGGTAGTCGAAGAGTGAGTGCATCTACACAAAACATTATACCAAGGTAGTCGAAGAGTGAGTGCATCTACACAAAACATTATACCAAGGTAGTCAAAGAGTGAGTGCATCTACACAAAACATTATACCAAGGTAGTCAAAGAGTGCGTGCATCTACACAAAACATTATACCAAGGTAGTCAAAGAGTGAGTGCATCTACACAAAACATTATACAATGGTAGTCAAAGAGTGAGTGCATCTACACAAAACATTATACAATGGTAGTCAAAGAGTGAGTGCATCTACACAAAACATTATACCAAGGAAGTCATCACATAATTATGGGTCCATAAATTCTATTTGGTCTAGATCTAATTAAAGAGTGAATCAAGAAGTAAGAATTAATAGTCCTTCGACATGCAGAAAATTGACCATTAGCAAAAAGTATTGAGGTCAGTCTGCGCAGACCGCGTAGGCTGACCCGAGTTGATACTTTTAGCAGATTCATTAAACCTCCTTTTCACAGACCATGACTCATTTATTTTTGTATCTCTGTTTTGTAATCTGATGATGATTGCAGGTGATGTGTCCCAGCTGTATTAAATGGAGCTCAAACCTGGCCACTGGGCCGCATTTGCTGAGGACTGTGTTGCATCCACTGAGCGTGTTACCATGATAAAGGTATGAAGCTCTTGATTCATAGACGAAACTAATTTGCAGCAACTGACTTTGAAGATCATGCTTGTTCAACTGTAAAATATGTGTTATCTACTTTAAAGGCCCAATAGTGGTCAAAAGTAAACAGCATATGTGTTAAAATGCATTTGAATTTAAATCATATTGCTTAAAAGTATGGATATTATTGTGAAGATGACAGTTTGTTTCTGTATGGTAGGCCCAAGTGTTACTTGCTGGCAGAATAATGAATACATAAACTACGTGAAAAGTTTCCAGGTCGATCTGTCTTTTGTTTACTTTTTACCTACATTTTAAATCACAATTTTCTGACCTCACCTCTGATGCAGTCAGTGGCTTGGAAAGTTGTGGCAGTACTGGTGTCAGAAAGCCAGGAAACACATGTGTAGGTGCACTGACTGCTATGATACGACATAAGCTGTTAAAATGGCATTAAACTCCCATACAGATAAACAAACTACCTTAACCATTCAGATGGTTGTGCTTGGAATTTGAGTTTAAAGCAATATTTAGATTAAGCAAACAATTAGTCCATCATTTTTTCTCTCCATTTTTTTTTTCTCCTTTAGATAAGTTTAGTCTTACAGTTTAATTCACATTTTATGAACAGGGCATTAACCCTTATAGTGCCTTTCACAACTTAAGTTCCTCTTGCTGCCAGTGTAGGTCAAGACTAGACTTCACAAAATGTGCAGTGTGATCTTAATCTACACTGTCCACTTTGTTGTGCTATTCTGCACAAGAGATAAATTGTCATTGTTTTGGTCTTTTTTTCTAGGCTGAAGGTGTCTGTTATTATACCCCCATAAACGAATTGGGGGGGGGGTTAACTGGAGTCACAGTGTCCGTTCCTCTGTCCGTGTGTCACAAAATCTTGTTGGGCACATGACTTCCAAAGGATAAAAGCTAGGAACTTCAAACTTCATACACAGGTAGATCACATTGAGGACATGTGCAGTACACAAGAACAATAACTCTATCTTCAGTATTTGTGAAGTTATTGCCCTTTGTAAATTTTAGCTTTGGATTTTTGTCCGGAGCATAAGTCCCAAAGAATAAAAACTAAGATTTTGAACTGTTTCGGGACAAAGCACTGGTGGGGGTATTAATCACCCTCAGTGATAGCTCTAGTATTTATTTGTTGCTCTAAGTTAACACTTGTTTGAGCCGGGCTTTGTGAAAAGAGGGGTTTAAAATGCATTTGCAAAAAGTAACAACCCAGTCTGCGCAGGCTGACCTGGGTCAAAACTTTCTGCGATGGGTCAATTTTCTACATATCAAAGGACCAGCCTACTCATAATTCAGTTGGTTCTTTGACAAAATTGATCATAATGATCCATAATTATTTGATAACTTGCTTGGTATAATGTATGATGGAGCTGCATTAAGCCCCATTTTGCCAGACCAGTGGCTCATTTCTATTTTTTTCTCTTAACAGAATATTTACTCAGATTACATAGATTTCAACAATAAACATGTACAAAAGAAACATATCAACCTACTGGCCTCTTCATTGAACACTGGTGTATATGTGACAGTTCTCAGTTACTGGAGAAAGCACAATATAACTGAATAGCTGGAGTATTAGATGGAACTCAACCCAAAGTAAGTCCAACACATAAGCCATGCTCTATGAAAACGGGTTTTATGTATCTGCAAAAAATATCAATCCAGGTCAGCCTGCACAGTCTGTGCAGGCTGACATTGGGGGAAACTTTTTGCTTTGGATAAATTTTCTGCATGTCCAAGGACTAACCATTATACCTCAGGATTCAGCCTAAGTTTTAATGACGTTACAAAAAAAAAAAACCTTTGAAGACAATGTGGCAAAAGGGGAATATGTTGTTTACAAGCTTTTTTAGTTCACCTGAGCATGAAGTGCTCAAGATGGGCTTTGTGAACATGCTTTGTGTGTTGCCTGTCGTCCGATCGTCAACATTTACTTTATGTGGACTCTAGAGGCCATATTTTCTGTCACTTTTATGGCACTTCTCGAACGTGACAGAGATTCCAATACAGAATCAGCCGAACTTTAATGGCAGAGTATACTCAGAATATTTATGGAAGCATTTCTGATCGTCTATAAGTGAAGTCACTGTTCATAAGCAAAGATTTGACCTCCAGTTTTAACACAGAAATAGCAAAGGATGTGAAAAACAAATGGCGATGAGAATGGCTAAATGAAAGGGAATCACGTAGAGAAAGATAGCGACTGGTTAAATTACTGGCCTGATGCAAAAACGTTGCATTTTGCAAATGATACGTGACAACAATCAACTACAGATTGAATGGAAGGAAAACTTTACACATCCATGCCCAAGAATAGGTTTTTCTTCATTGATCCGGATATTATCATTTTTTTAAAAAATAAAAGTAATTCTAATAACAGACAATAAAATTTTGATTGTTCTAAATTGAAAGGGATTGGAGATAACAATTTAAAATGTTATGAAATTGGATGTAAGCTTTCTGATAGACAGTAGTAAACATTGCAGGAAAATGAGAAAATGCTTTTTATAAGAATTTTCTCCTTTTTCCTCAATGTTTTCAAAAGCTTTTTGCCTCAGGGTGGTAGATGCACAGGTGTTTGTATTAAAAGATTACTAATTTACTTGTCAAACTGAACATCCTTTTCTCTTATTCCACTAAAATAAAAACATTACGTTCTCCCGTGTAAATTAGCCATTCTTAAAGGGAGTATTGTTTTCTTAACTGACAGATTTGATTTCCTTCTTGGATAGCAGTCTTGGACAGATCATTTAATTTTAGCTTATGTGATTGCACCTCAAATAATCAAGAATTAAAAACTAAAAATGTCCTTTTTCTTACATTGTATTTTTGAATACAAAAAAGATGTGATCTGATCAGGTTCTTTGTCCAAATATGAAGATAAAACAGGACAAAAATTAACATGGAAGCTAAAAATTGTTGAATTTTCTTAGGTAAGCATATCATATCTTTAAGCATATTCAAGATGTTTTCAACTTTAAAATGTTGAATTTACCTTCCTCCTGGAAAGAAGCTTTAGTAATCCCAATTCCAAAACCAGGGAAAGATACTTCCGACCCAAACAGCTACAGACCCATAGCTCTCACAAGTTGCCTCTGTATAACTTTTGAGCGAATAGTCAACACCTGCCTCGTTTGGTTTTTAGAAAAAAATAACTTGATTGTTAATGTTCAAAGTGGATTTAGACGTCAACGCAGTACAGTTGACCACCTTGTATGCTTTGAAACCTTTCTTAGAGAAGCCTTCATAAAAAAGCAACATGTTGTGTTGGTATTTTTTGACCTGGAGAGTGCTTATGACACTACCTGGAAATATGGAATTTTAAAGGACTTGCATGACTTTGGTCGCAAAGGCCGCTTGCCTCTTTTTATATCTTCCTTTTTAAATAATCGCCTATTTTGTGTGAGGGTAGGCACAACCTTGTCAGATGCAAGGGAACAAGAAATGGGTGTGCCACAAGGATGTATCCTCTCTGTGACACTTTTTAGAATCAAGATCAACAGTATAATAAAGGCTATCAACCCTGGTGTGGATTGTTGTTTATATGTGGACAATTTCGTCATATGTTTTAGATCAAGCCATATGGCCATTGTTGAAAGACAGCTTCAACAGTGTTTAAACAAACTGCAAATATGGTCTGATGAAAATGGTTTTAAGTTTTCAAAGACCAAAACAAAATGTGTTCACTTTTGTCAATTACGAGGTCATCATCCAGACCCAGAGCTACATCTTGACAACACTTGAATTGTAGTTGTACCAGAGTTTAAATTTTTAGGTGTCATCTTTGACAAGAAATTGTCCTTCTTGCCCCACATTAAAGTACTTAAAAAGAAATGCCATAAGGCACTCAATCTTCTCAAAACAGTTGGTCATTCAGAATGGGGAGCAGATATGAAAGTTCGCTCCCTCATTTGCTCCAAGTTAGACTATGGTTCCAAATCATACTTGAAGATCCTTGACACAATCCACAATCAGGGTTTACGTTTGGCCCTTGGGGCTTTTCAAACTTCTCCCATTAACAGCCTGTATGTAGAGGCCAATGAGCCTTCTCTCTCTTACAGAAGACTCAAGCTATCCCTTCAATATCTGTTAAAGTTGAAAGCAAACCCATCCAACCCTACACACAAGATAGTTTTTAACCCTGGCTGCAAAAACCTCTTTTCTAGGAAGCCAAATTCTATTCCTCCGTTTGGTATCCGCATGGAATCACATCTAGACAATCTCCATGTTGACATGGATGCGATTTGTGATAACAAAATTCCTGATACCCCTCCATAGTTGATAAAGGCTGCTGAATTTCGTTTTGACCTTCTAGCCCACAAGAAGTCAACCAGGGTTAACCCTAACCCTAGATAGAGTTGTTTTCCAAACTCAGTACCAGGAAATAAAAGAACAGTACAACTCCTATAAAACCATTTATACAGATGGATCTAAGGATGGACATACCATATCTGCAGCAGCTGTATTTGGCATTAAGAGAAAAAAATGTCGCCTTTCTGACAGTTCTTCAATTTTTTCTGCTGAAGTGAAGGCAATCGACCTTGCCCTGAGTCTTGCAGAGGAAAGTAAGTCTAATCGCTTTCTTCTGTTCTCAGACTCTCTCTCTACACTCCAGGCTCTTTATAATCAGAAAATTGAGAACCCATCTATTTGTGCCGTTCTTGAGAGAATTTCCTCTCTCTCTGATACAAACAAGTTTGTATTTTGCTGGCTTCCTAGTCACATGGGTATTCGAGGCAATGAAAAGGCCGATGAACTTGCCAAGTCGGCATTGTCTCTACCCATATCTCATTTTAAAATACCTTACACAGATTTTAAAGCTTCCATTTTACCTTTCATCCAATCTCTTTGGCAATCCCAGTGGGATGCAGATCATTTCAACAAACTTCATTCTGTGAAACCAACCCTTGGCGAATGGTACCCCTCTTACAGGTCTGTTTGTCGAGAAGAGGTGATAATCACAAGGCTCCGAATCGGACATTTGGTTGACACACTCCTGGCTTTTAACCAGAGAAGACGCACCAGAATGTATTCAATGCAATGAACACCTTACAATTAAACATATTTTATTAGATTGCATTGATTTTCAGCCAATTTGTGAGAAATACTGCAATGTTGACAGGATGCACAATCTCTTTGAAACAGTCAACATTGATTCAATTATCACCTTCATCAAAGAGATTGGTCTATACAACAAGCTGTGATATTTCCTTAATTACCTTTTAACCTGTTTTGTAAACCGATATTTCTACCACTGAATCCTTTTTATCTCCAGTTTGCACCTCCTTAATGGGAGAATTAGCTCTCTTGGGGGCATCTTATCTCATTGGAGACAGGATCTCTTTAATGGGAGTGTTTTGATTCCATTGGAGGCTCCACACTTTCTTAATTTTAAGCTCTCATTTGCTTTAAGCTACTATTCACATTCTTAACTTTTTCATTTAAAACTTTGTAGGCAGGGATTATCCTGCCACTCAATATCGTATTTTATGCACATTAAAAATGACGCTCTTCTTAATTTTATCACTTCTTACTATCAATCCAACTTTTTGTTCAAATCTTCTTATCACATTGCTAACTTTATCATTTAAAACTTTTGAGTAGATAGGGATTGCCCTGTCACTCAATAATGTCCATTATGCATATGAAGATAACACATAATACTTTTTAATTCAACTCTTTTATTATTATTAATGTATTCAAACTTTTTCAGTTTAAACAATTCCACTTTTATAATCTTTTAACACAGATATGCGCGGTAAATGACCAAAGCTGTCGATGAGCCATAAAACAACATTCATTCATTAAAATGCTGAAAATGGATCTTGTTACAGGATTTTGATGACAATAAAACAACTAAATCTCAGGAGCTTCCAGGGCCTCTGGCCCCCTGGATCCCTAGTGGCCACCTGGCCCTCAGCTCATTTTTCAGTATTTTCAGAATTTTCAACTTTTACCTCTGCAAGTTTGAAATGAGTCACATTGGGTCAAAAAGTGGGTCACATGGTTAAATGTTAGAAAAACCTTAAGTGCACTCTAGAGGCCACATTTTCGGCCGGATACTCATGAAACATGGTCAGAATGTTTGTCATGATGATCGCCGAGCCCCATTAGCTCAATCGGTAGCGTGCAGGACTTTAGAACAGGAATTCGGCCAATTTCTTTCCGAGGATTGATGATGGTCATTGTGACAGGATTCGTTCCTCTCTCATCACTGAACATTGTTTCAACAACGGTTATGTGGGAAAGCAGCCAGTGGCTTTGAAAGAATATTGTTTGGAGTACTGGTGAAGAAACTGCAGGAAAGCATGGATAGTTGCACTGGCTGCCGCAATTTAACTGAATGTTGAAAACGGCTTAAAACACCATACCATATTGTCTTGATGATTTCTGACAAATTTGGAATTGGGTCAAAAAGTAGGGCACTGGGCTAAATCTGAGAAAAACCTAGAGGCCATATTTTCAGCCTGAAGCCAAAGAAAGTGGGTCACAATGTTTGTCTTGTTGGTATCTCAGACAAGTTCAAAATGGGTCATGTGGGGTAGGTCACTGGGCCAAATCTTGGAAAAACCTTATGTGCACTCTACAGGCCTCATTAAAAGCCTGAAAGTCATGAAACTTGGTCAGAATGTTTGTCTTGATAATATTTGACATGTCTGAAATTGGGTCATGTTGGGTCAAAAAGTAGGTCTTTGGGTTAAATCCTAGGAAAGCCTTGTGTCCACTTTAGAGGCCACATTTTCAGCCTGTTACTCATGAAACTTGGTCAGAAAGTTTGTCTTGATGATATCTCAGACAAGTTTGAAATTGGGTCTTGTCTGGTCTGAAAGTAGGAAACTGGGTCAAATCTTAGAAAAACCTTAAGTGTGCTCTAAAGGCCACATTTTCAGCCTTGAAACTTAGTCAGATTAGTCAGAATGCTTGTCTTGAATTTATCTTTGACAGGATCAAAATTGGGTCATGTCGGGTCAAACAGTAGGTCACTGGGCAAAAGCTTAGAAAAACCTTCTGTACACTCGAAGAGTCCAGATTTTCGGCCTGATACTCATTAAAGTTTGTCAGAAAGTTTGTCTTGATGATATCTTGGACAAGTTTGAAATTGGGTCACATTGGGTCAAATAGTAGGTCACCTGGCCATATCTTAGAAAAACCTTCTGTGCACTTTAGAGGCCACATTTTCAGCCTGGTACTCATGAAAGTTTGTCAGAATATTTGTCTTGATGATATCTTGGACAAGATAGAAATTGGGCTATGCCTTGTAAAAAATTAGGTCATTTTCACTCATATGTTTTATATCATTAAACCAGGATCTCTTCAGCTTTATCAGTTGTATATGACTTTATTCAGGTGAGGAATTAGGGCCAATGGCCTCTTTGTCTCCTTTTCTCATAGCATTTTCTACCTTTCCAAAAACAAATTTTAAAATGTTGTTTACCAGCATTTCTCCTTTTCCCGCTATGTTTTTAAACCTTCCAAAAACAAAATTTAACTCTATAGTCACATGTATCAATGTTTTCTCCAGATGTGAAATTTGTAGGTGTCATTTTGATCCTTATCCAGGAAATTGGGGTTCAAGAGTCAAAACTGGGGGGACTCATATTTCTTGTGTGATTATAAAATAAATGCTAAATAATGAAATTTTCACTATCCTTTTGTTTGTGTTTCATTGACATCGCAAAATATCAATATGTTCTGCTGTACAATGAACTTTGTAACTTACTGTGGAAATTGACAGGCTTCATTAAAATGCTGTCAAAAGTTATCTATTGTTGGATGTGGAAGACATTTTATGCCATGTAAAAGTCAAGAACATGAAGTGCTGAAGGTGAGCTTTTGTGATCGTGCTGTGTCTGGTGTCCCTTGTGCAGTCGTCAACATTTACCTTGTGTTCACTCTGGACACCACATTTTCAGTCAGATATTCATGAAACGTGGTCAGAATGTTTGTCTTGGAAAAATTCAAAATTGGGTCATGTTGGGTCAGAAAGTAGGTCACTAGGCTGAATCTTATAAAAACCTAATGTGCACTCTAGAGGCCACACTTTAAGCCTGACTCTCATGAAACTCTGAATTTTTGTCTTGATAATATCTTGGAAAGGTTTGAAATTAGGTCACTAGGTCAAATCTTTGAAAAACCTTGTGTGCATTCTAGAGGCCACATTTTTCAGCCTAAAACTTTGACAAGTTCCCAAGTGGGTCAAATCTAGTCTCCAAGTAGGTCACTAGACCAAATCTTAGAAAAACCTTGTGTGCCTGGTAAAGGCCACATTTTCAGCCTGATACTCATGAAACTTGGTCAGAATGTTTGTCTTAATGATATCTTGGACAAGTTTGAAATTGGGTCACTTTGGTTCAAAAAGTAGGTCATTTACCCTCATGTGTTTGACATTGAAACCAGGATCTCTTCAGCTTTTTCAACTGTAGGTGACTTTACTCAGGTGAGGGCTTTAGGACCAATGGCCTTCTTGTTTCACAATGTTTTCAGAAGCCTCATTCTCCAGGGATTTTTTGGTAAAGGGTTGACAGTTTGCTTTATTATGTATTATAGGGCAGTTAGATAAAGGTGGAAGAAAGCATGTTGAAGGTACACAATATTACATGTACAACTGAGACGTGCTGGAATGATGAAGGTATTTGAAGTCGATTTTATTCTTACTGAAATACAGAGTGTCTAATATTATCTGTTGTAGAGCCAAGTATTTCCGTCAGTGACCTACAGGGCTAGTCATCTAGGGGTCATGATATCAAATACCAGTCAAACTCTTGTTTAGCTTGGCTGTTTCAAAGGAAACATTGAGGTATTGTTATAACCCTGTCGTCTGAGTTGTTGTGGTGCAAGAACTTTGACAGTTTATAATACCTCTGTCATTACTTAAGATGTTTACTTTAAACTTTGACTGGATGTTAACTGCTGTAATTCGCCAATGTAATATGACAAAAAAAATAATTAATTTTTTTAGTGTTCGGATCTTTAGGAAATTATCATTGTGAAAAAGAGGGGCTTGCTGAAATAATAGGACATATTTAGGTAATAGTTAGACGCTGTTAAGAAAAAATTAAACGATTTAAACAGCCAAAAGGATGGAGCATAGTGACCGACTGTGGCTGTTTAAATTGTTAATTTTTTCTTCACAGCATCTAACTGACTTAGTCGTTGTCCGCCCTAATTACATCATCGCTAAAACATCGGTGTCATATATGGAGTTTACCGCTTCATCATTTGCAAAGACAAACCCTAATTGCATCATCGCTAAAACAATGGAGCCATATATGGACTTTTCCACTTCATCATTCACAAAGACACGCCCTAAACTGCATCATCGCTAAAACAATGCTAATTCTAACATTACATGGACTTTCCCGCTTCATTCATTCACAAATTATTGTGAAAGACAGAGAAAAAATCCTATAGATGTATAGAATATGAGCCATGCCCTGGCAAAAGGGGGCTTGATGCATGGTACCAAGCACATCACATGATTATGGATCCAACAAAATAAGCAGGTAAAAATGGTCCTTTGAAATGCAGATAATTGACTGAAAGCAAAAAGTTGGAGCCTTGTAAGGTTGCACGGTTTGAGTCAATACTCTTTTGCCCATGCATTAAGCCCCCTTTTCAAAGAGCATGGCTCAGATATTTCATGTTATATGCCTGTATCTATATGACACCGCAATAACATAGTTTACTACGATATGGATTTTCTGATTTTCTATATTTCAAAATATAGATTGACTGACATATGTTTAACTATTTTGCTGCCAACTGAACGGAGCCGACTTTTCACATGGTCTATAAGTATCATCCGTGTTTGAATCAAATCTGTTTTTTGTTGAAGACTAACACAAGACAGCAGATGGTGTAGATCAAAGATCAGACTGCATGTTTTGTGCAGTCTGATCTTGATCTATGCCGTCCACAAAGTCTTTCCAATGCGACATTGGCAGTGGAAGAGTTTAAAAAAGCATTGTTGTCTTTTCCCATTTTCTTCTTTCCACAGCAATTGTAGACTTATCGGTACTTGTATGTGTAAATTTAAATGGTATTTGAATATTAATGAGGGAGGCGGTTTTATGGGTGTAGCGCGGTAAACCCAAATAAATGTGATGTTTAACTGATTAAATGGTCAAAATAAACCCTGTTTGAGGCAGTTCAAAGGAAATAGACAGTCAGACTTTCTCAAATACAAGCCTTCTGATTGGATGAAAAAATTGGAACAAAGACTTAATCTACTTATAGCACAGATGAGGGGTCAAAACTTGTTTATCTAAAGTTCCAGCATGTTTCCAATCTTAAAAGCATGTGTCTTAAATATTTTCTTAACTTAAGCAGTAGCTTTCTAAACTCCTAGTTCAGTAGTGGATGGCATAAATCCAAGATCAGACTACACATTCTGTATAATCTGTTGTCCATGTACATCGTCCGCCAGCATTTTGAACTCCGCCATCTTGCCATCAGCAGAGTAAATTACATGGACCAAAAATGTATAACAAGCCATCTGTCAACAAGATTTCATGCCTGTCACGGGTACACAAATGTTTGCAGTAAAATTTGGATTAGGGGTATGACGTAACATGCAAATCATCCAGAGCGAGAGGGTTGTAATGCACCTGTTTTTTGTACACACTCAGCTGAATAGATGTACCTGGTTACATGCTAACCTCCAATCAACACAAAATGACCACACAATAAGCCTATATCATGCCCTCTTTACACTAGCTGATAGTGCCTTTATGGGTTTAGTAATGGTTGTTTCTAGAACACCTGGGCAGCCATATCACATAATTTGTGTAGTCAAGCAGGAAAAAAGTCTGCATGTTTTTTTCTCTAAAAAGATTCCTTGCAGCCGAAATAAAAAGGAGAGTGCATGATAATTCAATGCATTAGATCCAGTTTTATGTATAAATGGATTACTGATAAATAAAGAAAAGAAGCAGCAAGATTTATTAAGTCTTTTGTATTGAATATAGCGGGACAACGAAGTTAAGCGAACGACTTTTCGCACTCCTGCATGTGCCATTTGAGAACGTTACGAAAAAAGGAGAGACTGCTTGCACAACATCAAAAAGCCGAGAAACATTAAACCCATCAAGTACCTTTCAAAAGTAATTGCTTTTGCAGCCTTTATAGATCAAGATCACACTAGGCAGGATGTTTGTGGTGGTTATATCTACGATGCAGAAATGTATAAATTAACCGCTGATCATTTTCGGAAATAGGTTCTAAAATATAAGTATTAACTGTCTGATAATTTGGAAAATTAATGTTAAGGACTCTGAATATTTAGGAAAACATAGTTTGGACTGTCGGGACTAAGGACTTAAATTATTTTTGAAAATTTTTTAACGTGTTCAAACTTTTAGAGTGTCCGAATACATTGGCGAATTATGGTATCAAAAGAGGAACATATCAGTATGGCAGGTAACCATCAAAATATTTTTGATACAGTTATGCCCCTTTTTTGGCTATTTTAAAGATTCCTAAAAGCAACTGCAGCCAGGCTTTGGCACTGGCATGCGGTACTCTTGTTTAGATGTTTCAAGAAGATGTTACATAATGCACTAAAAAACTTCACCATCAAATGTAGTTGAAAATGCTTTTCTTGAGCAAGTGGTGTAAACTCCATTTCATCTTCAAAAATGTTAAATAGTTTCCATGAATTTCATTACAGCCATACACCAATACAGCACTGATAGTTTGTTAAGAGGATCCTGCACAAAGTGCTGTCATTAATGGGCTTCAGTAGTCTTATTCCAGATTTTTTAACCCTTAATCTGCTAAATAAGTGAAATAAAACTTTCAATCTTACAATAAAAACCCAAAGTGTGCTATTTCAAAAGTTGTTTTTGGGGAAAAAAATCTCCTTTATCGGACAGTGTTAATCCAAGACCAGACTGCATGTTCTGTGCAGTCTGATCTTGATCAACATTGTCTGCAAAAGGTCCTCAAGTCATGTTTAGCAGCCTTAGGGTTAAAACTCTTCACTACACATGAACAGTGTGTTAAATAGCAAATATTGATCAATTCTGTAAAAATTGCTTTTAAAATGTTTCCCTTATTTCCCATTAAAAAAATGTACTTTTGACCAGTTAACTTGTTGTGGAGCCCTGGTAACTCAGCTGGTAGCATACAGGACTTGAGAACAGGGCTCGGCCAATTTCTTTCTGAGGATTGATGATAGTCATTGTGACAGGATTCATACCTCTCTCTCCACTGACCATTGTTTCGACGATGGTTATGTGGGAAAGCAGCCAGTGGCTAAGAAAGAATATTGCGAAGAGTACTGGTAACAGAAACTGCGGGGAAGCATGGATAGCTGCACTGGCCACCATGATGTAACTGAAATAATGTTGAAAATGGTGTGAAACACCATGCATTCCAGTTAACTTGTCACATGGTAGAAAATTAAAAAACCCTGAAATTGTTGGCTACATTAACTCTTCACCAAAATATGAAATTTTAGACTCTTCAAAATTGAAAGCACTTTCAGATGACTTGTCAAACATGGTTAAGGTGATTATATTTGTCTCTGAAAAGTTAGGTATTATTGTGGGAAAAGGAGAAAATGCTGGTTACCGGCATTTTCTCCTTTTCCCAGAGTTTTTAAAAGCCCTCTTGCTAAGGGTCTGTAAAACTCTGGATCATGTTGTACAGAGTTTAATGCTATACTAAGCTGGATCTGGGTTCGAAACAGATGTTTGATGAAATTTGTGATGTATGTGGTCTTCAGGGTTTAAAGTTTTAAAGCTAGGAAATTATGTGTAGAAGATCATACTTGTTCTGATAGGCCCAAGGCCTTTATTACCAGGGCAAACATGGCCCTTGATAAAGTTGTGGTAGGACATAATGTGTGTTTGTTGATAAAAGAAATAGCCTGTTGTACTGTAAATAATAATTACAGTTTGAATCCTAGTAACAAAGTTTTATTTTATATTTACAGCCAAGACGGACCTAAAACCAGGTAGATGGTTGGATAACATAGAAGCAGAACTGTTAGAGAGAGATGATGAGACACCACAAGAATCCCCCCCATCATCCCTACACACACACACACACACACACACACAGATGCCCACTCTCCTCCCCCCCTCAGCCCCCCCAACCATATTTTTCTATTATGTTACAGCCAAGACCAGCATAATACTAGGTAGACATATGGACTATATACAGACAACAAACATGTCCTGATCCGGAAAAGAGGGGTTCACCCCACGCCACCCCTGCTGATATCTTCTGTTTGTCTTCTTGTAATAAAAGATTAGAGACATATTCTTGCAAAATGGAGTTTAGTACATCTCCATGATACATTAGGTAGACTGGTCCTTTTACATGTAGAAAATTGACCAACTGCAAAAAGTTTCAACCAAGATCAGCCTGCGCAGACTGTGTGGGCTGATCTAGGTTGAAACTTTTTGCAACTGCATTAAACCCCCTTTTCACAGAGTATGGCTCATATCTCTTGGTCCACTTTTTACTGGTTGAGTTATTAGTGTTACTGGTGGAATTATTACTGTTTGATAGATTTCATTAACTGGTTGAGTTACAACTTTGGTCTGATAATTTTGATTATAATAAACCTTCCTAGAACTTGCCTACAAACTTGTGAAAACATAAGAAGGTATGAAACTGATGTGTACTGCAAGGCTCCTTATTCCAAATTAATGGCTGAGTTGCAATGAAATACCTTTCCACTTAAAAGCAACCTCTAAAGACTGTACAGTACTGGTTAAAAAAATATGTCTCTATACAGCACTGTCCCAAAAAATAGGTTCCTATACAGTACTGGTTGAGAAAAACATGTTTGTTTATAGCACTGGGCCCATTTTTACCTACCATTCTTAACTTTTTATCACACAATCCTGAGTTTTAATGACATTTATAGGGAAGACTTTTGGAAAGATTGTGGGAAAAGGGTTTGCTGGCAACCAGCATTTTCTCCTTTTCCCTTAATGTTTTCTACCCTACAAAAGGGAAAATTAAATTTTTGAGTCACATTTGTCATCTGCAAATGCTTTCAATTTTGACAGTCCTCATATTTGTTGTTTGGTAAAGAGTTAATAACAGTCATAGTCTAATTCTCAAGAATTCTTCAAATTCTAAAGGAACACAATGTATGGTTGGTTATACTAAATGGTTTAGCCAATCAGATATTGTGTTACTTTCTAAATTTACAATAAGACAAAGAATGCAATTTAGAATGGTTGGTGAACATTGTCCCTGCTTTAGTAAACACCTATAGGTGATAGTGGTTATTTAACTTCTATTTTTGACTCGACCAATTGAAGTATTTGCAGATGACAATTGTAGCTAAAAAGATTATTTTTGTCTTTGATAGGGTAGAAAACATGGTGGGAAAAGGAGAAAATGCTGGTTATCAGAATTTTTTCTTTCTCCCACAATGTTTTCAAAAGCTTTCTTTTTCAGGGTCTTTAAAAGTCAGGATTGTATTGTAAAGGGTTAACACATTTTATAGCCATCAAATATGTTGTCAAAGTGATTGATTATCTAGTAATTCACAATTTACCAATTACAGAACTTTATACCTGTCTATTTAAAAGCTAAAATATGTCTTTTGAAGGGAAGAAAACATTGTGGGAAAATGAGAAAATGCTGGTTACCAGCATTCTTTCCTTTTCCCACATTGCTTTCAGAAGCCAGGGTTATTAAAACTTGAGATTGTGTTGTACATGGTTAAATAAAAGAAAACATTGTTGGAAAACATTGTAGAAAACATTGTAGGAAAGGATGAAAATGCTGATTATCAGCATTTTCTCCTTTTCCCACAAATTTTCAAAACACATTTTGAGGGTATTATTAACACATGCTTGATTGGTAAAAAATTAAGTCAGTAAAACTCGATCAGGAGTTTTAACGACTCGGAGAAATTAGACTTCTGAAATCATTGGGGGGAAAAGAGGAAAATGCATGTATCCAGCATTTTCTCCACTTCCTACAATGTTTTTTTTTTTAACCCTTCAGAAACAAATGCAATCATTTGACCAACATTTGTTGTGTGTGAAAACTTTTATTTTGGATTAGGTTAAAATATTGTCATTTGATAAAGAGTTAAGCACTTTTGCCTTCAGCTAGAAAATGTTAAACTTTTAGACTTAACACAGTTTTGTAAATGGTGGATGCTTTTTGTATGTTAAATTTTTGTGTGAAACCAAGCTCTAGGAAATTTTTGTCAGCATTATGCATAAGATGTTATACACATTTCCCTGTAGGTTTGGTTATGTATGAAGGTAAAGAAAGGTATATAGTATTCTCAGTGAAGGCAGCTTATAAATTGAACTATTCCTGGAAGTGACTCATGTATTGTTGAAAGTGAGATAAAACACCATTCAAAGCATGTTTACTTGTCTGATAGTATTCAGTCCTTTCAACAATTTGGCTGTAACTGAAAATTCGGAAATAGCAAATAGGGGCATTGACTGCGTTTATCAGTATGTATGTATGAACAAACATACATTCAAGATTGTTAAACTTCAATAATTTTTTATTGCAAAGAAAGCATCCACCATATTTAACTATGTTTTATGTTGCAATCGAGAACTCAGAATCGTGTGGTATAGACTTAAATGCTTGAAAACATTGTTGGAAAACATAGTAGAAAATGTTTTTTGCAGAGGAGAAAATGCTGGTAACCAGCATTTTCTCCTTTTCCCACGATATTTCTACCCTTCGAGAAACAGATTCCACACTTTGAACCATGTTTGACTTGCAGGCTGTCAACCAAGTCTTCTTCCAAATATAGGAGGAATATAGGAATATTTTTTCTACAAATATAGGAGTTTTTTGCTAGTTTTGCAACAAAATATAGGAGTTTTTCAAATGAAAATCATTTCATTTAAAGGCATTTATACTAATAATTCTTACCTTTTTTGCCTTCACTTACTGTTTCTACATCAATCAATGATTAAAATTAACCTTAAAGTAACCATTCACTTCAACAGCATCACAGTCCAGGCAGAGAGCTGGTGCATAGCACATCATCATCATCTGAATGGGCACCTGGAATGTATTTTTTATATTAAATGAGGTTCACACAAATAACAAAAATGGATTAATAGATAACAACAGAATGTTAACAAGAATGCAATATGAAATGAATAAGAAATGGTATCTTTACTTTAGATAAATCTGCATTGAAACTTAAGCTTATAGCAGCATTATTCACTCATTTAGTCTAGAGCATCTGTCCCTTCTATTTAACAATGACCATACTACTTCTGTTTAATTATCACCAATTAGCATTGAAAAGAAGTAGGATGATTCAGAACATAATCATAAAGCAAGAATCCAATGAAAACTACTGTGTATTATACTTATTATACATGTATATAATAAGTTCAAGGAAACTCAGCAACATTTTCATGTGTTGGTTAAGATGACTTTGACTGCAATGATTCTTAACGCAACAAAATCAGTTACTTGAAAAATTGGAAAGGTAAAGATATGAATACAGAAACTGACTAGAAATATCACAGAAACCAGCATTCTGAAAATTGTAAAATATGTCTACAGACATCAGATCCTTTCACCATGGTTGGTCAATGGCACATCTGCAAAGCTCTAAATGTTGAAGCTGTGTGTGTCTTACCTTGTTTACAGACTATATGTGCTTTTAAAAACAAATCATTACTTTTGATAACACAAACAGTCTTCTAATGTGCTTCAATTCAAGTTTGGAAGAGCACATATGGTCCCCTCAGTACATAAGAAAGTCTTTGAAAAATCCTGATGCCAACTGAATTTATTTAAAGAATATTTTGAATTTTGGTAAAACTGAAATGAACATTAATGAATAATTTAAATCAGACATGTACATATGTACCAGTCTGTCATTTTAGTACTACTGTTGGAAGTTATGTTGATGTCATTCAAGAGACTTGCCCTGCATTTCATAACTGAGGAGTACCTGAAAGAAAATCTGAATACAGCAAGACTTTGATTTACCTAAAAGGTCAATATCCTATTGTACTGCCTTGCAAGGTGCCCATATAGGTGATGAAGAGATGCACTGAAGCATTTTCTGATGGCTGGTGATGCTGTGAAAGATATTATAAGAATTCTCTAACCTGTCAAATAAAGAAGCCAAAAGCAGTATCACAGAAATATTTACAATCTCTACATTTATCGTCGACAAATTTCCCAAAAAATATAGGAATATGTTTCAAAAAATAGGAAAATATAGGAAATATAGGAAGTCTTTCAAAATATAGGATTTTGAACCAAAATATAGGAAAATATAGGAATATAGGAATCAGTTGACAGCCTGGATTTGTCGTCTCCACATGCCTTGGATTTGGACAGGCCTAAAGTTGTAGCGCTAAGCCTTCCTCGAAATCTACGTCTCAATCAGTCCAACCACCTCAATACATCTGAAACAGGTTCAAAATCTAACCAAACAAAAGATCCTAGTAGATCAAGAACAGCTTCTAGATCTAGTTCATGCCCTAAATCACCAAATAAAAGCCAGAAAAATAAACCAGATAAAAAAGAAAAAGATAAACAACAATCAAATAGACATAAGAAAGGGTCACAAGATCCTATTAAGCTGGCAAATAAATATGAAAGTTTAGAAGATATGGAATTGGAAACTGACTCCTCAGTCAAATAACTATTAAGTCAATTCAGACTCCCAATATACAAGTATAATGGGTCAAAACTCAATTTTACAATGGAATTGTAGAGGTCTAAAAGCCAACTTTAATGAACTACTAATTCTCTTATCCTTATTAAATCCAAAAATTTGTTGTCTTCAAGAAACTTTTGTAACCCCCAATGATAACTTGGAAGTTCGCAATTATTCTTCCTATCACTACATACATAATGATTGCCAAAAAGCATCTGGTGGTTCTTCTATCATAATACATTCTACGGTACCTCATCGTAAGATAGACTTAAACACAAATCTACAAGCAATAGCAATGAAAGCATCTTTAAATAAAACTATAACAATATGCTCTATCTATATCCCACCAAATAAAAGAAAAGATCAAAATGATTTAGAAAATCTTTTACTACAACTACCTCAACCTTACATCATATGTAGTGATTTTAGTGGACATAGCGAATTATGGGGTTGTTCAGATAGCAATGATAGAGGTAAAATAATTGAAGATTTCATTACAGAGAATAATCTATGTTTATTAAATTTCAATCAACATACATACCTGCATCCTGGATCAGGTTCTTTCACAGCAATAGACCTTTCACTTTGCCATCCTTCCTTGTACCTTGATTATGAATGGAAAGTATGTGAGGATTCTCATGGAAGTGATCATTTCTCTATTATTATACAAGAAACTGAGAAAACAGAAGATGAGAAAATTCCAAAATGGAATTTTAAAAAAGCTACCTGGGAAAAATTCAATATTCTTTGCCATGAAAAATTACTGATTGACAATTTTGAAAATTCAGAAGATCCAATGCTTTCTTTTACTGAAACTTTAATTGACATATCAAATCAGCGCATCCCAAAGATTTCAACAGATACTTTTAAGAAGAAAAGGCCATGGTTTAGTGATGATTGTAAAGAAGCTATTAAAAAACGTAAAGACAGTTTAAAACGTTTCAAACAATATCCAACAAAAACAAACTTAAATGTTTGCAAAACTATGAGAGCTAAGGCTCGACGTACTATTAAACAAGCAAAACGATCATGTTGGAAAGATTTCATTTCTAAACTTAATGCTAGAACTCCCATGATAACCATTTGGAATATGTTAAGGAAAATAAATGGAAAGAATCAAACAATGAAACACTCGCATATCAAGGTAGATGACAAAATCTACGAAAGTAAAGAAGAAATCGCTAATATCCTGGGTAAAACTTTCAAAACGAACTCTTCTCCTGCACAATTTAAAAAACATAAGCAAGAAGCAGAAATGGAAGAACTTAATTTTGAAACGGATACAAATGAAAACTACAACTTGCCTTTCACACTACCGGAACTTGAAGATTCTTTGAAAAATGCTCACGATTCTGCTTCAGGTGCAGACGAAGTACACTATCAAATTTTAAAACATTTACTTCGTATTTCATTACAAGCTCTGTTAAACATTTTTACATTATATGGGAACAAGGCATCTTCCCGAAAAGTTGGTCCAAAGCTACAATCATTCCAATTCCTAAGCCAAAGAAAGACCATACAAATCCAACAAACTATAGACCCATAGCTTTAACTAGTTGTATATATAAAACCATGGAGAGAATGATAAACAATACACTTAATTTTTACCTCGAATCCAATAATATTATACCGAAACATCAATCAGGGTTCCGAAAAAAAAGAAGCACGACAGATCAATTAGTACGATTAGAATCTTTTATCAGAAATGCTTCTGTAAAGAAATAACATGTAGTTGCCATATTTTTTGATCTGGAAAAAGCTTATGACACCACATGGAAACATGGCATCTTAAAAGACATTCATAAAATTGGATTAAGGGGAAATCTACCCAAGTTTATTTCAAACCTTTTATCAAATAGATGTTTCAAAGTTAAGGTAGGCACATCTTTTTCTGATGACTATGAACAAGGAAGTATCCTCTCACCTACTCTGTTCAATATCAAGATTAACAATATTGTAAAGTGTTTAGATGATGATGTGAACTGTTCCTTATATGTGGATGATTTTTTAATGTGTTACAGATCCAAAGATATGAAAACAATTGAAACCAAGCTTCAAAATAATTTAGATAAAATTGAGAAATGGACTATAGAAAATGGTTTTAAATTTTCCAAAACAAAGACAAACTGTGTACACTTCTGCCAAGAGCACAGGTTGCACTTGGATCCATCATTGAAAATATATAATAGTCCTATACCAATAATAGATCAAGCAAAATTTTTAGGAGTTATCTTTGACAAAAAAAATTCTTTCATTCCTCATATTTATGCTTTGAAACTGAAATGTCAAAAAGCTTTAAATGTTTTAAAAATACTTTCCCACTCTGACTGGGGAGGAGATAAGAAAACTCTTTTAAATCTATACAGATCTTTAATACGCTCAATACTGGATTATGGATGTATTATATATGGCTCTGCACGAAAAAGCTATCTAAAAAAGTTGGACACTATTCATCATCAGGGTCTCCGGTTAGCTTTGGGAGCTTTCCGTACGTCACCTGTTCAAAGTTTGTATTCAGAGGCCCAGGAGCCATCCTTATATGATAAAAGGAAAAAAACTATCCTTACAGTACGTAACTAAACTGGCTTCAAATACAAAAAATCCGGTTTACATTGACATTTTTAATCCACCAAACAAAATACTCTTTCAAAATAAACATAATTTTATCAAACCACTTGGTCTACGAGTTGAACCTCTTCTTAATGAATCAAACATAAATGTAAAGAATATTAAGCCCTTTAAACTTCCTGTAAAAGAGCCGTGGACCATAGATCCACCAAATATTATTTTTGATCTCAATGTAAATAAGAAATCGGTTACAAATCCATTATTTTATAAAAAGAATTTTTTAGAAATCAAATCACAGTATAAAGATTATATTTCAATTTATACTGATGGTTCGAAACAAGATAATAATGTTGGTTGCGCTTCAGTACACAAACAAGAAACTGCCAAAATAAGACTACCAGATCATAGCTCTATTTTTTCAGTAGAAGCTGTAGCTTTAAACATTGCTCTATGTTCAATAGAAAACAATAATAACAAGAAATTCATAGTTTTTTTCTGACTCAATGTCAGTTTTACAATCTTTAAAACATCCTGATAACCCAAATCCATTGATTCAGCAATTTTTCAGAAAATATATTTATTTATGTAGATCAAAGACTATAATATTCTGCTGGATACCCAGCCACATTAATATAAAAGGTAATGAAATAGCTGATCAAGAAGCAAAGGATGCCGTAAATATGGACATACTCAACATAAAAATTCCTTATACTGACAAAAAACAACAAATAAATGATTTTATCAAGTCTGAATGTCAAATTAAATGGCAACAATGTCTTAACAACAAACTTTTAGCGATCAAACCAAAGTTTAATGACAAATATGAATTTTATTGTAACCGAAAAAGTCAAGTAATTTTAACAAGATGTCGTATAGGACACTCAAGCTTTTCACATGTTCATCTTTTAAAAAATGAGAGAGCACCACAGTGTATAAACTGCAATAAATCTTTAACTGTAAAACATATTTTATTAAACTAAAAATTTTGACCGTATACGATCAAAACATTTTAGTGTTGACAGCTTACAAAATTTATTTTTAGACGTAAAACAGAATAACATTTTAGAATACCTAAAAGAGATAGATTTCTATAATAAAATATAGACTCTAATATAGGTTTTAACTTTCAAATTAACATTTTATTTCATTTATAGTGTTGTAAAACCGAGGGTTTACCTGTCTAGTTATCTTCACCGATAACCAACTACAAGGTGTTTCCTCTGACAACTCCTTGGCTTCCCTAACTCTTCGTTAGTCCCAAAACACGTCTGTTGAGGGCTTACCTCTCTAGTTATCTTCACCGATAACCAACTACAAGGTGTTTCCTCTTACAACTCCTTGGCTTCCCTAACTCTTCGTTAGTCTCGAAACACGTCTGTTCACTTCTACTGTCGTTCTTTGTCTGACGGATTAGTCGCGTGATGTTTACACAGCGAACCCCGCCAAATGAACTGACCAATCAGCGCCGCTCTTTCATAATTACCAAAATATACATGTACATACCTGCAGGGTATAGTTTACCGCAATAGCTATTACTTTAATTAGCGCTAAATGACCACAGCTGTCGATGGGCCTTAAGACACCAATTAACCAATTAACTTAAGTTGTATTTTGTGGTAGAGAGATAAACATACACTGTGAGGAATGATTTATAATCAATATTTTGTGAAAATACCCACTTGTTACAAAGGTTTAATGTGTGGAAACATGCAGCAAATAGAGAAACCTCTTGTCACTAGCCATGTCTCCTTTTGCCACATCTTTTAACAAGTGGTCTACTATACAGAAGTTTTCTATGGATGACAGTTTGGTTATGAACTATAATTTTTACAGAGGCAAAATTTTCAAAGACAGTTCTATGCTGCCAAGCTGACTTCCTGATTGCAAATCATTCCATGTTTTCCTGAATCCATGTTATTCTGGGACAAGTAGAAGGATTGACCCCTTACCAAACAATCCTGTATTTTAATGACCCTAGGGTTAGGGTTTCTTTGAAAACATTGTGGGAAACGGAGAAAATTCTGGTAACCAGCATCATCTCCTTTTCCCACAATGTTTCTTTCACCCTTTCAAAAACAGATCTATTAATTTGCCCCACAATGTTGTTGTCAGCTAATGTTTCCAATTGAGCAAGTCTAAGATTTTGTGGTAAAGGGTTAAGACTGTATTCTTGAATGTAAAAAAAACAAACCCTTTACCTCATGGAAAACAAAACTGTTCAGCCTTATGAAGAAGTGTTAACTGGTGCACGGTGTAGACCTAAGATCAGACTGAATGTTCAGTGTCTTCTGATCTAGATCTACACCATCTGCCAAAGCACTTTGTGTGGCAGTTAAATGGTGAACGATTTAAACTGGTAAACAGCAGTAAAATTAGAACTGTAGTTAAGCAGGATAGAAAATCTTCACTTTGGCCAGAAGTCTCAGTTGTACAATTAATAATTTGTTCTCTTTTGTCCTTGTCATCTAATTGTAGAGACAACATGTATGAGGTAGAGGGGTTTAGTGTTACATCTGTACTGTGTATGTATCTGTGATTGGTTGATAATGTTTTATGCTACTTTCAACATTATTTCAGTCATATTCATGGAGAAAGCTTACTTATTTCCTGTTATTAGTTCTGTATGTAACATGAATTTTGACCTAGAAATAGCCCCTACAGTGAACTGCCCTATAAAGTTCTATTTTGGAAGAGCTCATGCATACAAAAGAAATACCAGCTCCAATTTGGCTTGTTGTATGTGAGTCAGTAAATATTGCTTTCTGCCATGACTAATGTTTAAAGGCATGAAAATTTTCATTGGAGAGAAAATATGTGTTATAAGGGGCTTTAACTCTATATCTGTGTACATGTATGATTTGTTTATTGATTCATTACCTCTATATCTGTGTACATTTATGATTTGTTTATTGATTCATTACCTCTATATCTGTGTACTTGTATGATTTGTTTATTGATTCATTACCTCTATATCTGTGTACATGTATGATTTGTTTATTGATTCATTACCTCTATATCTGTGTACTTGTATGATTTGTTTATTGATTCATTACCTCTATATCTGTGTACTTGTATGATTTGTTTATTGATTCATTACCTCTATATCTGTGTACTTGTATGATTTGTTTATTGATTCATTACCTCTATATCTGTGTACATGTATGATTTGTTTATTGATTCATTACCTCTATATCTGTGTACTTGTATGATTTGTTTATTGATTCATTACCTCTATATCTGTGTACATGTATGATTTGTTTATTGATTCATTACCTCCTGGAACTTACTTTTTACAATCATCTTTAACCCTCTACCACACAATCCAGAGTTTTAATAACCCGCAGGAAAACATTGTGGGAAACGGGAAAAATGCCGGTAACCAGCATTTTTGGTTTTTCCTGTAATGTTTTCCACCCTGTCAAAGAAAAAAAACGATTTTTGAGATATTTGTTGTCTGCAAATGCTTTTAATATTTGGTCATGTCCAAAATTTTGATGTTTGGTAGAGTTACAAATCGTGGTACAACTAGGATGGAGAAAGTGAATTAAAGTTTATGTGCATGCCTTTATAAACATTATGGCAAAAGGAGAAACTGCTTGTTACGAGTATTTTATCCTTCCACCTCAATGTTTTCAAGACTGATTTTCATAGAGAAATAAAAGTTGTGTTCCAGAGGTAATGAATAAATATTATATTTATAGATTTATTGTCATGTATTGAGACATGTATGTTTTTTTACACGGTTGACCAAGTTTGCTGATTATGAGGGTCGCTTTTCACCAATCATACCATAATTTACTTCTATATCTTCTGTGGATACAAAAATACAGCATACTAAAAGGTAAAGCTTTAGCAAGTAAACAAAAGATTACAGTAGAGTAACAACTTTAGGCCAGCTTTGTTCAGTGACTATCCTCCATTCAGACCTGTGGTTTTCTTCTGCCTTGAAGTTAAATAGAAACTTCCCTTAAAGACAATCTGGCTTCTGTGTACATTTAATCATTGCTTGGTTGATTCCTGAAGGAAAATTTCAACTTTTGTTTTGGTGAAGAAAACCCAGAACCATGTAAAAGTAAGACTTGACCTTTGTAAGATTTTGACTGCCAAATGATAGAAAACACATTTCTACTTTATAAGAAAAATTTCAAATTATGTCTAAGTCTGTTTCTGTAGGTATCTCTCTAAATATTTGACAGTGGTGATCATAGATCAGACCTCAAGTTCTTTGTAGTCTGATCTTGGATCTGCACTGCTGGAAAAAAATACTTGGTAAACTCTTTGCCACACAAGTATGGACTTGTCCAAATCGAAAGCATTTGCAGACAACAAGATAAATATAGTTCAAATGATGGAATTTGTCACTGATAGGGTAGAAAACATTGTATTGAATAGGAGAAAATACTGGTTACTAGCATTTTCTCCATTTTCCACAATATTTTCAAAAGGCCTCAGGGTCTTTTGTGGTATAGGGTTAAGGTCTGATATTTGTAAATAGAAAATCTTGGTTTGAATATGTTGGTGCTGATTACACTCAGCAAGTCACTGCAGAGTCCCTAGCCTAGTACTGGTGAAACCAGGGAAATACAGGACAAGCAGGCTGGTGCCGTTAAATCTTTGACTGAAATATTGTTTGAAGTGACATGAAAGTACAAGACTGAAGTTTACATACAAAATAGTCAAGACAAAAAATGAGTGGTGAAAAGTGACCCAGATTTTAGAAGTTGGAGATAATGGGACATGTGGTATACACTTGGTAATGCTTCTCATCAAATCATAAACATAATGACATATGGCAAAATTGCTCTGTATGAGAACCTTGTTATCAAAATTTTGAATTGACCTGTTACCGTACAAGAATGATGTATACTCCTACAGTTGACAGCTTCTTGAAACATAGAGTAAACAATTGCTCCTTTACCCACAATGTTTTCCTCATTATCAAAGAAAGACATTTTCTTGTCCTCCAAATCTTGGTATGACGTGTACAACTGTTTGGTTAGTCTAAAATTAAGGCATACAGTAATAGTGTTGACAGAATAATCTTTAGGCCAGGATCACTTTACATTAATAGGTTAACTCTCTACCAGACAGCAAAATTTTATACTTTTTCAAATTGAAAAGATTTGCAAACAAAAGATTGGATGTGTCTCATGCATTTCCTACTTTATCTACAATGTTTTCTAAAGCTTTCTTCCTCAGGGTGGTAGAGCACAACAATGTTTAGTAAAGAGTTAAAATTTCTTGAGTTTAGGGAAGTCAGATTGTTGCTCATTTGATAGCAAGTAAGATAGTGACTCAGACATGTTCTATTGCTCCAACTTCTAGAAAGATTGATATTCCACATTCAGTCCCAATTGTGAACTTCTTAAAGCTTTTTGGCTGTTAACCCTTTACCAGACAACAATATTTTTAAACCCTTAGAGCAATGAAGTAATTACATGGACTTACTTATTCATGGAGTAAAAACAGTCAAAATATTTCATTTTTACCCCTAAGAGTGCCAAATTAAACTAATGGACACTTTCAGTCTAGAAATGGGACTTTTATAATTGCAGTTTCAGGGTTGCTGTCCTCCAGAATGTCTCTGCAAAGTTGAAAGTTTTGTGCAGTCTGATCTTGATCTACACTGGCTGTAAAAACAACTTGAGTATTGAAAGGCACTGTCAGGGTTAAGACTTTTGGCCAGAGTGTATCAAATAAGGGGACATGGTAGATCCCAGATCAGACTGCATGTTTTGTGCAGTCTGATCTTAACCTACACTCTGTACACTCTACTCAGAGCTCCAAGGGTTAAAACATTTAGAGTGGATAACTTTGGCTCATGTGACAGCAAATTTCTATAGAGAAGTAGATGTGGGAAAAGCAGAAAATTGTGGCTACCAGTATTTTCTCCATTTCTCTCATTGTTTTACTTCAGCTTTCTTCCTCTGCAGGGTAAAACCACTGTAATGTTTGGTATAGGGTCAGCTAGATGAAATTGCAACTTTACAGTCATAGGAAAAGGCCCATATATTATGTTTTATAATTTCTTTGACTGGAAGAAAACCAAAAATTTACAGTGTAGACCAAGATCAGACTATGTTAGGAACAATCTGATTTGATCTACACTGTCCAATAAAGCAATTCCTTAAGCCCATAACATGCAGACTTGTCTGTTTACAAACGGAGGGAACTTCGAAAAGTGCTTTTGTATGCTGTGCAGATAAAGATTAGACTGCAAACAATGTGCAGTCTGATCCTTTATCAACGGTGTTCAATATTTTAGGCTATATTTAGGCCAAACTGACCCTGACCTTGCTATAATTTGGGCTCCTTCCTATGAACTTTAAGTTGTCTGTTTCATTTATACAGCAAAGTGTTAGCTCATTCCCTCCTATAACAACATGGCAGTGACTATAAAAACATCCTGTTGAAATATGGATATCCAACATGAGGAAAAGTTTTTATGCAGGAACATGCCTAAAGACATGGTGGCAAAAGGAGAAACTGTTTATTTTAAGCAATTTATCCTTTTACCACAATGCTTTTCATAATGGTCTGCAGCAAGAATTGCCATTTGTTTGCTGGAGTCAATGTGTTAAAATGTTTTTAAGAAGTTCAATGATGGGAAAAATAGCCAAGTTAACTTCTTTCTGACCTTTATGTCACAGTTGACAAGACAGTTAAAATATACTGTAGGAAAAGGTTGTTGTTCATGCTTAACCCTTTACCACATGACAGAAATTTAGACTTGTCTTAATTGAAAGCATTTGTGCACAACAACTTAAGTGTGATTCAAATGATGAAACTTGTCTTTGATAGGGTAGAAAACATGTGGGAAAAGGAGAAAATGCTGTTACCATCATTTTCTCCTTTTCCTGCAATGTTTTCGAAAGGTCTTCCAAGGGTTCTTAAAACTTCTGATTGTGTGGTAAAGAGTTAACCCTTTACCACAGTCCCAATTTGTAACGACCCTGACAGATAATGCTTCTGAAAACATTATGGGAAAAGGAGAAAATGCGGCTTACCAGCATTTTCTCATTTTCCCATAATGTTTTCTACTCTTTCTTAGACAAATGCCATCATTTGAGGGACTTAGGATTTGCCATCTGCAAATGCTTTTTCAATTTGGACAAGTCTCCAATTTTGTCGTGTGGTTAATTGTTTATGTAACAGCAACTGATACTTTTTCCACAGTGTTTTATTGACTGTCAGTTACTGTGTGAAAAGATTCTATTGCTTGTGTCTTAGCATGAGCAATATCTACTTTTTACACGATATTTTGAGGCCTTGTCAACTTGGAGGTAAAGTAAGAAAGAACTATGTTACCTCTTGTAGACAACTGTTGTTTCTTGCAGCAGACATTTGAAAACATTGTAGTAAAAGGAGAAATTGCTCTAAAGAGCATTTCTACTTTTCCTACAATGTTTTTTTTACTTGTACTCATCTAATCAGTGTTGATTAAGATGTTGTCTGCTGCAAGTTTGTCTCAGGAGGTAACTTGTTAACTTGGCCATTTCTGAATGTGGATATCAATCAGCAAACTTGGTCAGCCTTGAGGGGGGAGGGGAGGGGCAGGGCAGGTAAGTGGGAACTGAAAATTAAAACGCTACAGGAGATTACTCTGAGTTCTTGATTTTATTCAACCAACTTTTTTTTTTTAAAACAAAAATATAAAAACCTAAAAGAGCCCCATGACCACCTGCCAGTGCAAAGGGAGGTAACTCAGTCCAGACAAGACTTTTGGTGAGTTATTCCCCTTGAATGACTCTTCAATCAAGTTTGTGTATGGGCAGCTGATTCCCACTGGGATTGTAATGATGTGTTCTTACTGCACAATACAACATGTATTTCAAGTGAACTCTTGTAAAGTTTCAAGTCCTTAAGTGATAATGAGGGAACACCAATGTTTCTAGAGAGAATGTATGTCTATGGGTTTGAAAGTTATGAAACCCTCTAACCAAGAAACAACCACACACAGTGTCCTGAATTCAGATTCAAAATGCAATTATTTTCCATAAAAACCAATGTTTACTTGTGCTAACATGCAAATACAAGTCAATTAGCAGACAGGGATATCTAAAACAGTGCCTACGACCTTTCATTTCAATGCCATGTGCATACCTCAAGTTTTACAGCAATTACTTCTGTTAACTTCAGCCGTATACAAATTCCTTTTGGTCAAGTTTGAAGTGTGAAATAAGAAATAAAATTCGAACAAAAACATTGCAACAAATGAAGAAAAAATTTTGAACAATTTTTCCATTAGTCACAATGCTTCCCAAAATCATAAAACACAGAAGTCAGATCCCCTTCTGTCACAATGTTTTTAACAGCCATCTTTTCGCAGTGGAGACCAAAAGGACTTGCATACAGATAAGGATAAACACCACAATAATGCAAACAACAAAATCCCCATGAATACTTGTCAACACACTGTCCTGTATACATGTTTATATAACCTGTAGCAAACCTTTATACCTACATGTATTTTAGAAACAAGTTCTTAATTTGATGAAAAATATTGCATTAATTGTTGACACTGCACTTAAGTATGATTCTCTGTTTCATAAACCAGTCGTCTAAACAACAGTCCAAGCTAATACAGGTATCAAACTATAAGGGCAATTAAACCTATTACCTATAGGTACTTCATTTTTTAAGTTAAATTTGTATTATATATTGCAATAAATGTTGAAACTGCACTTAAGTATGATTTCTGGTGTTTCATAAACCAGTAGTCTAAACAGTCCAATCCATAAAAGGCATCAAACCATATCCGCAATTAAACCTTTTGCTTACAAGTATTTTATTTTTAAGGTTAGGTTTTCATTTGATATTACAATAATTGTTGAAACTGCACGTAAGTATAATTCCTGGCATTCATAAACCAGTAGTCTAAACAAGTCCAATCTATAAAAGGCACAGAATATAATGGACAAATTAACACTTTACCACACAGTCCCAAGTTTTAACGACCCTTTGAAAGAAGGCTTTTGAAAACATTGTGCAGAAAAAGAGAAAATGTTGGTCACCAACATTTTCTCCTTTTCCCACAATGTTTTCTACCTATTCATGAACAAAGACAATCATATGAAAGAGCAATTCTGACTTGTCCTCTGTGAATTCTGTCAATATGGAAAAGTCTAAAATTTTGTTGTGTGGTAAAGGGTTAACCAGTCACCTACATGTATTTCATTTATAAAGTTATGTTTTTAAAGTTATGTTTTTATTAAGTATTGCAATAATTGTTGAAAATGTACTTAAGTAAGTATGATTACTGGCTATGTAAACCAGTAGTCTGAACAACAGTCAAATCCGTAAAAGACACAAATTATACCGGCAATTTAACCTTTTACCTCAATGTAGTTTATTCAGATAATTGTTGAAAATGTATTAAGTATGTTTCTTTGCGAGTCATAAACAGATATATCAAAAAACAGTCCTATTTACATTGTGGGCAATTTAACATAATCTACAGTACATACATTTTATTTATAAAGTTAGATTTTAACCCTTTACCACACAATCCCTACTTTTAACGACCCTGAGGAAGAAGTCTTTTGAAAACATTGTGGGGGAAAAAAGAAAATGCTGGTAACCAGCATTTTCTCCTTTTCCCACAGTGTTTCCTACTCTTCCCAAAACAGATTTTAATTTTTGAGTCACATTTGTTGTCTGCAACATCCTTTAATTTGGACTGGTCTAAAATTTTGTCATTTGGTAAAGAGTTAATTGATTTTGAAATAATTTGTTGAACCTACACTAAGGTATGATTCCTGGTGTTTCATAATCCAGTTGTTTGAACAACAGTTCAACCTATAATAGGTATCAAACTATATGGGCAATTTAACCTTTTACCTACATGTATTTTGTTTGTATAGTTAGGTTTTTATTTAGTATTGCTATAATTGTTGAAACTGCACTTCGGTATGATTCCAGCTATTTTATAAACCAGAAGTCTAATTAACAGTCCAATCCATAAAAG
The DNA here is from genome assembly GCA_945859785.2 of Tridacna gigas. NCBI lineage: Eukaryota > Metazoa > Mollusca > Bivalvia > Cardiida > Cardiidae > Tridacna > Tridacna gigas. The sequence goes on along the minus strand of OX244040.2, from coordinate 59,800,626 downwards.
GCACACAATATATGTGCAATTAACCTTCTACTTCAGTGTACTTTCTTTAAGAAAAGGTAAGTTTTTATTTGATATTGCAATAATTGTTGAAACTGCCTTTAAGTATTTTTTCTGTATCTGAAAACTATTACTTATCTTTTTGCTGCAATGGTTTTACAGATAAGCTCAAAAGTTCAGTCCTATCTTTTTACAAATTGGATTTAAAGAAATAACTCTTGCAGAAATGGGTTTAAAAAACGTGTATCATATACCGGTAATCTGGTGTTTTATGACCTTGAGGAAGAAGGCTTTTGCCACAATGTTCTTAACCATCACAAAATAAAAAAAAACATTAGTCCAAACTGAAATAATTTGCTAAAGACAGATTAAAGGTGACACAAATAATGAAATTTGTCTTTGAAAAAGTACAAAAATTTGTGGGAAACGGAGAAAATGCCTGTTACCTCCTTTTCCCACAAAGTTTTCAAACGGCCTTTTTATCAAAGTTGTTGAAAGTTGGATTGTGTGGTAAAAGGGTTAAAGAAGGAATGCAATGCAGAAAAAAGTATGGTAAAATACATTTAACAAGAAAGAGTGCTTCTTCTTGACTTGCTCAAACAAGATCTATTCCACACAATTCTGGTATCAAGCCGTCCCTAAAATATTTAAAAGTCCGTATTTAATTTCAACTTCATAAAACTAATTTTACTACAGATGAAATGCGAAAAGGTTCTTGTAAAATACTATATATAACCAAGGTGAATTCAGGTTAAATTCGTAAATACAGATTTAACTTATATGAGGATAGTTACGTAAGAAGAAATTGCTCATTACAATTTTTCCATTCTCTTCAATGTTTACAAAGGTAGTCTAGTACAAGATGCAAGAAGTCATCTGTAGAAGGTAAGGGGTTAAACCCTGAACCCAAAATACAAATCCAACACCAGTCAAAACAAACATGTATGATCAATATTATATATATACATGTACACCCTCATGTTGAATACCTCCAATTTGACCTTTGACCTCACAGACTGTAACAGACAATATCTAACATTTACAGCCCAAAATGAATAAGGTCCTCCTAAATAACAAGATATTGCAATTTCAAGTTCAGGGTTGTTTTTGCCTGAAAAATATTATAGAGGAGACAGTGGATTTAAAATCAAATTGTATTCTGTGCAGTCTGATCTTGATCTACTCTGAAGAATAAACACAGTGTCTGTGCTCAGCACTCTATGCATTGGTTGAGACAGAGAAAACAGGCAAAGAATATGTACACCATAAAATATTTATGGTAAAGACTTGATTTCAATGGAGAAGGAAAATTGTACAAAAGATAAGAAACATTGTGACAAAAGCCAACATGGGCACACAACCACCACAAATTACCCAATATACACAATCTACAATGTTGTAATGACGATTAAATGTGTGACCAATCTTTTTCAAAATACTCCAGCCTATCATTGGTACAGAAAATATAAAACAGAGTGACAATAGCCAAGGTGGGCACACAACCACCGTAATTGCCCAATATACACAATCTATACTGTTGTAATGACAATTAAATGCATGTCCATTCTGGTTTAAAATACACCAGCCTATCGATGGTACAAAAACTAGAAACAGGGTGACAAAAGTAAAGATGGACACATAACCTCCATAATTGCACTATATAAACAATTTATACTGGTACGACAACACAGTTCATGTCCATTCTGGAATACATATTTGAGCCAATCAATGGTGCACAGGATAAAAGCCAAGGTGGACACATAACCAATATTATTGCACTACATGCATCTACACTGTTCATATGGCAGAAGACTGAATAAACACTGCAACCTATCACCAGCAGAAACAGTGTGACAAAAGCCAAGGTGGATACATAATATAATCCCCTTTAAGTATATCATGTAAATAGTCTACACTGACTGTGACAAGCAAAATTAATACATGAAAATCCTATTGACTTTTCAAGCCTGTCAACAGTATGGAAATATATGACAAACAGTGTGACAAAAGCCACAGTGTACTTGCTATTAACATCAGAAATGCCTAATCTACATAATCTACAGTCTACACTGTAATTACAGACCTCACACAATGCATAAAAATATGACTGCCTATCAAGAAATCAAATGAATATGACAAACAGTGTGGAAAAAGCCAAAATTGACACCTAACCACCTTCAACCAACTAATTTTAGTACAGGACTTCAACTTACATTCTGTTGAAAACTGCTACAAATGCACATTTTTTTAACCATTAAAAGCACCTTTGATGACTTTAGTTGTCTTTGCGGCCAGTGTAGATCAAGATCTTTAATCTACACTATCCACTTTGCTGAAACACTGTACACAAAAACAACCATGAAATTGCAATTATTTGGGTTGTATTTCTAGGATATATTACCCTGCCTTGGAAGATCAACCAACTTAAAATTAAACCTGCAGTCTTCCCTGCCTTTAAAAGATAAACCAACTTGAAATTAAACCTGCAGTCTTCCCTGGCTTTAAAAGATCATCAAAGTTTAAATTAAACCTGAAGTCTTCCTTGCCTCAACGAACTTGAAATTCACAAAAAACAGTAACAGTTCAATAGCATTGCATTCCTCCCAATTACCTATTTGCCTTTATTCAAGGTTAAATTTAGAGTTGACACTGCTTTTCTTTCCCAGTACTTGAGTTATGCAATATTACATTGGTACTTTTTTTTTTTTTAAACCTAATTGTATGACTATCTGTGTTACAGAATTCTGATCAATTAATTACTTAAAGTTTTGTCACATTTATTTATCAAATTTGAAGTTATTCTGCAATATTTATATTTATAAACAATGCATATTTTACTTGATATTTAGTATTTTTAAAATTTAACAGAAAAAAATCTTCCTAACCTGATTCTGTTTGCATCAGGGTTTAAACTTGCTCCATATTGGGTATTTATCAAATTAAAAAAAAATAAATTCTTCCTTACCTAATAAGGATTGCATCAGGTTTTAAACTTACTTCATAGGACAGTGTGTGTTTAAATTAACAGAAGTAATTATTGTAAAAGATACATATATAAATAGCATCAAAATGTGGTCATAAACACTGTATGCAAATACATAAATACAAATAGAAAGATAGCACAAGCAAAAATTGATTCCTAAAGCAAATAATTACACCTTAAACCCAAATTCAGCACACTGGATGCAGATGTTTCATGGCTAGATTGAATCAAAGTCATTTCCAGTCAACACCATAGAGATACATAAACTCCACAGTACTACAACAAGTACAGAGGTTTTCCTCGTGAACTTCCGTTTTATACTGATGGTCCACATTGGGTCATACATCATTATCACCAAAGGCCTTTACTTCCTTACAAGAGCTCACTATAAAATACACACTGTTATTGTGGAGTAAGAACACATCATTACAATCCCAGTGGGAACCAGCTACCCATGCACAAACTTGGTTGAAGAGTCATTCAAGGGGAATAACTCACCAAAAGTCTTGTCCGGACCAAGTCACTCTCCCCACGGCACTGGCTTGTGGTCATGGGGCCCTTTTGGTTCCCAAAATTTAACAATACCCAAATACTACAAATAGTTATTTAGAGATGGCAACAGGTAACCAGCTTATTTTCAGAAATATTTCCTCGGAAAAGTTTACCAAAAAGTGTCCAAAACTCTTAAATGATTTACAAAATGTTATTCACATGAGTATTTTAGTCCAAAACAAGGACAAACAGATTTGAGATCATCTTCACTGGTGGATAAATACTTGACAAATTAAGTCTTTACCATACAACAAAATTTTACATCCTTTCAAAGTGGAACTATTTGCAGGTGACCCTTGTGATTCAAATGATGGAAATAGTTTTAGAACAGGTAGGAAACATTGTAGAGAAAATGATGGTATCCAGCATCTCCCTTTTCCACAAAGTTTTCCGAACCCTTCTTCCTCACAGACATTAAAACGTGGAGTTGTTTGGTAAAGAGTTAATCTAAAAAGAATCTTTCTCCTTACCTAAAACACAAATTAGATTGTTATAGAGATAATCTGAAGTTTTTGATCCATCACTGAAGTACTGGCTACAACATTGCCATCTCTGTTATACAGAACATATTTATATACAACTTTAACTTGTTACCTTCTATAGACAATTTATGGCCTTGTGAAATGACAACCGAAGAAGACATTATGACAAAAGGAGAAACTGTTTGTAATGGACAATTACTCCTGTCACAATGTGTTTGCTCAAACTATATTTTATGTAAATAATCCCTATTTTATAAGGATGTTTAGAAATTGTCAAATGCAAATTGATTTTAGAAGATAACAAGTTAATGAAATACTTTGAACCATTTATGTACAGCCGAACCTTTCTTCCATACAAAGAGCAGAGGATTTAACCATATTTTAGCAAAATACTATTTTCTGTGTACAGACAGGATTTAGATCAGATGAACATAACAGTCTGTCTGATCTTAGATCTAAACTATCTGTTATTAAAAAGACATTGTAACCAGACAAGCTTTGATACTGCAATCTATTACTCTCTCCTCATTCTATCAATCCAAGTCACATTTTCATTCCTGGACTCTCACTGACTAAATAACCTGAAAAATGTTGACATTGCTTAAAATGCATTTGTAACCTTTTTCCAAGCTATTTTCCTTCATTGAAACATATGACCACTGTCAAACTTTGAAAGCTGTACATATATAGTTTGACATCATTACAACAGAAGTCTACCAAACTCAGATTAAGGTCAAATACACATGTATAAAAACTTTAACCCATCACTGTACAAGCTATTTTTTGACCTACAAAACAGATTTTCATTTGGAAGAAACTGAAAAATCTTGCTTTTCAACAGTATCATGATAAATGTGGGAAAAGGAGAATTTGCTTGTGACAAACAATTGATTCTTTTCCCACAACAATTTCCAAACATGTCAAACGAGGGGGTAGAAAAAGTTGCAATGTACAATAGTGGCTTTGACCTACATGTATTTCAAAAACAGGACAAACTTTTTGAACCATCTAGACAAATGGACTGATGAATTAACCCAATTCCAGTCAACTGATTTTGAAAACAGTAGGACAAATGGAGATATTGTTTATACTTGCCAATTTCTCCGTTTGCCACATTTTTTCTCAGCTATCTATGAACACAGTCTATACAGGATATTTGACCTTTTCAAATAATATGTTTATCAATTAACAGTTACATCATTAGCACATTTTAACACCCATTACAATGTATTTTTGAAACATTGTGTTAGATGGAGAACTTCCTCATCATGTTGAACAATTTCTTCACCAGTCACAATGTTTATTGAACCCCATTTATATCTGAGTATTTCCAGGAAGACATGATATCAAAATTCAAGCAGAATTTCTCCATTTGCCATAGTTTATGGTGCTTATTTCAGTAATTCACTTGTATATGCCGCTTTATACTGAGTTTGAAGATCAACAGATGCTAATGAAGTAACAGATCAGTTTATACCAGATGACAAAATTTTAGTCCAGTCCAGTTTGAAAGCATCTGTGAACAGCAAGTTTAATATGACTCAAATAAATCAAGTGTGGCACAAATGAGAGAAATTTGTGTATGAAATGGTAGAAAACATTGTGAGAAAAGGAGAAAATGTTGATAATTAGCATGGTATCCGTAATTTTCTTCTTTTATCACAATTATTTTAAAAAGCTTTCTTCTCAGGGGTCCTGAAATTAGTTGTCTGGTAAAGTGTTAAATAACAAAAAATATATAAAAAAGATACAAGCTGATCAGTGAGATAAAAGTAACCCATTACTTAATATAACAAATATTTGGATGTTTCAAGTCTAATATACAGAGAGGAGGAAAAATTGACTTGAACAGAACTTATAATTATCACACATAAAGTAGGATAGCGTGAAATTAACCTTTTACCACACAATGCCGAATTTTAACGACCCTAAAATAGAACATTCTTGAAAACACAATGTTTTCTTCCCCATCAAAGACAGAAATCATCATTTGAACTACATTCGTCTTGTAATCTGCAAATGCTTTCAATTTGGCCGAGTCCAAAACTTTGTCATTTAGTAAAGAGTTAAAGGAATCATTTGACGTAGACTTCTTTTCAATACTGTCTTCTACTGTAATTACAATTGTATTCCAAAATATCAAGTAAAACAGATTTCAGCCATGCTTTGTAAAAAGTGCGTTTAATACATCTGCAAAAATTATCAACCCATGTAAGCCTTCGCAGTCCGACAGAGCAGGCCGACATGGATCGAAACTTTTTGCTTCTTGTAAATTTTCAGCATGTCTAAGGACCATTCTAACTCTGGATTAAGTTGGTTGTATAGCAAACTGGATTTTAAGGATCCAAAATTATGTGATGACTAGCTTGGTATAATACATCACAGAGATGCATTCACTCCCCTTTTGCCAGAGCATGGCTCATTTATAAAAACTTCATAATAGGTTACTTATATCTAATCGTACATAAACCAACATTTTGCGATTTATACAAATACTCTGATAAGGGAATAGAAACTGGTGAAAAAGGAGCCAAAACACCAGCAGAATATGAATAGCAGAGTCAAAAATATAACCAATCAGGTACACATTTATTCTAGGCTACTTTTTACAAACCTTTTCTTTTACATTTTTTTTTTTGCATTTTCTAGGATATTACTTTTGGCTAAAAGATATTCCAGTTTCACTATGAAACATGGATATTTTGAAGAATCAGCGATACTTTTTTTTTTCTAGCTACAGTGCCAAGTTGGTTCTTTCTGACATTTTGTAAATTTTTTACACAATTTTGTTCTTATTACTTATATCTTTTGTTAACATCCTCTAGATAAAATTTTTGTGCAACAACGGTTTTCTATTCCCTTATCTACATAATATATAACACACTACCCCCTTTTTGTCATGCAATAAACAACTTGAAAACACTGTGACAAAGGGACAAATTGACTAGAATGAGCAATTTCTCCTTTTGCTACAGTATTTTCACACAAATCATAATTTATTCTGATTACTTTACAAGGATGTTTTAAAAGACATCCACCATTAATATGTCCAGTGGGTAATGAGTTACGGGACTTGCAGCTAAATGACAAATAAAGAAAAAATGGTCCTCACAATGGAAAACCTGGATTTTTTGTTTTTTTTTATTAAATAAATATGCCATTTACATGAGAGGAACCAAGGTAATTATTTTGCTTTTTTTCTTCCAAAAAGAACATTATGAAAAAAAAAAAAGGTACAGTAATTTATACTTTATGTAATTTAAATCATTTTTATGGCAGAAATTACAATGTGATTTGAAATCTCAAATTATAAAATAACCCATAAGTCAAATTCCTTTCCTTTAGTTTTTTGTCGTTTCTTTGAAATATTAAAACTTTTACATCACTTTTTCTTGAAGGTTTTACTCTAGCTGCAAGTGACTTCTACCAAATGCATTGAAAAGTATAATTATTGACTCTTTACCAATTAACAAAATTTTGGACTAGGCTAAATTCGAAGCAATTGCAGACAAATACAACTAACTCGATTTTTGTCTCTGACAGGGAAGAAAACATTGAGGGAAAATGAGAAAATACTGATTACCAGCAATTTCTCTATTTCTCACAATGTTTTTAAAAGCCATCTTCTTCAGGCTCAAAAACATTGAGGGAAAAGGAGAAAATGCTGGTTACCAGCTAACTCCTTTTCTAGTAATGTTTTTTAAAGCCATCTTCTTCAGAGTCGTCAAAACTCATCATTGTGTGGTAAAGGGTTAACATACAATTATACAACCAGGGAAATCTTTTACTGTTTACCAAACAACAGAAATTTGGACTCATCCATATTCAATACGTCTGCAGACGACAAATTAAATATCACTCAAATAACAGAATTTTTTTTTTACAAGGAAAACATAATGACGGTTACCAGCTTTTTCTTTTTTTTCAGTGTTTTCCAAAGCCTTCTTCTTTATTCTCCTTAAAACAAAAATTGTTTGGTAAAGGGTTAAATGCTTTTACAGACAATGTAGATCCAGACCAAGCTGAAGAGACCCTGCAGTTTGATCTTTGATCTACATTGTCTGATACTCATACACGGACAAAATCAGCCTTGAAATGCAACAGCAGGTGAACTGGCTATAAAAGTGTCCAAATGTGCAAACCTTTTATTCTATCTAGTGTCCAAATGTCCCAAGTTTTCATCTAAAGTCCACAAATGTCCTAAATATTTTTATCAACACTCCACACTGGAAGCGAAGTCTGTACACATTCCGTTTGTCTGTCTCTTGCTTGTGTCATCTTCCTGAAATGATAAAATATTTAACCCTATAACACACAAAGCTACTTATAGACATACAAATAAAGCATAAATGTGATACACAGACATATAACAAAATTTTTTACTTGTCCAAACTAAAAGCATTTGCAAGCAACAATTTAACCCTTTACCAGACTACAATATTTTAGACTGGTCAAAGCCATTGCAGACAACAAATTAAATGTGGCAAAAATGATTGGATTTGTTTTTGAAAGGATAGAGAAAATTCTGGTTACCAGCATTTTCTCCTTTTCCCACAGTCTTTTTCAAAAGTCAAATTTTCCAGGGGTGTTAAAACTTGACACTGTGTGGTAATGGCTTAAATGTAACAAAAATGATCAGATTTGTCTGAAAAACGGTGGAAAACACATGAGAAAGGAGAAAATACCAGCATTTTCCCATTATCCCACAATGATTTCCAAAAACTTTTTTCCCAGAATAGTTATAACTTGGGTTTGTGTGGTAAAGGGTTAACTCTTTACCAGACAACAACATTTTTAGCTCACATGAGCTCGAAGTGCTCAAGGTGAGCGTTTGTGATCGTGCTGTGTCCATCATGTGTCGTGTATTGTCTGTTGTGCAGCCGTCAACATTTACCTTGTGTGCACTGTAGAGGCCACATTTTCAGACAGATTACTCATGAACTTGGTCAGAATGTTTGTCTTGATAAAATCTCAGACAAGTTCAAATTGAGTCATGTTGGGTCAAATAACAGGTCACTGGGCCACATCTTAGAAAAACCTTGTATGTACTCTAGAGGCCACATCTTAGAAAAACCTTGTATGTACTCTAGAGGCCACATCTTAGAAAAACCTTGTATGTACTCTAGAGGCCACATCTTAGAAAAACCTTGTATGTGCTCTAGAGGCCACGTTTTCGACTGGATCCTCTTGAAACTCGGTCAGAATGTTTGTCCTGACATCTTGGACAAGTTTGAAAATGGATCATACTGGGTCAAAAAGTAGGTCAATGGGCTCAATCTTAGAAAAACCTTGTGTGCACTCTAGAGTTGTGATGGGACAATGATCAGGAAAGATCGATTAACTAACGGTTAACCATCGCCGATGCCAATCATCAATTACAAATACCAAAAATCGATAATCGGACTAAACCTGAATAACACTGAACTTAACCAAGGAATGCCAAATTCAACCAAGGGATGCGACTCTCATGACATAAAAACATGAAAATGGCTACTGATGCAGTCAAACAGCTTGAAATTATTTCCCATCCAGGTGCAAAACAAAATCTGAAAGATGGAAGTATTTTGGCTTTAATAATTTAAAACAAGATGAGCCTCTGACAAAATATAATGTAGATCCAAGCAGATCTGTCTGTAGAATATGTAGGAAGACATACTGAAATATGGGTAAAAAAAAACTCTCACAGCAATCAAACATTTTCAAAATGCAAATTAGACGACTGTATGTTACAAATGTTTTAATCTTTTAACAACGAAAATGATGTGGATAAAAGGAGAAACTGCTTGTTAGGCAATTTTTTCCTTTTCAATATTTTATAACTTATTTGTCTAAGTTAAACCCATAACCAAATGCCAAATTTCATGTTCTTCTATGACTGATTATCGCATCAGAAGTGGAATTCGATTTTAACTGATAATCAATTAGCATTTTCAACTGATTTCCCAACACTACTCTAGAGGCCAAATTTTCATCCTAATAGTCATGAAACTAGGTCAGAATGTTTGTCTTGATATCTCGGACTAGAATAAAAATGGGTCATGTTGGGTCAAAAAGTAGGTTAATGGGCCAGATCTTTGAAAACTTTGCAGTGTAAAGGCCACAATGCCAGCCTGATACTCCTGAAACTTGGGCAGAATGCTTGTACTGATGATATCTAGGACTAGGTGGAAATTGCGTCATGTTGGATCAAAATGAAGGTCAATGGGCTAAATCTTAGAAAAGCCTTGTGTGCACTGCAGATGCCACATTTTCAGCTTGATACTCATGAAACTTTGTCAGAATGTTTGTCTTGATGATATCTCTGACAAGTTCAAAATTAGGTCAAGTTGGTCGATAGTAGGTCACTTACACTCATGTGTTTTACATCACTAAAACCAGAATTTCTTCATAGGCCCTCTTGTTTACCATTCCCTATGTAATGTCTTTGACAATGAAAAATAAAAACATTGTGGTAACCAGTATTTTCTCTTCTCACAATATGTTTGTAAGCTTAATTCATCAAAGTTAAAAGATGGAATAGTTTTGTAAAGGGTTAAACAAACAGAAAATATTATTGGAATGACATAAACATGTTACAGGAAACTGAGCAATTGCTCACAGATACCTAGTAACAGCTCCTTTCCCAAAATACGTGGATCTATTAGAATTGATACCTGACTAATCTGGTCAGCCCATTTATTTCACCCACAGGGCCATTTTATCTACTATTTTGGCTCCCAACTGATCTGCTATTGATGTTTGTGAGGTGTGATTGCCATAATTTATTTCATTTTATGTGTAAAATGCTTGTAATACATGGATCCATGAAATTCCATATTTGACTACGTAGGTCACTGCATTTATTTGGCTTGATGCGCAGCCTTTGCTGTTGCCTATTTCGACTTCAAACTAAATGACTGTTAACGCTGGCGAGGTGCAATAATATAACTATTTTCGGTATGTTTAAAACATACATGTTTAAGAAAAATGTTGACAGGTGTGCTTTGGGAACATGTTCTGCTGCCGTAAGATCCACATAGGCTACAAGTGTGCATTAAAGTGACTATTCACAATGGAACATGTACAACGAGTTTACATTGCACATTTTTTTTTTTTTGGCTCACTTGAACACAAAGTGCTCAAGGTGAGCTTTTGGGATTGTGCTGTATCCTTTGTGCATTGTATGGGCATCAACAATTACCTTGTGTGCACTCTTAGATACCACATTTTCAGTTGGACACTCATGAAACTTGGTCAGAATATTTGTCTTGATAAAATCTATGACAAGTTCAAAATTGGGTCATGTTGGGTAAATAAGTAGGTCACTAGGCCATATCTTAGCAAAACACTGTGTATACTCTAGAGGCCCATTTTCAGCCATGTACTCATTAAAAATGGTCAGAACATTTGTCTTGATAACAGCTTGGACAAGTTTGAAATTGGGTCACATAGGGTCAAAATGTGATCACTGGGCCAAATCTTAGAAAAATCTTGTGTGCATTCTAGAGGCCATATTTTCAGCACAATTCTCATGAAACTCTGTCAGAATGCTTGTCTTGATGATATCTTGCAGGCTTCCCAACTTTTTTGAACACCAAAGGGGGTTTTTGAGAGTTTCAAAGGGGGAGATTGGGGGTTTCAAGGGGGAGACTTTTTGAGGCGTACCGGAGGGTCCTTCTAAAGATCATTTTTAAACCATTTTAGGCTAAATAACTTTACAATTGAACAAAAGTCTGGTTTATGATTTATCTATTTACTTTATTTTATTTTATTCTTTATTGAATATTATTGTTTTTCAGATGTATACATGTGAATATTTAGAGCTAAAACAAAATCAGTCATTACTGTCATGAATATTATATAGAAAGCAGTGACTATAGTGACTATGGTTAAGAAGCACTGTAATGTTTATTATCAAATGCTACTTTGTCCATTGTTTTCACTGTTATGTAAGTATATCATATAATTTTGACTTATTGTGTAAAGATATTCTGCCATTTTATATTGTACCCATAATGTCTTAGCTTGAAATATAGACTACAAAGTACCACATTTTATCCTTATATTATTCATTCTCTTTGGTACTCAATAATCGCAAACAGGTATATCAAATAAATCTCAAATAATCTGGCTCGAATTGCTGGTAACTACCAAAAGGACAAGCTGTCATACTGTTTGAAAAAAAAGTCAAGTCCCATTGAGTTCCTTTGGAGTATCATTTTTGTCTGCATAAATCATCAGTAGAATATCTCAAAAGCATGAAGAAAATTTTTAAAAAAAGGCACTTTTCAAAAAAAAAAAAAATAAAAAATCTGGAGGCAATCTTCACACGAAAAAATTCTGGAAGCAAACGTCAATATCGGTAACACTAGGTAACACTTGGTTCCTCCAATCAGTGCCCTGAGCATTACAATATTACCCTATCACCGGTAACCAGTCGAATATTGCTACATCATTGTTTTAAATAAAACTATGGTCACGTTCGGGTCAATCTATTTTTACGTAAACTGGAATTCCAGTGATCACTGAGCAGTAAGAGTTTAAAACTTCGTATTTGTTCCTTGTTTCTGATGATTATTAACTTAATGTTTTCACTCATTTTTATCTGCATCACGGGGATGCAATGAGCACTGGTATTTTGTGTTTATAGATCTATACTCTTGGAACGTAATTTACCTGCTAACGTCAGGTGAACGATGTTTCATTTCCACTTTGAAAATAAACTGGTTCCCATTGTATCTCACGCACCCATCCGATAGAAGATCGAACACTGGCTGCTAGTTTACTCTGAAAAGTACCTTGGCCCGTTCTCGAATTTGATTGGTTCACGAACATCGATCGATAAATCTTAGTATCTTGATTCCTATTTATAGACAACGAACCTGATTGACCGTGAAATACACATACATGTCAACTAGTTGTAAAGTTTGGATAATATACACGTACCTCGGGTACAAATTTATCACACACTTTTTACCCTTATGTTGGATTTTTTCCAAATCGGGTTTTTTTAACTGTCTGTCGGGGTGATCAGGTATTTTGTCTTGAATCGGGAGACTCCCGACGAAATCGGGAGAGTTGGGAAGCATGATCTTGAACAAGTTAAAATATGGATCACATCAGGTCACAAAGTAGGTCACTGGGTGTTACATTTTTTGGAGGGGGGTGATTAATAGAGGTAAAACACTATAGAATTTTCCAAGGACAACAATAAAATGACCATCCGGGTTTTAGTCAGTACCAACTGCAAAGTGACTGCCATATGAGAAACCCGCTGTATCTATGCAAAATATTGATTTTACCACCGATCGAGATTCATTTGGACATTAAATAGCATTCAAGATTAATGTTGGACATTGGTCTTCGAAACTTTCACTTTCTTAAAGTTTTTCCAAGTTAGTTAACAAATTTTGTGTTACAGGAAGTTTATAATGTTATCAGAAGTGTACCTATATTTGATAGTCATGTATAAATGACATCAATTTATGAAGTAATTAGGATTATGTCGATGTCTTAAGTTTATTCCAGCGGATTTACTTCAATTTTATCGATGGATTGGCCATCTCGTAAGCCCATTTTTAGGTTTGAAAAAGGCTGGGGGAGCATTAATTAGAGGGGTAGCAATAATAAAAGACATTAGAGTATGCACTCCAGAGGCCACATTTTCAACCTGACACTCATGAAATGTGGTCAGAATGTTTATCTTGATTACAAAATTGGGTGATATCAGGTCTAAAAGTAGGTCATTTGGACAAATCTTAGAAAAACCTTGTATGCACTGTAGAGGCCACATTTTCAGACCAATACTCATGAAAATCTAGGGGCAGCTTATTGAAGCAAGAATGGGTTAGCCATAAGTGGAGACAAAAGGTGTGAAAAGTTTCAAAATTTTTACTGGCCAACAGTGTAATCGAGAAACAGCCAAATGCTAGTAAACATCCGGAAGACATAAGGACAGTCCGAACTGCGGAATACCGTAATGGACACAATAATAGGCACAGAAATATGTGAATGTGATTTGAATAACACACTTGACAGAAACCTGACCTTGGTCCCCATTTCTTTTAGAAAAATTCAATTAAATATAAAAACTCGTCCTATTTTTTTGGGATCGCCACCTGGGCCCCTGACAGGCATTTTCGGCTTGTCCAGGCGTATTTCTAGTCGCAATCGGCATGTGGGCGAGCACTAAAATTTTTCCCTGCTTGACGATATCTCTGATAAGTTAAAAAAATAGGTAAAGTCAGTCAAAAAATAGGTCTCTAATGCTCATATTTTAAATCATTACAACCAGGATCTCTTCAGCTTTATCATCCTTGAGGCCTTTACTCAGGTGAGTGCTTTAGGGGCAACAGCCCTCTTGTTTTATTTCTCAGAAAGAGGCATCAAATTTTTTACAGTGAGAAACAAAAGTTACAATTTCATGAAATACTAACAATAGAAAGTACAAGTAAGTTCACTTAAATATCTAACTTTGCTTAATAACCTCTGCACAACTTATTCAAAATAGCAATAATTGTTACTTAAGTTTCAGTTTGACATAAACTTAATTTTTTGATGTGTAGGGAATATGCTGAAAATGCCACTTAACACTGAGGCATCTAAACACATCTTTGTGGACTTTTGTGGACAGGGTAGATCAAGATCAGACTGCAAAGAACTTTATTACTCTCTTTTTTTCATCAACATACTATAAAAACCTAAAGAGTATGAAAAGTAAGAAGATATACAAAATTCAATATCATGGAGCTTTTGTCCATATTTCTGTTCAGTGCACAGGGCTTTCATCCCTGACGCTTCTATCCCTGAGGCTTTTGTCCATATTTCTGTTAAGCCAAGAGGGCTTTTTTCCCTGATGCTTTTGTATTATGGGGCTTTTGTCCCCGAAACTTTTTTCCATATTTTTGTTAAGTGCATGGGGCTTTTGTTCCTGACGCTTTTGTCCTATGGGGCATCTGTCCATACCCCATCTTCAGTATAACTGAAGATATTATGACATAAAATAAACTACCATCTCAGCAGGTTTTTTCCCTGTTTTGGGAATAGGTCCGAAACCATGCAAATTGGAAAAAATGTGTTGTTTTCTCCGAAATTGGGAATTTTCAGGATAAACACAGAATCAAGATACTGATTATTTATAGTGGACATTTTTCAGTTATTTGATCCAGAATTACAGCATTACACACCAGAAATTCGAAACATTGAAAACAAATTAATTTGTCCTTAAACAAAACAAGAGAGCAATTGACCCTAAAGCCCTCACCTGAGTAAAGTCATCTACAGTTGATAAAGCTGAAGCGATCACTGTTTACATGATGTCAAACAGATGAGTGTAAGTGACCTACTTTTTGACCTGACATGACCCAATTTCCAATTTATCCAAGTATAATCATCACGACATTCTGACCAAGTTTCATGAGTATCAGGCTGAAAATGTGACCTCTTGGGTGCACACAAGGTTTTTCTAAGATTTGGCCCCGTGACCTACTTTTTGACAAAGTGTGGCCCAATTTCAAAGTAGTCCAAAATATCATCAACACAAACATTCTGACCAAGTTTCATGAGTATCAGGTTGAAAATGTAGCCTGATGAAATGTAAAAAGTTTTTTCTAAGATTTGGCCCAGTAACCTACTTTTTGACTTAACATGACCCAATTTCAAAAGTATCTGAGATACCATCAAGACAAAGATTCTGACCCAGTTTCCAGAGTATTAGGCTGAAAAGAGGCTTCGTGAGAGTGCACACAAGGTTTTTCAAAGATCTGGCCCAGTGACCTATTGTTTGACCTAACATAACCCAATTGCAAACCTGTCAAAGATAGCATCAAGACAAAAATTCTGAAAAAGTTTTATGAGTATCTTACTGAAAATGAAGCCTCTATAAAGCGCACAAGTTTTTTTTCCAAAGTTTGGCCCAGTGACCTGTATTTTGTCCAACATGACCCAGTTTCCAACTTGTCCAAGATTTCATCAAGACAAACATTCCGACCTGGTTTCATGAGTATCAAGCTAAGTAATGGAACTTGTGCATTGCACACTGTTTCACTGAGATGAACATTTGACCAAAGTTTAATAAATATCTTTCAAAGGATTCAGGAAGATAAGGAGCAATCAAGAAAGTGTTATGGATGGACAGACAAACAGACGGAAGGATGGACAGACAATTGCCATTCCTATAATTCCTCCCAGCTTTGCGACAAGGGATTAAAAAGGGAAAAATGCTGGTTACTAGCATTTTTTCCTCTTCAAGCAATGTTTTCTACCCTTTCAAATACATATTTCATCATTTAAGCCACATTTCATCAATGGCCTACAAATGCCAAGGTCAACACTAACAGTGCCAAATAAACCCAATGGACACTTTCAGTCCAGAAATAAGACCAAAATAACAGTAATTTCAAGGTTGCCTTTTGCGAGAATGTCTCAGCTAAGCAGACAGTGTAGATCAATATCAGACTGCATGCTTTGTGCAGTCTGATTTTTGATCTATACTGGCTGCAAAGGCAACTAACTATAAATGTGAAAGTCACTTCTAGGATCATATGAATTTCCTTCACACTGCTTACCTGGTAGTATAATGAAAACTGTTTCTCTTGTTTCAAATAATCATCCTTTAACAAGGCCTGTTCATCCTTTCAATGTTGTATAGCTGCCTCAACATTTCCAGGAAGTTGGGATGATTCGGCAAATGTAAGTTTACTGCTATCTGTTTTGAAATAAAATAGAAAATTTATCATTTACCAAGTTTACCAAATAATCTTGTGTTTAACCCTTTATCAAACAAAAACATTTTAGACTAATCCAAAGTGAAAGCAAGTGCAGACAACAAATTAAGTGTCACTTTACCCTTTACCACACATTCTCAAGTTTTAATACCCATGAAAAAGCTTTTGAAAACATTGTGTGAAAAGGAGAAAATGCTGGTCTCCTTTTCCCACACTGTTTTATTCCTATTCAGGGCAAAATACTATCATTTGAAAAACATTTGAATTCTCATCCACAAATTCCTTCAATTTGGACAAGTCTAAAATTTTTCCATGTGGCAAAGAATTAATCCTTTACCAATTGACCAAATTTTCCATATACATGTCCAGACTGGAAAAAAAAGCATTGGCAGGCGATATATTAAATAGGCCTCAAATGATGAGATTTGTTTTAAACAAGAGGGCCATTGGCCCTAAAGGACTAACCTGTGTAAAGTCATCTAGGATTGATAAAGCTGAAGAGATCCTGGTTGTAATGATGTAAAACACATGAGTGTTTGTGACCTACTTTTCGACCTCCTTAACCTATTTTTTAACGTGGCAGAGATATCATCAAGACAAACATTCTGATGACAGTTCATGAGTATCGAAAAGAAAATGTGGCCACAAGATTGCACACAAGATTTGTCTAAGATTTGTCCTGGTGACCCACTTTTTGACCCGACATGGCCCAAATTTGAACTTATATGATATATCATCAAGACAAACATGCTAAACAACTTCCATTAGAACTGATCTTAAAATGTGGATTCTAGAGTGCTCAAAAGTTTTTTCTAAGATTTGGCCCAATGACCTACTTTTTGACCTGACATGACCAAATGATGAACTTGTGCTAGGTTTCATCAAAAAAACATTCTAACCAAGTTTCATGGGTATCAGGATGAAAGTCTTGCCTAAAGGGTGTACACAAGGTTCTTCTAACATTTGGCAGAGTAACCTACTTTTTGACCCGACATGACCCAGTATCAAACTTGTCCAAGATATCAAGATAAATACTCTAAGCTTCAAGAGTTTATGGCTGAAAATGTGACAACACTTTCTACACTGAACACAAGGTTTTTCTAAGATTTGTCCCAGTGACATGACCCAGTTTCAAACTTCATCAAAACAAACATTCTGACCATGTTTCATAAGTATTAGACTGAAAATGTGGCCCCTAGAGTGCACACATGGTTTTTCTAAAATTTGACCATGTGACCTACTTTTTGACCCAACATGACCTAATTTTGAACTTGTACCAGATAACATCAAGACAAACAAATTGACCAAGTTTCATAAGTATAAGACTGAAAATGTAGCTTCAAGAGTGCACACTAGGTTTTCCCAAAATTTGATCTTGTGACCTACTTTTTGATCCAACATTACCTAATTTGAACTTGTCTGATATGTTATCAAGACAAATATTCTGACCAAGTTTCATGAGTATTTGACTGAAAATATGGCCTCTAGAGTGCACACAAGGTTTTTCTAAAATTTGGCAGCGTGACCCACTGCTTGACATGACATGACCCAATTTCAAACTTGTCAGAGATATCATCAAGACAAACTTTTTGACTAAATTTCATGAGTTTCAGACCGAAAATATTGCCTCTAGAGTGCTCACAAGGTTTTTCTAAGATTTGTCCCAGTGACCTACTTTTTGACCCAAAATGTTTCCAACTTGTCCAAGATATCATCAATAAAAGTATTCTGACCAAGTTTCATAGGTATCAGACTAAAAATGTGGCCTCTAGTGTGCACACAAGGTTTTTCTAAAATTTGATCAGGTGACCTACTTTTTGACCTCACATGACCCTTTTATGAACTTGTCTCAGTTTTCATCAGGACAAACATTCTGACCAATTGTTATGAGTATTAGACTAAAATTGTGGCCTCTAGAGTGAACACAAGGTTTTTCCAAATTTTGACCTCATGACCTACTTTTTGAACCCACATGACCCAATTTTTGACTTGTCCGAGATACTATCAAGACAAACATTCTGACCAAGTTTCATGAGTATATGACTGAAAATAAGGCCTCTAGAGTGCACACAAGGTAATTTTTGATGTCTGGGCGACGGACACAGCATAAACACAAAAGCTCACCTTGAGCACTTTGTGCTCAGGCGAGATAAAAAAATAGATAACACTGTGGGAAAATGAGGAAGTGCTGGTGACCAGCATTTTCTCCTTTTCTCAAGTTTTCAACAGCTTTCCTTCTAAGGGTCCCCTAAGACAAGGTATTGTGTAGTAAAGAATATTTTTGAGAAATGAAATAAACAATGTGGGAACAGGAGAAAATGCTGGCTTTTCATAAGTTCTCTTTCCCTGGGTTGTTTAAACTAGATTGTGTGGTAAAGAATTAACAACTCTTGGGTATAAGGCTTTTGAAAACATTGAGGAAAAAGGACAGAGTGTTGGCAGTTTTATCTCTAATTGCAAAAAATTATTTTATTCCTTTCAAAGACAAATCCCATTATTTCAGCCAAATTTTATTTGTTGTCTGCATATACCTCGAATTTGGAAGAGTCTATAATTTGTTGTTTGGGAAGGCATCAACCCCACAGGTTGTGAAAGACGACTTACTTGCTTTAGTTGACAATATTTATATAAATCATATGGTAACTGACCACATATCATTTTTTTGTCTGCTAATGCTTGCAATGACAAGTCTAAATTTTGTTATCTGATCAAATGATGATGTAGGTTGCTGCTCATTATAAGCCTTCATCCTCCTTTTACCATAATGTTTTCTTCTTAGATAGACTAAGTCCATCATCTGAGCCAAGTTCCAATTCTTTCTGCATGTTTTTTTTTATTTGAGCAAGTCTATAATCTTATCAATTGGTAAACGGTGAGTCATACCTGAAGACGAGTTCACCAGATCATAAGTGACAACAAGGTGTTCACATTTCCTTCTCAATCTTTTCTCGACTTGAGGGATCACAACTTGTTGAAACGATTCCATGTGCTGAAACGTAAAAATATTAACCTTTAGCCAAATGATAAAATTTTAGACAGGTTCAGAGTGGAAACATTTTCAGACAACAAATTGAATGTAGCTCAAATGATGATATCAGTCTTCAGTAGAAAACATTGAGGGAAAAGGAGAAAACGCTGGTTACCAGTATTTTTTTCTTTTCCCATGATGTTTTCGTCACCTTTCTCAGGGTCCTTAAAACTCAGGATTATATGGTAAAGGGTTAACTGATGGCTAACAAAATGCTGTAACCCTTCACCAAACAGCCACTAGTTTTAACAACTGAAAAAGAAGACAACTCCTAAAAACATTGTAGGAAAGGGAGAAAATGCTTGTAAACAGTATTTCTCCTTTTCCCACAATGCTTTCCATCCTTTCAATATTAAATCCTTTAGTTTGGGCCACAATGAATTTGTCTTAAGCTTTAACCCTACGAACACCTCATAAACCAAACAGACATTTGTAAGACCCTAATGAGAGAAATTTTAAGGTTGCTTGTCCGTAATGACTCAACAAAGCGGCCAGTGTCGTGCATGTTCTGATCAGTCTGATCTTTGAACTACAACGGCTGCAAAAGCATTCATGGTTATGAAAGGCAGCTTAAAGGGGCCTGCTTACCCTTCTTGGTGTCAACTTAAACTTTATACTAAACACTGAAAAATACAACAAAATATACTTTTCTCTGCAAACATAAAGACGCTGATAGTAACATGCAAACTAGAGGCCTTTGAAGGCCTGAATCACTCACTGGCAGTGATTTTGCTTTTTTTTCTAGCATACATTATGAATTCACGATGCAAACAGGAAAAAGATAAACACAAAAAAAGAATGGGGGGATATCTTGTTGCAACTGGACTTGAACCCACTAAGATGCCATAATTAAGTAGGCATGGTGAACAAACAGTGAAAATAAAAAACGAAGTACAATTTCTCAAAACCAACTGTTCAGAATCCAGCCAAATTTGATAGGGTTTCAGTACTCATTGTATTTATCCTTTACCACACAATCCATAGTTTAAACATCCCATGATGTTTCAAAAGGAATTTCTCTCCTGGTGGTTTAGCCTATTACCAAACAATTCTAGTTTTAATAACCCTCAACATAAATAGATTTGAAAACATAGTGGGAAAAGGAGAAAATGCTGGTAAACAGCATTTTCTTCATTTCCTGCGATGTTTTCTACCCTTCCACAAACAAATTTCAATTTCTGAGTTACATTTATTTTGTTTAATTTCAGTCTGGACAAGTCTAAAAATTTGTCATTTGGTAAAGATAAAACTTTACCATAGGGCTGTCATGATATACCAGTATATTGCAAATATAATTCAAAGTCAATATGTACCACAATACAAACTTCACACACTGTTTTTCTACGATATTTTCTAGTTTCGTCCTATTTTGTTCTGGTTGTTTCTAAAATGTCACGGTCATGCAAACGCTTATCACTATTATAACTGTAGTGCGTATGAAAGTGGACTGGTAGCCTGTTGTCTATCGGATGGTTATGGGTACCAGTTTAGCATGAAAGCAGACTAGGGCATGCTAGATTCGTGATTGTCAGTATTTCATGGTCACAATCAATTCAATCCAAACCACGCAATGCCGAGTCGCCAATGTGATGTTCAAAACATCAAAATTTACAGATTTTTAAAAACAGGAATATGAGAATAAAATTCATTCATACGATAATTAAATTAATGGAAAATGTGTGCAAATTATACTGAAGTATTATCTTGTAATCCTACTTGATTGCGTTTGCATTTTCTGAATTGAGTACGACCATATCAACAATGGCTGCCAATGCTAATGCTGTAGACGCAACTGAGGACAGTTACAGTGAAATATAAAAATGCAAAACCCGGTACATTGGAACCTCGTTAGAACAAACTTCGCTAATACTCTGACCCAATTATAACGCGGGTGTCCTATGGCTCCCAAAATTTGAGGGGGTTGACCATTTTCCGCGTCTGATCTGGATCCACCTTTATGCTGATCAGAATGTTCTATGTAAAAACAAACCCTGCCTATAGACCAATTACTGATGTAAAATCGATACTGTGCACAAAATGTGGCAGTTTTTCACACCTTTACCTTGTTGATTACTTTTATCAGCTATGGCTGTACATAATTGCCTTGTTTGGCAAATACACGCTTAGTTGATTACAAAAGGTTTTAAGCCTGTAACTGTCTACACCATCTTACATTAGACAGACTTTATATCAATATACTTTTATCTGTAAAACGTCAACAGCGCTATCGAATGTACCATAATTCACCAGTGTACAACCTGAATGTTGTTTCTCTTCTTTATTTATTGGTAATTAATCCATATTACTGATGCATCAAATTAGCATATGCATTCTTTTTTATCGCGGCCACAAATTTTTCAGAAAATAACCGGGCAACTTATTTTACTGCTGACTACACAATGCATGTGACACGACTGGGGTGCTTTAGAAATAATCATTAGTGTATGCAAAAAAGCAATATCAGCTTATGTAAAGCAGACGTGATACTGGCTTATAGCGTAATCATTTTGTTTTGATTGGAGGTCAGCTTGTAACTGGGTGTAAATTTCTTTGGGCGAAACAGTTGTGTATACAACAAACACCTGCATTACAACACTATCGCTTTGACCGGTTGGCACGTTACGTCATATCCCTAATGCAAATTTTACTACAAACATTCGTGGACTGGTCTGAAATCTTGGCAGACAGCTACTATTTATATATTTTTGGTCCTATTTACTCGTTCACTGCTGATGGTAAGATGGCGATTTCTAAAGCTTTTGCGGACGATGTAGACTAACATCAGACTACAACGAACATGCAGTCTGATCGCGGACCTATACCATCCACCGCTGAACTATGACCCAACTGGTACTTCTATGAGACATATAAAAGGGCAAGAACATATCTAAGATACGTTTACATAAAGTGCGAAAACCCGTCCAAACTAGATCCAACATTTCAAAAAGTTTTGACCCATAGGACTTCCTATTTATAGGCCCCGACGTACATTATTTTTATTTTAAAATTCATCGTGCATGTTGGGCCTAATCTCCCCAAACAAGTTAAAACCTGTTATTAGGGCTACCCTCTATTGTTCAAAATTTTATTTTCCAAGAGAATCGGAAAATTGATCATTTGTTTTACTCCCAATATATTTGCAAATAATAGTAATTAATGAATGGTTGTTTTGGCATTGGTTGATGAATAGGTCGCAGGCAGTGTGTGTGTGGGGGGAACAGCATTATAGCTTTTAACCCCGGATATTACGCTGTTGTCGATCGTGGCTCCCTACTACAACGTTATAACAGGGTTCCAGTGTATTTGGAATCACTTTTGTTGAGACTGGGTGATTTAACTGATTCACATTCTCTTGTTTTGGAAGAATTAAATTGAATTATGAGTAACAAAGGTATTTTAAAAAAAAATATATTAATCTTAACATTGACACGATATCTTATGGTACGTATCCCAATAAAGTTTCTGTGTATTGCAATGTATTGTGGTACACTTAAGGCGTATCGTGACAGCCCTACTTTACCACACAACACTTTTAAACCTATCAAAACTCACAAGTTAAATCATACACAAAAGACAGGAATTGTACCAGAAAGAATGGAAAACATGGGTAAAAGGAGGAAATGCTGGTTACCACTTTTTCTCCTTTTCCCATGATGTTTTCAAAAGGGTTCTTCCTCCCAGTTGTTTAACCCTTTACCACATGACAAAAATCAAGACTTGTCCAAAATGAAAGCCTTTCTAGACAAAAAATAAAGGGCAGCTCAAATAATTGGATATGTCTCTAATAGGGTAAAAAATATTGTGGAAAAAGAAAATTCTGGTTACCAGCATTTTTTTTCCTTTTCCCTTAATGTTTTCAAAAGGCTTCTTCCTATAATAAGTTGTTTATACATGGGATTATTCGCTCAGCGGTTAACTCCTTACCACACAATCCCGAGTTTTAACAACCCTGGAGAAGAAACCTTTTACACAGCATTTTCTCTTTTTTTCTGCAATGTTATGTTTTCTATCCTTTCAAAGACAAATTGCATCATTTGAGCTACATTTATATTTTTGTCTGCAAATGCTTTCAATTGGACAGTTTGACATTTTTCTCATGTGGTAAAGAGTTAAGTGCAAGACTCATAACCTGGAGGCCCTCAGATCAAGCCTACTTGGAAGCACTGGGCTTATCATGAGAGTGTCTCTGAGCAAGACATTTCAGAGCCCTGGCCTAGTACTTGTGAAACCAAGGACATACATAAATATCTGAGCTGTCCCCATAATAAGACTGAAAATATACAGTAAAATCTCGGTAGTTTGTAGCGCAAGGGACCGGAGTATTTTATTCGAACTAAGGGTAGTTTGAACAAGAAAGTGTGACTGTGGTCGGGTGTTTTCGGTGCTGTATATATACGGAAATAGACTATCAAATTTAGGCAGCATATGTTGCAGTACCCTGAACTAGTACCGATTACACATGTACAGTAAAACCCCGCCTAACGACCTCTCAGTGAAGCAGGCAACCCACTATTACGACCCCTTTTTTCCAGAACCAAACTTTGTGTTCTTTATTTCAATTGATTTGCCTCCCGTAAAAACGGGCACCCGCTATTCCGTATAACGACGGCAAATTAACAACTAATTAAAGGAAACAGTCTAAAATGACACCCGACTTACGACCATCACTTCACACCTTGTGAAATCATTATGAATACTAGGTGGCGAACAAAGTTGTTTACATTTGATCTTGGTTTTACGACATGTGATTTACGGCAGTCACCAATTACGACTACCACAAACTGTTCTGTTTGTTGATTTGACTGATTGGACTTGATTGGCAATTAATGACCACCAGTTTGTTGATTAAAGACTTTCATTCAAACAAATTCTGTCTTTCGGATGCACTGTTTTCACACAATTTAAAATAGAAAAAACACAGGTGGGTGTTTTTGTTATTTTTTTTTTCTCGTGTTAGTTTGAAATGTGAAACTTGTGAAACGAAAAGAAAAGGACTTATTGACGAAGATTTTTTTTGTTCTAGAAAAACTGTTTCGCAGCAAAATCATTCTTCTTCTTGACCATTGCATTCTTTTGTGTTTAGAAAATCCTTTGAATAACATTGTAAAAAACATGAAGCGTTTTACTAACCCTTTCGCAGCTAGAGAAGACTTCACACCTCTGAAGTCAAAGGCTTATGAAAACAATATGGGAAAAGAAGAAATTGCTTGGACAGATTTTTCATGCCTCTGAAAGGCTTTCAAAAACATTATGAGAAAATAAGAAATTGCTTGGAATGACTATTCATGCCTCTGAAATATAACGATTTTGAAAACATTGTGGGAAAAGAAGACATTGCTCAAAAGAAATGAATTAATTAAGCATTTTCCTTGTACAGACATTTTATGAAACTGAAGTCAAATAAATTTTTGGGAACGACTTTAAATGCCTCTGATGTCAAAGGCTTTTGAAAACATTATGAGAAAATAAGAATTGTTTGGAAAGACTTTTCATGCCTCTGAGATAAAAAGATTTTGAAAACATTGTGGGAAAAGAAGACTTTGCCGAAAACGAAAGGATTAATTAAGCCTTTTCAAGATACAGAAGACTTTTTATATTGCATGGCAGTCAAGATCCAGTATTAAGACCACCCCGCTATTAGGACCACTTTGTCAAAGAACCAAAGCGTTCTTAATATTGGGGTTTTACTGTATATCTCCTGTTCCTTCAACTTAAAGGCTTGATCCGATGTTATTTTTGTGATTGTTTCTCCTCTCAACTAGTGAAGACATATTTGAAAAAAAAAAAAGATCGGAGCAAGCTTCTGAATCGGGGGTAATCTCACGTGACCGTCGGAAACAAGAAAGTTTACTTATCTTTATTTTTCATCCATCTATAAATACATGTTTAGCATAATAAACACATGAAACAAATTCATCCACTGTTTTTGCATTTGTTAAATTCCGTCGGAGTGATTTCCCTTTCTAGAGATCAAATCACTCAGAGGACTTCAGACTGGGTCACAAGTAGAAACACCAGAAAACACCTAATGGTGTTTTCCGGCATATTAAGGTGGTTTAGGCGAGTAAAAGGTAATATCCTGCCCTCATATCCCTATTGACCAGATAACCCTAATAAACGAAACACCTCCACCTCCAATATAATTACGAGTTGCTCTTTTTCCGAATTTTTGGGGCTATGCGATGATTTTCGGCGATAAAAAATGGAAAAGGATGAGGAAATATCATTGGTATTTTTCGGCAAGTATAGGTTGGTAACTTCTTTCCCCAATACCCCTATTTAACATATGAGCCTACCCTTTCGACCCCCTCCACTTTCGATATGCATTTTGCTATATTTTGGGTGTTTTCTTGACGTTTATCGGCATTTTCCTGCGGTTTCCAGTCATAAAGTGTTTTCAAGTCTTTCTAGTAATCGCTTCAGACTGTTATCCATTTATGCCATGTCGGGTGTTTTAAGGAATTTCAGAATTATTAATTGTCGTTTTGACTGATTAATTGGTGTGACAAACCAAATAATGCTTTAAATTACATTCACTTGCTGTTAACGACTGAATGATCCAGTCGACATCATCAATCAAGAGATGTGAACATCAAGGTTGGTTACGGGTTTTCACACCTTCGCAAGTTTGCAAGCGGATTAATTATATACCAATTAAAGGTAGGAGTTTGTGTTCAAAAACTACTTTGGGGCATGAAATACACTACAAACTATATCGGCGATGTTCTAAGTATTCGGAGGAATTTAACACTTATTTTTAACTCTATCAGGGACAAATTTCTTAATTTGGGCCATGTTTGATCTGTCGTATGCAAATGCATTCAATTTGGACTGGTCTAAATTTTAGTCATTCGGTAAAAAGTTGACTGTTAAAAGATTATAAGTCACGATTTTACAAAACTCGTTGGTACCTGGACAAATGGGAGATTTCCTAGCTTTTTATCTCATAATCTAACAGCAGCTCTTGTAGTTCTGTACACAAAATGTGGTTCAGAAGCCAACCATGTTTTTCACGTCTTAAAAACTTCCTCAGCCTGAAATAAATAAATAGTTTTATTCATTCATCAAACAGTTTTTGGTTCTGAAACCCAAAAAGAATGTCTCTCAAAACATTAAAAAGGAGAAAACCACAATATTCTCCTTTTACCTCCACCATGTTTTCTACCCTTTAACTCTTTAAGCACATGACAAAACTGAGGCTTGTGCAAATTGAAAGCATTTGCAGATGACAAATCAAATGTGACTCAAATAACGACATTTGCACTTAAAAGAGAAGGAAACATTTTCAAGAAGTTCTCTCCTTCAGGGTCATTAAAACTCTTGGAACTGTTTGGTAAAATGGGAGGGGGGGGGGGTTTAGAGGGGTATGACAATAAAATAGAATGGTTCAAGTTTTTTTTTTTTTACATACAAATGTCGCTTTAAGTGAATCTTTACATGGCAATACTGCTTAAGCATTAGACAACATATACCATAGGTCAGAGCTCCAGATAGAGGGAGTGATTTTGATTTCAAAATTGAAAATATTAATCAATCTCCACCAAATCCTACGTTATGGGTACTTATTAGAATCATCTCGAGATGATTCCAATGAGTACCCACAACATAGGGTTTGGAAGAGAAATAACGGATTTAGAATACCATCACTCCCTCTATCTGGAGCTCTGATAGGTATATGCCAGTAAAATTCAAAAGACTGAGATGGAATTAAGAATGAAAAAGGGAAAGTTGGACAGTCAATGAGGAAAATCCAAAATGCTGTAAAATGATCTGACTTCTGTAATTTTGTCAACTTAACTCTTTACCACACAATCCCGACTTTTAACAACCCTGAAAAAGAAGCCTTTTGAAAACATTGTGGGAAAAGGAGAAAATGCTGGTAACCAGCATTTTCTCCTTTTCCCACAATGTTTTCTACTCTTCCGAAAACAAATTTCAATATTTGAGTCACATTTATTTTGTCGTCTGCACGTGCTTTCAATTTGGACCAGTCTAAAATTTTGTCGTTTGGTAAAGAGTTAAAGATGGAATTTACTGATAATGTGTTACATGTATATTTGAGCCATGCTCTGTGACAATGGGGTTCATTGCATTTGCAAAAAGTAATGACCCAGGTCATCCCAGGCAGTCAGAGCAGGCTGACATGGGCAGAAACTTTTTGCTATTGTTAAATTTTTTGTATATCCAAGGACCATTTAACCCCATGATTCAGTCGGCTGTTAGACAAAATGGATCTTAGAGACCCATCAAAACGTAATGTCTACCATGAGAGCTTAAACTGTGACTCTTATGGTGAAACAGTGAGACTTGACAGGTATGTTGTCTGAAACATCTATCACTGTCTACTGAAAACTCTAGAAAGGCACAGATAAGTGAACTGGCTGCCACAGTGCAACTAAAATAATGCTGAAACTGGAATTCCATACCAAGCAAACAAAGGCTACAGAAAAGCTTTCTACAAAACAATTACAACAACTTGAATAATTATCGATCAACTTTAAACATAAGACCTCTACTAATTAATAGCAAGCAGCACACAAAAGGCGTCACGGAGTAACGCCTCACATATGCGAGAGCTGCTGCTTATTGGTAGAGATGGTGTCAAAGATTGACATACCTGTTGACTTTGAAAAAGTAGTGGACCAGAAGTAGATTTTTACAAATTCAAATATGGCAAACGGAAGTGACGGAAAAGACTGGTACTAACAACGTTTCAACCCTATGATTCCTGACAACGTTGACAATCATGTGATTTGAAACAACGTTCAAGTCTACAAATGAGACCCTCGTGAGATCTGGTCAAATACAAAGGAATTCAGGGTTTTCGGTATATGTCCGAGGTATGGATATTTCCAAATTATTTCTGAATACATAAGTAAACGTTACGGGAATTACTAAGCAGCTGAACCATTTCGGGTGAGCCAATCAAACCTAAACCCTAGCCAATCAAATTTTTCCTACAAGTTTTTTCGCACTCTTGCCAATGAATACTTTGTTCATGTTTCATTAGTACATTTTCCCTAATTTTTAAAATAAATCAATCTGTCTCTCTGTCTGTCTGTCTGTCTAACTATCTATCTATCTTGTTCAGTAAAGTGGCGAAACAACTTGGCCAGTATTTAACTCGTCCCCAGGTCAACTCGGCCCGAGCAAAACGTAAGTTTGATTATCTATGTAGATATTGACGGATTGATTAGCTTGTCTTTTATTCTCAACAGAAATTTAAAAAATTTGATTCTCATCGAGATCTACATCTGCTTTTGGGTTAGAATGACTGCCTCTAGAGGATTCCTTCATTGACTGAACTAATCTTTATCATCCAGTCTATGGTATCTGTCATGCATGTTTAAATGTACTTAGAACTACCCTGTTACAGTGAGTTAACAGTTAAAACATTTTCAAAATTTAATTAATATTCCTTTAGGTATTTTCTCTAGAAATGATATTTAAATTTAACCCCTTACCAAACAATCATGAGTTTTAACGACCCTGTAGGAGAAAGTTCCGAAAACATTGAGGGAAAAGGGGAAAATGCTGGTGACCATAATGTTTTCTATCCTATCAGGAAACTTAAGTATATTCGCTTATCGATTTGGTAAAGATTCTTTTTTTAACTTCTCAAAACAAAATCTGGTGTTATGCCTTTTTAACACGCCTGGTTTAAATCTACTTTCAAAAAATTGAAGTTTATTTTATCACGGCAAATCCGTTAGCTGCATTTATCTGCATAGTCAAAAAAAAAAACATATCAGTATGATTGATAAATTGATCGTTAAGAGTAGATTTGTGGCAAAGTGATGGCAAGGACTTGAGAGCTGCTGAAATATTTTTTTTTCTGCAGATTTGTTTTTGTGGGTGACTATTGTATCCAAAGGGTGATCTGCAGACTGCAGCTATTTGGTCAAAGCAAGGGGTTTGTTGTCTGGAAATCCTGTTTCAACCCCTCATTGTACTTAGAGTCATGTAGGACTATCCTTGAGCAAGGCACACCGTAGCCACAGGCTAGCACTGGTTAAAACATTTCTAAGAAAGATGTTAATGACAATAAGTAAGCTAAGTTGCCATGGAAAGCAACATAAAACTCTATACAAACAAATATTTACAAAGATTGAGATCTACCAACTTAAATCTCTGAAAATTCTCAGTCTTTACTTTCTTCCAAGATCCATGCAAGTAAAACATTTGCTGTTCATAACTTTATAAAGATATAAAAATACTCTGTTGTCAAAGCAAAGACTAAATAGAAATGAATTCAACTTGAAAACCAATGTCAGATAATGATTAAAAAAAAAAAATATATCATGATTTTTAACTAGGCTCTTTTTGCCTTATCCATTTTGATACTAGGACTTTTTTTGGATTGATCAGTTGGTGTTTACTCCCCTTTCAATATCATTTTACTTGCATCAGGCTGACAGCTCACTTTTTATTGCAGTTTCCTTGGTTTTACAAATAGTCCATGCTTGGAATGTACTTTGTCTTGCCCACAGACACTCCCATAAAACTAAAACTTGGATGAGGATCAAACCCAGGGCCTTATGATTACTAGTTCAATACCCTAAGCACTGAGCCACCCAAGACAACTCAAAACTCTTTGGAGGGTGCCATTTTGAACCAGATCCTACAAACTCTTAAAAAACTTCTAAGTTCTACTCTGATTTTGTTTAACCTTGTTTATCCCTGACTGTAAAGAGATGAAAATGTTTTGATGAGCTGTTTGTTTTAATAATTAAAGATTGCAACAAATTCATGGCCCAAGATATCAACAAGACAACATTGCTTCAAGTATAGATAATTCTGCCCATCCATTGGTCAGTCTGTTTGTCTGTCCATCCATTCTCTCAAACAGGTCCAATGATAAATTAAGTCTTTTCCAAACGGCAAAATTTCGGACCTGTCAAAATTCAAAGCATTTGCAAATGATAAATCTATTTCACATAGTAGTTTTTGTCCTTGAAAGGATAGAAATGTTGGAAACCAACATTTTCTTCTTTTCTCACAATTGTTTCAAATGCTTTCTTCCTCAGGGTCGTTAAAACTTTGGATTGTGTGGTAAAGGAGGGAAAATGGTGGCTGTTGGAACATGTTACGTCTGGCTAAAAGGGCATTGCTGTACATACTTGAGGGCAACAAAGCTGATATAATAACTCCTAGTTTCTGTTTGTTAGATCCCCTGATAAAGAGCACCTACCCACATACACAAATTAAGCTTGTCAATATTGTAATGAGAATCCACAGGAAATGCCACCCTAGAAATGGATTCCAACACAAACCCCTGCTCTACCTGAGCCTATGATGTAGGTCTACCAAATGAGCAACATAACCACCCTATATGATCAGTGTTAAAGGGGCATTTTTAGAGTTTATATCTTCAAATTCATTATTGTTTTTTTTTTGTTAAGCACAGATGAATACCACTAAAGACACTGGACGGTTAAATGCAATAAAAAGGTGCCAATTTGGCATTCAAATAATGAAGATACTTGGCAATATGGTACTCTGTCTACTATTAGGCTATCAAATATGAGAGCATCATACTAACATGCGTAATTCTGGCATGAAACCTGTGGTTAGCGTGTTCGAATCATTACCTGGTGGTTGCAGGTTCAATACCCAGTTGGGGCAAACTTTCTTTCTGGTGTCTTTTCACCTCTCATCTCTGATGTATTTGAGAAAAGTAGTCAGTAGCTTGGAAAGAAAGTTGTGCCAGTACTCAAGTGAGGAAGCCAGGAAACGTGTAGGTGCAATGATGGCCTTGATATGACCAAAGCTGTTAAAAAGCATTAAACTCCAATACAAACAAATGGCACAGAATCTAAAAATAATCTTAAAGGGCTATCTAGTCCATTAAGGCAATACCCGTTTTTCTTTTTTAGGAGGGAGGAACGGGGTGACTTATTGTATACATTTGTCTAGGCCTATATTCTTTACTGGTGGTGTGCTTTGCTTGATTCTAGAAATAGATCTTGATCTACCCCATACAATTTGTAGGCATTTGATTCGGAGATTTACCTCCATCAAAGTGGCGCTGCTCGCCTTTAGGCTTTGCATATATTCATATTACGATTATCCGAAAACTGATTCTGTCCGGAAACGTATCTTGTGGCAGTTGTAGCATCGTGTGACAAGTTATTCGATAGAATGAAGCATATAAAAAGTATGCATTGCCGTTTTTGAAGTTTTTACATATGAAAATTTACACAATACTTACAATTAATCCGGATATTTTTACATTTTTCGTGTACCTCTCCTGGTGTTGTTCCCAGACATGTTTTGCGGTCGAACAAAAAAGGTTGGTCGATTAAAGTACATTTTTTAGTACCGATGGTTGGGCGTTTCAAAAACTATCAAATATTGTTATTTAATATTGTTAAAAGTATACAGCGTAATGTGATTTCTTAAACTTAACAGGGCTTAAACTCTGTTTTTATCTTTAAACACCAAAAACACCTAAAATAATTGCGGACTACTTTGCGCCGGCTACCAAAATAAACCGGACCTTTCTACCGATGGAATCCTACAAGGCAGTGAAATCTAAAATTTTCAAAATTTTGTTCATCACAGTGGTTTCTGGAACCATGCTTTTTAATTTATCCAAATAGCTCCTTTAGTATGGGTGCTTGGGTAATCGAACTGTTCACGCAAACTCTTTAACTTTGGAATTGAAACACGATTTCTGAAACTCTTTACCATTTCATTTCAAAGTAATTTTTTTTTTTTGAAGAAGGTAAAGAGTTTCTAGTAATATGATTTTGCTCGTCTAGAAACTTAGATTGAACTCTTTACTTCATAACCCTGAGTTTGATAGACCTTACAGAGGAAGGCTTTTTAAAGGATGTGGATGAGAGATGATTTTTTTTTTTTATGGATACTCCTAACCATTTTATTTTTTTTTTTGTAAGATGGTAAAGAGTTTCTACATATATGCTTTTCAATATTTAGAAACTGAATTTTATAAAACATCTGTAGAAATTTAGATTTGACCCAGTAGCACACCTTGAGAACTGAGTTTTACAGACCTTGAGGAGGAAGCCTTTTCAAAACATTGTGGAAAAAGGTGAAAAAAAATTTTTTTTGAAACTCTTTACCATTTTATTTCAAAGTTTTTTTTTTTTTTGTTAGATGGTAAAGAGTTTCCACCTACATGCTTTTCAATGTCTAGAATCTTTGATTTTATCCAACAGCACACAGTCCTGAATTTTATGGACACTGAGGAACAAAGCTATTGAAAACATTGTGGAAAAAGGTAAAAAAATTTTTTTTTTCAGAAGCTCTTTACCGTTTTTTTTAATTCAAAAGTTTTAAAATTGTAAAGAGTTTCTGAAATATGCTTTTTTTACCTCTAGAAACTTAGATTTGATCCAGTAGCACACATTTCTCAGTTTTCCAGACCTTGAGGAGGAAACCTTTTCAAAATATTGTGGAAAAGGGTGAATTTTTTTTTTACTGGAAGCTCTTTGCCATTTAATTTCAAAGTGATTTTTTTGTTCTTGTCTTTGGATGGTAAAGAGTTTCTACTTACACGCTTTTCAATGTCTAGAATCTTTGATTTTATTCAACAGCACACAGTCCTGAGTTTTATGGACACTGAGGAAGAAAACTATTGAGAACGTTGTGGAAAAAGGTGAAAAAAAATCTTAGAAAATTTTTATCATTTTATTTTTTGAAGACAAAATTTTTAAAACCATAAAGAGTTTCTGAAATATGCTATTTTTACCTGTAGAAACCTAGATTTGACCCAGTAGCACACATTTCTGAGTTTCCAGACCTTGAGGAGGAAGCCTTTTCAAAACATTGTGGAAAAAGGTGAAAACAAAGTTTTTTTGAAACTCTTTACCATTTCATTTCAAAGTGATTTTTTGTTTGTAAGATGTCAAAGAGTTTCTACTTTCATGCTTTTCAATGTCTAGCAACTTTGATTTTATCCAACAGCACACATTCCTGAGTTTTATGGACACTGAGAAACAAAGCTGTTGAAAACATTGTGGAAAAAGGTAAAAAAAAATTTTTTTTTCAGAAACTCTTTACCATTTTATGTTTTGAAGACAAAATTTTTAAAATGGTAAAGAGTTTCTGAAATATGCTTTTTTTACCTCTAGAAACTTAGATTTGACCCAGTAGCACACATTTCTCAGTTTTCCAGACCTTGAGGAGGAAGCCTTTTCAAAACATTGTGGAAAAAGGTGAAAACAAAGTTTTTTTGAAAGTCTTTACCATTTCAAAGTGATTTTTTGTTTGTAAGATGGCAAAGAGTTTCTACTTTCATGCTTTTCAATGTCTAGCAACTCTGATTTTATCCAACAGCACATATTCCTGAGTTTTACGGACACTGAGGAACAAAGCTGTTGAAAACATTGTGGAAGAAAGTAAAAAAAATATCTTTTTTCAGAAACTCTTTACCATTTTATGTTTTGAAGACATAATTTTTTTAAAATGGTAAAGAGTTTCTGAAATATGCTTTTTTTACCTCAGGAAACCTAGATTTGACCCACTAGCACACATTTCTGAGTTTTCCAGACCTTGAGGAACAAGCCTTTTCAAAACGTTATGGAAAAAGTGGAAAAAAATTTTTTTTTAACTCTTTACCATTTTATTTCAAAGTGATTTTTTGTTGTTGTCTTTGGATGGTAAAGAGTTTCTACTTACATGCTTTTCAATGTCTAGAAACTTTGATTTTATTCAATAGCACATAGTCCTGAGTTTTATGGACACTGAGGAAGAAAACTATCGAAAACATTGTGGAAAAAGGTAAAAAAAAAATAACTTTTTCAGAAACTCTTTACCATTTTATATTTTGAAAACAAAATTTTTAAAATGGTAAAAAGTTTCTGAAATATGCTTTTTTTACCTCTAGAAACTTAGATTTGACCCAGTAGCACACATTTCTGAGTTTTTCAGACCTTGAGGAGGAAGCCTTTTCAAAACATTGTGGAAAAAGGTGAAAACAAAGTTGTTTTGAAAGTCTTTACCATTTCATTTCAAAGTGATTTTTTGTTTGTAAGATGGTAAAGAGTTTCTACTTTCATGCTTTTCAATGTCTAGAAACTTTGATTTTATTCAATAGCACACAGTCCTGAGTTTTATGGACACTGAGGAACAAAGCTGTTGAAAACATTGTGGAAAAAGGTAAAAAAAAAATTTTTTTTTCAGAAACTCTTTACCATTTTATGTTTTGAAGACAAAATTTTTAAAATGGTAAAGAGTTTCTGAAATATGCTTTTTTTACCTCAAGAAACCTAGATTTGACCCACTAGCACACATTTCTGAGTTTTCCAGACCTTGAGGAACAAGCCTTTTCAAAACGTTATGGAAAAAGGGGAAAAAATTTTTTTTTAACTCTTTACCATTTTATTTCAAAGTGATTTTTTGTTGTTGTCTTGGATGGTAAAGAGTTTCTACTTTCATGCTTTTCAATGTCTAGAAACTTTGATTTTATTCAATAGCACACAGTCCTGAGTTTTATGGACACTGAGGAAGAAAACTATTGAAAACATTGTGGAAAAAGGTAAAAAATTTTTTTTCAGAAACTCTTTACCATTTTATGTTTTGAAAACAAAATTTTTAAAATGGTAAAGAGTTTCTGAAATATGCTTTTTTTTACCTCTAGAAACTTAGATTTGACCCAGTAGCACACATTTCTGAGTTTTCCAGACCGTGAGGAGAAAGCCTTTTCAAAACATTGTGGAAAAAGGTGAAAACAAAGTTTTTTTGAAAGTCTTTACCATTTCATTTCAAAGTGATTTTTTTGTTTGTAAGATGGTAAAGAGTTTCTACTTTCATGTTTTTTTAATGTCTAGAAACTTTGATTTTATTCAATAGCACACAGTCCTGAGTTTTATGGACATTGAGGAAGAAAACTATTGAAAACATTGTGGAAAAAAGTAAAAAAAAAAAAATTTTCAGAAACTCTTTACCATTTTATATTTTGAAAACAAAATTTTTAAAATGGTAAAGAGTTTCTGAAATATGCTTTTTTTTACCTCTAGAAACTTAGATTTGACCCAGTAGCACACATTTCTGGGTATTCCAGACCTTGAGGAGGAAGCCTTTTCAAAACATTGTGGAAAAAGGTGAAAACAAAGTTGTTTTGAAAGTCTTTACCATTTCATTTCAAAGTGATTTTTTGTTTGTAAGATGGCAAAGAGTTTCTACTTTCCTGCTTTTCAATGTCTAGAAACTTTGATTTTATCCAACAGCACACAGTCCTGAGTTTTATGGACACTGAGGAACAAAGCTGTTAAAAACATTGTGGAAAAAGGTAAAAAAAAAATTTTTTTTCAGAAACTCTTTACCATTTTATGTTTTGAAGACAAAATTTTTAAAATGGTAAAGAGTTTCTGAAATATGCTTTTTTTACCTCTAGAAACTTAGATTTGACCCAGTAGCACACATTTCTCAGTTTTCCAGACCTTGAGGAGGAAGCCTTTTCAAAACATTGTGGAAAAAAGTTTTTTTGAAAATCTTTACCATTTCATTTCAAAGTGATTTTTTGTTTGTAAGATGGCAAAAAGTTTCTACTTTCATGCTTTTCAATGTCTAGAAACTTTGATTTTATTCAATAGCACACAGTCCTGAGTTTTATGGAAACTGAGGAAGAAAACTATTGAAAACATTGTCAAAAAAGGTAAAAAAAATTTTTTTCAGAAACTCTTTACCATTTTATGTTTTGAAGACAAAATTTTTAAAATGGTAAAGAGTTTCTGAAATATGCTTCTTTTACCTCTAGAAACTTAGATTTGACCCAGTAGCACACATTTCTGAGTTTTCCAGACCTTGAGGAGGAAGCCTTTTCAAAACATTGTGGAAAAAGGTGAAAACAAAGTTTTTTTGAAAGTCTTTACCATTTCATTTCAAAGTGATTTTTTGTTTGTAAGATGGCAAAGAGTTTCTACTTTCATGCTTTTCAATATCCAGAAACTTTGATTTTATTCAATAGCACACAGTCCTGAGTTTTATGGACACTGAGGAAGAAAACTATTGAAAACACTGTGCAAAAAGGTAAAAAAAAATTTTTTTTCAGAAACCCTTTACCATTTTATGTTTTGAAAACAAAATTTTTAAAATGGTAAAGAGTTTCTGAAATATGCTTTTTTTACGTCTAGAAACCTAGATTTGACCCAGTAGCACACATTTCTCGGTTTTCCAGGCCTTGAGGAGGAAGCCTTTTCAAAACATTGTGGAAAAAGGTGAAAACAAAGCTTTTTTGAAAGTCTTTACCATTTCATTTCAGAGTGATTTTTTGTTGTTGTCTTTGGATGACAAAGGGTTTCTACTTACATGCTTTTGAATGTCTAGAAACTTTGATTTTATTCAATAGCACACAGTCCTGAGTTTTATGGACACTGGGGAAGAAAACTATTGAAAACATTGTGGAAAAAGGTAAAAAAAAACTTTTTCAGAAACTCTTTACCATTTTATGTTTTGAAGACAAAATTTTTAAAATGGTAAAGAGTTTCTGAAATATGCTTTTTTTTTACCTCTAGAAACTTAGATTTGACCCAGTAGCACACATTTCTCAGTTTTCCAGACCTTGAGGAGGAAGCCTTTTCAAAACATTATGGAAAAAGGTGAAAACAAAGTTTTTTTGAAAGTCTTTACCATTTCATTTCAAAGTGATTTTTTGTTTGTAAGATGGCAAAGAGTTTCTACTTTCCTGCTTTTCAATGTCTAGAAACTTTGATTTTATTCAATAGCACACAGTCCTGAGTTTTATGGAAACTGAGGAAGAAAACTATTGAAAACATTGTCGAAAAAGGTAAAAAAATTTTTTTTCAGAAACTCTTTACCATTTTATGTTTTGAAAACAAAATTTTTAAAATGGTAAAGAGTTTCTGAAATATGCTTTTTTTACGTCTAGAAACCTAGATTTGACCTAGTAGCACACATTTCTGAGTTTTTCAGACCTTGAGGAGGAAGCCTTTTCAAAACATTGTGGAAAAAGGTGAAAACAAAGTTTTTTTTGAAAGTCTTTACCATTTCATTTCAAAAGTGATTTTTTGTTTGTAAGATGGCAAAGAGTTTCTACTTTCATGCTTTTCAATGTCTAGAAACTTTGATTTTATCCAACAGCACACAGTCCTGAGTTTTTTTAGACACTGAGGAACAAAGCTGTTGAAAACATTGTGGAAAAAAGTAAAAAAAAAATTTTTTTTTTCAGAAGCTCTTTACCAATTTACGTTTTGAAAACAAAATTTTTAAAATGGTATAGAGTTTCTGAAATATGTTTGTTTTTTTTAATCTCTAGAAACTTAGATTTGACCCAGTAGCACACATTTCCGAGTTTCCCAGACCTTGAGGAGGAAGCCTTTTCAAAAGAATGTGGAAAAAGATGATTTTTTTTTTTCATTAACTCTTTAACATTTTATTTCAATGTGAATTTTTTTTGTAAGATGGCAAAGAGTTTCTACTTACATGCTTTTCAATGTGTAGCAACTTTGATTTTATCCGACAGTACACAGTCCTGAGTTTTATGAACAATGAGGAAGAAAACTATTGAAAACATTGTGCAAAAAGGTAAAAAAAAAAATTCTTTAGGAACACTCTACCCTTTGATTTCAAAATGATTTTTTTTTCTGTCAGATGGTAAAGAGTTTCCGCTTATGCTTTTTCACTGTCCAGAAACTTGGACTTTATCTAACAGCAAACAGTCCTTATTTTTATGGACACTGAGGAAGAACGCTATTGAAAACATTGTGGAAAAAGGTAAAAAAAAAACTTCTTCAGAAACTCTTTTCCATTTTATTTTTTGAACACAATTTTTTTAAAATGGTAAAGAGTTTCTGAAATACGCTTTTTAATCTCTAGAAACTAAGATTTGACCCAATAACACACATTTCAGGTTTTAAAGACCTTAAGGAAGAAGTCCTTTCAAAACATTGTGGAAAAGAGATAAAACAATGTTTATTTTTTTTTTTGAAACTCTTTACCGTTTTGTTTCAAAGTCTTTTTTTTTTGTAAAATGGTAAAGTGTTTCTAGCTCAATGCTTTTCAATGTCTAGAAACTTGAATTTGACCCAATATTTAAAAAATCCTGAGTTTTGCCATCACTGGTGAAGAAGGCTATTGAAAACATTGCACAAAAGGAATTCAATTTTTTATTTTTAAACTCTTTACCATTTTATGTGAAAGACGTTTTTCTTTTAATTCTTTACCAAATGGCAAAATTCTAGACTGCTCCAAACTGAAAGCATGTGCAGACAACAAAATAAAGGTGACTCAAAAATAAAACTTTGATTTGGGGAGGGGAGAAAACAATGTGGGAACAGGAGAAAATGCTGGTAACTAGCACTTTCTCCTTTTCCCACAATGTTTTCAAAAGCTTTCTTTTTCAGGGTCATTAAAAGGCGGGATTGTGTGGTAAAGGATTAAGATTGTGAAGAGTTTCTAGCCCAATGGCACACAATCCTTGGTTTTTCCAAGACCTTGAGGCAGAAGACTTTTAAAATTGATTGATTGATTATATGGTGTTTAATGCTGTTTTCAACATTATCTCAGTTTTTTATTAAAGAGTGAAGAAAAAAAAAAAATGAAACTCTTTGCAACATTATTTGGAAGATTTTTATTTAGAATGCACTGCTAATGATTATGCTTTCAGTTTCTTGAAACTTGCATTTAATCCTTAAGCACAAAATCCTAGGTATTAAGTATTAAAGACTCTGATGAAAAAGGCTTTTGTAAATATTGTGGAAAAAGGAGAATATGCAGATAACTTACAATTTCTCCTTTTCCCCCACAATGGTTTCCATTTTGTTAAAGACAAGTTGTATCAGTTGAGCCAGATTTATATTCTTGCCTGAAAATGCATTCCATTTGATATGTCTAAAATTTTTTCATTTGGTAAGGATTTTTTTTTTTTGCAAACATTGTAGGAAAAAAGAAGAAAATACTGGTAACTAACATTCTCTCCTTTCTCCACAGAGTTTTTTATTCCAATTAAGAAATGATCTATCTTTTATGCCAAGTTTTAACGACCCTGAGAAAGAGGCCTTTTGACAACATTGTCTGAAAAGGAGAAATGCTGGTAACTAGCATTTTCTTCTTTCCTCACAATGTTTTCTATCTTTCCCAAAACAAATTTCAATTTTTGAGTCGCATTTATTTTATCGTCTGCACATGCTCTCAATTTGGACTGGTCTAAATTTTGGCCATATGGTAAAGGGATAATTGACTGTTTACTTTCCATAGATATCAATTTGAAACAAGAGTTTAAAAAGATATGAATCTCTTTCCCATTCAGTTTGAAAGACAGTTAATTTTAGAAAGCAGAGTTTCCTTTTCTGTTTTTTCTATGTGCTCAAGTGTGCTTTGTAAAGACTTAGGGGACTTTGTTCTATGACTGATCACTGTGACATTGACCTTTATGCTGAAGGTCAATGTGACCTTGACTGGTTGGCCTCAGCATCAGTTGGGACCATCTATAGCCTGTGTTGAATATCTGAACATACCAAATTTGAAGGACCTAAGCTAAACCTGTCTCCTTATTGTATCCATGGACAAGGTGTAGCCTTATGTCATACCTACCATGCATGTGCACAGCAGTTTACCTCCTCTGCTTGTAAGGTGGGGGTTAAAAATTGTCCCTTTTATCCATCATCTCTGCCTCACAAGTTGATGGATGCATACAATACTTTTTGGCAGGTATCAAAAAGCATGATGTAGGTATCTGTGTTTGAATATTGAGTACTATTGTTCATGATTTAGTAATTCCATCATGCACTTGGATGCCTTGCATGACTCACTTAGTTAGCAAGTTGGATTTGATATCATTCAAACTGAAACACTATTTTGATCCCAGCTGGCAGTGCTGATCATGTAGGAATGGCTGAGGCACTGCACATCCCCGTTTTAGTTCAGGTGAAACCAAGAACAGATATGACTGAAACACTGTTAAATAAAACAAAGCACCACATTCAGGTGCCAATGCTCAGCTGCAGATGATTGATTTTCAGTGAAATTTTCAAGTTGAAAATGGGGCATAACTCTGTCAAAAATATTTTGATGGTTACCTGCCCTTGTTGTATAAGTTCCCCTTTCGATAATTAACAACTTGTCCAAGCTTGAAGCATATATCTTCAGAAATATTATAAAATGTCAAAGTTTTCACATGGTGACAACGCCAGGATTCCGGCAATACCCCGACATTTTCATCGAAAACAGCCAAGCTAAAAATTTCTAGATGATTGTGCTGGACAGATGGTATGTGCTTCTAAGGAAAAAAGGCAATATTGCCTAAGCGCCCACCATTCGAAAAAAAGCAGATGGCTATGTAGCTCACTCGTTATCTTGCCAGGCTTGAAACCCAAGGGTTGTAGGTTGTATTTGTCAGAGGAATAATGTAACAGGAATGATTTTCCTCACTGCTGAATTTAGTACATGTATCAATAATTTTTAACTCTTTACTGGATGACAAAAATTTAGACTTTTCAAAATTGAAAGTGTTTGTGACAAATAAAGAGTTGCTCAAAATATGGAATTGAGTTGAAATCTGCCTCTAAAAGGGTATAAAACATTGTAGAAAAGACATAAAATGTAGGGTACCAGCATTTTATTCTTTTCCTAAATATTTTGAAAAGTTCCTCTCCTTGGGGTTGTCAAAGCTCAGGAATGTGCACTAGAGTTATATAAAAAGGCAGCTAGTAGTGTGGAAAGAGTATTAAACAAAATATTGGCAGATGAAACTCCGGGGACACATAGAATAGGTGCACTAAATGGCACATAGACATAATGTTGAAAATGGCGCTAAACAACACAGGTAGTTTACTGTAATTAAAACAAGAGCACCACATGCAGGTGCCAACACTCTGCTGCAGTTGCTTTTAAAATCATGTAGATTGGTTTTTCAGTGAAAATTGTGAGCCAAAAAGGGACATAACTGTGTCAAAAATATTTTGATGGTTATCTGTCCATGTTTCAAGTAAATGTCGACAGTAATAAATTAGATATTATCACATGTCAGTTTTTGCACCACCAAGACGATGCTGACAACAACAGTGCTACGACAATACCTCAACATATTCTTTGCAAACAGCAAATAAATAATTAAAAAATGGATTGTCTCCTTTAAGGTATTCTTTATTTCCAAATAAATCAGTGTTTTTTTAAGTCAATATATAATTAAAGGGAGATATCTAGATTGACTTTAAAACTTTAAATTGAGTATTTTTCTATTACTTTTCATGTATGAAGGACACAATGACATGACATATCTATGACCTAACTTCCCTGGATAAAGGTTGGATGATTTCAGAGTTGTAGGGAAATCATAGGGAATGTGACAGTGATATGTAGTCTAATTAGGTTTTACAATGAAATTCAAAAGTCCAAAAAATGTGCATAATAAAATAAAAAACTTAAAATACTAAGGCAACCTTTACTGTTAATACAAATCAGACACTAGCAAAAAGGATTATTAAAAAACAATTAAAATTTGACAAAAACTCTGGATGTCTCCTTTTTTACTTGTCAGTCAGGGCATATAATAAATCCCTATGTGTCCTGGCGAAATACTAAAATTTCATACAACTACATGAATTACCATGTCAAAATCAGTAATGAAACCAGTACCAACAACAACCATTATCAAAAGGTGTTCAACCTGTCCAATTTGAGTTTTCAGACAACAACTTGAACATGTCTCATAAAAAGAGATTTGACTTTGAATATGTATTTATCCCTTACACCATATACATGTATATATCGGTAATTTATCTACGTTCACACAACTGACTAAATTTTGAAACATTCTACAGTTTATCAAGATTTTACACCGTTTTTTTTTCTGTCTGGCTGTAATGATGTATCTTTAAGCCTTCCTGGTCACTGTCATCACAATGGTAAATGTAGCTTTGTTCACCCAATTAGTTCATACAATATCAGAATTTCACTTGTAGTGTTGTTTGTGCAAGTGATTCCAGTAAGATCCACATTTCACTAGCAGGAAAACTTTGACCTGTATTTACAGAGAAAAATAAAGTACACAAGGTCATGCACTTAACTCTTTATCAGATGACAAAATCTTAGGCAACTCCATTTGGAAAGCACTGTAGAGGACAAATTGACTGTTGCTCAAATGATGGAACTTTCCTTTAAAAAGGCAAAAAATATTGTGGGGAAAAAGACAAAATGTAGGTTACTGGCATTTTCTTCATTTCTCACAATGTTTTCATGAAGACAATCAACTGATTCTTCAGACGTTCTATAACCATATACCAAACAATCCCATGTTTTAACAACCAAACAGAACACCCTTTTTTTAAAATGGAAAAAGCTTTGAAACTGTTTTTTTTCTCCATTTCATACAATGTCAATTATCATTAAAAAAAAAAAAAAAAATGAACTGTTCCAAATCGAATCATTTGCAGGTGGTAGATGTTGTTCAAATTATGGTATTTCCTCGTTTCCTACTAAACGCCAGTAGAGTTAATAAATACAGATTAGTCCAAAGGTACTTTGGACAATTTTTTTAATGAAGCTTTAACCCTTTATAACACAATCCTGAGTTTTAATGACCAAAAGGAAAATGACTTTTAAAAACATTGTGGGAAAAGGAGAAAATGCTGGTAACCAGCATTTCCTCCATATGTCACAGTGTTTTATACAGTTTCAAAGACAAATGTCATTATTTGGGCATCATTTTACCAGTTGTCTGCAAATGCTTTTGATTTGGATCAGCCTAAAATTTTGTTGTTAGATAAAGGTTAAAGATCATTCTGGTTTTCTAACAACCCTTAAGGATCATTTATAAACATTTTTGAAAGAAGA
Organism: Tridacna gigas; assembly: GCA_945859785.2. Taxonomy (NCBI): domain Eukaryota; kingdom Metazoa; phylum Mollusca; class Bivalvia; order Cardiida; family Cardiidae; genus Tridacna; species Tridacna gigas. The sequence goes on along the minus strand of OX244040.2, from coordinate 59,757,120 downwards.
AAAAACTTGAAACAAGCATTATTTCTTCTCCCTCGATGTTTACTTCTCCATCAAAGACAAGTCCTATCATTTGAACAGCATTTAGTTTAATGTCTGCAAATTCTTTAACTTGGAACAGTCAAAGATTTTGTAACGTAAAGAATTAACTGTTACACCCCATTGGCATTTCAATACCTCCTACAACCAATGATTATCCTCTATTTATTGATCTTATTGGCGCTTAGAAGGAAATGAATTTATAAAACTTTTCGTGACTGTAAAAATATACAATTACTATACAAAATGTCCAATGCTTAAAAAAAGTTTGTCTAAACTGGGCTATTCTTGTTATAAGGTTCATCTTTTTTGGAAGCACCTGCAAAATAGATAGTATTTATCACATGAAAGGTTGATGTACTCTACCAAAACACAGTTTGCTTATTCATAGTTAATTGTTTTGCATGATCTCGCTACTTGTTAATGCTCTTAACCACTATTTTTGCAAAAGATAGTTAAAAGTTATTTTGGTGAAAAAAGACACTGAAAAAGTTTGACATAATATTTTAATATTAAAGTACATAAGTTTGATATATTCCTATATTGGCCAAGCTGTGCGTAATGAAAATTCTTCAGGTTTGCAAATGGCTTGGAGTATTACTGCATAGATAAGAAAGAGACAGATGGACAGAAACCACACCATGTCTGAAAAATGCCCACATCCACCCCCCCCCAAAAAAAATACATGTATCAACCAATTGCATTTTTTTGCAAAACTGCACACAGAAGTGGCAACCCTAAAAATTTGTCTTCTCTGGAACAGCTGTTCACAATCATGACCCCAAGTTTTTGTTTCTCCAGTTACACAAAATAATTCTGTCAATATACAATACAAAAGGGTCATTGGCCCTAAAGCGATCATCTGAGTAAAGTCACGTAGGATTGACAAAGCTGAAGAGATCCTGGTTGTAATGATGTAAAACACATTAGTGCTAGTGACCTACTTTTAAACAGACTTGAACTATTTTTAGTGATATCATTGCACAATTTCACATGGGACTACCTTTGACTACTAAAACAAGGCAACAATCTTGCAGTGGTGTGACACCTATATAAAACAGAACTTCAAGTCATGTTTTTGTAGCCCTATGGCTTAAACTGGGTATTAAAACAAGGCTAGATGAGCTGGAGAGAAAGCAAGGTCGTCTTCAAAAAGAAAGCCCATTTCTTTAACATGACACTTTTTGCGGGCAAGATCCTAAAAAATGGAAACTTTTAGCTCAGTGACCACTCCTCCAAAATCAAATATATCTCGGTGAAAGCTGAAAGAATTTAAAGGAAATAAAAGTATACTGTTCTGGACCCTTTTTTCTGTCTTATTAACCCATTTTCATTCATATACAATGGAAACATTGCATGAAAACTAACCAAATTCACCAACCCCTACCCCCCCTTGAAAAAAAAAAAAAAAAAAAATCTGAAATATGAATTTCCCCATTTTTTTAAATCTTAAATCTTCCATGAGGCCAGCCAAATGCAAATTTCTAAGCTTCTTATTCTTTGTTCGAGCATTATCAGTCAAAACGAGGGTGGAATACATGAAAGAACAAAAGTAGATGACCTAAATTGAATATGACGAACACAGACCTTCATCTTCATATAACACCAGTACTGCAAATTTACTTAAACATAGCTCCTTTTGACACACTGTTTTCATCTAGATCAGCTATCTTTGATGCAATCAGCTTTAAACCCTGATAGAAGCAGGCCCATTTTAAACATTCAGATGGCTGGAATTTATTACAAAAAAATATTGTATAACCAAGCCTAATTGGGCTTATCAGTACCTGTCTAATCAGACTAGTACATTGGGTAAATAGGTCACTGACTGGATGGATAGATTTAAGAAAATGACAGAGAAAAAAGTATAAAACACCATACTTACCCAGATTTACTCATAAGGAAAGAGGAAAAAGAACAATAGAGCTGTCCAGATACAGAATATGGGGGAAAATGAACTAAGTAGACAGAAAAAAGGAGATGTACTTAAGCTTGTTCCAGAAAAGAAATTTATTTTCACCAAGAAGAAAGAAATCACCTGAATATTCCCAACAAACAGATGAAAAAACTGTAACACCTCCAGTCACAGACAGCTCGCCAATCACTGATGATATCACAGCCACTGGGAAGCAGTACAACCTTTGGTCACAGTGCCTGAAAGAGACAGAGAATGATTTTAGAAGGAATCGCAACAACATGGGGAAAATGCTGGAAACCATCAACACTGTTATCAAACAGCATTCAGGTAGAAAATGTGGGAAGATGATTTAGTCTGCAAGACTGAACATAAACTTGGCAGGGCATGTAGATATGGATCACAGATGAAGAAGATGTATGACAGAAATACCCAAAATAATGCGGGCATCTATCAATTCCAACCTAGCCGAGGCTTTGCTGGACACACCCATGGGAATTTCAAGAGCTGGATGCTTGTTCAGTCAATAAGACAGGCGGATCCATACCACGTAGCTGCTACTCCGCAGAGAAAAACAAGAAATGCCAATTTCAGTATAGGGATATTTCCCATTGGTACCGAAAAAGAGAGACAGACAGCCAGAGTAACTCTAGCGAGGGACATCAAACCAAGATCTAATGCTAAAATAGAAGAAATGGCCAGCAGGGTAAAATGGGATATAAGTCTAATGCTAAGACACTACCTTCAATCAGGAACGCCACTGTTGAATGTTGAATGAACTGCAGTAACTGACCCATAGACCTTCTGGCCTGCTAAGGGGAAGGTGCCAGCTGCTAGTGGCATGAAGTCCAATGCCCTAGTCCTACAAAAATAACATTATTAACAAGAGGGCCATGATAGCCCTGTATCGCTGCACTGCCTTTTAACTCTTTACCATACAATCCCGAGTTGTAATGACCCCGAGAAAGAAAGCTTTTGAAAACATCATGGGAAAAGAAGAAAATGCATGTAACCTTTCCTATAACAAATTTCAATTATGGAATCTCATCTCTTATGTCGTCTGCAAATGCTTTCCAAATATGACTAGTTTAAATTTCTGTTGTGTGGTAAAGAGCTACACAAAATTTTAATGTATCATACGCTTAACCGAAGAAAATAATAAAAAAAAAAAAAAAAAACAGCCTAACCCTATCCCTCACCCAAACAACAATATTTTTTTCAAATGCAAATATGATGTCAATGAATACAAGCAGAGCTAATCAAGTTTCATTCATACAAACTAGAACTGTCACAAAAGGGACAAATATCCCCCACCAGCAACTTGTTCCTGAATCAGCACAATCAGAGATCGGAGATGATTTTGAACACAAAGTTCATCCCTGACTTTGATCTTTGATCCATGTGACCCAAGAACAATGGGGCTCCTCCTTGGGTCATGAGCAACACTTCTTGTAAAAAGCTTCAGGGTCCTAGGTCAAATGGCTTTTTAAGTTGGAGCATGGAAACCATTTTCTGACAAAGTTTACCTGTGACCTTTGACCCATGCAATCCAAAAACTAAAAGGCTCCTCTTTGGGTCATGAGCAACACTGGTATAAAGTTTCAGGGTCCTAGGTCAAACTGCTTTTGAGTTAGAGAACAGAAGCGATTTTCAAACAAAGTTTAACTGTGGCCTTGACCTTTGACCAATGCCAGCCAAAAAGAAAAGGGCACCTCCTTGGGTCATGAGCAACACTTGTATAAGGTTTCAGGGCCCTGGGTGAAACTGATTTTTAATTAGAGCATGGGAACGATTTTAAAACAAAGTTCACCTGTGACCTTGACCCTTGACCCATGTCACCCCAAAACAATAGGGCGACTCCTTGGGTCATAAGCAACACTTGTAAGTTTCAGGGTCCTAGGTCAAACGACTTTTGTGTTAGAGCACGGAAACGAAAAGGTGGACGGATTGGCATACAGATGGACAAGCAGACAGATAGGCATGGTTAAACCAGTATATGCCCCTCTACTTTGTAGGTGGGGGGGTATAAATATCAGAGTACTATAACAAAAAGTGGGGTCCTGTGTGGCTCATTATATAGGTAAAGTGTAGGACTTGTGACCTGGAGGCTTCCAGTTCGAGCCTCACTGGATTCATTGGTTTTTTTCCTGGGAGTGTCCTTGGGCAAGACACTTCAGGGCCCTAGCCTAGTATTGATGACCTGTTACTTGTTAACACAACTTACTGTTAACTTACTGTTCCCGGATCATTGGTAAGTCTGTGACTTCTAGAGATCCATCTATTTTCATTGATTTGGTTGTTTGATGCAACTTGGGAGTAGCATAGTGGCTCAAACTTGGAAGGATGATGTTTCCAAAAACTGTTTAGCCGATTCTTGAAAGAATTAATACTTGGGTCATTTACTATTTCATGTGTCAAACTGTTCCATGGGTCGACCACCCTTATACTGAAGCTATTCCTAGGTAACATGCCACTGAAATTATTGATTTGGTTGTAAGTTCTACAGAAAGGATTTCAATATAAAGGCAGGTACTTTCTAGTTCATAATCTAGTCTAAAGTTAAACTCTTAATTGTCATGTTGTTTCCTTATCATCATAGAATATGGACACTTAAGATATACTGTTTACACTGTATTTGAGATCTAGTTAGGCTGTAAAAAAAATACAGTAGTAGCCTACTTACTATAGTTACAGCCCCCCCCCCCCCCCCGCGTCCAACAAGCAGTCTGGCACCTTTTGCTTCAATGCTAGTTCATGACCAGTGCAAGTCATGGCTTTCAATTGGCCTTCGTCCAGTAAGTCCAATAAGTAAGTGCTCCTGTAAAGAAAATGTTCTAGATTTACCACTGTTAAAACTTTCTTCCAGATTAATACGAAATATTGATACATGATGTGTATTCAATAACGTATATAGTCAATACAAAAGTGGCTAGCAATCGCTATTAGCATGAAACTTCTGGTCGAATACATGTATTCAGCGTTAACTGCCATTCGGTGGGTTGTACAGGTTCGAAACCCTGCCTGGCGCGGATCTCTTGGAGCCCAGTATCCGTTCTTACTCACACCAGGTACCACTTCAATTTGGTACAAACATTTACCATTTGCATGCAACTCGGATATAAATAAATTGGTACCCGTTGCCTTTGCCGTAAAGGTCTATTGAAGCGTAAAGGCAGGCTACCAGTTCAATGTATGAATACAATGCGTGCCCTTAACTCCGGTATCTCCAGGCATACACCGGTACATTTTACAGGCCGGAACTACTTTGAAATCAAACGCCCAGCCATTGTGATTTTAACCGAACAACCTTTTTAGTTTCATGATGTTTTGCACGATCTTTTATCGTAATGTTCAACTTGAATTTTTATTACATGTATATTCCATCAAGAAAGATATCATTCTGATCATAGATTTATATATATGAGGCTCTTTATCTCAGAAATTATTTGCGTTCTGTATTAAAAAATTAAATATAGAATTCTTTAAAAAAAAATACAATTGGACATTAAAGCTATTTAATTGAGCGGCAAGGAAGTTTATTTTGCGCATCGAAAGAAATGGGATCCAAGAATTGAAAGTTTCGAAAGCAAGTTGATGATGGCCAGTATTTTCCTACCCTTGTCTTAGATTTATCTCATAAAAAATAAACTTCTTTGTTTCCTTTTCAGAGTTTGGCTAGGCTATATTTTTGGGATGTCAGACACACTAAGACCATTTAGTCCCCTTAAAATTTGGGTGAGACACAGACCTGTATTTCAGTGAGACACTTAGACCCCTTTTTCCTAAGATATTATACATGTTTATTGATAGTATTGGTTGTAAATCTTGTCTCGCAGTATAAAATAAGTATTTTGACTTTTGAGGCCATAATATAAACAGAGATAGTTGATAAAATGATTTTGAATTACCAACAAGCAACAGAAAGGACCAATAAACACACAGGTATATTGTTAGATTATTCTTTAAAGTAGTTGGTTCTTTCTTCCAAATTATGCTTTTTATCTATTTGCAGACAGCAATTTCAGTGTGGCTCAAGTGGTGCAATTTTTCTTTGATTGGGTAGAAAACATTGTTACTAGCATTTTCTCCTTTTCCCACAATGTTTTCAAAAGGCTTCTTTCCCAGGGGCGTTAAAAGGCGGCATTGTGTGCCAATGCTTTGGATTTGACTGTGTCCAAATTTTTATTGCCTGGTAAAGGGTTAAATCCTTACCACACAATGCCGACTTTTAATGACCCTTTGGAAGAGGCCTTTTGAAAACATTGTGAGAAAAGGAGAAAATACTGGAAACCAACCTTTAATAGATTATGAGACATTGTGAGAAAATACTGGAAACCAGCATTTTCTCCTTTCCTCACAATGTCTCATAATCTATTAAAGGCAAGTTTCATCATTTGAGCCACATTGAAATTGTGATCTGCAAATGCTTTGAATTTACTTTGGCATAATCGTTTTTATTTTATTTTTTTTTTGAGTCGCCTGGTTCCATAGCAACCAGGCTCTCATTGTTATCATCCTGATCTATGGGGTGACGTAAGCATACCTCCGGCCTTATACTGCTTCCTGTCCCAAGTTCCGGTTTACGAGATAAAACATAGTTTTCTAATTATTCGGTGAACAACCCAGTTTTTTTCTGTTGTAAATAATTTACAATTGTGCCTTCGTGATAATGAATATGTCTATAAAGACTGAGCTAGCTGTTTAACGGTTCAAACCTTTGAAACAATAATTTCGTCCACAAGGGTACACGTTAGCCTTTTGCTTACACAGACAAAAAAATAGCGCATTGCGTATATATGTAGAAATAGCTGTCGTGAACTAAACAAGTCTGCGGACACGCTGAAAAATCTTCGACTACAAGCGTCTTTTCTACGGCACACTTCTATTTGTGGACAATTCTCAGTGAAAACTGTTTGATAATTACCCATTAGAAGTACACTCTAACTCTTACAATCGGTCCCTAACTGCAAGTCTTATTTCAATTCAACACCCAACCTATGATCAGACAGAGAAAGGTGATACCGAGTTAATATGGAAGCTTTCAATTGCTATTTTTCCCAACAGTAGGCTAATGTTTTTTAACAAATTTATAACGGCTTGGAATGGTTGCGTTGCCTTCTTAGACATTCTTACACGTTGCCTCTTCCCAGCTTTTTATTCTAGACCTTAGATACTTTGCACAACCATATTCTAGGTGCACCAGAGATCGTACATAGCGTATGCAATTCGCACGGTTCTAGGCTGTACCAAGTCATCGCTTTGCAGCATTCGGCATACCTCGGGTGATCTGGTAATCAAATCCCTCGGCTGTATCACGTAGCTTGATATGCACCTACACGGTACATTTCGCACATCTCCGGAAGCACGCCCCTTTACCGTTATTGAAATTGTAAGGCTCCTCTTAAAAACGAAAACATGAGTAAATTTTCTGTCGTTATCTTTCTAAGAATATTTCAGCCGGCAAACAGTTTGTACATTCAATTTTTAGCGTGGCTTATCAATTCCGTTGGGAGCTTTCATCGACAGATCGATAGAAGTGAATATTTTCACCGTGGTTGTTCATGTCGTTGCTAAGCGATCTACAGGGGCGCCGCCATGTTTAAGATCATGTGATTGGTAGTTCAAAATGGAAGCCTCCTTTATACAGACGAGGTTAGATGTAGCTACGGAATCGGCCGAGTTGTGACGAGTGGCTTTGCAGGTGCTTTCTGAAATGTAGCTGTGCGACAAATATAGATCCTGTAATCAAGTCACGTATAAACGTCATTTGCACCACGGAAATCTTTATAAATTTACATATTTATGAATCAGTCGCTGAACCGGCCTTTACTTTCAGCGTACACCGACCTATGCAGAGAGAGTGCTTTGAAGTTTACTATCTTTAATTGTTTTTCGTTCATAAAGACGGGCGAATTTGTTAAAGTCTGCTTTTTTTTTTCTTTTTTTTTTTTCTCAATGTGCGATTAACCTAGATCTAGTATTTATGAAACAACAATTTATAAGTGCGGGTGCTAGAACGCAAGCTGCTTTCGGAACTGCCAAAATCTGAATTCACACTACGCAGTTCTAACAACCAGCAATCTGAGAAGTTGACTTTTTACTCCACTGTAATTCAAATATAATAGAACAGATCAATTTTAACCCACTCGAACAACAAGTTCTTTATTGGAGTGTTTGTAATCTTGTAAAGGGTTGTTGTAAAGGGTAATAAAGCGAATCGCAAACATTTAATTTACACCAAAGCAATATACATGTAGATCTCTACAATTTTCGATTGGTGTGGAAGCACTATTAATCCCTGGGACGTTATAAAACGCAAAGTTAAAAGGCCGATGATCATGCTATTGGGTTATGGATTTTCTTGAGTTGTAGCAGCCACATTCTTAGAGTCCATTGCTGGTCAAAACCTCAACCCGCACAACAACAAAATCAAATTATTTCCAAAGGACAGGTAGATTACTGAGTCAAATATTTGTGTGTGCTCCAAAGGCTACAGTTCAGTCCAATGATCATGAAATTGCCCGGCTGTTTGTCTCAATAATATTTTTGACAAAACTGAATATAGGTCACCTGGGGTTAAAAGAAAAAGGTTGTCACTAGGTCAAATCAGATGAAACCGTAATAGAGCTGTAGAATCCATTTATGTTCAGTCTAATACTCATGAAACTTTGTCAGACTACTTAGATTAGATATGAGGGAGTTGCAAGGCGACTCTCAGGACTATCAGTCCTTTGATTTTCTTTCCCGAAAGATTAAAAAGAAATTAAAGGACTGATAGTCATGAGAGTTCCCTGGAGGGTAATGGGTTAGAAGATTTCACCCTGTTTTGTTCAAATCTATTAAAAGCATTCAAGATACAAAATGACTTAACCATAAGACAGTACTATATGCAAGCACATTTCTACGTTGTCATCCTAAAATTACAAACATTAATGTTAAAAGTTACGTGAAAAAAAATGTGGTGAGAACAACAGGAACAGGTTTAAAAAGTTCAGTCTCTTACCCCGGGTGACTTCATTTAAAAATGGTTTTCGAAAGGTACAATCAACATAAAAAAAGTCATTTCGTTGAAATGATATCCCCCCCCCCCCCAAAAAAAAAACTTTTTTGATAGAAACATAATTATAAGAGGCATTGTGTTTTGCATGTAAATGGATTTTTTTGTTATTGGTAAAAATATACATTAAGCCCCATTTTTCCATGACAAGGCATTACATTACAAAAAGTATATCGGCGGACTATCACGAGGAACATATGTATGAAGTTTCATTAACTTTCGTCAACGATTTTAGAATATACCTGTCTGGGTGGACGGAAGATTGGACGGACGAACGGACAGACAACATGAAAACTATATCTCCCCACCCCGAAATTCAGCGGGGCACAATAACTGTCGAAGGTCCATCAATATTTACAGTCCCCTCCCTAGCTTAATAATGCCTGTAAAGAATGTGGACAAAAATTAGGATTTTAAGTTGATAAAAATGTTTTTCTAGCGCAGAATCTGGGTGACTTAACTTACATGTATATATCTTAATTCTTACACATATTGCTAAAACAAACATTCTAAATAATTTCAGTGGAATAGAGCTTACATTTTCTCTCCAGATTTAGAGCAAGTTGTTTTTGTATGACACAAATTTTCAAAAATTGGACCATGGGCTTATACATATATCGGTTAATTTGAGTTATTGTCCTTTCCAAATACAGGATGCTAGATATGAAATTTGGGTATAATTGCTTATACAGTTTCAGAGGCGGTGATTTTGAAATGGTACTACTCAGTTCTGAAGCTTCTGCGAAGTTTATAGAAACAGAGTAGAACCACTTGAACAATTTTACAAGAGGACCATTTAGGCAACATTAGTATGGAACTCAACTGAACTTTGTCTTATGGTATCGGATCTAGTGACCTACTTTTAGACCAAAAATGCCCTTTTGCAACTCACCCATATCTAATCTAAGCAGTCTGACAAGTTCCGTGAGTATTGGACTGAACATAAATGGATTCTACAGCACTAGATTTATTACGGTTTCGTCTGGTTTGACCTAGTGACAACCTTTTTCTTTTAACGCCCGGTGACCTACATTCAGTTTTGTCAAAAATATTATTGAAACAAACAGGCGGGCAATTTCATGATTATTGAACTGAAATAGAGCCTCTAGAGCACACACAAAATTTGACTAGGTAATCTACCTGTCCTTTGGAAATAATTTGTTGTTGTCCGGGTTCAAGTTTTGTCCACAGAGGACTCTAAGAATGTGTCTGCTACAGCTCAAGAAAAACAGCCTAACTCAATAGCATGATCATCAGCCTTTTAACTTTGTTTGCGTTTATATATATAAAACGTCCAAGGAATTAGTACTGCTTCCACACCAATTGAATATTGTAGAGATCTACATGTATATTGCTTTGGTGTAACCTAAATATTTGCGATTCGCTATATTACCCTTTACAATAACCATTTACAAGATTACAAACATTCCAATAAGAACTTGTTCGGGTGGGTTAACATAGGTCTTTTCTATTATATTTGAAATAGAGTGTAGTAAGAAGTCAAGTTCTCAGATTGCTTGTTGTCAGAACTACTAGTTTCAAGTCGAATTCCCGTGTGAATGAATTCAGATTTGCATTCTAACACCCGCACCTATAAATAGTTGTTTCATAAATACTAGATCTAGGTTAATTGCACATTGAAAAAAGACAACAGCAGACTTTGACAAATTCACCTCTTTAAAAACGAAAAACAATTGATTAAGCACAGTAAACTTTAAAACACCCTCTCTCTGCATGGTTAGGTGAAGCGCTAGGTCGGTGTACGCTGAAATTAAAGGCCGATTTAGCGACTGATTCATAAATATGTAAATTTATAAACAATTCCGTGGTGCAAATGACGTTATACGTCACGTGATTATAAGATCTATATTTTTCCCACAGCTACATTCCAGAAAGCACTTGCTAAGCGATGATTTGGTACTGCCTAGAACCGTGCGCATTACATACGCCATATACAACCTCTGCATATGCACCTAGAATATGGGTGTGAAAGTATTTAAAGTCTAGAATAAAAAGCTCTGAAAAAGCAACGTGTAAGAATGTCTATGAAGGCCACGCAACCATTCCAAGTCGTTATGAATTTGTTAAAAAATTAGCCTACTGTTGGGAAAGATCTCCATTGAAAGCTTACATGTTATCTCTTTCCGATCAAAGGTTGAGTATTGAATTGAAAAACAAAACAAAAAAAACTTACAATTAAGGACAGATTGTAAGATTTAGAGTGTACTTCTAATACGTAATTATCATACCAATTTTACTGAGAATTGTCCATATAAAGAAGCGTGCCGTAGTAAAGACGCTTATCGTCGAAGAGTATTTCTCAGCGTGTCCGCAAACTTGTTTAGTTCACGACGGCTATTTTTAAATACATATGCACTATTTTTAGGGATAATGTCTGAGTAAGCCATATCTATCTTGTACCCTTGTGGACGAAATGATTGTTTCAAGAGTTTGAACCGTTAAACAGCTAGCCCAGTCTTTATGGACATATTCATTATCACAAAGGCACAATTGTAAGTTATTTACAACAGAAAAAAAAAAACTGGGTTGTTTACCGAACAGTTAAAAAACTGTGTTTTATCTCGTAAACCGGAACTTGGGACAGGAAGCAGTACAAGGCCGGAGGTATGCTTACGTCACCCCATAGATCAGGATGATAACAATGAGAGCCTGGTTGCTACGGAACCAGGCGACTCAAAAGTGCTTTTCTGTTGTTTGGTAGAGAGGCTGGTTTTTCGGAATCCTGGTTAAATCTATCGGCGACATTCACGTGAAAATAGGTTTTCGGAATGGATAATTTTAGTTTTCTGTTCAGGGTATATTATGAAATTTATGAAACAATTACCTTATTGATGATACCCACATGATTCTTATCTGCAACTTTAATCCGTTTCGAAATAATTAATCTATAATCCAATCTTTTTTTGTTTAAACGTAAAGGCCGTAACTTTGTCCGACCCATTTGTTTATATGACGCGCTATACTGCATTTTGATTGGCTGATATGACCTGTCAATCACAGTCGACAGAAAGGTCAATTAACTAGACTAGGGATATATAAACATAAGGACCATAAATTAATGTACAGGGATATCCCTTTTTCACCATTTGAATTTATGTTTGTCTGTCCTTTGAGTTCCCCTGTCCTTCTATCTTTCCATCTGTCCCTGTTTCCATTCTTTCAGCCATTACTAATATAATCAGTCCATTCATCTTCAACCGCCGTGATATAACTAAAATAATCTTGATAGTCTTAGTAAATCAAGAAAACCTCGTTGATCTGTTTATTAGTGGGTTATCTGTAGGATGTTAAACAGATGGGGGGATTTAAACGACCTGTTTGTTAGGAACATAGGTCGGTAAAGTCCCCAAGTCTGGGTTACGTCTATAAATCTGATGCCTATTAAAAGAAATGAATGAAAATTTGTACATGAAAAGAGCTTATCATTGTCTGAATAAATCTAGAAATCCCCGTTGATCTGATCAATGGTGGGTTATCTAGAGGATGTTAAACTGTTTAGGGGATTTAAACAACCTGCTTGCTAGGAACACTGGTCGGTGAAGTCCCCCAGTTAAGTTTACGTCAACAAATCTGATGCCTATCAATAGAAATGAATGAAACTTTGTACATGAAAAACGGCTTATCATAGTCTAAATAATTCCAGAAAAACCCGTTGATCTGTTCACTGATGTTTATCTGGAGGATGTTAAACTGTAGGGGGATTTCAACGACCTGTTTGCTAGGAATAGTGGTCGGTGAAGTTCTCCAGTTAGGGTTTCGTCTATAACTCTGATGTCTATGAACAAAAATGAATAAAACTTTGTACAATAAGAGAGCTGATCATAGTCTAAATAATCGAGAAAACCCCGTTGACCTGATCATTGGTATGTTATCTGGAGGTTGTTAAACGTTTGGGGGGAGATTTAAACGGCCTGTTTGCTAGGAACATTGGTCGGTGAAGTCCCCCAGTTAGGTTTTCGTCTATTACTCTGATGTCTGTGAACAGAAATGAATGAAACATTGTACATGAAAAACAGGTTATCATAGTCTAAATAATTCCAGAAACCCCCGTGGATCTGTTCATTGGTGTGTTATCTGGAGGATGTTAAGCTGTTGGGGGGATTTAAATGACCTGTTTGTTAGGAACATTGGTCTGTGAAGTTCCCTAGTTAGGGTTACGCCTATGAATGTGATGCCTATGAACAGAAATGAATAAAACTTTTTACACGAAAAAGAGCTTATCATTGTCTAAATAAATCCAGAAACCCCCGTTGATCTGTTCATTAGTGGGTTATCTGGAGGATGTTAAACTGTTGGGGGATGTAACCGATCTGTTTGTTAGGAATATTTGTCTGTGAAGTTCCTCAGTTAGGGTTTCGTCTATAATTCTGATTCCTATGAAAAGAAATGAATGAAACTTTGTACATGAAAAGAGCATATCATATTCTACCGAAATCAGAAACTCCCGTTTAATGTTCATTGGTGGGTTATCTGTTAGGTGTTAAATAGTTAGGGGACTCAAACGACCTGTTTGTTAGAAACATTGTTAAGTGATGTCAGCAGTTAGCGCGTAAATAACTTTGATGCCTATGAACAGAAATGAATGAAACTTTGTACATGAAAACAGCTTATCATAGTTTATCATAGCCTACATAAATCCAGAAAGTCCCGTTGAGAGCTGTTCATTGGTGGGTTATCGGGGGGGGGGGTGCTTACCTGTTGGGGGACTCAAACGGTCTGTTAGTAGTGTGTCTACAAGTGTGGCAAGGCCATCTTGGAAGGATATGCTTGAGTAATTTCAAGATGGCTGCCCAATTCAAGATGGCCACCGTGCCAGTGGCGCGGCCATCTTGAGAAGGAGCGCTTGGTTGGTTTCAAAATGGTGGTTTTATTCAAACCCTTTGTTGGGTATAGCATTACATGTTCTTAGATCGATAAGCGTTGGCGGTAGTTTTTTCAAAAGTTGAATATTTGAATCGATAAAAGCGTCGTCTGCTAGTGATCAGTATTTTCAATGTTTTCACATGAAATTTCAAGAGAGAAAAGACGTTGAACGTAAAATGGAGCACATTGAAAATGACAAAATTTTAGAGTATTCAAGGATGATTTTAAATTGGGAGATTTTCGCATTGCATCTCGGCTTTAACATGGACCAGATTAATGCTTTAGCTGATAAGCGCGAAAGAAATCTTGAATTCTTGTACTTTGTATTACTTCGCAAATGGTTCGATGTTGTTGCAAAGTACGAGTCCAATTATATATAGAATATATGAAATCAAAATATGATCTCATCAGCAATGTCATAGAATCGCTTGTTATCGAAAAATCAACTGGAACACTTTCAAACTCTGTCTATAATTCTGATTCCTATGAAAAGAAATGAATGAAACTTTGTACATGAAAAGAGCTTATCATATTCTACCGAAATCAGAAACTCCCGTTTAACTGTTCATTGGTGGGTTATCTGTTAGGTGTAAAATAGTTAGGGGACTCAAACGACCTGTTTGTTCGATTAAGCTATCTGAAACACCCATTTCGACGTACCTATCAACAGCAATATACCACAGAGGTATTTAAAATCAAGAGTAGATTAATCAAACAAGGTGTACCGCTTTACAAAATAATTGACCTCAAAAATGAACCCATTAAAGGATTTATAAATGAGAAGGTAATGTTGAAAATTGAAAAGGATGAAAACTGTTTATGGTTTATAGAAAAGATTTTTGAAAAAAGAAAATCTAGAGGAAAAATTCAGTATTTTGTTAAGTGGGAAGGTTTTCCTTCTTCATTTGATTCTTGGGTGAATGAAGAGCAGATTAAAGACAAGTAAAAATGGAACGCTTTTTATATATTAAAGATAGTGATAGTAATGGAATCTTTCAAGACAACTCCCCTTACAAATTTCAGGTGCAACTAAATTTTCCATTAACATTTGATGATTTTTGGAAAGTTTCATTGTGTGAGATAAGTTTACAAGTAAACACAAAAACTCATTTGAAGAATTTGAATGACACTTTATACATTTACTGTAACATATGCAAAGAAAGTGTTGTTAAGTGTGGAGAATACAGTCTTTTAAGACGTGTGAAAAAAACCCAACAAATGGTTGGCATTATATTTTCGACACTCAGTTTTATCTATCTCTTAAAAAAACTGAGTTTCGAGATTTAGAATTTGTTATAAAAACTGGTGAGGACGAGTACGCATCATTCTTAGAGTCACCTTCATATATTACACTTCAGTTTAAGCGTTTTCCAGCTTCATTGAACTCATGAGTAATTTATATGTTGGAAATCCAAATGTTTGGATAACTTACTTTAAAAAAAGCATCAAACGAAACACGATAATTTTCCCCCTCAAAAAGACAGTGCTTGTGATTTGTCTGTTAATGCCGTCTTACCTGCAGAGTAAACTGTCGAACAAGCCAAAAGTGAAGTAAAACGAGGAGAATATAATCTGTCTGGTGTAGGAATTACAAATCAGATGACGCAGACGAAGGAGGACGTCAAATCAGCTTAGACCATCTCTGAAAAAGAGAAAAATAAATAAGAAAAGAAAAGCTGTAAAATCAAAGTAAAGAGGTGTTGGGAAGAATAAAAAAGTAAAAGGCATACAATTAAAGTGAAAAGGTTATGGAAAGGAAAAAAAGGTCGAAAGGACTGAAAGATATTTTTGCTAAATAAAATGTCATATTTCACAAAAGACAGCTTCACAGAGGGCATACCAGACGACTTATTATTGTTTGATTTACCACCAACACAAGTAGCAGTTAATGATGTATATTATCAGGAAGTTCGACCTTTATCACAGGTTTCAGAGGACACTCCTATTGAGTTTCTCATTAGCGGACAAAATGCTATGAACTATTTGGATCTTAAAGGAACTCAGATATATGTTAAATTGAAAGTAACAAACCCAAATGCGATTGAAAACATAATTTTACCGAACAGACCGTTAAGCAACCTAGAACTAGAAGATGCAGCAAAAAGATTAAAGATTCCTTCTTTTAGAGGGGTATTTCTGCGAAACACTCTACCAAAAAAGTGTAGAAAAAAGGAATACGGTATACTAAACCTTGATGACACAAGTGGGCCTGGCACACATTGGGTTGTTTGGTATAAAAACGGTAAAACTAAAATTTATTTTGACAGTTATGGTATACAACCGCCTATTGAAATTCAGGAGTATTTGATGAGTCCAATACATTACAATAGTGATCAATTACAACCGCTGGGCAAGTATTTTGCGGCCATTTATGTTTGTATATTCTTAAAGAGCTGGGTTTGGGTAATAAATTTCAACAAGTGCTAAATAAACTTTTTTGGTAATAAAAAAAAATGCCTGTTGATAAATTTGGAAGAATGGATGATGTAGGTAAAACAAGCGGTGATGGTGTGTCACTCGCTTACATAAATAATATTTTTTTATGTAAAGATGGAACAACCACCGTTACCGGTTCTATAAATATGAGTGGTAATACATTAACGAGGGTTAGTAATCCGGTAAATCCTCATGATGTTGCCACTAAAAATTATGTTGACGCTAATGCAAGTCTGTTAGATGAAAACGGAGGATACCAGATGACTGGGTATTTAAACATGGGTTTTAATAAAATAAAAAAATCTTGCTTCACCAACAGAACCGAATGAAGCTGCTACTAAAAGTTATGGGGATAGTAGCGGCAAAGCAATAGTACAACAACAAGACGGCACTTTTTCCGCTGTTGCAGATATGAATATGCGGGGGTATACTTTAACGAATCTTATAGATCCCGCAGACCCACAAGACGTTGCAACTAAAAAATATGTAGATGTTGCCAATCGAGCCTTTGTTTACGGATCTGAAGAATATATAGCAGTTGGTGACGTTTCTATGGGTGGCCGGGGAATTTCCAACGTTTGAACGCCTTTAGAAAACCAAGAAGCCGCAAATAAGTTTTACGTAGATTTTAGCATAGAAAACGTTAAAAGTTATTCAGGAAGCGGTGTAATATTAAAAAACCCAGAAGGAACCTTTTCTGTCGTTAGCGATATCGACATGAATGGCAAATCTTTAAAAAATATTGCAGACCCGAAGGATCCACAAGACGTGGCAACTAAGGCTTACGTAGATGCTAATAAAGTAATAGCGCCGACACTTTTGGCCCTAAACCTATTATAACCGTGATGGCCAAAGAAAATGGCCCAATAGGAAACGGCAATTATGAGTTCATTTGGCAATGGTAATTCAGGCAATGACCATGGTTTGGGGGGTAACTGTATGAGTGTGTCGGGCAGAATTATAAGAGGTAGTTTAGCGATTGTTAAAGATTCCCTTAATATACCAGAAGAGGTAAAAGTTAATATTGTGGTAAACGGAATAGAGCAGGTTGATTACTCTATTATTAAAAAGAAAGATGAAACTTGTAGCTGTGCAGTTTTTCCTAAACCACTCGAAATAAAGCAATGCGGTATCATAAACTTTATCTCAAGATCAGACAATCGTAACGTGCGTCACGCTTACATATCCATTTTGATAGAGTTAGACTTGTAAATAGAGAATAGATGGTTGGTGTCTTGGATGGGTTAAGTTTATCGGGCAAGGCGGAGGAATTTATCTGGTGAGCCGAAGGCGAACCGGATAATTTCTGGAGCCGAGCCCGATAAACTTAACCCATCCAAGACACCAACCATCTATTCTATTTATCCTGTCACGCACTGTAAATGAACAAAACAAAACAAAAAACAAACATGATACAAAGACCGTACCTTTTATTCAATATCTTATGGTACTGATACCATAAAATTCCCGAGCCGAGCCTGACAAACTTTCCTTCAATCAAAGACACCACTGTCTATTCTTCAAATTTTCCAATCCACGACACTATTCTGTTTGTCCTGTTTCACATTCACAAACATAAATTCGACTAGATAGAATATTTCGCTCGAAATTAAGGCACGTATTGACATCTTTCGCACTATGAAAAAAACACACTTGTATGGCGAACTGTGCAAAGCGCTTTTGGTATGCAGCTGTAATAATGACGTCATGAATAATATGGACTACGTCATAAACGTGACGTAAACCCTCGGAAGAATGTTGTGGCGAAGAATTCTATTTTATTTTAAATAATAAGAAAAATCAACATGTGTATCGAATTTTAAGCGATAATTTTACTTTGAAATATTGATTTCGTGTACCGGCTTCTAAAAAAGGAGTTCCGGCTGGTCACATGACCAACTAGCCTAATAAACCTTGATGACCAACTGACATAATAAACCTAGTCACGTGGTCAAGTGACCGTATATCACCAAGTTTATATGACCCCCTGTTATACGGTGGAATTTATAGGAGGTGACAGGATAAAAATATTTAACCCGGTAAAGGGTTAAATATTAATTTTATCTAATATGCTATCACTTTAGTTGTCTTCTTCCTCTTCATTTTCAGTGTCACTTTCATCATCAGAACCTAACCCTGCTAAAGAACAGAGAGGTTGGGGTTTTGGAAGGGCTTTTCTAGTAGGTGGTTGAGCATATTTTTTATTTATGATAACCTCAAAAAGACTTGTTCGTACTTTAACTTTAGATGTATTAATATAAATATCCTCTATATCTATATAAGCAATTACTTTACACGTTTTTTTAACAAAAGAAAGAG
Organism: Tridacna gigas; assembly: GCA_945859785.2. Classification (NCBI taxonomy): domain Eukaryota; kingdom Metazoa; phylum Mollusca; class Bivalvia; order Cardiida; family Cardiidae; genus Tridacna; species Tridacna gigas. The sequence continues at coordinate 59,738,473 of OX244040.2, read as the reverse complement.
GATCTATTTTTACTAGATCATTAACATCTTTATCTTTTGAATTATCTTTAGAATTAGATTTTCTGTAAAAATTAGTGTCTATGGTAATTTTTTCAAGCTTATTATTATCTTCATAAAATTTACAATGTTGTAGTTTTAGAAACAAAATAAGGCTTTCATTGCTACTTATAAGAATTTCTAAATCATTAAAGTTATTTTGCTTCTTCTTTTTTCTAGCTTTGGGGGGGGGGCTTCTTTTTGTAAAAATTCTGTAATGTTTTCTAATGTTTTCTTAAACTTTATTTCTTTTTCAGTTGGGTTTTCTTGATCGTAAACACATAACAGACTCATATAATGTTCTGTTGGAGGTTTTTCATCATAACCCTTCACACCATAAGAAAACAATGAAGGAGTACGAATACGTAGTTTATCTATTTCCCCATTAGGATACTCATATTCAATCTTCATTATTTGAAATTTATATTTTTGGTTTGTTTCTGCTTTATTAAGAATTATCTTTTCTATATCAAAATCTCTCGGTTTTATGAAATTGTATTCTTGTGCCATATTTTTATTGTAGTAATCTTTTTCTTTAAGTCAATTTTTTTTTCTTAGATCAAACAAACAAACACAAAAATTACATCGTAATCTGGAACAATTTGTGTGGTATGTAATTTATTTAAACAACACATCTTGAACATTCTAATGAGGATATATCTTCGACTTTTTCTACCGCTTCTCCTCTATAAAAATACAATCCTTTGCATCCTAATTCCCAAGCTTTATAATGAATATTATGTATTTCTTTCTTTGAAGCAGATGGATTTATAAATATATTTAGAGATTGACCTTGACAGATATATTTTTGTCTGTCAGAAGCATATTCTATAATTTTTAACTGATTTATTTCTTTAGCAGTCTTGAATATTTCTTTAATATTTTCAGGAATATCTAATTGTTTGACTGAACCTTTATTTCTAATAATAGAATCCCATACTTCTTTTGTGTTCATATTTAGTTTTTTTGATTCTTTTTCTAAATACGGTTTTTTAGTTAAACATTTCCCAGCACGAGTTTTAGAAGCATAAGCATTTGCTATTTGAGGTTCTATTGAGGCAGAATAATTTACAATTAAAGAACTGTTTGAAGTTGGAGCTATAGCTAATAAATGAGAGTTACGCCTACCTGTTCCTTTCATTGATTCACGTTCTCCTCTTTCCTTTGCCAATAACATTGTTTCTTTCAATGCATATTCTTTTATAGTTTTAAATATTTCTATATTGAGTCTTTTTGCTTCTTCAGATTCAAAAGGTATACCTTCTTTCTGGAAAAAAGAACCTAATCCCATTACTCCTAAACCTAACGGTCTATCTCTTTTAGCTCCCTTTTTTGCTTTGTTAATGTGTTCTGGGCCAGTTTCTATAAATACATCCAAAACGTTATCCAAAAATCTAATAATATCGCGTATAAATTGTTCATTAATATCTCTGTAATGCTCTAGGTTTATTGATGAAATGCAACATACAGCATCTGTTTTATCATCTGTAGGTAAATGTATTTCATTACAAAGATTACTACCGTGAATTTTTAATCCCATTTCTTTCATAGTAGGAGGTAAAACACGATTAATTGTACCATTTTTTACTGCTTTCATAAAATCATCGGTTATATTAATAGCATTAAATAAATTTAAATTTTTTCTATTAATATCTCCTCCTGTAGGTATTCTCATTGAAATAAATTCTATTATCTCAGGATGAGTTACATCCATATAAGCTGCATAACTTCCTCTTCTAGGTTTACCATGTTTATAAGAATTAATAACTGCGTTTATCGAGGTTAAAAAGGATATTGGTCCAGGAGATTTACTGTCTGCTGTTCTAATGGAACTCCAATCTGCTCCTATACCCCACCCACTACTGTAAACCAACATGTATCATTTAAATGTTCTATAATTCCTTCTATTTTATCTGGAACGTGACTGAGAAAACAAGATTTAGGTTGGCCTTTTACTTTAGTGCCTGGCAGGGGAGCATTACTCAATATAGGGGATGCAAACATAAATTTCCGTGTTGATGCATAATTATATATTCTTTGAGTAAATTCTAGATCGCCTTTACTATAGGCAACACTTGCTCGTGCAAATGCCTTTTGCGGGGTTTCACCTTCTAAAAAGAAAAAATACTTTTTAAGAAGATCTAAACCATGATCATTAAAAAATGCATCTAAATCATTATTAATCACGATTCCCAAATACTGTTCCATTATTTTTTAATATTTCTTAATAATGTTTATTCAAAATCGATAAAAAAAAATTACATTAGGTTATGACGTAATTTTTTTGTACGGATGGATATTTTTTTGTGTGTGTGTGCGTGGTTGGGGATGGCTAAAGGATTTCTATGGTTGGATTTTTTGTGGTAGAAATTTTTTTAGTCGAAATTTTTGTGGTATGCATGCCCCTTTGTCCAAAAAAAAAAAAAAAAAAAGGAAATTAAAAAAAAAAAAAAAAAAAAAAGAAAAAAAAAAAAAAAATTGTGGTATGCGTGCGCCCTTGAGCCAGAACGTAGGTTTTATACCCTACTAACCTGCGCTATGTACTTTTATCACTGAATCACTGAATTGAAAATACATCTATACTCGTTTTCAGCCAGTTTTTAACCTGTTTCATCTTTATCTTATCACACTATAACCATTCTTGTATTTTCATGCCAAACGTTGCCGCTGACACTTGCGAGGTTGCATAGATTACGACCGATAGAAAATGCATATCACATCGGTAATTCTTCTATGTCTACACAGTGGACTATTGCTAAACCATTTTGCAGTCTATCGAATTTTAACAGCTCTTTTTTCTATCTCTGGCTCTACGAATGCATCTTTAAGTAAGCCTTGGAAACCATCAACAAATTAGATATGAGCCATTCTCTGGCAAAAAGGTGCTTAATGTATCTCCGTGGTGCATACTACCAAGCTAGTCGTCTCATAATTATGGATTCATAAAAGCCACTTTTTTTATTTTAATAACTGACTTAATCATGAGGTAGACTGGTCCTTGGACATACAGAAAATTGATCGACAGCGAAAAGTATCGGTTCAGGTCAGCCTGCGCGGACTGCGCAGGCCGACCTGGGTCGATACTTTTCGCAGATGCATTAAGCCCCCTTTTCACAGAGCATTGCTTATAAATAAGGTAAGAAAACCTCTTTTTATGAAATCGTCTAAATGGAAGAAGTCTAAAATTTTGTCGTTTGGTAAAGAGTGAATAGAATACGTAGCCTTTTAAGATACTTATGATTTCTCGAATTTGTGATTTTTTTTTCAGATGTTGAATGCATTGAGGTCTGTCTCTCAAATTCTGAGCGACATCTACACAACTTGTGCCAAGATCTGTGAAAAGGGGTCATTTTAGATCTACAAAAAGTATCGACCAGGTAAGCCTGCGCAGTCCATGCAGGCCGACCTGTATCAATCAAAACGTTTAGCTGTAGGTCAATTTAAGGCATGTCAAAGGACCAGTCTACTTCATGATTAAGTCGATTGTAAAACAAGATGGAGTTTATAGATCAACGACCATGTGATGACTTCCTTGGTATAATCCATCCCGAAGATGCATTAAGCCACCTTTTGCCAGAGCATGACTCCATTAAAAAGAAAATTTTGAGCCAATAGTAAAAAGCCAAATATTGTAATTCCGAGGTTCTACCAACTTGAAAACCACACTGCTACCATCAAGGTATATCCTCATCTTTCCGTCTGATCGTATGCTCAACTGTCGACGAAAGCAGGTTGAGTCACACTGAACAATATACGGGCTAGGAGTAAGAAGATATCCCTGGATAATCTATTTTCCCTGTATGACAACAATGGTGAGGGAAGTTTTAACAGAAAGAAAACACCGATAGACCTACATGTTTATCTTTTTTTTAAACCATTTATTACTAAAATGCTTATATAATCTTTAATTGACTATAAAGTAAAATAAGAAATAAATTAATGAACACAAACTCTAAAAGCAAAGGAAGACGTAGAAATGAAAATATAATATATAAAAAATATAGTTTTTTAAGCCAGGGAATCCCTCTCAAGGGATTCCCTTGCCTATAGCGATCGTAAGCTGACTTTTCCGGACTACTTTCAGACAAAATGTTGTACGGTGTGTCCACTCTATATCGCTGAGTCCGCCAATACAACTAGTTTCCTAAGTACAGAGATTGCTTATCACACGGCGTGAATGTTTTCCTTTCCTCAAAGCTTTCCAACATCTGCATAGTGCTATGGAATTGCAAGGGTATTACAGCCCTTTAATGACTAACGAGTGTGTGTTTTAAGGGTTGTGTCCCTGTTGAATACACAACAGACGGTCAATTCGTGATTTTTGTCATCCGGGTACTTTTGCTAAATCGCAATACCTCGCACTCGGAATTTTTTACTCGGTGTACGCATGTAATCGGACATTACATGTAATTGGACACGGTCAGCGTCATGTTTGTTCAGTAAAATTCTGTTTGATTTCTCGGTCACTTTTGATAAAGATTTCTAAAACTTTTTCCAGTTATGAATACCATTACTTTCGAAGAGACAAAAGAGAAACATCGTATTATCAATATCACGGTATATAGCCTAAGAAAGAGGAGTCATACAAGTTTAAGACGAGCCCTGTCGGGCGGTATATGATAAAAGTTTTCGTGCGCAGACTACATTAAATATTATGGAATCGAAACGAAGCATCGAGATAGAGAAATATTAAACATCACGGGAAACTGGCTTGGATGTACAGGGCTAGAATTAAAAAAAAAAAATGAACCCCGGCTATCCATACATACCATTGCATTTGAACGAAAAAGGCGTTCGGACAAAAAAAAAAAAAAAAGCATCGTTAAATTTGGGGTCGGAAATTAAAATGGACTTACCCTCTGTAACAGAGTTAAATAATTCCAGATCCTAAATTTACAAATGATCAAATTACGATTGAAAAGGGTAGAAACTTTTTCATGGCACGTGTGTGTTAATCTGCCCCTAGCAAGTACATCACAGCGCGTCTACATGTCGCCCACTTTGGCAGTGAAATACCGAGATCAAAAGAACATACGGCTAACCCTTTATCAGCTTTTCAACGAAAACAATTATAGCAGATATTTCCCGACTCAAAATGAAGCTGAAATTACCTTTATTGGAGGGTGAATGGAAGGTTTGAAATTTGACATGACCTTCATCTTTTACGATAGTCATCATAACGTAGTGACAAAAAATGAAAAAAAAAAAGGCACTTTTGGTGTCGAGATTTTCTCAATTATATGGTGTTTAACTTTTTTTTTTGTAAATGGACTGTTCCTGTCTTTTTTCAGACACTGAAACTTTTTTTTTATTAGAAAAAAAAAAAAAAATTATCAAATAGGCCTAAATAAATCGAATCAACGATCCCTAGGTGTCAAGTCCTGTGTGTTACCGACTTAGCTACCAGGTTCGGCAAATATGGAAGCTACTGGGTTCTGCAATCATCCATGGATTTAACAATGAGATTATCAAATAAAAAAAAAAAAAAAAAAAATACTATGGTACTTCAACTAGTCTTTTCTTCCCCTCTTCCCTTTTTTTTCACGACATTGGATCTTCATAAGTCAAATAGTAAAAGTGAGAGCTTATCCGATTAAAACTTTTTACCATATGGCCAAATTAGGAGTCGTCCAAATCCAAAAAATGTGAGGCCAACAGATTAAATGTGGGTTAAATGGAGGAAATTGTCCTTGAAAAAGTAGAAAGTAATGTGGGAAAAAGTGAAAACGCTAGTTACTAAAATTCCCTCTTTTTCCAATACTTTTTTAACGCCTTCTTTCACAGGGTCGTTAAAATCGGGATTGTCTACTATATATAGGGTCTTATAAGGTTCTCAACTAAACTTATAGCACTATCTGCATATGACAGTTTCCACCATTTCGCCCACATTATTTGGATATGGACGAGTCCTAATTTGGCCATTTAAAAAATTCCGTTCTGACAAAAAATCGAACCTTCTTTGTTGCAACTTTAGTCATGTTCCTACAGACGAATAAATGTTAATTTAGAGTCTAGATCGTGAACATAAGAAAAGTAGCTTGAGCTCAAATTTATTTTAAACCTTCCATTCCAAGATATTTATGTTCCATCTATATTTTTAAGAGATAAAAGAAAGGCGTCATATTATTTTTCATGAAAAATGGATGAAGGGTTAACTTGGTGCTCCTTTGATTTTGGTATCGCACAGCTGGGTGGTAGGCCTTAGAGCTGTATTGTGGTTAATTGATTCACAGAATTTAACGCACACGTGTCACTTTAAACTGTTACTTCTAATCAATTCTTGATCTTCATTCACCCTTATGTTGATTATTTGTGGATAGGATTTGGAGTTTTACACAGGTCACAGAGGTATGTTCGTTCTTTTTTTCCTTACTAAAGTCATGTAGAGCTAGATCTATTGATTATGATCCCCTAAAATGATTCTCGAAAATGCCCGGATGTCCGATGTTGCCCATATAATATTTTCTCTGGTTTTAGCTGTGATATAAATCTGAAGTATTTTGAAATTTTCGATTATTCTGAGGGTTGACAATAAAGTGTTATTCATTAACATTCATCAAATCCAATTATACGGCGCTTGAACTACGTCTGGAAGACTGCCATGATAAATATACATCATGTTCAAATGCAATTTTGAAGTGCAAATAGCAATTTGCTGTCGAATGCAGCTTCTTTTTATACAGTACCAAACAGCTCATTACTGGTAGCGTCCACCGAGTTGGGCGTTGCTATGGCGTTACTAAGCGGAAATAGAATCCGTGGTATTCCGAATTCGCCGGATATGACGTAGGGCAAGAATCACGAATAACTTTTCCATCACTGTGGTTGGATACTGAAATCCTCTCGTATTATAGACATGATTACTGCCCCTGATATCACTTTCTAGTGTACTAGCGCGGGGGAAAAACCCGAGAACCAGTTTGGTGTATTAACTGCATTTATTATCAGTTTCTTTTAATCATTTAGAACTGAACTTGATTTTCTCTATATGTTTAGGAAAAAAAAAAAAAAAAAAAGAAAAATCGATAGAATTAAGAAATATGCAGAAATTAAAGGAAATTACACTCTCTTTTTTCTTTGTGAATCGGTTTAAAACATCCCTCTTTTTGTCAGAAGAATAAGCAAACCTTATGGAAAAATAAGAGTATTTTGTTCTACCTACATTTTCCAATAATCAACCATGTTATCTGCTTATATTCTTTTTTTTTTTTGTGATGACTGTTGATTGATTTCAAATCATGAAAGTGTTGTGCGATCCTTGGACATTTTTTAACTTTCAAACAAAATAATTTGAAAATAAAAGGTGTGTTTAAAAAAATTAGGCTTTAATTTATTACTTATTTATCACATTTACATACCTAGAGTTTCATTGACATAACTGGTAGTTTCGGCAACATTGTTTGAAAAGGAGAAATGAAAGTTTAAGAATATTTATTTTGAAGTACATCCCGAATGTGCAAATTCATTTTAAGCCCCAGAAGCCGTTGTTGGAATCTCTCCCTCTCTCTCTCTCTCTCTCTCACTCTAATGGGACGAGAAGGGCTAGTGGACGTCTTTGTATGATATAGTCAAAAGAATAGATTTAGATCGATTGTTTGAGAACAAAACTGCGATGTATTGACATCACCCTGCCCTGCGTTCGCGATATTAAGCGTTGGTATTTGCTTTGTGTCCAATTTTAAATTGTGTCTTATCTTTCTTATCATTGACGGTATTTATTTGAAACTTGGAATATATGTGCGTTATCATAAAGATCAACCTTAACCAATAAGGTAAATAACTCAAAAATGAATTTGCTTGATTTAAGCCCCTTTTCGACTTAGCAATTTTTAAAGCCATTATCATGCACCCTATAGCCGAGCGTTGGTATCCACTACTTTGCTTCGGTTTAATTATAGAATCTGGCTTCTAAGCACTGCTTTTTTTTTTTTTTTTACATTAATTTAATTTTTCCTGTTGATTAGTGTATTATTCCATATTATGCGTGACTACCCCTTTACCAATGAATTCTTTTGGCATAATTGAATTGGCCTGACTGTCTGTATGGTAGTGATAATTAGAAAATGAGGTCTCGTGTGAGTTCGTATCCTTCGTTCTTTAGAGATTACAGATCACCAGATTTCCTGGCCTTCAGTACTATCAGTACTTTGATTTTATTGAGTATGAACTTGTTTTATCACATAAGTACCCTTAAATCTGTACCACACAATCACGGGTTTTAACGACCCTGAAGAAGAAGCCTTTTGAAAACATTGTGGTAACCAGCATTTTCTCCTTTTCCAACAATGTTTTCTAACCTTCCCAAAACAAAGCACAATGATAAACCCCTTTCATACACAAAGTTTGGGTTTAAGGTTGGGGTTAGCCCTAACGCTAAACCCTAACCCCAAATCTATGGACTTGCACGACCAGTGTACCTAACAGGCAGGCCGTTTGAGTCCCCGAACTGTTTAAACCCTTCAGATAACCCAACAATAAACAGATCAGCGGTGGTTGATAAATAACCCATCAATGAACAGATCAACTAGCATATCTGAATTTTTCGATAAGCTGTTTCATGTACAAAGTTTCATCCAGTTCTGTTGATAGGCATAAGAGTTATCGACGAAACTCTAACGTGGGGACTTCACCGACCAATGTTCTGAAACAAACAGTTCGTTTGAGTTTCCCAACTGTTTAATACCATCCAGATAACCCCCTAATTAAGAGATCAACCCGTGATTTGTGGATTTATATAGACTTTGATTAGCTCTTTTCATGTACAAAGTTTCACTCTTTTCTGTTCATAGGCATAAGAGTTATCGACGAGACCCTAACTGAGGGAACTTCACCGACCAATGTTCATAACAAACAGGTCGTATTGGTCCCCCAAATGTTTAACACCCACCAGATAACCCACCAATTATCATGTCAACGTGGTTTTCTAGCTTTTGGTAGACTATGATAAGCTGTTTTTATATACTAAGTTTGAATTATTTCTGTTCATAGGCATCAGAGTTATCGACTAAACCCTAACTGGGGACTTCACCGAGCAATGTTTCAAAAACAAAAAGTCGTTTGAGTGTCCGGACTGTTTAACATCCTCCAGATAACCCACTGATGAAAATATCAACAGGGGTTTCTGCATTTATGTAGATAATTATAAGCTCTTTTCATGTACAAAGATTCCTTTATTTCTGTTCATAGGTATCAGAGTTATCGACCTAATTGGGGGAATTCACCGACCAATGTTCCTAACAAAAAGGTCGTTTGAATCCCCCAAATGTTCAACACCCTCCAGATAACCCAACAATGGACAGATAAACCGGGGGTCCTGGATTCCTTTAGACTACGATAAGCTCTTTTAATGTACAAAGTTTCGTTAGTTCTGTTGATAGGCCTTAGAGTTATCGACGGAACACTAACTTGCGGACTTCATCGACCAATGTTTCTAACAAACAGGTCGTTCGAGTCCCCAAACTGTTTAACACCATCCACATAACCCATCAATCAACAGATCAACGGGGGTTTCTGATTTATGTAGACTATGACAAGCTCTTTTCATGTACAAAGTTTCCTTCATTTCTGGTGATAGGCATCCGAGTTTTCGAAGTAACTCTATTTGGGCGACTTCACCGACCAATGTTCCTAACAAACAGGTCGTTTGAGTCCCCAACTGTTTAACACCCTCCAGACAACCCAACAATGAAGAGTTATCGACGAAACCCTACTTGGGGGACTTCAACGACCAATGTTCCTAACTAACAAGTCGTTTGAGTCCCCAACTGTTTAACACCCTTTAGATAACCCACCAATACACAGATCAATGGTGGTTTCTGCATTTAGGTAGACTATGAGAAGCTCCTTTCATGTACAATGTTTCATTCGTTTCTGTTCATAGTCATCAGACTTATCGACGAAACCCTAACTGGGTTACTTCATCGACCAATGTTTCTAACAAACAGGTCGTTTGAGTCCCCCAACTGAATAACACCCTTCAAATAACCGACAAATGAACAAATCAACGGGGATCCCTATTAACTGAGCAACGGAACCGAAACAAAACGCAACGAAACGAAACGCGACGAAACGGAACAAAACGAAACGAAAGCAGACCAACGAAACGAAACAAAATATAACGAAACGAAACGAAATAGAACGAAATCTAGCAAAGTGATTTTTATTTTACCATTTTTCTCAATTTATTGTATATTTTTGTATCATTTCTTATTGCTTTATCTCACGTTTTATGTGGAGAACACACAGAAACAAATGCTGAAACTTTCCGTCATCTTATGAGTGGTTTGCGGATTTGAAAATCTTTACCAGGACCAGTGTTTCGGAAAGTTGCACAAACTCCAACATATCTGATGCAAGATTTTGGATGGAAATTGAATTTTATTTTCTTTCTATTCTGTTCTTCTTTCATTTTGGTACCGAGCCCCTGTTACTCAGTTGTTAGCGTACGGGACTTGAGAACAGGGGGTCGCTGATTCGATTCAGGCTCGGCCAATTTCTTTCCGAGGATTGATGATAGTCATTGCGACAGGATTCACCCCTCTCTTACTGCTGACCATTGTTTCGCTGATGGTTACGTGGGTAAGCAGCCAGTGGCTTGGAAAGAATATTGTGCGTATTACTGCCAAAGGAAACTCCGTGAAAGCATATATAAATGCACTGGCCGCCGCGATATAACATAAATAATGTTGAAAACAGCCTTTAACGCCATCCAATTAATCATTTTGATATTATATTACTTTCGCAGGGTGCCAGTATATTTCGCATGAACACCGTATCATGCTTTCAATACCTTTTAGGTGCTGAGTCGACGCCCTTCAAGATGCTTTCAGTCGACCCATGCGAGTATAGAGTCCCCACAGATGTTTTGTTTTCTTTACATTCTTTCTCATATTAATAAGTCGATAAGAACCTGTAAGACAAAGAGATGGCTTCAGGTCTGAAAAAGATAAAATGGGTAGGGCTTTGAGGTGAATCGCTATATTAGCAGAAGGAGAAACATTCAGTCTAGAAGAAATCATCTTAAGTTTCAAAAAACATTACTTTGTCACCAATAAATGTACAGCATGTTTATAAATGAATCCGAACATTCCCACAGGATCTGACGGTAAGCATTGTTTACCTGCACTCGCTATCAGTCTAGCATTACAAGGTTCATACAGTTAAATAGGCATAAACTTTACACTTCGCAGTTAGTTACTGATTTTCTGGTTTACTGCACTATCTATGCAAATACACCTGGGTTATTTATAGGACAGCAAACAATCAAAACGCATGCTGCTTGCTCTGCCATATTACAAGTAAAAGTGTACACAGGAAATTTGTGATCTCCTATTTGAGATTAACAACGAGGCATTTTATTTCTTTCAATACTTCATTTCTATTTTCTAAATACATGTAACACACAAGCATTATTTTCAATATGTATTACAGTTGTTTACAATCGGTGTAGGGTTACTAATAATACTATATACAAATAAAGTTGAAAGAAAGTTAAGAGTAAAGAGATAATCAGCGCACACGTACTTTCGCATTTTCATAGCGAAGGTCTTTTCTGTCGGATTATAGACTTTAAGATGACTTAGGGTTTTTCTTCTGACGACATATAATCTGAAATGTTAAAGTGTCGTTCATAACTATAGATGTTTTCTTTTTTTTTTTTTTGTGGCAAGTGTAGATCAAGATCAGACCACACAAAATGTACAGTCTAATCTTTCATCAACACTGTCTCCTTTTCTGAAACTTTTAAGCGACTTACGGTTTTCTTCTGACGACATCGATATTACTATACAACTATGTTGTTTTTTTATGCAAGTGTAGATCAAGATCAGACAACGCAAATTGTACAGTCTGGTCTTTAATCAACACTGTCTCTTTTGCTGAAACTTTTAAATGACCGCAACCTTGAAATCGTACTTAATTTGATGGTATTTCTTCACTGAAAATGTCATATGGGTTAATTCGGCCCTCTAAGATTTATACCAGTGGAAGTGCTTCATTGCTATTCTGGCCTGTTTCTGACTAGGGGTTAAAGACTGAGTGAAAAGCGTTAGGAAAAATTGCAGTTCAGGTGGTTTTAACATCACCTCCAAACATTTTTGTATATACTGAACCCTCCCCCTCAAAAAAAGAAACGTTCATAAAGTATGTACAAAATTTTCAAGATTACACTTGAGATGTACATACACATGTCATGTATACACTTGTGGCAATTTTTAAAACCTTTATAGTTCGAAAAATTGGTCAGATAATACCTAGCTAAAGGCCTGTCAGCTATTTAAACCACAGTCCGATTTCAGTGCAAATAAGGGATGGACATATCCGGTCCACGTATTGATCAGAACTATCAATGCCGAGACTTAAAGAAAAATTACCAGAAAGAGTCGTAGACCTGTATGCTGGAGGCTTGGCTTCCTACTACAGAGGTTTTAGTTGATGTTGGTGCATTCGCGCAAGCAGTCAGCCGCCTTCTTCAGCGAAATGCGCAAACCTGGAGTGCAAAAGCCTTACACGTAGCGGAAGACCGCGCGTCACGACTCGAGCCTATGACCAGTATATCGTGAATCAGTACCTACAAGACATATAAACAACAGTTACAGCCGATGTTAGCCACGGGGTACAAAAAAAAAAAAAAAAAAAAAAATGGACAAGACAGCTTTTGCGCGGACAAATGGACAAGACAGCTTTTGCGAACAAATGGACAAGACAGCTTTTGTGGACAATTGTTGTTTTCAGATGAATCGGGGTTTCTGTTGTCTTGAGCTAATGCCGTGTACAACTGTTCCGACGCAGGAATTAACGTTATGCTGACTGTTGCGTACTGCAACGCGGTCGTTATGGTGCGGGGCGGTATTGCTTACGGGTATTGTGCCCAACTCGTCGTTATTGGGGAAAGTTTCAATGCCCCCACCAAGAGGGAAAATATTATAGGCCCTCATATTGTCCCTCTGCTTCGACTGGGAAGCGACATAATTGCGTCACTGACGGTTGCCATATAATTGAAGAACATTTTAATGATGATATATTCCAATAAAAATGTGAACCATAATCCAGAAACACAAGAATAGTCCGATCTTCGTGCGTACAGCTGCTATCAGATTTTGATATTTACTTTTTTGCATTAATTGCAATCGATAGGAAGATGATTCAAAAGAAAAAAATGATGTAGGTTTTACTTCTGCTTGAATTTTTCCATTTCCTATCATTTCGTTCTATTTCGATTCGTTTCATTGGGTCTGGTTCCGTTTCGTTTCATTTCGTTTTGTTCCATTCCATTTCGTTTCGTTGCGTTTCGTTGTGTTTCATTCCGTTTCGATGCGTTTCGTTCTGTTTCGTTGCGTTTCGTTCTGTTTCGTTGCGTTTCGTTCCGTTTTGTTTCAGTTCCATTTCTAAGTTTATAGGAACCCAGTCAACGGGGGTTTCTGTATTTATGTAGGCTATGATAGGCTCTTTCATGTACAAAGTTTCATTCATCTCTGTTCATACGCATCAGAGTTATCGACGAAACCCTACCTGGGGGACTTAACCGGCAAATGTTCCTAACAAACAGGTCGTTTGAGTCCCCCAACTGTTTAACACCCTCCAGATAACCCACCAATAAACAGATCAACAACGGTTTCTGGATTTATGTAAACCATGATGGGCTCTTTACATGTACAAAGTTTCATTCATTTCTGTTTATTTCATTTCTGTATCAGAGTTATCAATGAAACCCTAATTGGGGAACTTCACCGAGCAATGTTCCTAGCAAACATTGTCATTTGAGTCCCCTAACTGTTTAAAACCCTCAAGATAACGCAACAATAAACAGATCAACAGTTGTTTCTGGATTTATGTAAACGATGATAAGCTCTTTTCATGTACAAAGTTTAATTTATATCTGTTCAAAGGTAATAGAGTTATCGAAGAAACCCTAACTGTGGTAATTCAACGAACAAAGTTCCTAACAAACAGGTCGTTGGAGTCCCCCAGCTGTTTAACACCCTCCAGATAACCCACCAATAAACGGATCAACGGGGGTTTCTGTATTTTTGTAGACTATGATAAGCTCTTTTCATGCACAAAGTTTCATTCATTTCTGTTCATAGGCATCAGAGTTACCACCCTCCAGATATCCAAACAATGAACAGATCAACGGGCTTTGTAAATTTATGTAGAATGTGTTAAGCTCTTTTCATGTACAAAGTTTCATTCTGTTCATAAGCATCAGAGTAATCGATGAAAACCTAACTCGGAGACTTCAACGACCAATTGTCCTAACAATTAGGTAATTGAGTCCACCAACTGTTTAACTGTTTAAGTTTCTGGATGATTTTTGTAGACCATGATAAGCTCTTTTCACGTATTAAGTTTCATTCATTTCTGTTCATACGCATCAGACTTATCGACGAAAGCCTAACTGGGGTACTGCACCGACCAATGTTCCTAACAAACGGATCGTTTGAGTCCCCCAGTTGTTGAATACCCTCCAGATAACCCATCAATGAACGGATCAACGGGCTGTCTTGATTTTTGTAAAAACAGTTGGGTTGGATCCTCTGAATTATTTAACACGCTCCAGATAATCCATTGATGAACAGATTAAGGGGGGGGGGTGTTCTGGATTTATATAGACTATGACAATTTCTTTTTATGTACAAAGTGTCATTTATTTATGTTCATAGACATCAGAGTTATCGATGAAACCCTAACTTGGGGACTTCACCGATCCCTATTCCTAACAAACAGGTCGTTTAAGTCCCTAAAAGGTTTGACATCATTAAGATAACCCACCAATGAACAGAACAACGCGGGTTTCTGGATTTATGTGGACTATGATAAACTCTTTTCATGTACAAAGTTTCACTAATTACCGTTCATAGGCATCAGAGTTATCGACGAAACCCTAACAGGGTGACTTCACCTACTAATGTTCCTAACAAACAGGTGGTTTGAGTCCCACAACTGTTTAACACCCTCCAGATAACCCACCAATAAACAGATTATCGGCGGTTTCTGGATTTATATTGACTATTATAATACCGGTATCTTTTTATGTACAAAGTTTTATTTATATCTGTTAATAGGCATCAGAGTTTTCGACAAAACCCTAACAGGGGGACTTCACCGACCAATGTTCCTAAAAAACTAGTGGTATGAGTCCCAACTGTTTAACACAAGCTAGATAACCCGCCGATGAACAGATCAATGTGCTTTGTGGATTCTTGTAGACTATGATAAGCTTTTTTCATGTACAAAGTTTCATTCATTTCTGTTCATAGGCATTTGAGTAATCGATAAAACCCTAACTGAAGGACTTCACCGACCAAGTTCCTAACAAATAGGTCGTTTGAGCCCCCCCCCCCCCAATAGTTTACCATCCTCCAGATTATCCACCAATGAATAGATCAACGAGGGTTCCTGAGATTATGTTGACCTTGATAAGCTTATTTCATGTACAAAGTTTCTTTTCGTTTCTGTTCCTAGGCATCAGAGTTATCGACGAAACCTTAACTGGGGAACTTCACCGACCAATGTTCCTAACAAAAAGGTCGTTTGAGTCCCAAAACTGTTTAAAGTCCAGTAACCCACCAATGAACCGATCAACGGAGCTTTCTGGATTTATGTAGACAATTATAAGCTCTTTTGATGAACATCCATATTTGTTCATAGGCATCAGATGAAACCCTAACATGGGGACTTCACGGACCAATGTTCCTAATAAACAGGTCGGTTGAGTTCCCCAACTGTTTACCACCCTCCAGATAATCCACTAATGAACAGTTCAAAGGGGATTTCTACATATAAGTTGACTATGATCTGCTCTTTTCATGGACAAAGTTTTTTTCATTTCTGTCCGTAGGCATCAGAGGTATCGACGAAATCCTAACGGAAGAACTTCAAAGACCGATGTTCCTAAAATAACAGGTCTGTTGAGTCCCCAACTGTTTAAAACCCTCTACCAATGAACAGATCAACGGGAGTTCCTAAATTTATAAAGACTATGATAAGCTCTTTTCATGTATAAAGTTTCATTCACTTCTGTTCGTAGGCATGAGAGTTATAGGCGAAACCCTAGCTGGGGGACTTCACCAACAAATGCTTCTAACAAACAGGTCTTTGAGTGCCTCAAATGTTTAACCTCCTCCAGATAACCCACCAATGATCAGATCAACGGGCCTTGTGGATTGATTTAAACTATGATAAGCTTTTTTCATGTACAAAGTTTCATTCATTTCTGTTCAAAGGCATCAGAATAATCGACGAAACCATAACTGGGGTACTTCAGCGACCAATGTTCCTAACAAACAGGTCGTTTAAGTCCCCACACGGTTTAACACCTTCCAGATAACCCACCAATGCACCGATCAACAAGTGATTCTGGATTTATGTGGACAATAATAAATTCTTTTCAAGTACAAAAGTTCATTCATGTCTGTTGATAGGCACCAGAGTTATCGAAGAAACCCTAACTGGGGGACTTCAACGACCAATGCTCCTAACAAACAGGTCGTTTAAGTCCCCCAACTGTTTAATACTCTTCAGATAACCCACCAATCAACAGATCAACAGGGCTTTGTGGATTTATGTAGACTCCGTAAAGTTCTTTTCATGTATTAAGTTTCATTTATTTCTATTCATAAGCATCAGAGTTATCGACGAAAACCTAACTGGGGGACTTCACCGACCAATGTTCATAACAAACAGGTCGGATGGGTCCCCCGAACTCTTAAAAGCCCTCCAGAAAGTCCACCAATGAACAGATCAACGGGGGTTTCTGAATTTATGTATACTACGATACGTTCTTTTCATGGAACCCTAGAGTTGCCTATGAACAGAAATAAATGAAACTTTGTCCATGAAAAGAACGTATCATAGTATACATAAATTCAGAAACCCTCGTTGATCTGTTCATTGGTGGACTTTCTGGAGGGCTTTTAAGAGTTCGGGGGGACCCATCCGACCTGTTTGTTCACAGACAAATGTTCCTAACAAATAGGTCGTTTGAGTCCCCCACCTGTTTAATACCCTCCAGATAATCCACCAATTAACAGATCAACGCAGCTTTCTAGATTTTTGTAGACTATGGTAAGCCCTATTCATGTACAAGGTTTCATTCATTTTTGTTCATGGGCATCAGAGTTATCGACGAAAGCTTAACTGGGGGGGACTTGACCTACCAATATTACTAACAAACAGGGTGGTTTGGGTTCCCAAACTTTTTTAACACCCTCCAGATAACCCACCAATGGACAGATCATTGTAGGTTTCTGGATTGTATGTAGACTATGATAAGCTCTTTTCATGCACAAAGTTTCACTCATTTCTGTTCATAGGCATCAGAGTTATCGACGAAACCTTAACTCGGGCACTTCACCCACCAACATTCTTAACATACAGGTCGTTTGAGTACTCCAAATGTTTAACACCCTACAGAAAACCCACCAATGAACAGATGAACGGGCTTTCTGAATTTATGTTGACTATGATAAGCTCTTTTAATGTACAAAGTTTCGTTTATTCCAGTTCATATGCATCAGAGTTATCGACGAAACCCTAACTGGGAGACTTCATCGACCAATGTTCCTAACAAATAAGTCGATTGGGTCCCCCGCAATCTTAAACACACTCCAGATAACCCACCGAAAATAGATGAACGGTGGTTAGGGTGGACTCTGGATTTCTGTAGAGAATGATAAGCTCTTTTCATGAACAAAGTTTCATTTATTTATATTGATAGGCATCAGAGTTATCGACGAAACTTTAAGTTGTGGACTTCAACGACCAATGTTCCTAACAAACAGGTCGTTTGAGTCCCCCAACTGTTTAACACCCTCCAGATAACCCACCAATGAACAGATCAACGGGGGTTTCTGGATTTATGTAGACTATGATAAGCTCTTTTCACATCCATATATCGATCCATCGATCATTAATTTAGCTTTCACGTATTAATCAAACAATGAATGAATCAATGAATCAATCAACCGATCGATCGATCGGTCGGTCTGTCGGTTGGTAGGCCGTTCGTTTGGTCCGTCGATTGTTCGCTCAATCAATCAATCAATCAATCGATCGATCGATAGATAGAAAGATTAACTGTACCGTCTTCTTTCTAACAAAAACAATTCAAAAATTACACACTCTGTTTTGTTATTTAAATTTGTAGACTTTATTAATTCAGCATACCACGTTTAATAACATGGAGGTATATGGGAGAAAAAAAAGAAAAGTTGAAAAAATTAAAACTCGTAACTAGTTTTGGAACGATGGTATTGTGGGAAAAGAAGATTTTGGTGTTTATAAACAATGTTTGTTTTACAAACCTTGAGAGCCACTTCGACATGATCCTTTTCTCTTACCACGAACCATTGCATTAAGAATGTTTTCTTTTTTTTGAGAAAACAGCCACAAAGTATTTTGCGGTTACAACAGAGGTTGCTTGCCACCTTGATATAACTGAAATATAGTTTATATGGCGCACAACACATACATTTAAAGAAGCACAGTAAGGTACGAACATGCATGCACGTAATGTTTCACCTTGTGCCATATTATCCCGTTCTTGTATCCAGCATGTAAACCCTAACGACCAAAGTTTTTTTTTTTTTTTATCGTTCACATCCTATTATTTGAGCATTTGCAGTCTGCAAATGCTTTAAATACGGTTGAGCCCGAATTTTTATCGTCTGACAAAAAGTAAAATGACCGATTGACCAATACAATGTGTTTTGTGACCTTTGCTGACCTAATGTTGAGAGAGACTAAAAGTACATGTTGGGAAAAAAATGTCAAGGACACATCAAGGGGTTACTAGTAAAAGGGGGTATCTGCATTTTTCAAAACTTTCGGGAAAAAAAAAAAAAAAAAACACAATTTTAAATCGTTCCAATAAATCAGGTATTTCATCAATTAAAGTGATATTATATACAGTGTTGTAGTGTATAATTATATCGTTTGATTGCAATTCAAAACAGTCTGAGAAAGTCCACAATTTACCCATAAATGGGAAAAAATACAGATAACCCCTTTTACCAGACATGATTTGTCCATCATTTGGTTAGCAAATTGTACCGTATAAGGAGGTATCTGCACACATAGCACCTTTTACCTCTGCTCCAATGATAAATTGAGTAACATAGTTCAATGAAAAGGGTGATATCTAACACACATCTCCTTTACTCCTTTTGTTTAGTAACAATTTGAAAAGCAATATGAATGAAAAAAATGACATTCAACACTTTATTCTTTTCAACATTTGCTTGTGTGTGTGTGTGTGTGTATTTTTTTTTCCCAAAGTAAATTCTCATGTGGAAAAAGAGATGCATAGACCTAGAAATTCAGTATTTATATTTCATTTATAACTCAGGTACTGTGTAACTTTAAATATGAATTATGGCACTTTAACCGCAAGAGTTACTTAGAGGAGGTACTTTCTTTGGAATGCACAATCAGAATAACTTTTTTAGTTTTCTTTCATGATCTCACAGAGCACCTTTGAAATACATGTACATGTACTTGATGCAGTGCAATGTCTTATGACTGCCCAACAAACAGAAATGGTGGAACTTTGCTTTTGTTTTCACTTCATTAACATTTTACAAACAAAAAATTGTAGCAAAATGTAGATTTATCAAGAGTTATGTTTTTAAAGTTCTAATAAAGAAGGGCATTCATACAGGAAGAAGAATATCGAAAGTTCTTGGGCAGAAATTGTTTAAGGTTCATGAATGAAAGCATGGTAAAGGAAATATTTACCTAGTCATTCTGTAGACCATGAGTTAATTGGACAGAGCAGACTCTCTTGATCCCTAATCTACACTGTCCAATATTTTGTTACAGACATAGTCCCGCACTGCCATGATTAACTTGAATACATTGTACATGAATGTAAACCAGCATGCAGACAACAAAAACCATTCTCAACATCATTATGGCCATAGATTCTTATTTTTACTCTTTATAAAACGACAAAATTTTAGACTTGTCTAAGTTAAAAGCTTTGCCCACAAATTAAAGGTAGCCAAATGACAAAACTTTTCCTTGATAGGGTAGAAAATGTTATGGGAAAAGGAGAAGATGTTGGTTATCAGCATTTTCTCCTTTTTCCACAATGTTTTCAAAAGCCTTCATCCTCAGGGTTGTTAAAAGTCAGAATTGTGTGGAAATGGATTAGGGGTCCTGCGTGGCTCAGTGGTAAAGTGTAGGACACGTAACCTGGAGGCCCCGGGTTCGAGCCTCACTTGCTTTACTTTACCAAAATGTTACATAAGACGTGATATTTGATATTAATCATAACCCACAAGATCAGGAGAAAAAATAAAATTCACACAGAACACGATACATCAGCCACATACTCTCAGTTCTGTAGTATTTGTTTATTTGTACTGGTTACTTTTTCAGATATACCCTTTTACCATTAAATTTTTAGATCCCCGAAAAAAATATTGTAATGGAAAAAGGCAACATGTATACATATTACCCCTTTTACCGTGCAATGTAAACTCATTTTGCAGATATCACATAATACCTTTGGTCATATCTCTGAACGTATTTATTCTACAGCTGAGATACACGTGATAGATTTACAAGTACTTCTTGTTTTTATGCAAAAAGTGAATTTTGACCAAAAGTGCAGATACCCCCTTTTACCTGTAACCCATCGACATTAATTTAAGTGTTGCTCAAATAATTGATTATTACTTTTTTTCTATGAAATTGGGGAAAATGTTGTAGGAATAGGAGAAGGTCCGTGATATTTTAAGAATCTTATTCCTAGAGAGATTTGATACGGGTTTAAAAAATATTTCTGTTTTTCGATTTTTTAAGATAAGTAAAATTATGTACCTTGCGTACATGTTTGATCTATTACAAAGTTAGTGGCGTCGTGCATAAAACATGGGTAATGAAAAATGGAAAACTGAACGTTTTCTCTTAACTACTGAATACATGACCAAACACATGTTTAAAGTATAAGAAAGATAAATTTGGAGTTTAAAGGAAAAAGAAAAAAACAAGAAGATGATTCGTAAAATTATAAATAATTGATTTACAGATTATGAAACATAACTTATAGTTCTCCTTTTGCATCGGTGTTTCCAAATTTAATCGGTATTCTAAAGATTTGTTGGAATGTATCTGAATTATGTAAATTCACAAATTATTCAAAACATGACGTATATTTCCGACTGTGATTTTTATCAAAAATGTGGATTCCTGGATAAACGTCGCAATAGAATTTATTCCCCCAGTGCGGTCAAAACTGTCATAGGGTATAGTTTCTGACACTTTACATCTGTCCTCAAACAAGTGGTTTCTTAGGAAGTGGCCGGACCGTAATATAGGCTCAAGTTGGCATATGAGATGAAGAATATGTTTGGAGATACTGCCCACAGATACATCCAGGTAATATTCTTTATTAAATCGCACTGCAATCTCTTCCAAGATGAATATTTTCTGTAGCCGTTCATATGTAGAATTCAGTAATTCATCCTGCAATAGAATTTTGATAGGTATTGATTCTGTGTTGTTTTGTTCGATTTATTATCACTTTATCTATACGTCTCGAGCCCCCCCCCCCTTTTTTTTTTGCAAGCAACATTCCAAAATAAATGCCTGCGTTGCAAAAACTCATTATTGTGCAGGTAATTAGCCAACAAATGATTCTGTGTGTGTGTGTGTGTGTGTGTGTGTGTATATATATATATATATATATATGTGTGTGTGTGGGGGGATCCACTGTCAAAAGTATCGACCAAGGTCAGCCTGCGCAGTCCTCACAGCATGTCAAAGAACCAATCTACCTCATGATTAAGTCGGCTGTTAAAAAAAAAGTGGCTATTATAGGTGCATCATCATGTGATGGCTTTATATGCCTTGGGGATATGCATTAAGTCCTTTTTTGTCAGAGCAGGGCTCATATACTAGGACTTTTGGTATGCATTCTACCTAACAAATCGCGACTCACTACAATAAAGCTAAAGGCAACATTACTATAAAACACTTAAACTTTGGACTATATACCGTTCATGAAAAGGCAACCCTAGCCAAAATTCGACAGAATAATCGTTTTCTAATGGCCTTTCTATGATGCCATAATCAGCAAAGCTAGATACATGCAAAAATATTTTCGTACCGAAAAAATGCATCCATCAGTTTATCATATGAAAAAAAGATAGATGAAACGATTTTGAAATAAAGGTAAATCCTGACTATTTTCATTATGACTACCAAAGATTAAGGCATAGTTTCGTATTTTTGCCAAAATGGATAGTTTTATTCAATTTATCTTGTAAAATATCTGTAATGCATAATTTCTCCTCCTTAGGTTGAAACCCTAACTCTACTCCTCCTTAAGTTGAAACCTTTTTTTGCCCGCGAGGGTAGCTCAGTGGTTAGCGTATCTGACTCGTGACCTGGTGGTTGCGAGTTCGATACTCAGTTGTGGCGAACTTTCTTTCCGGCGATCTTTTGCCTCTCACCACTGTTGCATGTGAGAAAATTAGTCAGTGGCTTTGGAAAGAAAAATGTATCAGTACTGATGTGAGAAAGCCAGGAAACAGTTAAAATGGCGTTAAAATGGCGTTAAATTCCAATACAAACAAAATAGGCCAACACACACCACAGCAAGCGTGTTAGAGAAGCGAACAGAATTAGATGACGGCATGCATACATAGTGTATAGCGACATATATGATATGTATAAGTTTGCAACTGATAAAAAATTTAATGAAACAAGTCTAAAAAATGCTATTCACCGAGACTTAGGCGAAGTTTTTCTAGACGAGTTAAATAAAATTTGACCTAGCAAGCCAACGAATGTCCGTTTCTTTCTATCATATGACGATATTTCACGAATTATACAATATGCAACACCATTCACCAACACATGGGAAAAATTCAATTCGTAAAACTCGACTCACTATTCTAAAATAAGTATAATATGACCTTACATAATAACAGCATATAATATTGACCTCAAACGTGTGTAAGATAAGAAAGTTCTTAATGGCTGTATTACGGTGAAAACAAAATATGTTATGCCATAGATACAACTCGTGCAGATATATAAACCCGGAAGCTTTGTCAGTAACATGCTGTGCTTGAAACCAATGGCTTGCTGGTTCGAATTCCCTGTTATGCCAAAGTCTTTTCGAGGACTGATGATAGCCATTGCAGTATGATTCATTCCTCTCTAACCACTGATCTTTGTTTTGATAACAGTTTTGTGACAAATCAGCCAAATGCCTCGGAAAAATATTGTTTAAAGTATAGGCGAAAGAACCGTCAACAAAGAAGCGGTTATTGCTTTGCCGCTGCGATATAACTGGAATAGTATTGAAAAAGGCGTTTGACACCAAACAAACAAAGAAACAATTGAACAAACATATTAACAAGCAAACGAACAATCCAAAATAGCGCACTCAGTTAACCCTAACAGCCTTATGCCAATAAAGTGAAGCAAGAGAAATCAAATTTGCTTTCAACATGACCTAAGATATACGAGTACCATTTTGTGAATTCTTTACAAGAAATCAGACTTTTACCGACTATTGGGAAGAAGGTTTTGTAAAATTTGCAGGGAAAAAGGAGAAATGCTGGTAACCGTAACTTTTTCCTTTTCCCCCCACAATGTCTCTCCGATTACAGAAGCAAGATTAATTACCTGACCCACGTATAATTTTTCGTCTACAACTGGTCTTGATTTTGGAGCCTTTATTTTGTAAAAAAAAAAATGAGATAATCCATATTCTTTTTATGCTTTTTAGGAGTTTATAGAAACCTTACATTGAATGATATCCTTATGATTCACCGGTGAATATTAGAATTTATATTTTTGACATGCAATGGATATTTATAGAGCATGAATGAATTCTAAGCGGGTTAACGTCACGTTTTATGACTTAGTCAGTATCACTCATGACGTCATTATTACAGCTGGTCTATATCCGACTAGATTGAAAAGATCTATTTCGCTTGAAAAACGCAAGTATTTTTCACGATGAGCAAGAATTAGACGTAAAGAACAAAGGTTAAAGTGAAGAGTATAATAGAAATGGGATAATTGTTTGTTTCAGCTTATGATCTAAATTTTTTTCATCTCGTGAAAAGCAAATGCCGTATTTTCAATCGTGTTTTCGCCACTCGTGAAAATATAGTCTTCGCTTTTCTCTCGATGAAAGAAATTTCGGTCATGCTCCGAAACAGACAATTATCCTCTATGAATTAAAGGAAAAAGAGGGCCTCGAGCAATTTCACCTTTTGCACAACATTTACATTTTCATTTATGCATCAAAATTCCGATTTCTTCATTTTTTTAACGCCTATTTTTTACAGATCAGCTCTATGTCGCCTGTTTCCCAATTGTTTTAAGTGTTGATAAGTGAAATATTAGAGAATAAAACAAGCTTTACTTTTGTTTGAGGACAATGTATATATAGATCATATTTGCAGACGATGTGGATTAAGATTAGGCCGGGCCGAATGTGCAATCCAACCTTAGATTTTACACTGTCCCCGAAATCTGCTGGCGAAAACACACAACTGCAAACCTATGGTCTGTTTCCCTGGTTTTATTTAATTTATACCTGAAGTGTTATGCAGTGTTATAAAGCTGGTTAATAAGAACAGGAGAGTCTGGAAACTTGAACTTCGTACCGTATGAAGTAATCGTGAATCGTCAACCGTCAGGTGGTTCAGTTTTGTGGGGAAATGTTTTAACTTGAATAGATAAGATAAATAAAAAACTTAATAGAGAACTACTGAAAAATAGATAATTTGATAAATAAAAGGAATTAGATAGATAGATAGATGAACGAATGAATGGATGAATAAATGAATGAATGAATGTCGGTAGGTAACATGATAACAACTTAAAAACCAAATAATGACATATCGTAATAAAGAACGGACAAACAAAAAGAAAGTGTGCACGCTGAAATAATTCATTACGCCATTAAGCCAACTTTTGGTAGACGACTTTGAAAATGCTTTTGTAAATTAGGGATAATTATAATACAGAATGTTTAGGTCTTTACAAAATTTTTGACATGACCATATTGGAAACACTTGTTAACGAAAAGCAATTATAATGCGATAAGAATTGCAAGCTAACAGTAATTTCTCCTATTTTCATGATAGTTTCAAACCCATTTCAATCCTGTCCATATAGTAGGCGATTGTTTAGTAGTTCAGTCCGTTGATCATACCAGAGCTCATCATTAATTTCTTTAAGTAATCTTACAACTCGATTATGCCTAAACGTAGATCATGAACAATGATATGTGTAAAGAATGGTCAGGGTCCAATGACATTCTTCACTATCTGTCTTGTGTTTGTTTTCTTAGTGGAGTATTACGATTTTAAGAATGGCAAAGCGGTGTACTTCCGGCGAAGAAATAAACTGTGTAGGTGCAATTTAAAGCTACGTGATTCAACCGAGGGACTTGATTAACGGATCACCCGAGGTTTGCCAAACGGGTCCAATTAATTTCACATGCTTAACAATGATTGACGTCTCATTAATATTATGACGTCATGCTGAGAAAGTTTGTTGTAAAATTTCTTGAAATAGTGATAAATAAGTTGGAATACGCAGCACATGTGAAAACAGATAAGATTAACATCTACTGAATAAACGTTAATGCATAAAGAAATCATTCTCTTAATTAGTAGAAAAGGCTAAAGTACTCATATTGTAAGGAAAAGAAAAGGGAAATATTTTATACAGCACGACTCGCTCTTTGCAGCTTTTTTCTTTGTCTATATGTATTATTGTAAAAACGAAAAACCTCAAATTGTGTTTCGGCTCTACAACTAACATTACGGAATGTTCTATACTCTGTACGTGAAAATACATGGCATGGCTTTGAATTAATGTCACATTAAAGTTTTGAAAATAAATGATTATACTTGGCATCGTAAATTATAGTTTCAAAACTCCAAGGATGTAACCGAAATATTTCTTACCGTTTCTTTTTCCAAACGCCTGACTTTTTTAAGACATCTTGTTAAAGTGTTTTGGATGCTGAGTAATTCACATGCTTTAAATCTCTTCAGTGGATTTGAGTCCCGATTTCGTTCTTGGCACAGTGCACAAGTGTCCAAAACAATTATAAAGTCCGTTTGATTTCTTGTCCCAATAGCAGAAGAAATAGTCAATACAAAGCCTGAAATGCAGTTGTAATGAAATTAAGATACATAATCTGTCCATAAGCAAATGATTAATTTGATTGATTGTGTAGACCAAGATCATTGTGCACAAACGTGGCCCACACACTTCCTTTACACACATCTTTCCGATATATATTCCAGAAAATAAGCTTAACACAATAAACAAGATTTACCTTTTCCCCACAATGTTTTGACATTTTCAAATGCAAATCATATTACCGAAAATTGTTAATTTGTGGTACAGAAATGCTATCAAAGTCAATATGGACAAGTCTAAGTTTTCGTCGTGATTGTAGGAGTTTTTTATTTTAAAAAAAAAAGGTAGAAAAAGAAAATGCTGGCTACAAGTGGGTCTTCATTTCCCACATGTCTTCACAGTTGTCCTTCCTGAGAGTCGTTTGAACATTTGATCGTTTGGTGAAGGGCTAATAACTACAGATATAGAAAGTGTTTATCCTTATACTTGATCCTCGGTGACTCAGTGGTTGCATTTTTGGATTGCTTTATTGGAAAATCTTAGTTCGGTCTCCATTTATGTTACCGTGGAGTATCCTTTCGAAAAGCATTAAAGAGTTCCGTCCTGCCCTTGAAACCCATTAAAGAAATAATAATTCGGGTGTGTTCGGTTCGGTCTTTTACTCATAACTGGATCCTATTTCATATGTATGATATATATAACATGACGTCAAAGCAACTCACGTTAAGCAACACAGAATTACGGGAAACAAGATAGAATTAAGGGAAAGTTAAGAAGACGCGGGAAAGAAAAGCCAACATGATGCGTGACTGCTTTATGTACAGTGCATCCGTGAAGTCAACGCCTCTTACTTTGAATGGAGAGCCGTCCTCAACTAATACTTTTGGTAAAATTACTTGAGACTGGAACTGGAAATGTTTTCCAGAAACACGTCACACAGTTCCATTTCCGACAGAACGTTTTTGTGAATTGGCTGTATAATGAGTTTTGCGAATGTGTGTTTCTTCGGTAAGAGATAAGGACACTTTGTGTCTTCTTCTAGTGGAGAAATATGGATTGCTCCCCAAACACCGAATATGTCCCTGTGGATCCAGGAATAAACGTAAGTGTTTGACAATAGTTGTAGATCTTTGTCTACATTTGATATCTGATATTTCTTCACGTTAACTTGCAGACTGACATTTTCTGTCCACGTCATTTTCTGCCATATGTAGTTCCGTAACCGTTAGGTGACCCTTTAGCCTGTTTTCGTTTACGTTTCTGGTCTTTTCAGAAAATAATTCACGTGTGTAGTGACGTTTAGTAATTTCTGGTGCTATATCCGTTAGTGTCCATTACACTGTGTAATCCGAACTCAACCGAGGTATTTACACAGAGTGCAGTCTTCCTATTTGCTATCTCCCAGGTTATCCATTCTTTTTTTATTTGTCCAATTATCTTTACGGCACTGAATATCCCGTTATGGCCAGTTAGTTTTATCCACGATCCGGATCGTTGCACCATAATCAACTGTCTTTGAACTGATTCGATGTCAAACTTCGCAATTATAGGTCTCCTGTGTTATACACTGTTGCACAGTATTTCACGTTATATTAAGCCATCTTTTCACGTATTTCTGATATTCTGTTCCTGATAAAGACTCTCTGAGATTTGTCTGTAGCAAGTCAATATAGGACAATCTGTCACTTCGAACAAAGAATGCCATCACGTGGCTGGATTTTTTTTCGAAGGATATGTTGCTAAGGTTAGGCTAGCCTTAACCGTAAACCCTAACCCTATTGCGGGAACCAAAGAATGTTTCCATAAATTCAAGTTCAGGGCGAGTTAAGGGTTTAAAAAGAGGTCACTCTATTCTTGTCAATAACGAAACACGATTGGTCATTGTTGCACAGATATGCTACAGCGCCACATGTGCCTTCTTGAGTCGACAAAGGCATGTAAAGCTGTATCATCGAATAACTCTTCCGACTTCTCTCCTTTTGTCGAGTTGAAATTTTTTCTGGAAAATGCCACATAAATGATGTCGTGTATATCTGCAGTAAGTTCCGTCCATTTAGTCTCAATATTTTGTGGACGTGTGATATCTCATTTCGACTTCTCTTTCCATGGTAATTAGATCAAAGTTTTTGCTCTCACAGTCTCTGGGCTTAAGAATCTGAAAGGGTCGTATATACGTGACCAATGTTTCAAATCAACCGTTTAGTAACGTTTGTTAGTTGTGGAGGTGTTGTATTGTTTGATTTCATTGAGTACTTTTCTTATGCTGAACACTTTAGTATTTCCGTTTGTGTCGAGAACGTTATCTTTCCTTGCTATGTGTCTTGAATTTTTTTCTGTCAGGTCTCTAGGAAAGCAAGTTGAATCCTGCTTGTAACATCAGTTCAGGTGATTCTGCGTAATAAGTTGTTACCTTTGTTTAATTTGAAAATGCCTTTCCACCCGCGGCAACTTTGTAATGTATCTTTTGCAATCAAACGTTATGGAAAATTGTTGGTATTCCTCAAATAGTATGAAAGTTTTGATGCACTTTCCTGTGCTTGAATTTGTAGAGGTATTACATTAGTATGGATAATGAGCATATCTAGTTTCAAGTTCTCTCTGCCATCTTCTATTTCTCTCTGCCATCTGTTTTTTTTTAATATAGTTCCAGATTCGATCTAGGCGTCGGCTGCTCAAATCTTGATGTTTGCTGCCAAACGATGCTACTCTTATATTATCGGTCACTTTGATTCGTAGATTAATATCAGCAGCCTATTTTTGCCGAATGAAACTTATCGTTGCTCCCTCGTTGAATACAATGCTTTCATCCGTAGAGTTGACTAATGGGTTCTTCAAACATATGCCTGAATATCGCCAATCACAAAATTTAGAAGTTTTCTTTGACAACCTGAAGGCCGTCTGGTGCTTCTCAAGACAAATAGAACACAGCTTGTTTCGTTTGACTTCCTTCGTTCTTGAACCCAAGTATGCAAATTTCTTATACTCGTTGTTATAATGTAACAATACCCTTATTTGACAACAGAGTTTTCTCTCTCTTGTTTGAATTTTCTTTAAATCTGTCGTTAGTCTGCATATAATTAAGGGACTCTAGTCCACAAACATAACTCTCCATTTACCATAGAAGATTCTAATGCTTGGAATGGTCATGGATGGGTTGGTAACTGTAGTAATGACTGCTTTGTTGCATGAATAATATTCTATTGTTGTCCGTATCGCTCACTTAAGAACTCTATCATTCTCGGATAATTTCCATTTGTCGAGGATAATTCTTGGCGACTGACCTTTCTAAGTGCGATTTCAGGTACCTAATATTTTCACTAAAATTTGTGTTAGTATGTACACTTGACTCTAAAATTTTGTCATTGAATATTCTGCAATCAATCGTTGGAAGCATGAGCTTAGGAAATTGGTGATTCATTGATGTATTGGGATAAAAAGACGTTACTCACAGCTGAAGAAGCAGATTTATTTCGGACTTTTGACTTACGCTCAACTCTTGCACAGCACACTCCTCTCTTGTGTAAGTGGAAGCCATTAATCACTCCTTAGTCGCAGGTAACAGTCCACTGCCTCTATCCCTAGTAATTTGGAAAGTTCGTTCTTAATTTTGAATCAGTTGACATGTCCAAGTCGTGGTTTGTTGTAAAAGATCTCAATTAATCTAGGCATAAATCCAGCTGTAACGAATATTCACTGGTAATGAATTAGAAGTCTAGGCATTTCAAGTTTTTATCCAACTGAGCACTTATCTAATCTCTAGTATCTTTAAACTAGTTTTTCTGTGAATATGATGAGTCTTCTTAACATATATTTTTCCTATATTTCTGGTCTCTGCATCAAAATGGTGAAATAATACTTCGCGTGTGTTCGATTCAATGTATAATTCACATCTGAATCATATTTCGAATATATTTTATAGAAGTTACAAATACACAACATATCGTAAACAACGCACATGAAACAATTTATAAGTTTGGAAATGTTAAAGACAGAACGACATTAACGAGTCCGCAACATGCACAACAGGCACTGCAGACTCTGATCCTGCTGCGAGTAAAACACGATAAGGCACTGCACAGTCCAATCCTACTGTTATGACCCCTATACTTCTAACGGTAAAACGGGGAAAAGGCGCTAGATACTCCTATACTTCTACTGGTAAAACCCGAGAAAGTCGCTAAAGACTCCCATATTACTGCCGGTAAAACCCGGGAAATGCCATACTAAAGCCAGTAAAAGGATGGAAAGGCGCTACAGACTCCGATATTCCTGCCGGTAAACCCGTGAAAGGCGCTGCAGACTCCTATTCTACTACCGTTAAAATCCAGGAAAGGCTCAGCCGATTTCCATACTACTGACGGTAAACGCGGGAAAGGCCCTTCACATTCCCATACTACTGCAGGTAAAACCCGGGAAAGGCGCCGCAGACTCCCATACTACTACTGGTAGAACGTGGGAAAGGCGCTACAGACTCTCATACTACTGCCGATAAAACCCGGAAAGCGATGCAGACTTCCAAACCACTAACGGTAAAACGCGGGACAGGTGCAAACCACCCATCCTATTGAAAGTAGAACGCGGGAAAGGCACTGCAGATTCCCAAAACTGCTGGTAAAAAGTGGGAAAGGTTTGCAGACTCCCAAACTACTGCCGGTAGAACGTGGGAAAGGCGCTACAGACTCTCATACTATGCCGATAAAAGCCGGAAAGGCGCTGCAGACTCCAATATTACTGGCAGTAGAACGCAGGAAAGGCGCTGCAGACTCCCATACTACTGCCGGTAAAACGCGGGAAAGGCGCTACAGACCGCCAAACTACTGCTTGTAAAACGCGGGAAAGGCACTGCAGACTCCGATACTACTGCCGGTAAAACGTACTGAAAGGCGCTACAGACTGCCATACTACTGGTAAAACCCAGAAATGGTGCTGCAGACTCCCATACTACTGCTGGTAAAACCCGGGAAAGGCGCCGCAGACTCCCATACTACTACTGGTAGAACGTGGGAAAGGCGCTACAGACTCTCATACTACTGCCGATAAAACCCGGAAAGCGATGCAGACTTCCAAACCACTAACGGTAAAACGCGGGACAGGTGCAAACCACCCATCCTATTGAAAGTAGAACGCGGGAAAGGCACTGCAGATTCCCAAAACTGCTGGTAAAAAGTGGGAAAGGCTTGCAGACTCCCAAACTACTGCCGGTAGAACGTGGGAAAGGCGCTACAGACTCTCATACTATGCCGATAAAAGCCGGAAAGGCGCTGCAGACTCCAATATTACTGGCAGTAGAACGCAGGAAAGGCGCTGCAGACTCCCATACTACTGCCGGTAAAACGCGGGAAAGGCGCTACAGACCGCCAAACTACTGCTTGTAAAACGCGGGAAAGGCACTGCAGACTCCGATACTACTGCCGGTAAAACGTACTGAAAGGCGCTACAGACTGCCATACTACTGGTAAAACCCAGAAATGGTGCTGCAGACTCCCATACTACTGCTGGTAAAACACGGGAAAGGCGATGCAGAGCCATATTTTACAGCCGTTAAAATCCAGGAGGGACATGAAAAAATATGATAGATCTGAATTAATGTTGAAAGCGGTGCAAACACCATTCAAATTTCCGTCAAAAGCATATTTAAACATCGGCCCTTTATCGAGAACGATTAAAATTAGTTGTGGTCTCAAATACCGTCAAAATCAAGGAAGCTTACCTATTAGGCAGTAAGTAAGTTTCAGCATGTTCTTGAGTTTAACTGAAATTTGTATACTAATATTTTCTAGAAGCAATTATGCCTAAAGAACTATCAACGATATATAAATATACACCGATCAGCTTATTCTTTTATAGTAAAATATTCCCATTGTTTTAGTTGGAAATTTTATGTATAGGTTTCTGTATCGATATCTTGGCTCAATGTACGTTTCGCTTCACTAGAAGACAACCTTGCAGATTCGTAAATATTGAAAGCACTGGCACATGACAAAGCAAATGTATCGCTAGTGATAGCATTTCATCTTTTAAAAGTTATAAAATATTGTGTGAGTACATTCTGTTTTTTTTTTTTTCCTCACAATGTTTTCAAAAGTCTTACTCAAGATCGTAAAAATTCTGAATGACATGGTAAAGCTTTGCTTAGACATCTATTTTTGATTTCGTATGAAGGCATTGACTGAAGAAATGTCATTTTACGTCCTGTAGCAAGCCGCTATTGAAAACATCGAGGAAAGGGGGGTAATCAGCTCGTAACGAGCAATTTCGATTTCTGTCCCTCTGTTTTGCAGATTGATTAATTGATTGATTGTATTGTATTTAACGCAGATTTGAACATCATTTCAGTTATATCGCTACGGCCAGTGTACCCGTCCATTCTTTCCTGCAGTTTCTTTTACCGGTGCTATGCAAAATATTCTTCCCAAGCCACAGGTTTCTTTCCCACGCCACTGGTTTCTTTCCCACATAACCATCGCCGAAACAACGATCAGCGGTGAGAGAGGAATGAATCCTGTCACAATGATTATCATTAATCATCGGCAAAAAAATTAGTGGAGCCGGGGATTCGAACTAGCGAACCGCTGTTCTAAAGTTCTGTACTCTACCCACTGAGCTACCGTGCCTCGGCTTTTCAGATTTATGTATTAAACTTTTAATTCGTGTTGAATATCAAGATGTTTTGAAGTGATGAAGTGATTTTTTTTTCATATATTGAATCTGATACTTACAAACATATTTCACTGTATTGGAGACCGTTTAGAAAACCTTTTGACAAATTATTTTGTTCAATTGATACTTTCTCAAAATAAGCAATTGTTCGGTTCATCACTTTGTCTTCTGACGTGTTTTTAGTCCGTCGCCTCTATCTGCCTAAGGTATACAATGTGGAAGGTTCTTAAAACTATGATAATGAGGTAATGTAATGTTTTATTTAATGAGCCGTGCTCTGTGAAAAGAGGGCTTAATACATCTGCGAAAAGTATCGATCCAGGTCAGCCTGCACCTTCCGCGCAGGCTGACCTAGGCCGACACTTTTCGCTATAGATCAATTTTCTGTATGTCCAAGGACCACTTTACCTCATGATTCAGTCGGTTGTTAGACAAATGGACTTTATGGATCCATGATCATGGGATGACTTGCTTGGTATCATGCATCACGGAGATGTATTAAGCCCCTTTTTACTAGAGTATAGCCCACTTAACTCTTAACCAAGTGGTATTGTGTATTATGAGAGATAAAGACGGTATTGAAAACATTGTAAATTTTGGGCAAACGACATAAACGCTAGTTTCATGCAAATATGCTCTTAAAACATTGTGATGAAAGGAGAAAGCGCTAAAAAAAAGTAATTTCTCATCTGGACACATTGTTTTCAATTTTGGTCAATTGCATAAATGAAGAAACAGAACTATGGACAGAAGGTTATGTTTTAATGATGACAAAGCCATTCATGCCGTTTGTTTTTATCATGACGATCTTAGTTCATATTCTTCCTTCTTTAAAAAAGATCCTTGCCTCTGGTTCTGCAATCAAGCGAATTAATATACATTAAGCTGAATAAATTTGTAAATTAAACAAATAAAGGTTCACAGTCATTTTTACGTTAGCTATCAAAATCATTTCATAGTAGAAAAAGTTAGTATTTTTTTTTTAAGCGGGGAAATGTTACTTTTTTTTTATTTTTGGTGAAACGGCAAAAGGGTTAGAGTACCTTATGTCTCAAGCCGAAATGCTTTTTTTTGGACAAGATTTGCGTCATTGTCCGAGTGCCTCATTCAAGTTACTTTGACGAAATCAAAACATGTAAAGATTAACTAGTTTCCACTCATCATAATATGTTTAAAACTATGTTTATTTATCGTATATCCCTTTATTTATTTGCCGTTTCATAGTGTCCTATCTTTAATGAGGATTCATGTAAATATCTGAAAAGAGGGGTTTAAGATTTCAGAATAAATATCTGGTTTAGAATCTGTGTTGTTTGAGGAGTGAAGAGATTTTCTTTTGTTTTCGTTGAGGTATGAAGACAAAAAAAAAGCTAATCACACTGTAATGAAACAGGGAACCTTTTTTTGTAAATCCAATATTTCAGTTTCTAATGCCCGTTTTCATTGGTATTTTGCAGCACGGGAAAACGGCTCGTTCATGACGTAAAAAAATGTGTAATTTATGACGTTGTCATAGCATTGAACATTGCAGATCTAGAAGATCTGTGACTAGAAGTTTAATATGCTGCAAGTAAGTTGAAAATAAGATAACTCGTACCCAGTAAACTGACAATGAGGAAGTTCTCTCTCAGAATGTATTGTTGGATATTTCTTTCAGTTTATTATATTCAGAGAATATAAACTTAGCTAGCATTTGAACTTGGACTCAGTATAAAATAAGAAAGAACAGCATAGTGAAATCTCGTATACATATTTGCTTACATTTGTTTGACAAGTAGTTTCGGTACTGTATGACTTTTTTTTTTTTTTTTTTTCGATGAGCTATAAAAAAAAAAAAAAAAACACAGCCAATCAGAACTCGCCAATTATAAAAGTGTAACCTAACACGTATATATTGAAAATTGCAAACAAAACAGACCAAACAGAAAACAAAACGTCAATACAGGTAAAATGCTTATCGTTCAGATCTATACGCAGAAATACGATTCAGACTCTGTGGAAGAATGCTTTGAAAAAATCTTGTAAAAGAGACACAGGGTCCCGTTTTATCCCTTTCAAAATGTTTTCACGTCATGAGTGAGAAATTCCATCAGTCGAGCAACATTTTCGTTTTCGTCTGTATTTTCTGTTCATAATCACACTTCGTACATTTGGTCTTAATGCAAGGGTTGAATTTAAGCTTCGTTCTGTTAATGTACACGGTCATTAACCCTTATACTGCTGAAAATGTGAAATGAAGTACAAACCCGAATTTTGCTGTTTCAAAGGTATTATATAGGAAAAAAACGTCTCCTTATCGAGCATTGTAGATTCAAGATCAGACTGAACTTTCTGTACAGTCTGATCTTGACCTACTCTGTCCGGAAAAAGTCAGTGAGTCGCGCTTTGCAACATGAGGTTTAAGCGAATGCAACGCAATCCGTCAGCTGCTCTTAAATTTCTTGTACCTTCTATGTTGGTGCTCAACATCCACTTACAACCTTTCTTAATAATATTGCGGTGGTCTGTCCACCTATTCATACGTTCCTGGACTTGATTTTACCACTGCTTCGCACAAGCCATGTACTTTTTTCCCAAGATTTTATCGAAACAATGTTCTGGGGTGAAAGAATGGAAAACTTCCCGTCAAAAGGGCTATAATTTATTCGAGTAAAGGGTTCAGCCGTGAGTGAATACGAGCTAACATGCCATATCTACCAGTCTCCGCTTAACATCCTTTATTAAACACAAAAGAAGAAAACTCAATTTTATACGTTAAAAAATTATTTCCTACAGTATTGATGATTAAGAAACCATGTCATAATGAGTGCTATTACGGGTCATGTGCCACAGAAGAGACGGCAATCGTACGACATTATGAAGATTTTACTCTACTTATAACTAACAATAAAGGTACAACGTGTTAAGCGGTATGTTCTACAGAATTGACAATAAAGGAACGATGTTCTACAGAATTGACAATAAAGGAACGACGTAATAACGATTATGCACTACAGAAGTAATGACGTACATACGACGTTATGACGATTATGTTCTACAGAATTGACGACAAAGGAACGACGTAATAACGATTATGTAATACAGAACTGATGACAAATATACGATGTTATGACGATTATGTTCTACAGAATCGACCATGAAGATAGTGTGTGTTACAGAATTGACTGTAAATACAGGACATAATGACGATTATATGATACAGAATTCATGACAAACATACGACGTTATGAGGATTATCTGCCGCAGAATTGTAAATGTTGCTACTGTTAATGCTAGTGTTAACGATGCTACGAAGTTGTTTCTGTAAATTTGAAGTTTTAGGTATAAAATTAACAAACTTTTTACGATTGACTTGCGACAAGGTTTCATGTTTATACGAGCAATCAGAACTGTAGATTGTTTTAATAAGTGTGATAAAATACTTAACCCTTAGGCTGCTGAGCGCGACTCAAGTGCCCATGGTGGACAATGTAGATCAAGATCAGACTACACAGAACGTACAGCCTTATTTTGTATCTACACTTTCCTATAAGGAGATATTTTCTCCTCCAAAATATCTTTGAAATAGTATTAATTAGTTTTTACTATCGACTTAAAAGTTTCATATCACTTTTTATTTAGCTGGATAAGGGTTGATGAATATTAAAAAAAAAAAAAAAAAAAATCCATATAATCATTGATCTCTTGAAAGGAATGCGTCAAGAATTTCTTCAAATTTTTCAATCGCAATATTCTGTTTTGTTTATGTTATTATTTTGTTAACCTTTTACCGGTATTTTAGATGCATCCAAATTGAAAGCATTTGCAGATGACGAATCATAGGTTGCTCAAATGATGGAGATGCTAGTTATAAGCATTTTCTCCTTTTCCAACAATGTTTTCCAAAACTTTTTTTCCTCAAGGTAGTTTACACTCGAGATTGTTGCGTAAAGGTGGGCCTCTTCCATTTAAATTTCAAACACTCCATTCTGAAGAAGTCATTAGCATTCCGTATCGGAAAAAATGCTAGAAGCTTTAGAACTGTGTCAAAGAATGAGCTGCAAGTATTTATGTCGTTAAGTAGTGTTTATACCAATGAAAATATGATAACTAGAATATATTGAATAAAAGAGCGGAGGGGAGTTCCCGCTCTTAGCAGGAGCAATCAGAAATATTTCTTCATGCGCTTCCCTACACTTACTATATATCGAGCGAATAATTGATCTTGCACCTTCTATTCGACTCTCTGCATATTCGTATCTTGAGACTTAACTGCAAAGTTGCTACTTCCGAGGATGCATAAGAGTATTCATTTATTTGTTTGTTTATTTATTTAGCATTGAAATCGTTCCAAAAAGTGAAGATACTACTATGTTTATCCTGTTTTCATGTGTGGTGAGTCGGAGAGCCGCTAGTTAATCGATGACCTACTTGGTCTGTAGTGAAGAGATCGCTGTTTCGATTCCTAGCTCAGCAATTTCTTCCCAAGGACTGAGGATATTCTTCAAGACTTGATTCATTTTTTCTCTCCGTGTGACATGGTTTTGACTTTTTTATGTGGAATGCAGCCAGTGGCTTCAGAAGACTGTTCTATTAGCTTTTGACTGAAGAACCACTTGAATACAAAAACTGGTGCTCAAATCCCCCGAGTTATAACTTCTGTAACAAACTTCGTTAAACAAAACGGTAGAAGTAGCACTCTTTATACTTGACATCGGACATAATTTGATGGACAGTGCATCCGCAATATTGATACCTCCAACAAGTTACTAGAGTGACTGCTGTTACACGTTTGGCTAAACATATTTCCGTTATGGTCAAACAATTAAAATCATAGACCTTTGCAAAAGTAGAAATTTTCAAAAGATGACTCAGTGTAGACAAATTTACCGATCAATTGCTATATAGTAAATAAGCATCTCAACTGAAGTTAATCAAAGCATCGAAGGCGCTGAAGGTCTGTGCATCAGAAGGGGTTAAGGAGTAAAATCAAGAGGCCCAGGTGCTAGAGAACTCACACGAGCTCAAACTCAGAATTCCTATCACATTTGTACAGGATTGAAGCTGCTATCACATTTGTACAGGTCAACACAAAATATTTTCTGTCTTACACTGACAGTCTGAGTAGTTGACAACATCACGGAAAAAAAACTAAGATTTGTAAAGGCTTATATCAAAACTATATTCATAAAATCTTGACCTCATAGCCTTTATGGATTTAAAGAAGATAATTTTGAAGGATTTTCTGCTTTTTTTTTTTTTTTCTTTTTTCTTTTTTTTTTTTTCTCCCTTTGAGTTCCCATGACAACCAATCAAAATGTGCAGCGTGTAAAAAAAACAACACATACGGCTGATATAGGATCACTCAGGTAACATAATTTTTTGAAAAAAGTGCAAAAAATACCTTATGGCCTAGCAATTAATGACAACTGAGAGCTGCTAATCCTGTAAGCTCTGTCAGAACATTCGACTCCTTAAAGCTAAGGACTAAGGCAAGACATTAATGTTGAATTGCCATTGATTGCGTATCTAAAGAAAAAAGTAAGTGCTAACTTAAAATTCATAGATTTATTAATAAAACATGCAAATGAAACATAAAACTTCAACTGATAATGAAGAAAAGAAAGAGGCAGACAAATGTTTATATTTGAAGTATTTCTGGAGAATCAAAATGGTGGGCAAAGTCAAAAATGGTATACTTTCGGTGGTCTGAAATTGAGCATATTTCTTTAGTGAAACCCGTTTATAGTTGGAGACCTCAAAATGAACGAACTGTAAATCTTTTCTTGGTCTCGTGTAAATCATGCTGAGAAAAGCCAGTGTTTCTCACCAATTGTTGCAAGAGCCTCATCCTCAAATATGCCGACTTGAGGTTATAGGTTAAGATTCCTCGATGGGGACGTTTGTTCAAGTTGGAATTTTACTCTATGCCAAACGATAAAATTTTAGACTATTCCATATGCAAAGCATTTGTAGATGACAATTTAGTGTATTTGAATGATATGATTGGTCTTTGATGGTGTAGAAAACACTGTCGGAAAGGAGAAAATGGTGGTTATTAGCATTTTCTCATTATTATTATTATTATTTTTTTTTTTTTAATTTTGGAAAGTGTATGTTTCTCCAGAATAAAAAAAAAAAAAAAAAAAAAAGAAAAAAAAAAGAAAAAGAAATACAGGATAATTTTGTACAGCAATGGACTATTTCGTGGATGTTTGTCCGATATTTTGAAAAACAAATTGAATAAAGTCAGACAAATTAAGAACGAAAGTCAAATACTCTTGGTAAAAACGGGCCCCATCCACATCACCTTTATCGAGATCGCCTAGTTCCACACTCGCATTTGAGTCAATTTTGCACACGGCGTTTTTAAGTGTGTTCAGTAACACATTCGTTGCGGCTTTTAAGGGAGAGTCGGCTGCAAGGACGAGATCAGATTGTAATTGTTTATACTGGTAATATATCTTTAAAGCGGTCTTTAGATATTTCTTCAAATACTGTCCAACTTCTTGTACCAAACTTGTCCTGGGGGATATCTGAAGGAAACAGAAACAAAAAATAATACAGAAAAATATACATTTACAGAAAAGTATACAAAATATTGTAGAATTATGTATTAATAACAATTTCAAAGAACTTGAATGAGAACTTTAGTACACTGTGGGTTAATAGATAGCAACGTCACAGATAACGCTTCTGAGTAAGTTTCGAAGTATGTTTCAGTAATTTCTTTTGTACTCTTGCTTCCGACTTTTACAATGATCTACCTTCCTGAAGGTTCCATTGTACTCATCTATACTGGCACTTTATACTCTGTATAAGGTCTCTGTAATCTTAAAAGAGTCCTGCTAGCATTTCCTTAAGTCGAGGCACCTAAGGTCTTAGCTGAAAGAGCAATAAAGGTCTTTCTTCCTCGGAGGCACCCCAAACCTTATTTCTTAACTTAGACTCTGGCTCAAAGTAGAAAATCCATGTTTTATCACATATTGCGACTCGTCTCAATGACCTTGATTTCTTTTTAATTCTCTGTGATGCTAGTCTAACCCTAGTTTAATTCTGCTCTGTTGTGAGCCAATGGGAGGATCCAGTAATATGCAATATCTTTAAAGCAGCTGATGAATGAATACCAGTTATATCTGCTAATATTGCACTGTATATCATGTATCTTGATCAGTTAGGGCTTTTAAACCAAGGATCACTGGTTCGAAGCCCCAGCTCGATGATTTTGTCTCGAGATAATAGCCATTGAGATAGGATGCATTACTCTTTCACCTCTGATTATTTGTTGTAAAGTTATATGGAAAGCATTTAGGGCTTAGGAAGAATATTGTGCAAGGTACAGGTAAAAAAACTCCAGGAAAGCATAATTTTAATGTGCTCTGTCTGCAGCGGTATAACTGAAATAATATTGAAAATGGGGACAAACTTTGAAGGTAATCGGGTGTCGGACAATCTAATGTATCCACGACCCAAAAGAAAAATTTTGAAAACACAACTGGAAGAAGAGACAACACTGTTAACCATTGTTATTTCGTCTTCCGACAAGATACTTGTTTTGTCATTTGTCGTCTGGAATACCGATACTTTTAACACGGGTGAGTGTATTTTCTTAGCCTGGTAAAGAGTGAATACTTACACAAATCTGGTAAAGTTCTGGTTTAGTCCTGGGATCAGAACCTTGAAGTACAAAAGGTTCCTCATACTGTAAAGAAAAGGAAACGTGTATCATATCTCTTTGTCAGATGACGCTCTGTTCATATGTTTCGTGTTGAACGCTGTTTTCAAAATTTGTTCACTTATATCTAGGTGGCATATTTATATATCCATACTGTACTAGACGTTTCTGTAGACAGTGCTTTGCAAAGCACTCTTTCTAAGCTATCATCTTATCATCACATAGCCTTAGTGGAAACAATGATCGGGAGGAGGAATGAAACTTGCCTCAATGACTCTCATAAAAGAATTTGACTGAGCTGTTATCAAACCAGTGACTCCAGGACCATAAACCAGTAGCTCAGTGATGAATAATTATATTCTGTAGAAACACAATGTATTGTGATAAACGTTTTTAGGAGAAAGATGTCAAAATCAAGAATGTGTGAGCAATTGTACTGCATATTCGTTAAACTGCGGTAAGCAGTACGAAGATTTGAAGATTGCGTCATGTATGAGCGCGAATCTCAGCGGTATTTTTGATTAAACTCGCCCAGAGAAAATTTCATTTAGCCCTAAATGCTTTTTAATAACACTGTTCGAGACTCGATAATTTGAAAAAAAAAAAGGAAAGAAAAATATCTTAAATGCCAACATGTGTCAGGTCATATATCTCTATTAAAAAAATTGTCACTTTTTTCTATTTACTTACTGAAGAACAAATCCATCTCATTTGTTACAAGAAAACTAATTCCTACCCAATATCATCCCACGTTTACGAAATCTACGAGGAAAAAAAATCGCGCGGAAATGAATAACTGCTGGTAGGCAATATCTTCTTTCCTCGAATACATGTGTCGACTGGGAATGTTTTCAATATAAACGCGCCTAAATGTTTGTCGTCTACTAAAAATAGTAGAGATCGCTTGGTCCTTAATCTTAGTATTAATTCAGTTGAGCTCAAGTTCCAGTTTTATAAGCACAACATTTTTTTTCTCGCTTTTTATATTAACTGGCAAAATTCTTGATTTATCTTATCTTGTGATCTTTCACAATAGTAAAGTTTGAAATTCCAGTATCAATACAGCTGAAGATGAACACGGTTATCCGCATTAATTATAATGTTTCAACGTTACACACCATCTATTTACCGGAGAATATTTGGATGTCATAGGCTCGTTCTGGATGAAATCTGAAGTATTTCATCGGCTCCGTTTAATACCATGCTGAATGTATTACCAATAAATTGACATGTTGCAAATCAATGGCACAAAAAGATATTCCTGGTCTTTATTTACAAAATTCCTTAGTGTTTTGTCAAAGTTGGAAACACTGATGAACATCGTCCATTGAAAATATATGGATTTTGATCATTCGAACAGACATCATCTACGAAATAGATACTGATGCTAACAATATCTCGGAAACCTAATCTCCCATGGCTACGAACGGGCATTAAACAGAAAGAACAATATCTGGGCCAACTATGGAAACTTTATCTTTCATCAGATCAGTGCGGGTTTTGATTTCCACAAAAGAATCAATACATACAAGCCGTGCTTTTGTTTGCTCGACGTAGACTTTTAACATCCCTAGGACATTATTGTAGATAAAATGTGCATCCGGAAGGCGATCACGTCTCGAGTGACAACGGATTAGACGAGAATTCACGGCAGTTCGAGTG
The DNA here is from genome assembly GCA_945859785.2 of Tridacna gigas. Taxonomy (NCBI): domain Eukaryota; kingdom Metazoa; phylum Mollusca; class Bivalvia; order Cardiida; family Cardiidae; genus Tridacna; species Tridacna gigas. Next base: position 59,696,337 of record OX244040.2, on the reverse strand, counting down.
TGTGGGTGGCTTATGCACTGGATGTACAGCGTGGAGAAAAAGCACGACATAAGTATTCCTACAAATAAAAAATCAGAAAAAGAAGTCGTGCAAGTCTTGTGCACGTTATTGAAAACGTATCAAATAGAAATTAGGCAAACTCTTTATGCTATATACAGTCATTTTCGCTAAGGAAATCCTAGAATAATTGCAAAAGGATACAAAGAAATAAATTACAAATAATAAAGAGACTACAGAAGCTAACATGCGAAGGGATTAATTGGCCCGTCATCAATGTCAGCACAGCTTATTACTTTTAACAAGGCGACAAAATTGACGATTCAAAAAAAAGTGTGAACAGTATTTTCTCTTTTTTCACCATATTTTCAAAAGGGTTCTTTCTTGAGGTCGTTAAAACACATACGGAGTAAAATATACTGAAAACCTATACGACAACTATAAATGCTTTGGAGGAAGTTGTAGATGAAATGCAGCTCGTTTGGAAGACTTTTATTCGATAGATATATATGTATTTCTTCTGTTTATCTGTTTAACACATATTAATTGTCTAGAAACCTTTTCGATAAATCACTGTCTGTCTAAAGTGTTGTCTCAGTAAAGGTATGGTGTATTTCCCATCATTTTGTGTTGTTTGTCTGCACATGCAAATTGGTGTTGTATCTATTACAAGTTCCATTTTAAAAGTTCTTTGGCTTTGAGCTTTAACATCCATTTTCAAAACAAGTAGTAGCCGCTTTTCACGGAAATTTTTAAGCTCTGTTTGTGCAATAGTTTAAATTTATTTCAAAGAAAATGTTTTGTGTATTTACTTTCAGTAAACCTAGACCCATTTGCATTACTTGCAAGTATACTAGATTTTGCTAGCCTAAAATTAGCATTATGGTATGGTCGTTTGAACTTATGCTCGTAATAGGCCCTTTCAACCTTTCTCTGCCTAATTCTATCCATAAATATTTAATTTTGTTGTCGTGAAGCGTGACGGTAAGTTTTCACGGTGATTCGATATCGCCATTTTAGAAATATTAAGAGTACAAACACAATTGCTTAGGGCATTCTTTTTACAAAAATAACGAAACCGTCAATCACTTAAATTTCGAATCCCATCGCATTGTTGCTTTGCTTTGCTTTCTAAGACAATAAACATATATCGAGAAAAACCAAAAATGTTTCCTCCATCCCGACGGTCTTTTTTTTGTTTTTGTTTTTTGTTTTTTTGTTTTGAAATGTTGGTAATTTGCGTTATATGGAGTGATATCACTCCATAGTAACTTCACCACTGATAAGGCGTTGGCCAAAGAATGTTCGGTTTTATTTAGAGTTAATTAAATTTAATACATTCAAAGGCGTGTCACAATTAATTTGCCGCCCACAAATGTTTTGAATATGGACACGAATGAATATTTTTGTCTTATAAAGAGTAACCATCTATTAAATCACACTTTTTTTTTTTTTCATCTTTTATATCATAAACTAAAGAGAAAACCTTTTTCAATTGTTTCCGCCTAATGTCAACTGTAAATGGTTAACGGATAATCGGCGTCAGAATCCGACAAAAATGTATGTCTAAGCCCTTCAGCATCCAAAGAATTTCAATTTTCAAGCAATGGTAAAATACAACGGTTTCGGTTTTTAACACAATGTTTTGAAAATCTATTTTTGCCGAACTCTTTGCTCTTTGTATTATAAAGATATTCTCACACATTTGTTACAAATAAATCTCTGCCGTTTAGTACCGATCCATCTATCATTCCAACGTGGTATGACTGTATCAGTACTCGGACCATGTATCAACTGTTGCCAGATCAGGGACACTTCTAGGACAGTTTTCACAAATTATTCTAACTTACAATCTCATTACTGAGATTTAGAATGGTTTGAAAATACAGCCTGTATTTTTACGAACGATCAATCGGAAAATATGTTCGTCGACATTTGAAATAATATCTTGACCTCATCGATGGTTCAGATTTATTCCATTGTTTGAATAACTGAGGATTAATTGAGTGTTGTGGAATTAGAATTGAATTGTAGAGAAAAGAAAAAGAAAAAAGACTCCCTATACCAATACTCCATTTTCTTTTTTATGTATTAAGTCATTACCATCTTTTGAATTCCCTGGGTGAAAGTTATATACTTTCAAGGTTGTATGGTGTGCACGTGCAATAGCAAAGTGATACGTAGTCTTTAACCCTGTACCACACGATTCCAAGTTTTAAGGACACTAAGAAAGAAAGGTTTTGAAACCAGCATGTTCTCCTTTTCCAACAATATTATATATTCTTTCAAGAGCAGTTTTCATTATTTGAACCACATTTAATTTGTTGTCTGGATTGCTTTGAATTTGGAGCAGTCTAGAATTTTGTTGTCTGGTAAAGGTTTAGTGCTTTCCATAATGCATGAAAATGTTCGCACTTAATCCTTAGACTCTTAGGCGACACTGAAAGACCCTTTGCGAACAGTGTAGTTAAAGATAAGACTGTACAGAACGTGTAGTATGGTCTTCGATCTACACTGTCCGATAAGGAGATATTTTCCCAAAAGATAACTGTAAAATGTCAATATCTGAGTTTTTGCTATCGACGTGAATGTTTCATTTAAGTTATTTAGCAGGTTAAAAGTTAATAATAATAATAATAATAATAAAATAGAATACTACCAAGCAGTGTCAAAATGTCAAATGCCCTTTATACCGGTCAGAAATCATCTAAAGTCATCAAAAAACAGAATATCAGTATTTTTACATAAACATCTAAATCCGTCCCTTTAACAGCAAAAACAGAACAAACCTGATCGAAGCAGCATATTGTATAGATTTATCACCTTTTGTCTAAAATATATCTGTAAACGATTTTATTTCGAATTTTATAAAGCTCGACTGGCTTTGCAGGGACAGTCATGACATTTTATATTGCTGGGTACACTGACTGGGTGGAAAACACCGAGAACCTGACAGTTGAATATACATAATGACGGTTCCGTTTCGCATCATACCCTTTTGTATTTGATTTTCTTTCTTTCCAGGAAAATAAAGTCAATGTGTAATATCACAAGCATTTCAAATCAGTGCCTCCCTTTATGTAAATGAGAACAGCCAATACAGCGGCCGTAACATGTCACCATCCTTTCCCCGCATCAATGCGGTTTTTGTCGACATTTTTAACTTGACGCTTTACCACATGATAGAATTTGGACTAGTCAGAATTGGCATCCTTTACTGACGCCACATTAGGTGTTACCCAAATGATTTGTCATTGAAAGGTTATACACTTGGTGGAAAAAGAGCAGAATGCTAAGAACCAGTATTTTCTGCTTTTCATACTACATGTTCAAAAGGCTTCTCCTCATTGCCGTTAGACCAGTCTAGTATAGGGTTAAATAACACTTAAAAAACCTTACGAAACATGGAAAATACTCTAAAAGTTCTATACTCTGATGTCCATATTTTTTCATGGTTGTCGTTGGGTATTTTTTATATGTATATATATATATTTATTCACTAAATTTATTATATGTAGACACAAATCAGCGACTGATAAATGGGACAAAATCGATGAAAACTAAGGGTTATAACATCAATACAAATAAAACTGTCGTGGCAAAAGTAAAAACCCTCTCGGGAGATTTTCTTACTCTTTATGTTGTAACATGAGCAGTATTTACACCTTTCCCCGACTTAAGGATACATATTTTTATGATAAATACTTTCGTTTTTTCCTCTCAAAAAAAAAAAAAAAAAACGTCTTTGTTATGATTTTTCTATTTCACATAAGGATACAAAATGTGATTTTTTTTTTTTTTTATTTCAAGATCATTTACAAGTAATATAGAATTTAATGTAGTGAGAGAGAGGGGAATTACATGAAACAGCGGTTTTGTGTCAAAATGAGGGTAATCAGTGGACCTACACATACTTTCCTGGGCAGGTTTCCCCGAAAATTCTTAGGAACGTTCTTAGACTTACTCTCCAGATTTTTTTTCTAAATTTCAAAGTAACACAACTTCTGGTTGGCTAAATTAAATGGTTGTGCTACTTCCAAATTAAGAAAGTCTGTTAGAATAAGACTATAAACGTTGTTAAGAATGGTTTGCGAATACAGACCCTGGAGTTCCTTTACCATTTTTTCCGAGGCTTTGACTGCCTTCACATATAAACAGAGTACTAACAATGTTAAAGAGGAATGCATGCTGTCACAATACCCATTATGAAAATTCTGAAAAAAAAGTGTTCGTCTGAGCCTGAATTCGAAAGGGGAACTACTTCATCACTTGATTTGTAAGAACCGATTGAGGCTTTGGGCATCGGGCTAAACAAAACTTTAAAAAGATAGATAACCGTATGAGCGACAGTATATGTGACCTGAAATAAGCAACGATATGTAGGGGGAATGCCAACATCGGGTTATCACCACGACGAGATAATTGCGGTCGCTGTGAACAGTGTCTAGAATTGCAATAAAAAAATAAACAATACTAACAAAACTGTATTTGACGACAAAATTATAGGGTTGTCTTTTTTTATAGCTTTTGCATATGACAGATAAAATGTGGGAATTGTTCGGAATTGTCTTTTAAACGTACAAAAAGCATCGTTGCAAAACGAGAAAATGCTGCTTATCAGGATTTCACTGACGTTTTGTGGACGGCATAGATCAAGATCAGAGTACATTGTCTGATGAGGATATATATATATATGTACATATTTCTCTCCAAGGAATAAGTTTGTAATAGCAACATTTGGGTTTTTACTTTAAAGTTTCATTTAACCCTTATGTTGCTAAGCGCCACTCAATGACCTTTTGCGGTCAGCGTAGATCAAGATCAGACTGCACAGAATGTGCGGTCTGATTTTGGATCTACGCTGTCCGAAAAGAAGTTATCTTTTTTCCAAAATACCTTTAAAGCAGGAAAATATGGGCTTATACTATCGGTTTTGAAAAGTTCAATATCTTTTATAGCAGGATAAGGGTTAATTTATTTAGCAGGTTAAGGATTGAAGGATAGGATGATTTTACTTTCTTTTATCTCACCCCTCGCTGGAACAATCCTGTTTAGCAACCGGAAATCGAAATCTGACGGTAAAATTGTAGGTTTGTCTAAATTTTAACAGTTTGCAGGTGGTAAATCAGATGTGACTCAAGCGACAGTGTTTGCCATGGAAAGGGTATTTAACATTGCTGGAACAGGAGAAAATGCTTGTAACCAGTATGGTCTTCTTCTCTCACATTGTTATTCAAGAGCCTTCTTCCCTCGATCCATTAAAACACAAGATCATAGGTTGAAGGGCAAAAAAGTTATTTATGCACTGGATACAGATATGACTAGATTTTTTCAAACTGAACAACAACAATAACAACAACAATACGACATTAGGTACAAGATAAAAACTCTATTTAGTAGAATGTCAATGACACGAGAAAAGTTACCATGATGAGCAGAGATCAGCTCACACGATCTGAAATGTCAACTTAAAACGACTTTATTCGTACCAGACGATATTGCAAAATGATTAATGCCAACACTTTCCTCTAACACGCACTCTTTTTGAAAAGGAGCAAGAATAAAATTTCAGGATTTTTTCTTTCTTTTTTGGTTTCAAATGCCACATGTTTTTTCTTATCTTTATGAAAATGTGGCTTTGATTGTGAATGGAGTCATCTTCTGTCAGCTTCACTAATACCTCACGTTACTTGTCTATACGAAATATTTTGTTAGTACAAGAATATTGTTCTAAACTCAGAAGTGCTCATTTTAGATTGAATGCTGTGATTATATCCATTGTTACTTAAACAAGTCTCTGAAGAACGGTGGTATTATTTACAACGTTATACGGTAGAGAGCGATGTATAAGGGTTATCCCAAAGCTCCGTGACAATTTTTATAAACGGACCATTTTTAGCGTCGGGACATTCCTTCTTACATATATCATCTATGAAGATGTTATTTCACTTCGTATGAAGTCTTTCATAAAATAGTAGTTTTATTTTTACTTCAAATCGACATGATTATAAGGGAGGTGTCGTCTACCGGCGCACGTCAATTTATCGTTTTATCATTAACTCAAGTCATGCAGAGATATTTTCAATATTTCATGTCATTTCTGCTAAATGTCACTGGGCCGTATTTTTCTGATACTTTGACGTCATCACAGAAAATTTGAATGTGATCATTTTATCAACGGACAGTATACAGACAAACAAAAACGATCAATAGAAAATAAGAAATTTGAAATGATGACCTCGGAAGATCGCGTGGCGCAGCAGTCATTTATAAAATTTTGTGGCGATCTCGGAATGACACCCTTCCAGACTATGAAACAAATGTGTTTTACTGAAAACGTTTCCCGGGCACTGGTCTACAATGGCATGGCAGGAAAAGACCCCGTGAAAAGGAGAAAGCACGAAATGGAAGACTGATTTCTATAATTGTAGAATCGTGTGATTTGGTTAAGAGATGCATTTTCGCAGATCGGAGACTAACAGGCAAGAGAGATATCGCCGTCAGCGGCCATTTCAAGGTCTTATATCTACAGAATGCTTAAGAGCAAACTGAACATACCACGCCTCTGCGCAAGATGGGTTCCATGTCTGCTATCTGGTTTGATTTTCAAGGAGAATCCTTTGAAAAAAGGCATGTAAACTTAACGTTGACGTCGTTTTTGACGTGCGCCGCAGTGTGCATGGTTGTTGTGATATTTATGCTACAATTTTCTTATTTGTAAAAATTTTTGTGTGATTTTTTTTTTTTTTATCTATATGTTTAAGTCATATGAATTAAAAACATATCTTAAAATTGCATCTGTAGCGTTTCATGTTCTTTTGTAAATGAAATTATCACGGAGTTTTGGGACAACCATCGTACATGCTCCTTGAATCTCATTTCCTTATCATTTGTCGTACTCGACCGGTAATTGTGTGTGTGTGTGTGTGTGTGTGTGTGTGTAGCACTTTTCGTATTCGACTGGTAAATTTCGCGGTTTAGTAAACTTTCGTGAAGTACAAACCTCTAGCTCTCAAATCTTCGTGACGTTTGTGCAGCACGAAACGGGCACCTTGCAGTTAGGCGGAGCTTAATATTCATGTTCGTGCTTAGGGTTAGGGTTCATGTTCGTGCTTCACGAAAGTTGACCAGTCGAATACCGCTATTTAAACGCTCACATAGGCAATGCATGAAGCATGCCGCATACAACATCTACACCTTTAACCTTTGAACAAAATACATGTATAAACAAAAGACAGTGTATTCTAACTGGTCAACTGTGTAGACTGGAACCAGATATTTGTATCATGTATAAGTATATACGAGTATGTTAATTCTCCGGCCTGCGTCATGTATGCAAAGCCTCGGAATAAGCTAGCGATTTCCCCGATATATGTGCATGTATACAGAAGATAAGGTGAGTTTGCACTGTCAAATGTTCTATCAGAATTTAAAATGTTTGATATATTTCAAGTGCAAAGTCCTAGAAAAGAATTGCAAATCAGTCAGTCAAAAATCACTACTAATATTAAACCACGATTCAAGTTATTGCAAGGTCATTTTCAAGAAAATATCAAATGATATATTCGCTATGTACAAGGGAAATTGAGTACCTAGGGACTCACTTAATTTTTTATCCTTTGCTTATTAAACAAATGTAATCGTAACTGTGACGAGACTTAACCCTTAGGCTGCTTATCGCGACTCACTGACCTTTGCGGACAGTGTAGATCAAAGATCAGACTGCACAAAACGTGAATAAATGATTAGTGCCGAGATGCATAAAGTTTATCCGGCTCGGCCCGATAGGGTTAGGGGTTTAGGCTTAAGGTTAGAAGCTTGCCCTCTTAGTTTTCTAAGCCTCACCGAATAAACTTTATCCATCTCGGCACCAAACATATATACACTATTTCTGTGTTATGTGAACGACTTACTTTGAAAAGGAAACATTTTCTTTTGGTATCAGTTCTTGAGCTTTGCGTCTTAGAACTTTCCCGACAAATGATCCAGATATACAGCGTATTGTGATTGTCTGTGGTCATGCAAAGCAAAGTTCTATTTAAATAGAACTCTTTCTTACTTGGGAAATTCTTTATGGAATTTGTGGAAGATAGCAGGAATCTCAATTGCAGACTTTTCGATAGATAAGGACTTTCTTTCTATTTCAGGTTTTATTCCCTATACCGAAATCCATATTAGCAATGCTTTGTGAAAAAGGGGCGTAATGCATCTGCAACAAGTATCGGACCATGTAACCCTGTGCAGTCGGCGCAGGCTGACATGAGACGAAACTTTATGCTATTTGTAAATTTTCTGCATATTGAAGAACCGCTCTTTCTCCTGATTCAGTCTATTGTAAGACTAAAGGGATTTTTTTATCCATGATTTTCTGACGGCTTGATTGGTATAATGCTTTACGGAGGTACACTAAGGACCCCACCCCCCTCCTTTGTTGCATCATGGCTCGCATATCGGTCTATTGTTACAGCCAACGTTGAAATGTGAAATATTTCATTAATCTACCGCGACACTTTACCACCTGACAAATATATGCCGGTACACCCATACAGTGCCCCGGGCCAGTAGTAATGGTCTGTTGGCACAGATTAAAGACACATCTATACTCGTTATCGGCCAGTTTTTAACGCATTTAATTTTTTTATTTTTATAAAACTATAATTAATATTGCATCTTCATGCTAAATGTTACTTCTGACGGTTGCAAGACTGCACAGATTACGACCGACAGAAAATGCATTACATTTTCTGGACGTCATCAAGGAAATCACTGTTATGGTTTCCCGTTTTAAAGAAGACAAATCCCTTGAATTTCTTTATTACTTGTAACATATATATCAGTAATTTATCTATGCTTACGTAGCTGACAAACTTCTGAACAATTCTGAAGTCTGTCAAAATTTAACAGCGTTTTTTTTTTTTTCTGGCTGTAAGGATGTATCTTTAACAATATTTGGTATTAAAGAAGTTTTTACATTTTGTTCAACATTGGATGCAAACCGTAGTTCTTTTGATTACTCGTCTCTAGCCATTTTTGTTCTTTCACTCTTTTAAGAACATTGTAGAACATGATTAATCTAAGGAAACGTGCTGTCTTATCTTGTTCTACACTCTGTATTTCTCTAATGAAAGTTTCACTGATAAAATCCCGAAATTTATTGTGTGATAGTTAGCGTTATGAAAGTGATCAGATAAGGTTTATACTTTCACCAAAACAATCTGTGATTAACTCTTTACCACACAATCCCAAATTCTAACGACCCTGAAGAAAATACCTTTTGAAAACATAGTGGGAAAAGGAGAAAATGCTGGTGACCAGCATTTTCTCCTTTTCCCACAAAGTTTTCTACCCTTCCCAAATCCAATCACAATTTTTGAGCCACATTTTATTTGTCGTCTGCAAATGCTTTCAATTTAGACCAGTCTGGAATTTTGTTAGGAGTTAACTACTCGGAACGATTAAGCTTTATAAACATTGTGAAGAAAGAAGTTAAGACTGGTTACCTTGTTGAAGACCAGTCCCGTCATTTTACCTACATGAAGGCCTCCACGGTTCTACACATTCTTTCGTCTTGTACGGGTTCAATCGTAATCTAGAATAGATATGAGCCATGCTCTGGCAAAAGGGGGCTTAATACACCTCTATGATGCATCATACAATGCAGATCATCACATAATCATGAGTCTATAAAGTCCATTTTTTTCCAACAACCGACTGAATCATGAGGTAGGCTTGGTCTTTGACATACAGATAACTGACCAATAGCGAAAAGTTTCGGCCTAGGTCAGCCTGTGCGGACTGCGCAGGCTGACCTGAGTCGATACTATTCACAGATGCATTAAGGACTCTTTTCACAGAGCATGGCTGAATAATGTATTCATTTTCTATTGTCTCAGTTCTTTTACCGGACAACATATGAACCATGCTCTGGAAAAGAGGGACTTAATGCATCTCCGTCCTTGGACATACAGGAAATTGACCAGTAGCGAAAAGTTTTGGCCCAGGTCAGCTTGTGCCGGCTACGCAGGCTGACCTGGGCCGATACTTTTTACAACTGCATTGAACCCCTTTTCACATATCTCATATATAACACATGATATTGTGGTCGCAAAACTACGTGCAAAACAAACAATTAGCATTTGTTAAATGGTCAGGACATGACGTGCAAAACCTTCGCTAAGCATTTGGTTCTATATATCATGTGGTCGGGACAAGACGTGCAAAACATGGACTTAGCATTTGGTTCTACATATCGTGTTGTCGAGAAGAGACGGGCAAAACACGGGCTACGCATTTGGTTTTATATATCATGTAAAACTACGTGCAAAATAAACAATTAGCATTTGTTAAATGGTCAGGACATGACGTGCAAAACCTTCGCTAAGCATTTAGTTCTATATATCATGTGGTCAGGACAAGACGTGCAAAACCTTCGCTAGGCATTTGGTTCTATATATATATCATGTGGTCAGGACATGACGTGCAAAACCTTCGCTAAGCATTTGGTTCTATAAATATCAAGTGAAAAGGACATGACGTGCAAAACCTTCGCTAAGCATTTGGTTCTATATATCATGTAGTCCAGACAAGACGTGCAAAACATGCGCTAGGCATTTGGTTCTATATATATCATGTAATCGGGACAAGACGTGCAAAACACTAGCTAGGCTTTTGGTTCTATATATATCATGTGGTCCAGACAAGACGTGCAAAACATGCGCTAGGCATTTGGTTCTATATATATCATGTAATCGGGACAAGACGTGCAAAACCTTCGCTAGGCATTTGGTTCTATATATATCATGTAATCGAGACAAGACGTGCAAAACATGCGCTAGGCATTTGGTTCTATATATATCATGTAATCGAGACAAGATGTGCAAAACATGCGCTAGGCTTTTAGTTCTGTACATTATGTGGTCCAGACAAGACGTGCAAAACACGCGCTGGGCTTTTGGTTCTATATATATCATGTAGTCCAGACAAGACGTGCAAAACATGCGCTAACCATTTAGTTCTGTATATATCATGTAATCGAGACAAGACGTGCAAAACATGCGCTAGGCATTTGGTTCTATATATATCATGTAATCGGGACAAGACGTGCAAAACCTTCGCTAGGCATTTGGTTCTATATATATCATGTAATCGAGACAAGACGTGCAAAACATGCGCTAGGCATTTGGTTCTATATATATCATGTAATCGAGACAAGATGTGCAAAACATGCGCTAGGCTTTTAGTTCTGTACATTATGTGGTCCAGACAAGACGTGCAAAACACGCGCTGGGCTTTTGGTTCTATATATATCATGTAGTCCAGACAAGACGTGCAAAACATGCGCTAACCATTTAGTTCTGTATATATCATGTAATCGAGACAAGACGTGCAAAACATGCGCTAGGCATTTGGTTCTATATATATAATGTAATCGAGACAAGACGTGCAAAACATGCGCTAGGCATTTGGTTCTATATATCATGTAATCGGGACAAGACGTGAAAAACATGCGCTAGGCATTTGGTTCTATATATATCATGTGGTCGGGACAAGACGTGCAAAACATGCGCTAGGCATTTGGTTCTGTATATATCATGTAATTGAGAAAAGACGTGCAAAACATGCGCTAACCATTTAGTTCTATATATATCATGTAATTGAGACAAGACGTGCAAAACATGCGCTAGGCATTTAGGTCTATATATATCATGTAATCGAGACAAGACGTGCAAAACATGCGCCAGGCATTTGGTTCTGTATATATCATGTAATCGAGACAAGACTTGCAAAACATGCGCTAGGCATTTGGTTCTATATATATCATGTAATCGAGACAAGACGTGCAAAACATGCGCTAACCATTTAGTTCTATATATATCATGTAATTGAGAAAAGACGTGCAAAACATGCGCTAACCATTTAGTTCTATATATATCATGTAATTGAGACAAGACGTGCAAAACATGCGCTAGGCATTTAGGTCTATATATATCATGTAATCGAGACAAGACGTGCAAAACATGCGCCAGGCATTTGGTTCTGTATATATCATGTAATCGAGACAAGACTTGCAAAACATGCGCTAGGCATTTGGTTCTATATATATCATGTAATCGAGACAAGACGTGCAAAACATGCGCTAACCATTTAGTTCTATATATATCATGTAATTGAGAAAAGACGTGCAAAACATGCGCTAGGCATTTCGTTGTATATCTATCATGTAATCGGGACAAGACGTGCAAAACATGCGCTAGGCATTTGGTTCCATATATATCATGTAATCGAGACAAGAGGTGCAAAACATACGCTAGGCATTTGGTTCTATATATATCATGTAATCGAGACAAGACGTGCAAAACATGCGCTAGGCATTTGGTTTTATATATACCATGTAATCGGGACAAGACGTGCAAAACATGCGCCAGGCATTTGGTTCTGTATACATCATGTAATCGAGACAAGACGTGCAAAACATGCGCCAGGCATTTGGTTCTATGTATACCATGTGGTCCAGACAAGACGTGCAAAACATGCGCTAGGCATTTGGTTCTATATATATCATGTAATCGAGACAAGACGTGCAAAACATGCGCCAGGCATTTCGTTCTGTATATATCATGTAATCGAGACAACACGTGCAAAACATGCGCTAACCATTTAGTTCTATATATATCATGTAATCGAGACAAGACGTGCAAAACATGCGCTAGGCATTTGGTTCTATATATATCATGTAATCGAGACAAGACGTGGAAAACATGCGCTTGGCATTTGGTTCTATATATATTATGTAATAGGGACAAGACGTGCAAAACCTTCGCTAGGCATTTGGTTCTATATATATCATGTAATCGAGACAAGACGTGCAAAACATGCGCTAGGCATTTGGTTTTATATATATCATGTAATCGAGACAAGACGTGCAAAACATGCGCTAGGATTTTAGTTCTATACATTATGTGATCCAGACAAGACGTGCAAAACACGCGCTAGGCTTTTGGTTCTATATATATCATGTAGTCCAGACAAGACGTGCAAAACATGCGCTAGGCATTTGGTTCTATATCTATCATGTAATCGGGACAAGACATGCAAAACATGCGCTAGGCTTTTAGTTCTATATACATCATGTAATCGAGACAAGACGTGCAAAACATGCGCTAGGCATTTGGTTCTATATATATCATGTAATCGGGACAAGACGTGCAAATCATCCGCTAGGCATTTGGTTCTATATGTATCATGTAATCGGGACAAGACGTGCAAAACCTTCGCTAGGCATTTGGTTCTATATATATCACGTAATCGAGAAATGACGTGCAAAACATGCGCTAGGCATTTGGTTCTATATATATCATGTAATCGAGACAAGAACTGCAAAACATGCGCTAACGATTTAGTTCTATATATCATGTAATCGAGACAAGACGTGCAAAACATGCGCTAGGCATTTGGTTCTATACGTATCATGTAATCGAGACAAGAGGTGCAAAACATGCGCTAGGCATTTAGTTCCATATATATCATGTAATCGAGACAAGACGTGCAAAACATGCGCTAGGCATTTAGTTCTATATATATCATGTAATCGAGACAAGACGTGCAAAACATGTGCTAGGCCTTTGGTTCTATATATATCATGTAATCGAGAAAAGATGTGCAAAACATGCGCTAGGCATTTGGTTCTATATATATCATGTGTTCCAGACAAGACGTGCAAACCATGCGCTAACCATTTAGTTCTATATATATCATGTGGTCCAGAGAAGACGTGCAAAACATGCGACAGGCATTTGGTTCTGTATATATCATGTAATCGAGACATGACGTGCAAAACATGTGCTAACCACTAGTTCTATATATATCATGTAATCGAGACAAGACGTGCAAAACATGCTCTAACCATTTGGTTCTATATATATCATGTAATCGAGACAAGGCGTGCAAAACATGCGCCTAGCATTTCGTTCTATATATATTATGTAATCGGTACAAGACGTGCAAAACCTTCGCTAGGCATTTGGTTCTATATATATCATGTAATCGAGACAAGACATGCAAAACATTCGCTAGGCATTTGGTTCTATATATATCATGTAATCGGGACAAGCCGTGCAAAACATGCGCTAGGCATTTGGTTCTATATATATCATGTAATCGAGACAAGACGTGCAAAACATGCGCTAGGCATTTGGTTCTATATATATCATGTAATCGAGACAAGACGTGCAAAACATGCGCTAGGCATTTGGTTCTATATATATCATGTAATTGAGACAAGACGTGCAAAACATGCGCTAGGCATTTAGTTCTATATATATCATGTAATCGAGACAAGACGTGCAAAACATGCGCCAGGCATTTGGTTCTGTATATATCATGTAATCGAGACAAGGCGTGCAAAACATGCGCCTAGCATTTCGTTCTATATATATTATGTAATCGGTACAAGACGTGCAAAACCTTCGCTAGGCATTTGGTTCTATATATATCATGTAATCGAGACAAGACATGCAAAACATTCGCTAGGCATTTGGTTCTATATATATCATGTAATCGAGACAAGACGTGCAAAACATGCGCCAGGCATTTGGTTCTGTATATATCATGTAATCGAGACAAGACGTGCAAACCATGCGCTAACCATTTAATTCTGTATATATCATGTAATCGAGACAAGACGTGCAAAACATGCGCTAGGCATTTAGTTCTATATATATCATGTGGTCCAGACAAGATGTGCAAAACATGCGCCAGGCATTTGGTTCTGTATATATCATGTAATCGAGACAAGACGTGCAAAACATGCGCTAACCATTTAGTTCTATATATATCATGTAATCGAGACAAGACGTGCAAAACCTTCGCTAGGCATTTGGTTCTATATATATAATGTAATGGAGACAAGACGTGCAAAACATGCGCTAGGCATTTGGTTCTATATATATCATGTAATCGAGACAAGATGTGCAAAACACGCGCTAACCATTTAGTTCTATATATATCATTGGTCGGGACAAGACGTGCAAAACATGCGCTAACCATTTAGTTCTATATATATCATGTAGTCCAGACAAGACGTTCAAAACATGCGCTAACCATTTAGTTCTATATATATCATGTAATCGAGACAAGACGTGCAAAACATGCGCTAGGCATTTGGTTCTATATATATCATGTGGTCCAGACAAGACATGCAAAACACGCGCCAGGCATTTGGTTCTATATATATCATGTGGTCCAGACAAGACGTGCAAAACATGCGCTAAACATTTGGTTCTATATATATCATGTAATCCAGACAAGACGTGCAAAACATGCGCTAACCATTTAGTTCTATATATATCATGTAATCGAGACAAGACGTGCAAAACATGCGCTAGGCATTTGGTTCTATATATATCATGTGGTCGGGACAAGACGTGCGAAATATGCGCTAGGCATTTGGTTTTATATATATCATGTGGTCCAGACAAGACGTGCAAAGCATGCGCTAGGCATTTGGTTCTATATATATCATGTGGTCCAGACAAGACGTGCAAAACACGCGCCAGGCATTTGGTTCTATATATATCATGTGGTCCAGACAAGACGTGCAAAACACGCGCTAGGCATTTGGTTCTATATATATCATGTGGTCCAGACAAGACGTGCAAAACACGCGCCAGGCATTTGGTTCTATATATATCATGTGGTCCAGGCAAGACGTGCAAAACATGCGCCAGGCATTTGGTTCTATATATATCATGTGGTCCAGACAAGACGTGCAAAACATGCGCTAGGCATTTGGTTCTATATATATCATGTGGTCCAGACAAGACGTGCAAAACATGCGCCAGGCATTTGGTTCTATATATATCATGTGGTCCAGACAAGACGTGCAAAACATGCGCTAAACATTTGGTTCTAATAATCCTTATCCTGCTAAATAAGTTAAATCAACATTTCAAGCCGATATTAAAAACCCGAACAATGCTACTTCAAACCTATTTTGGAAGAAAAATAACTCCTTTTCAGACAGTATAGACATAAGATCAGACTGCACCTTCTGTGCAGTCAGATCCTGATCTACACTGTCTGCAAAAGGTCAATGAGTCGGGCTAAGCAACATAAGGGTTAAACATGTGGTCGGGATACATGGAAAACAAGTATTAGACATTTGGTTCTATGTCACATACAAATCAAGCATACGGCATTTGGCTCTATAAAATGGCCCGCGACACGCGAAATGAGACCTTCGGACATTTGCGTAAAGTGTTGTCCTGAATTAGCCTGCGCAGTCCACGCAGGCTAATCCGAGACGACACTGTACCACTACATAAGATTTTTTCATACAGTAGACTACGTCTCGGATAAGTCACAGATGGCACAGGCTGATCTGGGACGACACATTTTTAAGCATATGTCCGAAGGCCCCTTTTCGTGTGTTGCACGCCATATATCATGCGGTCGGAAATATACTTGCAAAACAAACGCTATGCATTTAGTTCGAAAACAAAGTTTTCGGGAAAATACATGCAAAACAAATGTTAGATATTTGATTCTTTGTAACATTTGGTCGGAAAAAATGCGCGAAAAATAATCACGAAGCATTTGGTTCAGAGTCCAATAACTCATGCAAACCATGCAGAATTTCTGTCTCCAATAATTTAGGCAGAGCGACGCACCGAAAAATGCTGACATTTCTTAGATCGCGCACCAATAAATAGAACAATAGAAAAAAAAAAAAATAAGCTAATGTTTTACATGTGCCATTGTTTTATACTCCTGCGAGAAAGCAGTCTGTAAAAACTATCGCCAACGGATTTATACTGGCGGAGTTCTTAAAGGCCCAATAGCGACCAATGAGACCATTAAAATGCTTTAAATTCAAATCGTATCATTTAAAAGTATGGAAAGTATTGTGAAGATGACAATTTCTTATTGTTTGGTCGGTCCAAGTGTTTGTCGCTGGCGGAAAATGAATCTTAAAAATCAGGCAGAAGTAAACACAAGATAGAGTGACCTGGCAAGTTCTACCCTAGTTTTGAAATTAATTTCTCTGACAGCGACTAACACTTGGACCGATCGTACAATAACAGATTGTCATCTTCACAATAATTTCTATACATTAAAATGATACGATTTTAGCTCTAAACGCATTGGGAAAGGATATCTCCTTATCGGATAGTATAGGTCCAAGATCAGACTGCACGTTCTACACTGTCTGCAAAAGGTCCTTGAGTCGCGCTTTACAGCCTTCGGGTCAATTGGCGGTTTGATAGATTACCTGTACTTGCGTTTCTTTTTTTTTTATTTTTGGCGCAGCACAGGTTAATTTCAAAAACAACATTTGGATCAATTTTTCCCCCTTTCTTTTAACCCTGTTACTGCTAAATAAATGAAACGAACATTTCCTCTCAGTAGTAAAAAATCCCAAATATTGCAGTTTCAAAATTGATGTCACCGGAAAGAAAATACCTATTTGGACATAGTAGATCAAAGATTAAACTGCACGTTTTGTGCAGTCTGTTCTTGATCTACACTGTCCGTAAAAGCACCCTAAACGCGCTTAACAGCCTGAGTGTAAATCCATTGATATCCAGGAAAATTGAGAAAACGTTATAGATTTTGTTTACGACCGATATAAAATGAATGATTATGTTTGATTAAACCAAGGGCGAGTCGACAAAATGCTAATATCCATGTGCAGACAGACAGACAGACAGACAGACAGGAAGATTGAACGGGCAGAAACACCGTACCGTTTGATCTTTTGGATCTAAAAATACACGTATGTATTTAAGAAAAAACTGTTTTCCATATGTAACGATAAATTAGCTGGACGCTTTTGGTTGGTTTAAAATGAGCGTATCTGATTGTATGATAGAACGATGTGGCGCAGTACGTTGATTGGTTGATAGAACTTTGGAGGCGTAGGGAATCCAAGAGTAGAAAATCCAATATAGTAAAAATCTACACAGGTGAGTAATCAAGGAATTTGTATTCATAAGGACAGGTATTTTAACTTGACGTGATGTGATACTCTCGTACAACGCTGGAATGTAAAATCATTTCAAGCTTGGGTTAACTCTTAGAGCACTGAAATAATGTAACGAACCTTTACAAATGGGAAAAACAGCGGAAATGTCGCAATTGATGATGTGGTTTTGGCATCAATATACCAGTATTACATAGTACAATACAGAGTAGATCTAAGACCAGACTGCACGTGCTGTGCTCTCTGTTTTTAAATATGTACTGTCGGTCGAAAAAACAAAAGGTCTAAAAGGCTGATACTGAAAACCCTGACTCTATTTACGTCATATTCTTATTGTGTGTCAGTTTAACCCTTAGGCTTCTCAGCCCGACTCGCATTCCTTTTGCGGACAGCGTAGATCAAGATAAGACTGCACGTTCTGTCCCGAAAAAAAGTAACATTGAAATAGCAAAAGTTGGCTTCACCTATTTAGCAGATTAAAGGTTAAGTATTGTCTAATCCACCGTTCTAGCCTAAAATGTAGATTTTGATCAGATTGCACAGAACTTGCAGGTTGGTCTAGCCCCACTTTCTGATTCTTAATCATAATCTAAGAATCTCACCTAGACGTCAAAATTATCTTTTTGAAAGTAGAAGCAAACTTGAAGCTTTTTCGTATTCAAGTAACAGTTGCTGTCAGAGGTAAACAAACCAGGTGTTAAAATGCATTTAAATGCAAATCATAGGAATTGATTGTGAAGATGACAATCTCTTATTATCTGTTTTTCGCCTTTCACCGCTGATGCGTGTGAGAAAAGCAGTCAGTGGTTTGTAGTTTTGTTAGTACTAGTTCGAAAAAGCCAGGAAAAACATGCGTATGTGCACTGGCCGCCGTGATATGACCAGAGCAATTAAAACGGCGTTAAACTCCAATACAAACAAACAAATAAATATTTCCGAAAAGCCAGTAATACTTCTGCCTTAAGTCGTTTTGTGGACAGTGTAAAATATCGACCACTCCACATCTGATGTGTTTTATACAATTGCAGCAATAGCTGGAGCCATCTAGACAAGCTTTCTGTTGCAATATCTGGGCTATTCTTGTGTCTGGAAATACCAATTTTTATGTATTTTAAGCTCAAATGAACCCCAATTGAACTGTTGTAGTCTCCAGAATGTTACCAAATATTTCAACCGTGCTCTAGCAAAAAGGGGGCTTAATGCATCTCTGCGATGCATTATACCAAACAAGTCATCACATAGGTGTGGATCCATAAATTCCATTTTGTCTAACAATCGTCTGAATCATAAGTTAGACTGGTCCTGCGACAAGCAGAAACATTTACCAACAGCAAAAAGTTTCGGCCCAGGAGCGCAGGCTGACCTGGGTCAAAATTGTTTTGCAGATACATTAAGCCCCTTTTGAAGGAGCATGGCTCATTTGCTATTGTGTCACTCCTTTTGACCAGAATGTCTCAACGACGGACAGTGTATACCCAAGATCAGACTAGTCCAGTTCTCGTTGTCTGATCTTGATCTACACTGACCTCAAACGCAACTAAAGATAGGAAGGTTGGTTTACGTTTGAAAAATTGTCTTCTGAAACAGAATTAGAGACAGGAAGTATGTTTATACAGTCATCGGGAAGTTTATTGGATTTTCTACACGGGTGTCATATATACATTTCGAAACGACCCCTCTCGTTTTAGACTTCGCGTAATGAATGAGTTATCTAGTAATGAATCTCTCTCTCTCTGTTTAATTAGATTGCTTGGGCCGATACACCTATGTACCTGATAATACATTCATGGCGAATTATTTCTTTATTTGGTGTTTAACGCTTGAATACTGTTTCAGATATATCACGGCAACCAGTGTACCTATCTATGTACTTCTGTTGAATCCTTTAAACAAAGTTTTCCAAACTAGGGAAAAAGTTTGTGTGGAAAGAATTCTTCCGCAACGACTATCATCAATCTTGAGGAGACTTTAAAAGAACTCATTACCTCTTAAATACTAAGCCCTTGTACTTATGTCCTATGTACTAGATCCCTATGTGTTACAGTTACTTGTACCACAGACCTGTGTACTACCCGCTGGTGTACTATACACCTGCATACAACCGACCTATCTACTATGTCCTATATACCCTATACTTGTGTACTACAAACCTGTGTAGTACCGACCTGTGTACTACCGACATGTGTTCTGCTGACATATTGACTATCTGTTTATGTACTACCGACACGTGTTCTTTGGCATACTGACTATCTGTTTTTGTACTACCGACCTGTGTACAACCGAACTGTGGATTACCGACCTGTGTACTGCCGACCAATGTGTCCGACCAATTTGTGTGGTGCCGACTTGTTCACTGCCCACCTCTATACTAACTTTATACTAACGACCTGTGCACTAACGACCTTTGTACTACCTGCCTTTAAACTATAGACCTGTGCACAAACGACCTGTGTACTACCTACCTTTGTACTACCTACCTTTGTACTAACGACCTGTGTACTAAGGACCTGTGTACTACCTACCTTTGTACTAACGATCTGTGTACTAACGACCTTTGTACTACCTACATTTGTACTAGCAACCTGTGTACTAAGGACCTGCGTACTACCTACCTTTGTACTACGACCTGTGTACTAACGACCTTTGTACTACCTACCTTTGTACTACGACCTGTGTACTAATGACCCATGTACTGCCTACCTTTCTACTAACGTTCTGTATACTAACGACCTGTGTACTGTCGACCTTTATACTACCTACCCTTGTACTACCGACCTGTGTACTACCTTCCTCTGTACTAACGACCTGTGTACTACATACCTTTGTACTACTCACCTTTGTACTAACGACCTGCGCACTAACGACCTGTGTACTAACGACATGTGTACTACCTACCTGTGTACTACCTACCTTTGTACTAGCGACCTGTGTACTACATACCTTTGTACTACCTACCTTTGTATTAACGACCTGTGTACCGCCGACCTTTGTACTACCTACCTTTATACTAACGACCCGTGTACTAACAACCTGTGTACTAACGACCTGTGTACAAACGACCTGTGTACTAACGACCTGTGTACTAACGACCCGTGTACTAACGACCTGTGTACAAACGACCTGTGTACTACATACCTTTGTACTAACGACCTGTGTACTACCTACCTTTGTACTACTTACCTTTGTATTAACGACCTGTGCACCGCCGACCTTTGTACTACCTACCTTTATACTAATGACCCGTGTACTAACAACCTGTGTACTAACGACCTGTGTACTACCTACGTTTGTACTACCTGCTTTTATTCTAATGTCCTGTATACTAAACTCCTGTTTACTGTTCAAACAATCTGTGTACTACCGACCAGCACTTTCAAGCTCAGTTGTGGAAGACAGAAGTTTGTAGGGGTAGTCGTCATTCATTTAAAAAGAACTCAGTTCGATTCTTATCAAGAGCGAGGTCAACTTTCACAGCGCAAGTACCTGTTAGGCTGCAAGGCAACATTCATCGAGCAAGGTTTATAAAGTTGTAGAACTCGTTTTGCAACCCTTAACTCTTTACCAAACGACAAAATTTTACACCAGTCCAAATTGAAAGCATTTGCAGACGACAAAATAAATGCAAATCAAAAATTGAAATTTGTTTTTTTAAGAGTAGAAAACTGGTAACCAGCATTTTCTACTTTTCCCACAATGTTTTCAAAAGGCTTCTTTTTCAGGGTCGTTAAAACTTTGGATTGTTTAAACTGTTAAATAAACGACTTAATAAATGAAACATAAATTTCTACAAAATAGTAAAACCCCAGATATTGAGATTTCAAAGATGATTTCACTGGAGAGAAAATACCGTATCGAAAATGTGCAGATCAAGGATCAGACTGCATGTTTAGTGCGGTCTGATCTTGATCTACAATGTTCGCAAAATCGCACCGAATCGCACTCAGCAGCCTAAAGGTTAAGTGAATTAAATAGGTTGGGAATACAACACTTATATTGTCTGGTAAATATAAAAAAAATCATGATGCTCACAGAGTAATATCCTCATCTCTTGCAATGTTTCGATGCTAATCATGTGACTTGGTGTGCATGGGTTGACAAGACAAGCTCGTGAACAGAACAGACAGACACGTGTCGCAGTGTTTATCGGTAGCCGAAGATGTAAACCGCTGCGCAGCCATGGTGCTAAGTAACACATAAAATAGAACAAATTAATTGATGGAATGGTGTTTTACGCTGCTTTCCACATTATTTACGTCATATCACGGCGACAGCTCACATATTCATGTATTTCCTGGGTTTCACCGGTATTAGGCTAGGGCTCTATTAAGTGTCTTGCCCACGTACACTCCCACAAAAACAACCAAATGTGTGGCTCAAACCCGGGGCCTTCAGGTCATGGGTCTAAGACTTTACAGCTGAGTCATGCAGGACCGCAAACAGAACAGAATATAGATTTACCCGTCGCAATATCTTTCAATATTTTTCAGCTTCAATCGTTTATGGGCATTGAGGTTATATTGCTCTGTGAAAAGAGGGCTTAATGCATCTGCAAAACGTATCGGCGCAGGTCTAAACTTTTCGCTATCGGTCAATTTTCTGCATGTCAAAGGACCAATCTACTGCATGACTCAGACAGTTGTTGGACGCGATGGATTTTATGGATCCCTGATCACATGATGTCTTGCTTGGTACAAAGCATTACGAAGATGCATTAAGCCCCCTTTTGTTAAAGACTCAACAAATGGGATGAAAGACTACATTGTGAGAAAAACAAGGAAAATAAAACAAAAAAAAAAACCTTAAAGAGATATGTAAGTACTGTACTATAAAAATCTTTCTCAGACGACATTAATTTCAGTGTGTTACATTTTGAAGCATTGGCAGACGACCGACCCTTGCATGTGGCTCAAGCCATGGCTTTTGTCTTTGAAAGGATACACAACTATGAAGGAATGAAGGAAGATGTGGTTAACAGCAATTTTTCTTTTCCTCACATTGTTTTAACGACACCGAAGAAAAAGCCTTTGAAAACATTGTGGGAAAAGTAGAAAATGCTGATAACCAGCACTTCTTTTCCATTTCTCACAATGTTTTCTTCCCTTCCCAAATCAGACTTCAAGTTTTGAGTCATATTTTTTTAGTCGTCTGCAAATAACTTGGATTTAGACAAGTATAAGTTTTTTGTCGTTTGGTAAAGTTACAACGCATCCATTTTAATTCTTTACCAGACGACAATTTTTTAGCCTTGTTCAATTTCAAAGCATTTGCAGACGACAATTTCAATGTGGCTCAAATGGTGTCTTGAAAAGGAGAAAATGCTGGTTACCAGCATTTTCTCCTTTTCCCACAATGTTTTCAACAGACTTCTTATCAGGTGCGGTAAAGGGTTAAGGTTACAAGACGGGAATGTTTGCTGAGGGATTTTCGGGAAATCCGTGCCAGTTCTATAAATAGGCCATTGATGTTTTGGTTAGTCACGTGGTGTATTGTAGTAGATATACTCAGCCAATGAAATATAGGCTCTAGTCTTGTATCATGAAGTAAAACCACATTATATAGACGACACTAAACACTTTTAAGTATTTCTGAGGTTGCGAGGGTGGTTCCCAGTTTTCTTTCCATAGTAACTCATGAATAAAACAAGATCCGTTTTGGGCTGATTAAATAAGTTTCTGTCAGTGGGGGGGGGGGGGGGGGGGGGGGGGGGGGGGGAACACAAATTTAACCTTTATCCTTAAAAATAAGCGAAATGAAACTTTCAATCGGATGATAAAATCCAAATGTTGCAATTTCATAGTTACTTTTGGAATAAAAATTCTCCTTATCGGAAAGTGTAGATCAAGATCAGACTGCACAGAACGTGCAGTTTGATCTTTGATCCATACTGTCTGCAAAATGTCACTGAGTCGCGCTTAACCCTTTACCGCACAATGCCGCCTTTGACGCCCCTGGAAAAGAAGCCTTTTGAAAACATTGTGGGAAAAGGAATAAATGCTGGTAAGCAGCATTTTCTCCTTTTCCCACAATGTTTTCTACCCTATCAGAGAAAACTGCACCATTTGAACCACACTGACATTGTCATCTGCAAATGCTTTCAGTTCCGACAAAGCTAAAATGTTGTCGTCTGGTTAAGGGGTTAACAATCTTAGGGTTTAAAACATTGTAATTTCGACTTCGTTTTTCACTATTTTAGGTCACCCTTTATCCCTTTTTTTGTTTTGAAATCGTATTTTAACTTATTGCTTGTGGGTACATCGCTGCCCCTTTCGCTGAGACACGAAATCAAGATCAGTCAAAAGTAAACCTCCTTCCCCGTCACAACCCTCTTCTCGTTTTAAGCGATACCTTTTTAAAACTAACGTGCCGACAGGGGAAATAACCAATAGCGAACAATATCTGTCTGTCACAATGTTTAACACGTATAAGTGTCTCACCTCTTTAACAGGGTTTTCAGAATTTTATAATCAACCTGCGCTATGTACTTTTATCACTGAATTGAAAATACATCTATACTCGTTTTCAGCCAGTTTTTAACCTGTTTCATCTATATCTTATCACACTATAACCATTCTTGTATTTTCATGCCAAACGTTGCCGCTGACACTTGCGAGGTTGCATAGATTACGACCGATAGAAAATGCATATCACATCGGTAATTCTTCTATGTCTACACAGTGGACTATTGCTGAACCATTTTGCAGTCCAACAAATTTTAACAGCTCTTTTTTCTATCTCTGGCTCTACGAATGCATCTTTAAGTAAGCCTTGGAAACCATCAACAAATTAGATATGAGCCATTCTCTGGCAAAAGGGGGCTTAATGTATCTTCGTGATGCATACTACCAAGCTAGTCGTCTCATAATTATGAATTCATAAAAGCCACTTTTTTATTTTAATAACTGACTTAATCATGAGGTAGACTGGTCCTTGGACATACAGAAAATTGATCGACAGCGAAAAGGGTCATTACTTTTCGCAGATGCATAAAGCCCCCCTTTCACAGAGCATGGCTCATATATAAGTGTAAGGAAACCTCTTTTTATGAAATCGTCTAAATGGGACAAGTCTAAAATTTTGTCGTTTGGTAAAGAGTGAATAGAATACGTAGCCTTTTAAGATACTTATCGATTTCTCGAATTTGTGGAGTTTTTTTAGGCCTGTCTCTCAAATACTGAGCGATAAAGGTAGCAATAACCTTCAACATGCTACATCTACACAACTTGAGCCAAGATCTGTGAAAAGGGGTCATTATACATCTACAAAAAGTATCGACCAGGTAAGCCTGCGCAGTCCATGCAGGCTGACCTGTATCAATCAAAACTTTTTGCTGTAAGTCAATTTAAGGCATGTCAAAGGACCAGTCTACTTCATGATTAAGTCGATTGTAAAACAAGATGGAGTTTATAGATCAACGACCATGTGACCACTTCCTTGATACAATGTATCCCGAAGATGCATTAAGCCACCTTTTGCCAGAGCATGACTCTATTAAAAAGAACATTTTGAGCCAATAGTAAAAAGCCAAATATTGTAATTCCGAAGTTCTATCAACTTGAAAACCACACTGCTACCATCAAGGTATATCCTCATCTTTCCTTCTGATCGTATGCTCAACTGTCGACGAAAGCAGGTTGAGTCACACTGAACATTATACAGACTAGGAGTAAGAAGATATCCCTGGATAATCTATTTTCCCTGTATGACAACAATGGTGGGGGAAGTTTTAACAGAAAAGAAAACACCGATAGACCGACATGTTTATCTTTTTTTTTTAAACCATTTATTACTAAAATGCTTATATAATCTTTAATTATAAAGTAAAAATAAGAAATAAATTAATGAACACAAACTCTAAAAGCAAAGAAAGACGTAGAAATAAAAATATAATATATAAACATATAAATGGCACAATTAAACAAAACCACATCTAGCTACTCTGAATGCATTGTAAAATTTGTCGAATAAAAATGCCTTGAGTGATCTGCATGACTACTCTGATTTGAATGACAATCTGGTCGATTGCAAAATAAATCTGACTGGATTTAAACTCAGAACTTATAAATGGAGAGAAATTTGAAAAATAGTTTTTTAATGAGTAGGAACTTGTTTTAACACTTAACTACATCCATTACGGATTTTCTTATCTTACACACGTCTGAGACAAGCAAGTAGTGCCGTATTTAGTTAACACACTGTAACCATACGCGTCACTTCTAGCACATAGCAGATTTCTTTGGGAAATTAACAGTAAACTGTCAAAAATAGTGATCGTGACAAAGCTGCATTTATTGTATTCATTTCTCGCCTTCGGTCTTGGGCGATATCAAATTTTCTCACGCTGCCCGAATTAAATACAAGCACAAGGAGAGTTACTACAGCATAATATTCCGTTTATCCCAAAATGCCAACTCATGTCAGATCTATATTTCCTATCCCATTATTCTGTACGTGATTCTTTATGGCTTGGTACTTCCCACAGTTGTTGACCTGAATGTTCTAAACTGTTTGCATATTATTGTAGGTATGTAACTCATAAAACAAAAACAGTTTAAACCTTTAACACACAATCCCGTATTTTTACTGCTCTGTGGAAGAAGGGTTTAGAAAACAATGTAGAGAAAAGGAGAAAATACTGATAACAAGCACTTTCTTCTTTTCGCCAGAATGTTTTTTAATAATTTCATAGAAATGATCCTTTTAGCAATGTGTAAAACTCGCCTGCAAATACTTCCAATTTGGCTGTGCCTACTGTTCTGGCTTTTGGAAAGAGTAAAAGTTTCACAACAAAAGTTAAAATTTCGTGGTAAACGGAAATAATGCTGATAATGGCCATTGTCTTCTCCTGGCTCGGTAGATTCAATAGAGCTTGACATTGTGTTAAATAATGATGTTTTTGTTAAATAACTATTTTTCTTTCCAGATGTTTGAGAAATAATCTTCTTTCTATCGTGGTTTATCGTTCAATAAACCACGGCTGTTAGTTATGAGGCACAACAAATTATCCACGAGGGCGATAGCCTGAGTGGTTTATTCGTTCCGCCTCATAACTCAAAACCGTGGTTTATTTAAAGATAAACCACCATAGATTGAAGATTATATCGATTCCAACATGACCAACTCTTGATAAAAGGAAAACAAGTTCATACTTAGGATACAAAAGCAGATGCGGGTTAATTCTTACTTTACATAGAATATTAAATGACTTCGATCTTATCACGCTTCCGTTGCACTGTGTTTGAAGAACCGAATTTACGTGTCATGTTAGAGCTTCGAAAAACTACCTTTTCTTCTAGATGTATTCTACAAATAACGGTTGTGCCAAATATGATAGATTTGATAAATGTTTAACAGATGACAAATGTTACAATTATCCAAATTGAAACCATATACAGGCTAAAAGCCGATATGGTCCTTAAGAAAGAAGAAGTCTTTGGAAAGAAAAAATGCGAAAAAAAGTGGAAACAATGGTTACCAACAGTTTCTTCTTTTTCCTCCATAGGTTTGTCAAAACATATCATTTGGTTATGGGTTAACCCCAAGGCTGCTAAGCGTGAATCAAGAACTTTTTGCGGACAGCACAGATCAAGATCAGACGGCACAGAGGGTACAGTCTCATCTTGCATCTACACTGTCCGATAAGGGGATAGTTTCCCCTAAAAAATACCCTTGAAAAAGTATTTTTTTTTTTTAAGTATGGACTTGAAAGTTTTATTTTTTTCATTTAGCAGGTTAGGGGTTAAATGCAATCCTGGCTATCACGATAAAATAAAAATGAGATCAATATCCTCTAGGCAATTCTGTTCTGTCTTAATCTCCGTCTGTGATTAGTTTTACTTCTCGTCTTTTTCGAGATGTCTTTCTTCTTGTTCCCTTTGTTCTTTCTTTTCTTTCTATTCTTCCTATCCTTTTTATTATTTTTATCCGTATTATTCTTTTTATCCTTTTTATTCTTTCTATCCTTTTTATTCTTTAGATTCCTACTTTCTTTTCTATTTTTTCCCAATCCATTGTTAATCCGTAATCTTTTCTCCTTTTTGCACTTTAATTTTAGTTTTCCACCAATTTTGCATTTTTTGAAACGACACTCGTTCGTTACATTGACCAAATTATTCAAGTCTTCAATGGAATCTTGTAAAAGCTGATTGCCATGCCAGAGTATTGAAGTTTCGTAATCCGTACGGCGGTTGCCGTCTATTTTCTTTTTATAGCTACACAGCCGTTTGGTCAACTTTGACTTTATTTGTTTAAGGCCGAGATTTCCGAGAAATCCAACTGTTGTACAAGCGATCGTTCGTAATTCAACTGTTATACTCTGCAGGCTGTCCGAGAGACTGCGGTTGTTCTGTTTATAAATCTCGCCCAGAGCATCCGTGTAGGCAGAAAGTAGAAGTGTCCGAATGTAGATCACCTGAAGGATCTTTCGCTAAAAATATATACAAAAACATTGTCAATAATTATGTCTACTTTGCATGCGTGAAATATAGAGAGGACAGTTCACTGTTTCTTTTAAGATTAAAATATTGTTTGATTGAGTGAAAACCAATTATGGATAATAGCCATGCTCTGGCAAAAGGGAGCTTAATGCATTTCCGTGATCAAACATTTAAACCAAGTTATCCCATAATTATGGATCCATGAAATTTATTTAGTCAAACATTCGACTGGATCTTGGGATACATTGACCATTGTACATGCAGAAAATTGACCTATAGCAAAAAGTTTCGACCAGGTCAGCGTGCCTTGACTGCACAGCCTGACCTGTGTCGATACTTTTTTCCCCAAATGCATAAAGCCCTCTTTTGATATAGCACGGCTCATATGTTGTGATACTCCTTGACATTCGAACCCGCACGGGTAGAGCAGGGGTTAGTCGAACTCGCAAACACCAGGTACGCTAACCACTGAGCTACCCGGGCGGGCTCGAGCTAGGCAGGACCCCATCTGGAGGGACATGCATATAACAGTGGTCGAAAGCAACGCACTCTCCGACAATTTTTCTTCTCTCAGTTCTGATGAATATGAGAAAAGCAGTCAGTGGCGTAGGCGTAGGCAGCCTGACCGCCTTGATATGACCTAAGTTGTTAAAATGGCCTTCAACTCCAATAAAAAGAAAAAAAAGGGGGGCATTTTATAGCTTTACCAAACGAAAAATTGAAGAATTGGCGAAACTGAAAGTATTTGCAGACGACACAATGTTAAGTGGGACTAAAATGATGGAACTTGTCTTTAATAGAGTAAAAACATTTTGGGAAAAGGAGACAATGCTGGTCACCATATTTATTTCCTTTTCCACAATGTTTCAAAAACCTTTTTCCTCAGGGTTGTTAAAAGTCGGTATTGTGTGGTAAAAGGCTAAACCGCTGTTACAAAATTACCTGTGGAATAAAAAAGGTGATGTAGTGTGAATAATAAACGAGTGCTGATAACACAACGGGAAAAAAAGCCCCGTCGAGATTTTAGCAAATTAAAGGAAGTTATGTTTTGACAGGCATATATATACAAACCACAACACGCAGTTGGCTCTATTTGAAGGTAAGAGGTTGTTTACCATCATTAAATTATATATTTACCGTCTACAGACAGTTTTGGTCTTTTTAGGACTATCTTTCACGCTGTTAAATTTTGATAGACTGTAGAATCGTTCAGAATTATGTCGGTTGTGTAAATATAGTTAAATTACCGATATATAATATGTGTAAAGTGTAAGGGATATATATGGTATGTGGGATATTTACATATATCGAAAAACTTCGACTATAAAACTGGAGTGATTTCTTTGATGGCCTCCAGAGGATGAAATGCATTTTATATCGGTCGTAATCGATGCAAACTTGCAACCGTCAGGCATGAAGATACAATAATGATAATAGTTTGATAAAACACAGATAAAATGGGTTAAAAAATGACTGAAAACAAGTAAAGATGTATTTTTGAGATACATTATTACAAAACAAGAAACATCTCGTTACGAACAACGATTCCTTTCAGTAAAAATGTTTTGACATATACTAATGTAGAAAATACAGACTATGATTTTACACTTTGTAGACGGACATGTTCAATGGCGTTCGGTCCAAATTTATTTATGGTGGTAAAGATCTGAATATTTACCGTTTACCAAACAATCTCGAGTTTTGACGACCCTGAGGAAGGGGCTTTTGAAAACCTTGTGGGAAAAGGGGAAAATGCTGGTAACAAGCATTTTCTCCCCCACCCCCCAACGTTTTCTATCCTTTTAGGCAAGTTTCAGTTTTTTAATCACATTTAATTTGCCGTGTGCAAATGCTTTCAGTTTGGAGCAGTCTATGAGATTTTGTCGTTTTGGTAAAGCGTTAAACTAAATATCTGTACAAGCACCAGGTTGTTGCATCAGGCCAACTCTTACAAAAGGTAAGAAAAGATTTCTATTAAACTTCCTCTTTAAATCTTCACCAAACAGCAAAAGTTTAGACTCGCCCAAGATGAAGAAATAATTTTCAGACGACAAAATAAGTGTGACTGGAAAGTTAAATTTTGTTTTGGGAAAGGTAAAAAACATTGTGGGAAAGCTTTTCCTACAGTGTTTCAGAAGGCTTCTTCCACGTTAAAACTCGTTAAACCTCGGGAGTGTGTGGTTAAGAGTTAAATCTTACATCTGTAAGATCGGATTGTGTTACTTATCTAGGACAATACAAATCACCATATACAGGATTTTTGTTTTTTTCGGCGAAAAAGGATTTTTTTTTTTTGGTGAAAAATCTAAACCTATTACATCTCGTGAACATCATCGGTAATATTTTCACTCGTGGCGCCATTTGTGAAAATATCACCGATGATGTTCACGAGATGAAATAAATTTCGATCTTTAACCGAAAAAAAAAAAAAAGAAATATATAGAGTTAGAAAATATAAAATCGATATTTTCACTGGTCGTAACCATGAAATGTCAAAACATAATCCACCACAATTTCTCGATAAACTACCGAAAAGCATGAAACAAGGAGATTTATTTCGAGTAATATTTTTACAAGTGGCACAGCCAGAGTAAAACTATTACCGTATGATGTTCACGAGATAACCCCTCGTTTCCACCGAAAAAAATAAATAACCTGTTTATTTCACACCTCTAACCCCCTTCTTTGGCGTACTCTAATAAAAATCAAGTACAGTTGTTTTCAGTGGTGCCCCGTTGCGTACTCCTCACATGAGACCGCATCACAATGATAATGTATTTACCCGTCCTCAAAGAAAACAGTTCGGTGGTATAGACCAGAATTATGACAGTATTTTGTTTCAATCACGCTTTGTGAATTATTTCAAGAAGACAAGAAATCCATTTCCATTTTTTTTTTTTTATTTTCCCTTCAAATCTGCCGATTGCAAAATATTTCCTTCCGCGTTAGTGCCATTTAGTGTCACCTTTATTCGAAGTGACACAACGAATCAATAAAACTCATAAACCTGAATTTAACAGGATAAAAAAAAAAAAACATTCTGAAAGGTGGGATGTTTAAGATTACTCGATCACTGTCTGAAATAGACCTGATGCGCTTGATAGAGTGAAGTACAGTAGAGCGAGCGCTCGGGACTATCACAATGACCTGGTCTGATCGTGTTGTAGTTTTTCACATTTAAAGCTGATATTTGTGATAGGGTATTGGTTTCAGATACAGCACTGTACTGCAAGGTATTTTGCTTTCGAATAAAAGCCATTCCTCTCTTTTCGAGGAAAATATGTAATTCTGTAAATATGTAACAGTTGAATAATTACATATATTGTAGTTATGCAACAGCGAGTTTTTAAAGCAGTAAATTCACTGGTCGAGACGGTGGAGTTATCAATACATAATCCACAATTATTTCCCGATAACTACCAAAAAGCATGAAATAACAGGTTATCTTTTGTTGTTGTTCTTCTTCTTCTTGAAAATTGCGGCAAAAAGACTTTAAAAAATGTGTTCCTAGGGTATTCTTTTCAGGGCTTGAAAACTTTATTTCATTTACGTGTCGCTATAGGGATTAATTCTGGCATTTCAGCTAATATATATATCATGAAAGTATTTGGAAGCTGGAGAAACAAGCCACAGCACGTGCTAGAATTCGTGCGACTACGCCGTTTCGCGAAAAATGAAGTCATTGTTGCTAGGACGCATACGCGTGGAAAGTTTTTTTGATTTTCACATTTAATAAAAGCCAAGAAATGTAGCGATGTAGCGAAAGTCTTTTAAACCAACAAAACTGCGGAAGTATGTGGACTTACCCCCCCCCCCCCCTTTAGGCACTGTTTTATACTACTTTCGGTGTAAATGTCAAAAAACGATCTACTTGCCTATGTACACTTTTGAAAACCCGGACTACAATTGTAAACATGGACCCGTAAATGGTGTGTCGGCTAAAGGTGATGATGCAGGGTATTTTTTTGCCTGTCATTCGTTTTATGAGATAGATAGAATCTCACATTCGTGGTTATGTATTATCATTTTTATCAAACTCGTTGACTAAAATGCATTTGACGCTCGCCAAGGCTCGCGTCATACATTTTTAGTCAACTCGTTTGATAAAAATAATAATACATAAACACTCATGTAAGATCCTCTATTTATTATATACCAGATTTTTCCCCGGCTCAAATACATGCGTCGCGCGCAGATAAAATGTCACACACGAAAAAAAGAAAACAAACAACAACAACAAAAAAAAGAAAATCCGTATCTACACACTGTGAAATACCGTTCAAAAATATGGAATGATGACGTAATGATGACGTAACTCACGTGCGGAATATCTTTGTATTAATTTGCAATTTGATTAGTCAAAATTTTATGCTGTAATATTGATCCGCCAAGCGTAAAAAACGAAGTTACTGGCCACTACATTATTATTTGTTTCCTGTTTTTGAATAAAATGTCAATAATTGTAAAATTTTGCAAAATTTTGTTTTTGACAGTGGAAGATATATAATAAAAGGAATATTATGTTGTAGTGACTTTCCTTGTGCTTGTATTTACACCTCGCAGGGCAAGAAAATGTTGGCATCTTCGATTTCGCGCGCTGTAAAATTTTCTCACGCTGCTCGATTTAAATACAAGCAGCAGGAAATCACTACAACATTATATTCCCTCTGTAGTAACTTTGCTGATGTCTGTATTTATTTCTCGCTGCGTAAGAAAATTTTGACATCTCATTCGACCTTCGGTCTCGACGATATCAAATGTTCCCACTCTGCTCGAACACAAGCACCAGGAGACTAACTACAACTTAATATTTCGTATGCAGTAACGTTTCCCATGCTTGTATTTGATTCAAACAGCGTGAGAAAATTTGATATCGCGCGAGACCGAATGCCGAGCGAGATGTCAAATTTTTCTTACGCAGCGAGAAGTAAATACAAGCACCATGAAAGTTACTACAGCATAATATTCCTTTTATCATACACCAGTAAATGTTGCTAAAATGTGTTCGGTGCAGTAAAATATTGAACGATATATTTGGTGCACGAATATGCTGATGGACTTTGATCTGCCGTTTTTCAAACACGGTGATCAGAAATTGCAATTGAATGACAAAGGGAGACATGCTCTGTGAAAAGGGGGATTAATGCATCTGCGAAAAGTATCGACCCTCGTCGCAGAATGCACAGGCTGACCTGGGCCGAAATCTGTCGCTATTGGTCAATTTTTTGAATGTCTAAGAACCACTCTAACCCATGATTAAGTCGGTTTAAAAAAAAAAAAGGCCACTATGGATGTACATGAATGTGATTGCTTGCTTGGTATCGTACATCATAGATATGCATTAATCCCCATTTTACCAGAGCATGGCTCAATAATTACCGGTTTTAGCCGTTTGTCCAGTAGCTTTTTAAACTTTCTGGAGTGTTCTATTCCACGGAGGCCGTCTATGTTCACTAGATTGGGAAAGTTGTCTGGAATGTCATACATGTGTTGCTGAAAGTTGAAAAATAATGATAAAATAAGAAGTGCATACAGAAATATAGCTTCTTACTACAGTGCATATGTGAACAGACAGACGTATTCCCGGCTACCATTGGTAGTTTGATAACGACACACGTCATGTATCGTGGGATAATGGACCAACACTATCGCATCCTTTTAAGCTTCTTACTACAGTGCCTATGTGAAAAGACAGAAATGATGTCGACTACCGACGGTACTTTGATAACGACACAATGTCATGTATCGTCGGACATTGGACCAACAATGGTTCTTCCTTATAGATATTAAATGAAATATGTTGATAACGGTACATGTTACGTAGCGTGGGACATTTGACTAATAATATCTAATTCTCTGAGTTTTATACTACAGCGCACAGGTGAAAAGACAGGAGTGATGTCGGGCATCAACGGTACTTTGATGACGATATCGTGGGACACTGGACCAACAATATTCCATTCTTTGAATTTTACACTACAGTGCATAGGTGAAAAGACAGGGAGTAATGTTGGCCTTCAACGGTACTCTAATAACGACACACGTCATGTATCGTGGGACACTGGACCAACAGTATCTCTTTCCTATAAATATTGAACGAAATATGTTTGTCTGCCTCGCATTGACGCCATGTCGGAACTTTTCACCAATGAAATAATGAGCTAAAAAACACTTATTCGACAAACAGACAGACAGACAGACGGACGGACGAACGAACGGACGGACGGACGGTCGAACGGACGGATAAACAGGCCGATTAATGAAAACATTAGTTAAACGTAACTCTAAAACAAATTTCATTATGATGCTGAAATGAAAGTAATTAACCAACCTATACAAGTAAGTAGTTTTTATTTCCTGTCGTATCCTGCAAGCAAAGATTTTCAACATCCAGAACTTGGGTTAACACAGACTACTAAAGAAATACAATTTTTACACAGTATGGAGGATAAGCACCTGCTTATAAAACGCATTTGTTTTATTTCACATTTTCCATTTCGTCGAAACGCAGTTGTATTTTGCATTTCTGATAGAGTTTGTTCTTCTGTCTTGTAATTCTTCTATATTGCTGAACAAAAGGCCGTTCGATGTATTTCACTACTTCTTTTTTGAGTTTTTAAAGAGGTTTCGACATAATTCACGCGGGAAAAATGTGTTGAAAAGAAACACAGAGAAAAAATAACGTTAAAAGGAAAACAGAAAATTGCTCCTGAAAGTGTTTCTAATAAGCGAATAAAAAGTAAATCAGAACAATAGGATACTGAAGCTAGACACTATCCGAAGCATAGTGTAATTTAGTGTTTCAACCTTCTGACTGCTAAGCGTGACTCAAAGACCTTTTGCAGACACTGTAGATCAAGATCAGACTGCACAGAACATGCAGTCTGATCTCTGATTTGCACTGTCAGATGAAGACGATATTATCCTCCCTCCCAATATATATATATATATATAGATATGTGTGTGTGTGTGTGTGTGTGTGTGTGTGTGTGTGTGTAATACCAACATTTGGGTTTCTACCATCAGCCTGAAAGTTTCATTTCACTTCTGTGGCAAGTTAAGCGTTTATTGCCAATATACGAAATACTTTGCTTCGATAGACAATTTATAAAAACGTTCACATGATACGGATAGACAATTTATAAAAACGTTCACACGATACGGATATAGACAGGAAAAAGACTGTGATATTAGTAACATGTTGTTACCGTCTAAGGGTTAAGAGGAGAAAAAAAGTGTAGCGAGTAAATGAATTCTTTGCCAATATATTGAAGTGAATAATAATAAACAGACAATCAGTGGATTAAAGGCCCAGTATAGGCCAAAAAATTGCAGGTTTTAAAATGCATTTCAATTTAAATCATACCATTTAAAAGGATGTTAAATATTGTGAAGATGACAATATGTTAATGCGTAGTCGGTCCAAGTGTGAGTCGCTGGTTTAAAAAAAATAATTTTAAAATCAGACAAAAAGGAAAGGTAGAGTACCCCTGCAACTTTTAACCTAGTTTTGAAATCAATTTCTATCCCAGCGATTAACACTTGGTCCGACCGTACAATTACAGATATTCAGTTTCACAATGATTTCGGTATTTTGAATTGTACAGTTTAAATTTAATTGCATTTTAACACGCGTTTTGTTTACATTCGGCAGCTATTGTTACTTTAAAGGTAATTGCTGTGATCGGTATGACATTTGGACAAAAAAACACAAGTGTTGCATTTGTTGTGTTCACTTATTCGAGAACTGCTTCCTGATGTTTTCAAAGTTAATATCATTTAAATTATGAGTCATGCTATGTGAAAAAAGGGGCTTAATGCATCTGCAAAACTATCGAACCAAGTCAGCCCGTGTAGTCCTTGCAGGTTGACCGGGGTCGAAACGTTTTGCTATCAGTCAATTTTCTGCATGTCGAAAGACCATTCTAGCTCATGATTTTGTCGGTTGTTAGACAAAATGGATTTTATGGATCCATAATTATGTAACGACTTGCTTGGTATGACGTATCGTCAAAGGACCAGTCTATCTTATAATACAGTCGAGTGTTAGGCATAATGGATTTCATGGATCCCTAATTTTGTGATGGCTCGCTTTGTATCATGCATTAAAGAAATGCATTAAGTCCCCTTTTGTCCGAGCTTAGCTCATTTTGTTATTACACTTATCATTTTTCTTTTTTTTTTTTTATCCCCACGCGTCTTTAAAGTATAGAATCGAAAATACGTTAAGGAGAAATAGGTTAGAGCTATTGAAAGAAAGGAAAAAAAAAAAACACTCTAATTTTCACTACAAGTAAGAATCACCTTTGTTGACTGACTGAGTCGACCCTGAAATTAAGTGTAAATATCTTAAAACAATTTGTGATGTTCAATACTTTCGTGTTTAATAAGAAATTATTAAAGATACCTTCTTACAGCAAGAAAGAAAAACGCTGTTGAAAACTTGATAGTGAGTAGAATGTCTCAGAATGTAATCAGCTGAGTAAACATAGATAAATTACCAATATATATGGTTTGAGAGATAGAGAAACTCAAAGGATTTGTCCTTATTTAAAACCGAAAACGACAACAGCAATGTCTTCGAAGGTCTCCGGAAAATGCAATAAGTTTTCTATCCGTCGTAATTCCTGCAACCTTGCAACCGCCAGGGGCAATATTTGGCGATGATTTGCACAAAGATACAAGAATAATCATAGTTTCATAAAATAAAGATAAAATGGGTTAAAAACTGATTGAACACGAGTATAGATGTATCTTTAAAACCACAGCCGGACTTTAAATACCAGATAAGATTATTTGCTGAGGTTTACATAGCAAAAGCGAACAAATCACTTTGTAAAACATGACTATGTTTAATATTTAAAAAAAAAAAACGGATTATTTTTATGCTCTCGAAACCTAATTTTGAAATTTCAACGAGACGGTACAAAACAGCTCTAAGCCCATCTTCGCAAGCCAAGGATACTAAGGTTGTACCCTTGGCCGCTCGCCACTTTAAAAATCGAAACTCCCGCTGCGCCATTTCATTGGATGCGATCAAAACCCATCGCGTCCCATCAAACCATCCGTAACAAGAAATCTTCCGCAAAACAGAAAACAATAATGGCGGCGCCCGTCAAAAACGAAAGTTGTCGTGTTTGTGACGAAAATTTGCCAAAAAAGAGTAGACGATTAATATTTAAAGAGTTTTTTATAGTTCATGATCAATTATGTGAAATATTAGGACGGGTTCCACAGCCAAATGATTGCGAATCATAGTATGTCTGATTAATTTCAGAAAATTGTGATGAATCCGAAAGCGCAGCCATATTTGATGCATAGCCTAACAAATTTTATTACGAGCATTTTTGATTGGTCAGAAATAACATCAACAAAGATTACGCAGCTCGTAATATTCGACAGGTGGCGCAGCGCGAGTTTCGATTTTTAAAGAGGCGAGCGGCCAAGGGTACGTAAAGAACAAAGTGGAGTTAGTATCCTTGGCTTGCGAAGATGCTCCAAGCCTTGAGAGTTCAATTTTGTCGGATCGGTGGATTGGCAGTGTAACTCTTTCGTAGTTCTTTTTATAAGACCCTACGTACGTTATTTTTCTTTTTGGCATTAATCGCGAACTTCGGGTCTTGCCGATTACTTCATAGTTTCCTTTCGCAAACTCCGACATCGAATTTTGTTGGTGTCTGAACAGTAAATTTGGATACTTTTAACAAGTATTTCAATGAAATATACATCAGATCTAAGATTGATAAATAATTTCTCGGTTGAAAAAGGATATTTGTGCAAAGCTTGAGCTAAATCCATTGCGATTCAACACCATGCTTTTTTGTTATGAATTGCCATGGAACAAAGATGATCGTTCCGAATGAACCACCATAAATGGGGTAATGCAACTTACAGAGTCCTATTATTTCTTTTTAAAACGAAATTATGTTCGGTACGGTCTTGTTTGATTATTGAAACAGATTTCGTTGAAAAATCTCTAGTCAATTCTGGTTTGTTATACAATCCACTGCATGACTGAAAAACATGACGGAGGCTGCGTCTGCAATCCAAGGAAAGTGATTTGATTGAATTCTGAATGTATGTGCCCATTCTTTTATTAGAGCAGGGGCTGAACATTTTCAAATACAGTTGTTCCTGATGGTAACTCAAGTTCCTTTATGTAATTTAGGGAGATCGAATTTGCCACATAGAAATGAAAGGGACCGTTAGACGTTACACGCAAAAGAAAAATAAAATGTGAAATGCCCAATAGATAAATGTTAAAATGTAAATAAGCATGTATACGTCTAATTATTTGGACAAACTCTTTCATTGCCACTGGCGACTTAAAATGCCTTTGTCATTGGCGTAGATCAAGATCAAACTGCACAAACCGTGCAGTCAGGCATTGGACCTACACTTTACGCAATCTTATGCTAAACTTTGGCCAAAATAATCCTTAGTTGCAGTGACACTGCATTTTAAGCCATACGCTGCTAAGTGCGACTCAGTGACCTTTTTGCGTGCGGCTTAGTTCAAGATCAGACTGCACAGAACATGCAGTCTGATCTTGCATCTACACTGTCTGATAAGAAGATATTTTTCTCCAATAAGTTTGATATAACATTATTCAAGTTTTTACTACCGGCTTGAAAGTTTTATTTAACTTCCTTAGCAGGATATCCTGCTAAATAAATGAAACGAAACTTTCAAGCCAATAGCAAAAACCAAGAGTTGGCTCTTTGAAATTTATTTTTTGGAAAATGACATCTCCTTATTGGACAGTGTAGAACCAAGATCAGACTGCACATGCTGTGATATACAATGTTCGTAAAAAGGTTCCTATGTCGCGCTTAGCAACCTAAGCGTTAAAATCGGGACAAAAGCTTAATTCATTTTGCTGGCCCGAAAGAGTTATGACATGTTTGGCTGTATATAGCAGGCACTCACCAAAAGTTTTCTTTCTTTCAGAACGTGCTCCTGTGCATTTCTTAACGATATATTTAACTCTCCCACCACTTCGTTCGCAACCTCGATAGGTTTTGGAAGTGGCTTTTGGCAGCTGTTAGTTTGCTGAACCGGAAGTACCTGTCCGTGACACGGCTCGCACATATGTTTGGGTACAGACACTGGAATATCGGCATGGCGGGCCTCGCACACTTCTTGGAAAAGTAGAATTAATGCAACGACTTTGAACCCTGAAAGAATTGCGGTAAAAAATATCTAGGTCTGCCTTTGATTAACTCCTATCCTGCTAAATAAAAGAAATTCACTTTTCAAACAGATAGTATAAACCCAAATGTTCTTAGTTCAAAGGTATTTATGGAGGAAAATATCTCCTTATCGGATAGTGTGGATCCAAGATCAGACTGTACGTTCTGTGCAGTCTGATCTTGATCTACGCTGTCCGTAAAAGGTCAGTGAGTCATGCTTAGCAGACTAAGGGTTAAAATTGTGTTTTTACTATCGACTTAAATGTATTACTTAACTTATTCAGCAGGATAAGGCTAGATGAAATGATATCAAAACGCTTGAATGTTTCAATTCAGTTCCGATAACTGGTCGATTTTACGCTAGAGTCTTTTGTTTGGAGTATATTAGTTTGTGGGAACCATGTTTAACCCTCTACTGTACAATCATGAGTTTTAACGTCTCTAAAGAAAAGACCTCTCGAAACATTGTGGGAAAAGTTCAAACCGATAGTAAAAACTCGAATTATGCTATTACAAACTGATTCTTTGGAGAAAAAAATCTGCTTAGCGGAAAGTGTAGATTCAGGGTCATACTGCGCGTTCTGTGCAGTCTGATCGTGATCTACAATGTTCGCAAAAGCTCAGTGAGTCGCGCTTAGCAACCTAAGGGGGTGATCGTTTTGTCAAAATCCTGCTACCGAAAAAGTTTCTCTAAGCACAGTTTGCAAATATGGTAGAAAAAGGCATAAGTCGTTCCCTTTTCCGCAATGTTTCCTATAGCACTGAAGAACGATTATTATATTTCCTTCAAGTATATTTGAATTGCTCTTATTATTATTTCTCTAGGTCTGGGTAGATCCAAAGTTTATCCCAGCCCAAGCCAGGTGGATCAGTCAGTAACCTTCACGGCAGGGCAAGTCAAGCCAGGTAGGTAAGTCACTAACCTAGACGGCAGGGCAAGTCAAGCCATGTAGTTTAGTCAGTAACCTACACAGCAGTGCAAGCCAAACCAGGTAGGTAAGTCACTAACCTAGACGGCAGGGCAAGTCAAGCCGGGTAGGTCATCCAGTCACCTACACGTCGGTGCAAGCCAAACCAGATAGTTCAGTCAGTAACCTAGCCGGCAGTGCAAGTTAAGATGCGGAGTTCATTCAGTAACCTACACTGCACGTTAACGGGGATTGCGCATTGTTCCGACAATAATTATTAGGAAAGCAACCAATACATCAGAAAAGATTATCGTGCAAAGTGCTGGTAAAAAAAAAACCCTCAGAAAGTAGGGACATGTGGATATACAGATGTAACTCTAATATTGTTGAAAACGGCGCTTAAAAAGGAAACAAGCAAACGGCAGTGCGATAAAGAAAAAAATGGGGTAAGGAGCTTTGAAATAGTCGTTTTGAACCAATTTGAGAGCCTCTGTAAATACGAGCCAAAAATAGAAAGAAACCTGCTCTGTAATATTTCATAGCATTCGGTATACCCTCATAACCCAAACCTGATACTAATCTGCAGCTAAAAACTGTACGAATAACAACATTTCTATAAAAATATTAAAAGTAAATCATTAGGCTGCTATGCGCGACTCAATGACCTTTTTGCGGACAGTGTAGATCAAGATCAAACTGCACAGAATGTGCAGTCTGATCTTGGATCTACTCTGTCCGATAAAGAGCTATTTTCTCCAAATGAATAAGTTTGAAGAAAGAGAAGCTCGGGTTTTTACTATCGGCTTGAAAAAATCATTTAACTAATTTAGCAGTTCTAGGGCTAACATTAGTCTAGGTTTAAAACATGGATACATGTGAAAACATTGTCGCAGGGGAAAAAGTTTTTTATGCGTAATGTTTCTCTCTTTTTCTCATATTAGGTTTATAAAGTTGTTTGCAACAAAACGACAAAAAATCATTTATGTATTGACTTGACCTGGTTATGCAAATAAACACATCATACACTACCTGTAACAATTGACATCTTGGCACGTTTTACTGCCATTCTGCTCTTTCCTCATTTTATACATCTCCATAATGGAAATTTACCCTGGAGGGGAAAGCCAGTTACTCGGACAAAATGTCCACTTTCATTTACAGCATCATAAAATCTCAAAGTGCAAGCGAAGTTGTAATATGGATTTCCTTGAAGTTATAAATAGAGCTACGATCTAATTGGCTGGTTTACTTGGGAAGCCCGGTTTGTAGCTATGTATTAGTATCTGTGAAAATGAAAAACAGACCGTCAGAGTTATGACTTACGAATAATTGTTAAACTTAATTAGTAGCGTTGCGAGAACAAAGGACTTGAATGGATGATTCACGTCACCGCAATTTGATCGCGTTGGATTAAAGATACATTATTTTGATTATATCGTCGGTATGTGTACTGAAAGGTCGTGACTAAACTATAATCTAGAGCGTCAATTAACCCTTTAGCTGCTCAATAAATGAAACCCAAATTTCTACTCAATACTGAAAGCCCAAACATTGCGGTTTCAAAGTTGATTTCATCGGAAAGAAAATACCGTATCGGACAGTGTAGATCAAAGATCAGACTGCACGTTTTATGCAGTCTGATCTTGATCTACACTGTCGGCAAAAGGTCCGTGAGTCGCGCTTAGCAGCTTAGTGGTTAACTCTTTACTTTAATGTTAGACTGTTCCAAATTGAAAGCATTTGGAAATGACAAACGATTTATTGCAAAAATGATGA
Source organism: Tridacna gigas (assembly GCA_945859785.2). Lineage (NCBI taxonomy): Eukaryota > Metazoa > Mollusca > Bivalvia > Cardiida > Cardiidae > Tridacna > Tridacna gigas. The sequence continues at coordinate 59,654,051 of OX244040.2, read as the reverse complement.
GGTTTGCAGAAAGAATAGAAAACATAGTAGGAAAAGAATGAAATGCTGGTTACCAGCATTTTCTCCCTTTCCCACGATGTTTTCAAAACTTGTAATCTTTAACGTCATTAAAACTCGGGATTTCGTGGTACAGGCTTAACCCTTTTGCTGCTAAGCGACTCAAGGCCATTTTTTCTACCCTGTTTGATTGGCAGTCTGATCTTGATCTATCTTGGCTGGTGCAGTGAGACCTTTTCTCATTGAAACAGCTTGGAAATTGCAGGTCTTCATTGTTTGCGTGAAATATTTCTGATCTATCAAGCTGTTTAAATCTACACTGTTTGATAAGGAGATTTTTTTTCTCCAAAAAATAAGTTCGAAATGGCTACTTCCGGGTTTTTTACTGTCGCCTTGAAAGTTTCATTTTACCTATTTAACAGGTTAAGGGTTATACTGTGAGTCTTTGCAAAACACCAAAATTTATATTTCCATCTTAAGTTTTCTTTTTCGGTCAGAGTTTCCCTTAAAATGTCGCACAGTTTAGATTTACCACCAGACTGCACATTGTGTGAGATACATTTTGTGCTGTGTGATCCTGGTCTACGTTCTGCCCACATCTATCGTTGCAGTACGGCATGAAATCGTCCAGTGGAACACAAGCTCGGTGTTTTCATTCTCGTTGGCATTTTTTTTTTTACGAAAACGAAAACTTGGTGAGCATATAATCAGATTAGTAAATCATGACTTCAAATCTACAATTTTATAATTCTTAAAAAAAAAAGACCTCGAAAATACAAATAAAAAATCTCCAAATTGCGTCTAAATTATATGCACACTCTCAGTAAAAAGAGGGTTAAATGCATCCGTAAGAAAGGTCCGAACCAGGGTCGAAACCTTTTCTATTTTTTGCATGTCAAAGGACGATTTTTACCTCTGTATTAAGTGGATTTTGTGGATCCATAATTATGTGATGACTTGCTTGGTATTATAGATCCGGTAAATGTATTTGAGCTATGCTCTGGCAAAAGAGGGATTAATGCATCTCCATGATGCCTCACACCAAGCGAGACATCGCTGTTAGGGATCTTATGTCTGACAACCGACTATATCACAAGTTACACTTGCCCTTTGACATACAGAAAATTGACCACCAGCGAAAAGTTTCGGCTCCTGGTTGATACTTTTCGCAGATGCATTGAGCCCCCTTTTTTTACAGAGCATGGCTCATTTACATGTGAACCCCTTTTTGCCAGAGCATTGCTTATATGTACATGCTCGAATGTTGAGTGTTTTCCAGACGATAAAATTTTTGACTTTTCAATATTGCAAGAATTGTCAAACATTTGCAAACGACAAATACATGTAAGTGTGAGCTGTCGCCGTGATATAACTGTAATATTGTTTAAAGCGGCGTAAAACAACATTCAAACAGTCTAAACGAATTGGAGTCCTACGTCGCTCAATAGTGAAGTGTCGGACTCTTGACCTGAAGGCTCCGTGTTCGAGCCTTAGTGGAAGCATTGGGCTAACCCTAGCCTAGCACCCGTGAAACCCAGGAAACACATGAACATATCGCCGTATTATAACTGAAATAACGTTGAAAGCGGCGTAAAACACCATTCAATCAAGTGATAAAGAAGTACACGGGTGACCATTTCCCTGTCCCGTGTTGCAAGCATTCCGACAGCTTTAAGTTTTTTGTTGATCTTGATCAAGTTAGATATTAGCCGTGCTCTAGCAAAAGGGGGCTTGATGTGTCTCCGTGATGGATGATACCAAGCAGGCCATCACAAGATCATGGACCCATAACGTCCATTTTGTCTAACAATGTACAAAATCATGATGTAGACTGTTCCTTGGACATACAGAAAATTGACCGATAGCGAAAAGTTTCGGTCCTGGTCAGTCTGCGCATTGACACTTTTCGCAGATGCTTTAAGTCCCCTTTTCACATAGCATTGCTCACATGTAAAATAGCAGGGAAATAATGACCCGATAATCATATGAGCCATGCTGACCCAGGCCGAAACTTTTCGCTTTTGGTCAATTTTCTGTATATCCAAGAACAAGTCTACCTCATGATTCAGTCGGTTTTTAGACAACATCGATTTTTATTGATCCATACTTACGTGACGACGTGCATGGTACAATGCATCACGGAGTTGCATGAAGCCCCTTTTTACCAGAGCATTGCTCATATACATTTTGCAAGATAGTTTAACCCTTTACAACACAATCCTGAGTTGTAACGACCCTGAGAAAGAATCCTTTTGGAAACATTGTGGGAAAAGGAAAAAGCTGGAAAGCAATAGTTTCTCCTTTTCCCACAATGTTTTCTGCTCTATCAAAAACAAATTCAATCATTTGAGCCACATTTATGTTTTCGTCTGCGAATGCTTTCAATTTGGACAAGTCTACATTTTTGCCGTTTGGTAAAGAGTTAAAAGTAAAACGTATATCTATCGTCCAACTACACTGTATTGATTTCCTTTCTTCTTATCTCGATAACTACTTGGACCCTTTACCACACAATGCCGACTTTTAACGATCCTTTTGAAAACATTGTGGGAAAAGGAGAAAATGCTGGTTACCAGCATTTTCTCCTTTTCCCACAATGTGTTCTATCCTATCAAAGAAAAATTGCACCATTTGAGCCACATTGAAATCGGCGTCTGCAAATGCTTTCATTTTGAACAAGACCAAAATTTTGTTATCTGGTAACGGGTTAACACTGTTTACACTATTTCGTTTTTTATCAGCTCTTGAATGGGGGGGGGGGGGCATTCCTGTAAGTCAAATTATCTCCCTTGCCAGATAAAGTCTACGGGTAGCCAAATAAAAGATTGGTCCTTTCACCAATATTCCTTTGTTTTTATCCTTGATTCCCCTGGGGATGTTGTTGTCAATAGAATTTGATCTATAATATATATGTGTCAGGTTCTATGTCATTTAAAAGCAAATTCTATTCTCAATCATCAGACAAAGGCGTATATATCGATTTGTAAGAAAATCTAACTAGATTAAAAGCTGAGATATCAAGAACATATCTGTGTAGTGCAACAAAATTAGCGATGAAAACCAAGCAATCCCGTTAAGAGGACCAATGTACTACCGGGGAGGAATAGAGACATAACTGGTGAATGGTCCTTATTGGCTATTAAGTATTGTACTTAAAGGCTGCCTCAAACACAATGGGGTGAACTAAGTGACAGATGAGTGATACGGATATAATTCAGTTTGTAAAACACAATGGGCCATGTTACCTCTGTATATTATTTTGACTGTGTTCATGTAAAGAGTAAGCCAGGGACGTGGAACGTTTATTGTGCCGAGTATTGCGTAAAGATACATCTCGTTTTCATCCAGTTTTAACCCATTAATCTCTATTTTATCAAACGATAATCAGTCTTGTTTCTTCTTGCCAAGTGTTGCTCCTGACGGTTGCAATGTTTCATGGATAACGACAGATAGAAAATGCTTTTCATTTTCTGGAGGCCATCAAAGAAATCACTGTTGTCAAGTTTTCAGTTTTAAGTACCGTAGGAGATTTCCGATATATGCATTTATCCGTTACACCAGATATATATCGGTTATTAATATACGTTTACAGAGCTGACTAACTTTTAAACCATCCTACAGTCTATCAATTTTCTTTCAGCGTTTTTTTTGTTTTTGTTTTTTTGTGGCTTTAAAGATGTATCTTTAACTGTTTATGAAACAGTCCCACATTCTATCGTCCCTGATAATAAAAAGCTTTTGGAAAACCTTGTTGGAAAAGGAGAAAATGCTGGTGACCAACATTTTCTCCTATTACCACAAAATTTTCAACCCTATCGAAGACATATTCCATTATTTTAGTCGCGTTTAAATGGTCTCGTGCAAATGCTTTCGTTTTGGGCGTGATAATGAGGGAAACTCCGGGGGTGCACTGGCCGCCGTGACATAACTGAACTATAGTTGAAATCATGTTAAATCTGTACAACACAACCCCAATTTTAACGACCCTGAGAAAGACAGCGTTTGAAAACAGTGTGGGAAAAGGAGAAAATGCTGATGATCAACATTTTCTCCATTTCACACAATGTTTTCTACCCAACTAAAAGGCAGCTGTCACCGTTTTAGCCACCTTTGATTTGTTGTCTGCAAATGCTTTGAATGTGGACAAGTCTAAAATTTTGTTGTGAGGTAAAGACTTAAAAGAAAGTTTTCAACAGATGTGCTTATATGACAATAGCCGCCGACTTACTCGTGTCTTTCCCGGGGAATCCCATTACCGGTCAGTGCTTCAGAAGTGCCTGGTCAAAGGAAACTCTCAAGTGACCAGTAGCGGACAATGAACACGGATGTCCTAATTACAAATTTAACCCTTCAATCTTTTAACCCGTGTTTTTGCGACCTGGTGAAAGAAGGCTATTGAAAACATAGTCAGAAAAGAAGAAAATGCCGCTTACCAGCATTTTCTCCTTTTCTCATTATGTTCTTGTTTTCATATTTTTTTTTTAAAATCTCTTTAAAAGTAATTCCAAAATTTGAGCAACGTTTGATTTTGTCGTCTGCAACTGCTTTCAATATTGACCTATCTAAAACATTGTTGTCTGATAATGGGTTTAACATTTTGTACCACAGATGTAGCAAATTTGGTTGGTCAGGGTCCATATTCACCAACCATTCTTAAGGGTATTCTTTGTCTTATTCTCCAGAATTTTCTAAGTGTGAAAGTAGCACAACTTCTAATCTGGTGTAGCCAATCAGAAGTTGTGTTAATTTCAAATTCAAAAAATAAAAAGAGAACTGGAAAATAAGACGTGGGATGGTTTCTTAAGTATGGTTGTGACTAGGGACCCAGATTTACTAACAAAGCTTTGAGACAATTTACAGTCGTGTTCTAGGTAGGCTGACCTTGACCCACACAATGCACACAAAGTAATAACATCTACAGATATCTGCAGTTAGACGGCACCTCTTTCGGCGACATATTTCTTTTTTCAACAGGTTCCAGCTGCCAAACGAGTTACCTCTCCACAAGATACTTTTTCAAACTCGTATCTATTGAAGCCACTACGACACGTTAGCTGTGACAAAATAACAAGATTGGTCATAGGTGGTATCAAAGACAGCATCTTTACCTTTTTGCACGATGTTTTTAGACGCATTTTCTCACAAAACCACGGAGGGTTGTATAGAGCATTGATAAATTTATTGTGTTGTGGTTTTTGTAGCTTTTAACATAATTTCATACTTTGTTTGTTTGTTTGTTTGTTTGATTGATTGATTGATTGATGGTCGGATGAAGGGTTTGTTGGTTGGTTTATTAAGTAATTGGTAGGTTGGCTGTTGGGAAGTTGGTCGGGTAGATGGTTTGGTAAGTTGGTCTGTGGTTGGTTGGTTGGTTGGTCTGTGGTTGGTTGGTTTCGGTCGATCGGTCGATGGTTTGTTTGTTTGTTGGTTGGTTGGTTTCGGTCGATCGGTCGATGGTTTGTTGGTTGGTTTCGGTCGATCGGTCGATGGTTTATTGGTTTGGTAGTAGGTTCAGTAAGTGGTAGTTGACAGGGTAGGTTTTTGAATGGTCGGTCGGTCGATCTATTGATTAATTGGAAAGTTAAGGTCATTCAGCATACAAAATAGTAATGGCAGTGGCAAAAGGACTTCACAGTTAGTAGCAATAGGTTAGCGTAACCTTGTTATTTTGCTATATAGATGGCTGTCACTACAATGAACTCTATTTTGGCTATTGGTTATTAACCCGTTGGCTGCTAAGCGCGACTCACTGACCTTTTGGGAACAGTGTAGATCAATTAGACCTGCAGTCTAATCTTAACTCATGCAGTCTGATTTAGGGTCAAGGCCATTCGCCTGTTCAGTTAAACCAATAAAATATTTTTTTTTCCAAGTTTCAGTCAATTGTATTGGGGCCATGCTTTGTGAAATGGGGGCTTAATGCATCTGCGAAAAGTATCCTTCCAGGTCAGCCTAACCTGGGCCGAAACTTTTCGCTATTGGTCAATTTTCTGTATGTCCAAGGGCCAGTTTACCTTACCATTCAGTCGGTTGTTTAACCCTTTCCCAAACAAGCCCTGGTTTTCACGTGTCTGCAGTACAAGTCCTTTGAAAACACTGTGGGAAAAGGAGAAATTGCTCGTAACGAGCAATTTCTCCTTTTCCCACAGTGTTTTCTACCCTTTTTGAGAACTTTCTGCCATTTTCATCAAATTTGAAATTGTCGTCTGCAAACTCTTTCAATTTGGACCAGTCCAAAATTTGTCGTTTGGGAAGGGGTTAAAAAGAAAAGTGACTATTATGGATCCATAATTATGTGTCGGCTTAACTGGTATCCTGGATCACGGAGATGCCTTAAGCTTCTGTTTGCCAGAACACCGCTCATTTTCAGAGATCAAGTTTATATATTTGGTGCTGAAACAGTTAAGGATTGGGGCTCAACGTTTTTGACTGTCTTTTGATCGGCTGCACTTAAGTTTAGTCTTGGAGTTACCATTTTACCAAACAACAAAATTTTAGATTTGTCCAAATTGACAGTATTTGCAGACGACAAAATAAATTGAGCCGTTCTCAGTGAAAAAGGTACTTAATGCATCTACAAAAAGTATCGACCCACGTCAGCCTGCGCAGTCCGTGCAGGCTGATATGGGGCGAAACTTTTTGCTATTTGTCAATTCTCTGCTTGTCTAAAGACCATTCTAAGTAACTCCGTATCTTGTAGACTGACAGACTGAATGGATTTTATGGTCTCATAAATAAGTGATGACTCGCTTGGTATAATGCATCACGGCGGTGCATTAATCCCCCTTTTGCCAGAGCATGGCTGAATAAAGACAAATATTATTTTTTGAAGGGTAGAAAACCTGGTGGTTACCAGCATTTTCTCCTTTTTCCACATTTTGTTAAGGTTTCTTTCAGGTTCCTTTAAAGTTGTGATTGTGTTGTAAAAGATTTTTAAAAGACGGAGCATTATCTATAATTGTTAGTAAAAAATTCTAAACCATTGGCCAGATTGAAGATAGGGGTCGGTGGTGTGATATAATAAGTTTGAGGGAGGTTAAAGTCACAATAGCTGCCAAAAGTAAACAAACGGGTGTTAAGATGCATCTAAATTTAAATCATAACATCTAAAAGTATCGAAATTATTGTGAAGATGACAATCTGTTATTGTAAGGCCGGTCCAAGAGTTAGTCGCTAGCAGAGAAATTAATTTCATAACTATATTAAAAGTTGCCAGGTCACTCTAATTTTTGTTTACTATTCGCCTGATTTTGAAATTCAACTTTTCTACCAGCGGCTAACACTAGGACCGAACACACAATAACAGATTGTCATCTTAACAATATCTGCCATATTCTAACTGGTATACTTTAAATTTAAATGCATTTAAACACCTGCATTGCTTTTAAGCCGCTATTGGGCCTTTAAGATTACATAAGAATTTTTCCCTACCATTTGTTACTTAAAAAAAAAAAATGCAAAGTAACTGAAAATCTGTCGTTTTGGAAATCTAAGTATAATAAAAAAAAAAAAGTTTTCACTTTCATTAAAAGCGAAGCTGAGACGAAACGAAATTCTTGTAGTTCATTTTTTTTTAGTAAAATGACAGGTTCTTTTCGGTATGATTTAAAATCCGATATTTACGACTGACATATCCGTGATCAATGACATGAAAACCTCTCGTTCATGTCACCTCTGTACTCTCCTTCACTTACTGTTTACCACGCGACAAAATTTAAGATTTCGTCCGCATTGAAAAATTTTACAGAATACAAATTCAAGCCTAACTCAAATGATTTAATCTGCCACTTATAGATATAAAACACTGTGGTAGAAAGGGAAACTTTTGACTGCCGGCATTGTCTCAGTTTCTCACGAAGTCTTCATGCAAGGTTTCTTACTCAGTATTGTAAAACAACGGATCGTATTGCAAAGGGTTAGTTTAACCAATGGGCTGCTAAGCTCAATTCACTGACCTTTTGCTGACATCGTAGATCAAGATCAGACTGCACAGAACGTGCAGTCTGATCTTTGATCTACACTGTCCGCTAAGGAGATATCTTTCCTCCAAAAATACCTTTGAAATAGGACAACTGGGTTTTTACTATCGATTTGAAAGTTTCATTTCTTTTATTTAGCAGGATAAGGGTATAGATAGTTTACAGTTTCAACTGGGATCGTATATAGATCAGTTTCACTGAGGAAAACTGTCAACGCGATCCGAAAATAGAGTAATTTACTAAGAGTACTGTCCGTGATTCATATTACGGCCGTCTTTCAAATGTTTACCCTTATCCTGCTTTATAAGTGAAACGAAATTTTCGAACCGATAATAAAAACCGGAATAATGTTATTTCAAATTTATATTTTGGGGAAGAAAGTCTCCTTATCGGACAGTGTAGATCCAAGATCAGACTGTACGTTCTGTGCAGTCAGATCTTGATCTACACTGGCCGCAAAAGGTCAGTGAGTCGCGCTTAGCAGCCTAAGGCTTTACTTTTTCAATGCAAATGCCGACATTACAAGCTTTTGTGGACATGGCAGATCAAGATCAGGCTGAGCAGGACATGCATAGAACGTGCAGTTTGATCTTGGATCTTCACTGTCACTGATATTAAACTAAATTTGTGATGGAAATGTTTTGGGTATCAGTTTTGGTTGGAAATTTCGATTCAATTTACAAAGCAGTTAGAAAGTTAATTTTATCATCTTTATGTGTAAAAAAAAATATATATATATATTTCTTTTTTAGAAACTATAAATCCCAACTCTTTTTGGTAAAATTTATCCCAATCCTTTTTGATAAAAAATTCTAAAGCATTGGTCAGATTGACGATAAGGGCCTGTGTTAAGTTTGGAGGCTTAAACTACCAACTGCTGTCAAAAGTAAACAAACAAATGTATTTAAATTTAAATTATATAAAAGTATGGAAATTATTGTGAAGATGTCAATCTGTTATTGTACGGTAGGTATAAGTGATAGCTGCTGGCAGAGAAATTAATTTCAAAACTAGGTTTAAAGTTGCACAGGTCACTGTACATTTTGTTAACTTTTTGCCCCATTGTAAAATCCATTTTTGTGCCAGCGACTAACACCTGGACCGACCACACAGTAACGAACAAATCAAATATTTAAATGACAAAAAATTACATAGCTTATAGTTATAACAATCATGAAACATACATAATGCAATGTCGTTGTGCTATAGAGGAAGAGAAAAGTGCTTAAGAAAATAATTTACAGGTTACGAATTATGAAAAAAAAAAAGTCAATACCTTGAAAAGTTGAAAATTAAGGAAAAAATAGATTGTCGTCTTCACAATATTTCCCATGGTATGACTTAAATTTAAAATGCATTTGAACATCTGCATTGTCTTTTTGGCAGTTATTTGGCCTTTAATATAATTAATGTACAAACAGTTTAATAAAGGGTAACAAAGCTATCAAAATATACGCGAGGACAACTATTCAACGGAAAAGTTGATTGTAAACAGCATGGAAAAATTGTGGGTAAAAAAAGTTGAAACGTGCTCTGTGAAGATGGGGCTAAATGCATATGCGAAAAGTATCGGTCCAGGTCAGCTTGCGCAATCCGCGCAGGCTGACCTGGGCCGAAACTTTTCGCTATTAGTCGATTTTCTGTATGTCTAAGGACCAGTCTACCTAAAGATTGATTCGCTTGTTAAAAAAAAAAAAAAAAAAGTGGCTATTATGGATCCATAATTATGTGATGGCTTGGTTGGTATAACGCATCACAGCGATGCATTAAGCCCCATTTTGCCAGAGCATGGCTCATTTGTTTTTTCCTGGTGTGTAACTGCTTCCTTTTCAACCCTGTTCTGAATAAAGGAGTCCTATTCTGACTAAAGGAGGTTTAATGCATATCTGCAGTGTATTATAGCAAGCAAATCATCATACTATAATGGATCTATGCAATCTATTATCACAAACAAATGAGTCATGAGGTAAAATGATCCTGCAGAAAATCGACCAATAGCAAAAAGTATCAACCCCATCGATACATCGATACTTTTTGCAGATGCAGTAAACCCTCTTTTCACAGAGCATGACTGAAATAAAGACAAGTTGAGTCACTGATGTGTAAGGATCTTCTAATATAAAGAAGAGGAAAATATTTATAAATTATCTCCACCCAGACAACACAATTTTAGATTTTCACAAATTGAAATCATGAAAAAACTACAAATTAAATGTGATTCAAATAATGGGATGACATTGTGGGAAAAGGAGAAAATTCTGGTTACCGGCATATTATATTTATTTATTTTTTTCACAATGTCTTCCAAAAGTCATTTTATTGAGGATCGTTCAAACTAGGGATAGTTTGATAAAGCGTCATTTATGGTATAGCGTATGATATAACTCTAACCCGATAAACCTTTCACTAACAGTTTATATTATTGTTTGTTTTGGGGAATACATGCATACTTAAAACCATGAACCGTCACAAGATAATATAAACGTTATCGAGTTGGGTTTATAAATCATCTCGTAACGGTACGTGATTTTAATCCTGTTATCCCAGACATAAACAGTAATGTAAAATGATAATGAAAGGTTTATCGAGTGTGAGTTATACTGCTATTTTTTTTTATGTTTTTATTTACCTTCCTGTTTCACTCTTTTATCGAATTTCACTTCTCTGTTTCATCCAACTATTTTATCGTGACTTTCATTCTTTACTTACCGCATTTACACTTAAACTCTCTCGCAGTTGATATCGCCTTGGATAGCTTTTGTGGACGGCGTAGATCAAGATCAGACTGCACAACACGTGCAGTCTGATCTTTGATCTTCACCGTCTGCTACATTGTGTTTATCCTTAGGCTGGACTCAAGAACAGTTTACAGATCATATAGATCAAGATTGGACTGTGCAGAGTGTGCAGTCTGATCTTGGATCTACATTGTCCGATAAGGTGATTTTTTTCCCACCAAAAATACCTCTGAAATAGCAGAATTTGAATTTTTATCGTCGATTTGAAAGTTTCATTTCACTTATTTAGCAGGGTTTGAGGTCATATTTTCCCAATTCTGGCCTCAATCGCAACGAAAGTCTATGTTTGGTTCACGAGAAAAGTCACATCCATTCGAGCCGTGCTCTGTGAAAAGGGGGCATAATGCATATCCGTGATGCACTGTGCCAAACAAAGCATAACAGTATTACAGATCGATAAAATCCATTTTGTATAACAACCTACTGAATCATGAGCTACACTGGTCCTTTGTCATGCAGATAAATTACCAAAATCCAAAAGTTTCGGCGCGCACGGCGCAGGCTGACCCGAGTCGATACTCTTTGCAAACGTATAAAGCCCCAGAACATGGCTCATTTGTTTTTCAGCGAAATAGATATATTGTGCTTGTACCATTGTATTATGAGCCATCAGCTACTAAATGAACAAACAGAGCGGTTGAGTTCGAACCTCAGCTCCGCCGGAGCATTGATAATAGTCATTGCCACAGGATTCGTTTCTGAATATTGTTCTCCCTCGACGATGTTTATATGGGAAAGAAGCCTGAATAATGTGGTAATAATGCTGTGCGAAGCTATGGCTGGAGAATGTTTCACAACGCGTGAACAGGTGACTCGTCAGGTGTATAAGACTAAAATAGGGTTGAAAATAGAGTTCAAACCGAACAAAATAAAACGAACAAAGTCATTGTGTATGTTGGTCTTTAAATCGGTCGACCTGTCTGTGATTGCTTTAGCGGACAGAGTAGATCAAGATCAGATTGCACTGAACGCGCAATCTGATCTTGGATTTACACTTCCCCGTGCTTTGTTACACATACTAGGCTAGCCAAAACAAGGATGAAATGACTGTATGTCCTGTATTTTTCTTCACGGTTAAAGCGTCCGTTTTATTAAAACCGAAAGTAAAAACCCAAATTTTACTATTTCAAAGATATTCTTGTTGGAAAAATATGCTTTTATCGGACAGTGTAGATCCAAAATCAGACTGCACGTTTTGTTTAAGGGTTTAAATACAGGTTTGTCTGGTTTAGAGTGAAGGGTTAACAATTGGATATATTTGATTTGCATGTCATCTGGCATTTGCCAATATGTTTTTCTTATAAACGGGCACTGCTCTGACAAAAGGGGGCTTAATACATCTCCGTGATCCATGATACCAATCAAGCTATCACATAATTATGCATCCATAAAGGCAACTTTTTGTAACAATCAACTTTATCATGAGGTAGACTGGCCCTTCGACATACAGAAAATTAACCTATGGCGAAAAATTTCGACCCGGGTCAGCCTGCGCGGACTGCGCAGGCTGACCTGGGTCGATACTTTTCGCAGATGCATTAAGCCCCCTTTTCACAGAGAATGGTTGAAATTAGGTTGTCTTCAGAATTAATTTTGAGAACGCACTAATTTGAGCATAACTGCATTTTATAAGCACGAGACCTGGGGCAGTAGATGCCGTCCATTCTAAATAGCAGTCCCAGTTTAATTGTAAATCTAGAAAGCGACACATTTTTAAGTCTGAATGGTTCGGCCAGATAGACATGGCGAATCTTTGATGAGTAGAACATTTCTCAGAATTTGAATGCAACTTCGAACGGTTGATGGCCAAACAATCTTTTATCTCGCCAACCGCTAACTTGTGCGCTGTTTAGACAATTTGTTGCAGATGTCTTTTGTCTTTAAATTTTTTTATTATACCAGTGATAAAAATCTAAAGTTTGGCTTTAAACTTCCGACATTACTCATTTTAAGCTAAATAGAACCCATTTCGTCGATATTTATCAAGCTATGGACATTCTTGTGGCTTCATGAAAAATATTACACCTGGCAGTTGCAAAGTTGTATAGATCACGACGGATAGAAAATGCGATTTCGGACTTGACGGCTATCCACTCGTTCAATCGAAGACATCGCATGATGCTTGTCACGTGACTGTGCACGACCTTCGCCTTGCATATTCATGCGGCTGGAAAGTGGAGTCTAGATACTTTACACAGGTATACTGTCGCACAGTCTGTCACAAGAATACAATAGCAATTTTATTCGAGGATGAGTTATATCGAGAGTGCAGTGGAATGATTTCAAAGACAGTTGAAATGTAAATTCCATATGTGTAAGTTAACACATATCGTTTTTACTTCGCTAGTCTATAGGCATCAAGACTGACCTAGAGTCAAAGTAAACAAAAACCCCACAGTTGCCAAATAATGCCTCACAGAAAAATACTTCTTTCTGTTATAAATCTTAATTCTGTTAGATATGATAATTTTGACAAAAACCACTAAATCTCTACCACTCCAATTTGAATATGTCGTCTTACAAATAAACTGAACAAGATGTCATTTACAAGGTACCAGATCTTTGCTTATATGTAAATCAAGTGACCTATGCAAGGCAGAGAATTACTTTTTCCTACACCACTGTAACATTATGAATGGATCTATTAATAGATACACCTAGGTAACTTGTAGCAAATCCCAGTTACATTAACCCTCACTGGACAGGGAACCCTTGTCATTCCTTCAGTCGTTCATTATTTAGATCATTGTGTACAGTTAAACTGTTATGTTAAACTTTTATTCTAGTCTTGAATATTAACCCTTTACCAAACAATGCCAAGTTTAATGATACTGGGAAAAATCTCTTTGAAAACATTGCGGAAAAAGGAGAAAATGCTGGTAACCAGCATTTTCTCCCTTTCCCACTTTGTTTTCTACCCTTTTGGAATCAGGTTTCATCAGTTCAACCACTTTTAATTTATGGTCTGCAACAGCTTTGAATTTGGACTGGCGAAAATTTTTTCGTTTAGTAAAGACAGTTAAATAGTTAACTACATCTTGTGCTATTGGATATTTTCTAACTGATTGCATGGGGTTTAGCACTGTTTTCAACATCATTTCAGTGATAACGCGGCGGCCAGAGCACCTATTCATGCTTTCCTGCAGTTTCTTTTACCAGCACTACCGCGACTCAATGACGTTTTGCTGACAGTGTGGATTAAGGCCAGACTGCGCAGAGCATGCAGTCTGATCTTCGATCCACGCTGTCCGATAAGAGGATATATTATTTTCTCCAAAATGTAACTTTGAAATAGCAATATTCAGGTGTTTACCATCGGCTTGGAAGTTTCGTTTAACATTTTGAGCAGGTTAAGGGTTAAACTTAAACTGGATTACAGTTAACCAATAGCACGCATAGCCCCAGCAGCTCAATCGGTAGTGTACAGGACTTGGGAACAGGAGGTCGCTGGTTCGATCCCCGACTCGGCAAGTTTCTTTCCGAGGATTGATGATAGTCATTGTGACAAGATTAATTTCTCTCTCACGTTTCGACGATGTTTATAACATAAATGTGGGAAATCAGCCAGTGGCTTGGAAAGAATATTGTGCGGAGTACTGGTAAAAGAAACTCCAGGAAAGCATGGATATGTGCACTGTCCACTGCTACATAACTGAAATAATGTTGAAAACAGGGTTAAACACCATACAAACAATCAATCAATCAAATTCGCTAGTCTGTCAGTACTTTCAGTACTTTGATTGTTGAAAGAAGGGGAAAAGACATGATCCTACAAATAGACGCAGTGTGCGAAATCCCGTACTAAAACAACAAGTTGGCTTCTATTTTTAGATGGGGGATATGCAAATGGCTTTAGCGAAAGAGCAAACACGGTTCCCCCTTTTTTACAATTTTGACCGGACGTAATTTTCTCTCGACCAAGGTTCATTTCCAATAGCAAATCTTAAACTTCTTTTTATTCTTTGGGACCATAGATAGAGCTTATTTATTGATTTAAACACATTTCTATATTTGGCTTAAAACAAGTAGCCAGGGAACTTACAGTATTTTTGTAAATTCTTCTTTTATTTTGTTTTGCAGACCAAAACAGTACCTGCCTGCATGAAGTTTTCCTTGCAAGAGTCGTAGACCAGACAAAGGATAATCAGAGAGAGAGAGAGAGAGTCAGAGTCTACTGACATGTGTGTGTTAGGGTATTTCACAAGATACATTGTAAATCCAAATTGATGCTTTAAGGTTCATGAAGTCTGATCTCAACCAACACTGCCTGCAAAATGAAGTCTGATCCTAATCCACAATATAGACTTTACCTGCAAATACAACTGTAATTGAGTTTATGATTATAGATTTAATGTGAATACTGCCAGTCAGTTACAACTAAACTAAAAATGTGTTAACTAGTGTGAATTATAAAATTGACTCCTTTTTTTTATTGTTACGGTGTTATTATGTGTTTATTTCCATCGTTAACCCTTGAGCTGCTAAGAGCAACTCACTGACCTTTTGCGAACAGTGTAGATCGAGATCAGACTGCACAGAACGTGCATTCTGATCTCCGATCTATACTGTTCGATAAGGAAAGTTTGAAAATAAGATTATGTGGGTTTTTGCAATCGGATTGAAAGTTTTATTTGATTTATACAGCAGGATACGGGTTAATGGAGGAGCGAGGACTATGAATAAAAATATAACTTGTCGGTGATATCTTGTCACCTGATCACGCTTTTATCATTTGAACTTCAGGTAAACCAAATATAAACCAACACATAAATACATATTCTAAAACATTAATAATAACAAACTGAAACATTCGTATACAAATGATCAAAATAAATGATATAGCTCTCACTCGATAAAACTTTCATTATCAGTTTATATTATTGTTTATGTTCGGGAGAGCACGTTTAGAATCTCGTCACTGTTCGTGGTTTTAAACATGTATTCCTTAAAACAAGCAATTATATAAACTGTAAATAAAAGGTTTATGAAGTTGGAGTTATATCGTAACGAGATAATTTATAAACCAAACTCGATAATATCTCTATGATGTCGTCACGGTTAGCGGTTTTAAACATGTATTTCCCAAAACAAACAATAATATAAACTGTTAATGAAAGGTTTATCGAGTTTGAGTTATGCAATATAGCTGTTCTGTGTTTTTGAATTGGACTTTTTTTCATATACACATGTGACATTATTTCGTCGTGGAAGAAGAGTTACAATGCTGGATCGCCCTTGAGTTCAAGTACATTGAATCAACATAACTTCATAGAATTGGAAGAGGATAACATTCTGTACCTGCAAGAAAGAACAATTCAGATTAGAACTAGAAAGGGAAAGAAAAAAAAAATACGTAAACCTTTAGGCTGCTAAGCGCGACTTACTGACCATTAGCGGACAGCGTAGATCAAGATCAGACTGCACAGAACGTGCGGTCTGATCATTTATCTACACTGTCCGAAAAGAAGATTTTTCCCAAAGAAAAATAAAAAAAAAAAAAAAAAGCATTACTCGGGTTTTTACGATCGGCTTGAAAATTTCGTTTCACTTATTTAGCAGGAAAAGGGTTAAGTCGTTTGAAATGGTTGGCAAAACAGATTTCACCCCCTTCCCACGTCAAACTCCTTATAAGTAAAACAACAGGAACAACGCAAAGACTGTTCCGGTTTCAGCCATTGATTTAAGCCATGGTCATATCTTACGTAGTTGACTGTAGTGGGGAATGACCGTAGTAGGCCGTAGTTGAACGTAGTTACCCGTAGATAACCGTAGTTCAACGTAGTAATGAACGTACATGTAGTTTTAACTTATGATTTGCCCGTAGTAAGAACATAATTTTTCAACATGTTCAAAAATTGGTTACGACTGTAGTTTGAACGTAGCTGACCTTAGTTAAGCGTAATTGACCCTACTTAAACGTAGTGTGTACTTAGTTGACCGTAGTACCTGCTAAAACACATCAACATTACATTGTTTCTTCCTAGGCGGCATGGCATGATAAGCGATCAGCAACGTGGCCCGTCAGCTTCCTAGTTGACTATAGTAACACTACGGCAGACTACGTCTGAAATGAACAACGTTCAACTACGTGAATGTGACCATGGCACTAGAATAGTGTAGTAGGTGCTTGTGGACTGGATCGTATACATGTAGTTATAGTTATGAAAATTACGAGGGCGTTGTGTGTATGTCGATCTGTATTGACTCTCTCGTATATAAAAACTAACGTGTAAGCAACACCAACGTGCAGAGGAAGTGACGTCAAGCGCGTAAAACGTTAGGTAAATAACGGCGTTATAAAGAATGCATCTATGAGGGTTGTCCCAAAACTCCATGACAAATTTAATAAAAGAGCCATTTTTAGCGTCAGGACATTCCTTTTTACATATATCATCTATAAAGATGTTATTTAACTTTGTATTAAGTCTTCAGTAAAATGTTAGCTTCAGTTTTACTTCAAATCTAATAATTGATAGGGAGGTGTCATTTACCGGCGCACATAAATTTATGCTTATAAGTATAGGTATGAACTCAAGTCATGCACAGATATTTTGAATATTTGATGTTATGTCTGCTAAATATCACATGGACATATTTTTCTGATCACAGAATATTTGAATGTGATCACGTAAACAACGGACAGTATACAGACAAACAAAAACGATTGGTAGAATATAGAGAATTTGAAATGACGACGTCAGAAGATCACGCGGCGCAGCAGACAATTAGAAAATTTTGTGCCGATCTCGGCAATGACACTCTTCCAGACTATAAAACAAAGGGTGTCGTACTGAAGACGTTTCACAGGCACTGCTCTACAATGGAAAAGACGCCAGGAAGAGGAGAAAGCACGAAATGAAAAGCTGTTTTCTATCAATGAAGAATCATGTGATTTGGTAAAGAGGTGCATTTTCGCAGATCGGAGACTGCCAGGCAAGAGATATCATTGTAAACCGCCATTTCAAGATCTTATATCCTCAGATTTTCTTTCAGGACAAACTGAACATGCCATGCCTCTGTGCAATTTGTGTTCCATGTCTGCTATCTGGTTAGAAATTTATGGAGAGCACTTTGAAAATACATGTAAACTTAACATTGACATCGTCATTGACGTTTGACGTGTGCCGCACTGTGCGGGATTGTTGTGGTATTTAAGCTACAATCTTCTTATTTGTAAAGATTCTTGTGTGATTTTTTATCTGTATGTTTGGAATATGTGAATTAAAAACATATCTGAAAATTGCATTTGGAGCGTTTCATTTTCTTTTGTAAAATGAATGAATGTTGTTTTATGGCGCATCGACAGCTTTGGTCATTTATCGCGCATATCTGTGTTAAAGGAATGATTAAGTTGGAATTTTTGAGCTAAAAAGATTTGAGACATGCTGACAGTAAAAGAGTTGAATTAAAAAGGATTATGTGTGATCTTAATATGCATAAAAGATCTAATTGAGGAACAGGGTAATCCCTATCAATTCAAAAAGTTTTGAAGGATGATGTTGAGATTGTGGTAAAAAGGTTTGAACTGTCTTAAATTGATAATAAAAACGTCTTTAAATGAAGAAAGGTTATGTGTAACTTTTAATGTGCATAAAATATAATATTGAATGGCTGGGCGTCCCTGCCTACACAAAGTTTTAAATGAAAAAGTTAAGAATGTGAAAAGTAGCTTAAAGCAAATGAGAGCTTAAAATTAAGAAAGTGTGGAGCCTCCAATGGGATCAAAACACTCCCATTAAAGAGGTCCCGTCTCCAATGAGATAAGATGCCCTCAAGAGAGCTAATCCTCCCATTAAGGAGATGCAAACTGGAGATAAAAAGGATTCAGTGTTAGAAATATGGGTTTACACAACAGGTTAAAGGGTAATTAAGGAAATATCACAGCTTGTTGTATAGACCAATCTCTTTGATGAAGGTGATAATTGAATCAATGTTGACTGTTTCAAAGAGATTGTGCATCCTGTCAACATTGCAGTATTTCTCACGAATTGGCTGAAAATCAATGCAATCTAATAAAATATGTTTAATTGTAAGGTGTTCGTTGCATTGAATACATTCTGGTGCATCTTCTCTGGTTAAAAGCCAGGAGTGTGTCAACCGAGAATGTCCAATTCGGAGCCTTGTGATTATCACCTCTTCTCGACGAACGGACCTGTAAGAGGGGTACCATTCGCCAATGGTTGGTTTAACAGAATGAAGTTTGTTGAAATGATATGCATCCCACTGGGATTGCCAAAGAGATTGGATGAAAGGTAAAATGGATGCTTTAAAATCTGTGTAAGGTATTTTCTTTTGTAAATGAAATTGTCAC
This sequence comes from Tridacna gigas, assembly GCA_945859785.2. Lineage (NCBI taxonomy): Eukaryota > Metazoa > Mollusca > Bivalvia > Cardiida > Cardiidae > Tridacna > Tridacna gigas. The sequence continues at coordinate 59,634,966 of OX244040.2, read as the reverse complement.
GGAGTTTTGAGACAACCTTCGTATATTGCGGACAGTGCTAACCTGTTACCAGACCTCAAAACAACGCAATGACTGGCCTAGTTGAAGACCCCCATGGTAGCTTCCATACCGAGTCTCGAAGTCAAACCTCTACCTTGGCGCACGCGTAAATTTACTTGGCCGAAAAGAGCTGCAAACTCTAGACTATCCAGGTCATGTTGGTCGAGGCCCTACTTCTACTCATAAATTAACTAACCCTAACCTAACTCTAACCCTAACCCTACTTCTACTCATAAATTAACCCTTATCCTGCTATAAAATTTAAATGAAACTTTCAAGCCGATAGTAAAAACCCGATTAATGCTGTTACAAAGTGATTTTTGGAGGAAAAAAGATAAATATCCCCTTATCGGGCGGTGTAGATCCAAGATCATTGATCTACACTGTCCGCAAAAGGTCGATGAGTCTTGCTTAGCAACCTAAATGTTAAAGGCATCTTGAGAAGGCATATCAAATTTTGCTCAAATCTAAAGATGTGTCCGTAATTTTCGATACAAAACAATGTGGGAAAAAAAGGAGAAAATGGTGGTTACCAGCAGTTTTTTTTTTTGCAGTGTTTTCAAAAACATATTTTCTCAGGGTTCTAAAAGACGGGATTGTTTGAACAAAAGGTGTGTTTCTGCAAAATGCTTTGATAGAGATAACCGTTGTCACGAAGGGGAAACAAAAATCCTAAAAAAAAAAAAATACTAAACTCAAGGGAGATAACTCGTCAACTCTTTCGCGCAGACATCCGAAACGTTTACATTTTCAGTTACATATTTGCACAAAATTTCAGTAGAATGGAATTTGAACAAAGGCATGAATTTAAAAAAAAGTTGTATGAGCATGGACCCAGTTGAACGAAAAGACGGAATGACAGATGGACATACAGACCGACGGACGAACATTTTAAATATCGTAAAACAATTTTTGCGGGGGGGGGGGGGGGGGGGCGGGGGGTTGCAGCCAGAACCCATTCTGCGCATTTTCAATGCTGTTTGTCGAGAATTTCTTATAATTTCTTATAAAATTTGTTGATATCGCAATATCAAGATCAGATTGCAGGTTCGGTTTGAGCTGGATATGGTCTTTTAGGAAAGTAACTTAGCTTATGCACATCAAGTGCGCATGCGCTAAATAGAATTAAATAACACAATACAACACAATAAAAAAAAGTACATCATAAAAACTTTATGTCGTGATGTAAGGACGCCGGCCCATGATTCAGCTCCACACAGAACATCAATAAACGAGCCGCGATCTGTGAAAAGGGGCTTAATGCATCTGGGAAAAGTATCGACCTAGGTCAGCCTGCGCAATACGCGCAGGCTGACCTGGGCAGAAACGTTTTGCTATTCGTCAGTTTTCTGCACGTCAAAGAACCGGTGTACCTCATGAATCAGTCAATTGTTATACAAAATGGATTTTATTGATCCATAAATATGAGATTACTTGCTTGGTAATCGTGAATCACGGAGATGCATTAAACCCCCTTTTACCAGAGCATGGCTCAATTGTATGGGATGAGCCTCCCCACACCAAGTTTACGCATTAACCCCTATTCTGCTAAATAAGTGAGAGGAAACTTTCAAACCGATAGTAAAAATCTATTTTTTTTTTCTATTTCAAAGGTATTTTGAGGGTGGAGGGAAGATACCTCCTTATTGGACATTGTAGATCGAAGGTTAGAGTGCAAGTTCTATGCAGTCTGATCTTAATCTACATTATTCGCAAAAGGTCATGGAGTCGCGCCTAATCAAATATGGCGCAAATGATAGCCTTTGGTTTTTAAAGAATAGAAAAAAATGGTAGGAAAAGGAGAAAGAGGTACCAGCCTCTTCCTTTTTTCACGATGTTTTCAAAAGTTTTCTTCTTCTTAGTTGTAAAAATGGAATCTTCTAATTTGTAGATGGTGTTTTTTGGCGTTGACTAAGTATATGGAAAAGATTAGTAAAAAAAGAAATTTTGCGGGCCCCTCTACGTTTTCGCATGTTCTTACGAAGTTCGAAACAAATGCATAGCTCAAATATAAACCGCTCCGTCTGGGATTCGAACCCGTGCTGCAATATTCCTCGTGTATCGAGGATTAAAAGACCAATACACTAACCCCTGAGCTAAAGAGAATTCTCCCCAGCGCAGTTGTCAGGTATCGATTTTAAACGGGATGAAGCTATGCAGTAAGGAAGGAGTGATCTCCCGTAACACACCCCCTCTTTAGAGAAGTCATCATTTTTGATGACAGACAGCCTTATTGGGCAGGAAGTCAATTAATTAGACAACAAATGGCTCAATGGCCAATCCTGGACGAGACCCCATCTTACGAACATGAAAGTTCGCAACAAATGCATAGCTCAAATATAAACCGCTCCGGCTGGGATTCGAACCCTTGCGGCAATTATCCTCGCGTATCGAGGATTAAAAGACCAATACACTAACCCCTGAGCTAAAGAGTATTCTCCACAGCGCAGGTGTCAGGTATTGATTTTATACGAGAAGAAGCTATGCAGTAAGGAAGGAGTGATCTCCCGTAACAAGGTGCAAAAAGCATCTGTGCAGGCTGACCTGAAGCAAAAATACTCGCGTTCGTGATTTTTAGACTAGCGAAGCTAGTCTATAGGCATCATGATGGACCCAGAGTCAAAGTAAACAAAAAAACCCACAGTTGCCAAATACTGCCTCACGGTAAAATACTTCTTTTTATTAGAAATCCTAATTCTGTTATATATGACAATTTTGACAAAAAGCACTAAATCTCTACCACTCCAATTTGAACATGTCTTCTTACAAAGTAATAGACTGAGCAAGATGTCATTTATAAGGTACAGATCTTCGCTTATATGTAAATTAAGTGACCTATGCAAAGCAGGCTATTATCAGTTATACCTACACCACTGTAACATTATGCATGAATCTAAAAATAGATACGCCCAGGTAACTTGTGGCAAATCCCAGCTGCATTAACTCTTACTGGACAGGAACCCTTATCATTCCTTCAGTCATTCATTATTTAGATCATTGTGTACAGTTAAACTGTTATGTTAAACTGTTACGATTGAATATTAACCCTTTACCACACAATCTAGACACTGTGGAAGAATCCCTGGTAACCAGCATTTTCTCTTTTTCCCAGATTGTTTTCTGCCCTTTTGGAATCAGATTTCATCAATTCAGCCACGTTTAATTTGTAGTCTATAACAGCTTTGAATTTCGTTTGAGTTAAATAGTTCACTAAATCTTGCGCTACTGGATAATGACTTATTTATTGTATGGTGTTTAACGCCGTTTTCAACATTATTTCGATGATATCATGAAGGCCAGTGCACCTATCCATGCTTTCCTGGAGTTTCTTTTACCAGCACTACCGCGACTCAGTGACCTTTTGTGGACAGTGTGTATTAAGATCAGACTGCACAGAACATCTGTCTTTTCTTGGATCTACACTGTCCGATAAGAGGATATATTTTCTCCAAAATGTAACTGTGAAATAGCAATATTCAGGTGTTTACCATTGGCTTGAAAGTTTCACTAAATTTTTAGCAGGTTAAGGGTTAAACTTAAACTGGACGATAGTCAACCAATAGCATTCATAGCCCCGGTAGCTCAGTCGGTAGCGTACAGGACATGAGAACAGGAGGTCGCTGTTTCGATCCCCGGCTCGGCCAATTTCTTTCCGAGAATTGATGATAGCCATTGCGACAGGATTCATTCCTCTCTCAAGTTTCGACGGTGGTTATGTGGGAAAGCAGCCAGTGGCTTGGAAAGAATATTTTGCGGAGTACTGGTAAAAGATACTCCGGGAAAGCATGGATATGTGCACTGGCCACCGCCATATAACTAAAATAATGTTGAAAACAGGGTTAAACACCATATAATCAGTCAATCAATCAAATTCGCTAGTCTGTCAGTACTTTCAGCACTTTGATTTCCTCATGTCCAAGGATTCTACCTCAGGATTCAGCTGGTTGTAAGAGACAAAATGGATTTCTTGTAGCCACAGCTGGTTGTAAGAGACAAAATGGATTTTTTGTAGCCACAGCTGGTTGTAACAGACAAAATGGATTTCTTGTAGCCACAGCTGGTTGTAAGAGACAAAATGGATTTCTTGTAGCCACAGCTGGTTGTAAGAGACAAAATGGATTTCTTGTAGCCACAGCTGGTTGTAAGAGACAAAATGGATTTCTTGTAGCCACAGCTGGTTGTAACAGACAGAATGGATTTCTTGTAGCCACAGCTGGTTGTAAGAGACAAAATGGATTTCTTGTAGCCACAGCTGGTTGTAAGAGACAAAATGGATTTCTTGTAGCCACAGCTGGTTGTAAGAGACAAAATGGATTTCTTGTAGCCACAGCTAGTTGTAAGAGACAAAATGGATTTCTTGTAGCCACAGCTGGTTGTAACAGACAAAATGGATTTCTTGTAGCCACAGCTGGTTGTAAGAGACAAAATGGATTTCTTGTAGCCACAGCTGATTGTAAGAGACAAAATGGATTTCTTGTAGCCACAGCTGGTTGTAACAGACAAAATGGATTTCTTGTGGCCACAGCTGGTTGTAAGAGACAAAATGGATTTCTTGTAGCCACAGCTGGTTGTAAGAGACAAAATGGATTTCTTGTAGCCACAGCTGGTTGTAAGAGACAAAATGGATTTCTTGTGGCCACAGCTGGTTGTAAGAGACAAAATGGATTTCTTGTGGCCACAGCTGGTTGTAAGAGACAAAATGGATTTCTTGTGGCCACAGCTGGTTGTAAGAGACAAAATGGATTTCTTGTAGCCACAGCTGGTTGTAAGAGACAAAATGGATTTCTTGTAGCCACAGCTGGTTGTAAGAGACAAAATGGATTTCTTGTAGCCACAGCTGGTTGTAAGAGACAAAATGGATTTCTTGTAGCCACAGCTGGTTGTAAGAGACAAAATGGATTTCTTGTAGCCACAGCTGGTTGTAAGAGACAAAATGGATTTCTTGTAGCCACAGCTGGTTGTAAGAGACAAAATGGATTTCTTGTAGCCACAATAAACTGATGACTTACTCGGTATATTACATCACGGAGCTGGTTCAAACCGGACTTTGCCAGAGCGCCTCTCCTATATAAGCCATGCTCTGGTAAAGGGGGCTTAATGCATCTTCGTGATGCATCATACCGATCAAGCCATCACATAATTATGGATCCTTAATTGCCACTTTTTTTAAATAACCGACTCAATCATTGGGTAGAATGGTCCTTCTACATACAGAAAATTAACTAACAGCGAAAAGTTTCGGCCCAGGTCAGTCTGCGCGGACTGCGCTGGGTCGATATTTTTCGCAGATGCAATAAGCCCTCTTTTTACAGAGCTCAGCTCACATAGTTATACATGTAAGTAGTTCGGAGAAAAACAGCTTGAAACCGCAAAAGATTGATAAAGAACACCATGAAAACATGGACAGTTGTACTCTATGTCTTTACATGTCTCTGTTGATAAAACTGAAAGTGAACAGAGTGGTATCTTGTGTTTAAAACTCTCTCTCTCTCTCTCTCTCTCTTTCTCTCTCCTGCAAAGAAACCAAGGACCCACAAGCGCAAGTAATTTGTAATACAGTTAAACTGCACAAGGGACATAACTACGATGAGTACATCTTTATTTCTTTTCCGCATTACCTCCCTTAACTCGCCTAGTCCAACAGGTAAACAGAATGTTGTTTGGTTTACGTTCATTCGTAACTCTGTACATTTGTTATCCTTAGGCTGCTAAACGCAACTCTACCTTTTGCGGACAGTGTAGATCAAGATTAGACTGCACGTGCATTTACATTTCCGACGATTTGCCTCTTGTTGACCAAACCGTATATTGGTTTAGCGCATAGATCCATCTCCGGGAGAAAACGACAACGTGCATTTGTCTGCGGTTCAAGTTGTTTAACGATGGAAGCGAATACCACAAAAATATTCATTTTGGCAAATGAAGATATTTGTTAGCTACTTTAAGCATTTGCGCATTTTATCATATTGTTTGCTTAATTCTTCTGCTGCAGACATGACCAGTTTTCTTCGTAAAAGGAAAATGGTTCATTTATCAGTTATTTTCACACATATGAACGAATACAGCAAAAAGTTTTTATTTTTCGAAAGGGTTTCCTTTCCAAGTTACAATTAAGCCATTTTAAACCATGTGAGACAGCATTTCTTCATGTAGTGAAAAAGGTCTTCCCAGTTTCATATTTCACACTAATAGACAAACGAACGTAAGTTTCAAATGACTTATTTGTACAACTTTATTACAGAAAACAGGTAAAATTATGTATTTTATGCGAACAGACATGTTTATCTAATATAAATACATGCATCATTAAAGGCACTGTTTGTGATTCGTCTCTCAGTTATTCAGACAGACTAGAGCACTACCGTATCTATGCTCCGTAACGAGCGTTTCTAGACATATATCTTTTTTAAATGTCGTGGAAATTAAACTATGCGATTGGGGTGAGTTAAATTTTAAGGCATGTTTCCTGAGTCAATGGTCTTGTAAAATAAGCTAAAGCCGATCAGGTCTGCGAGAGTTCAAAATTTCACTTTTCCAAATTCAAGATGGTAATGATTTCTGAAGAAAGGCTGTTTAACGTTGGTATGTCCTCGGCTAAAGTACTGGACTGATTTTAACGAAGAACTGATTTTAACGTTGCAATATACAATGTAAGAAGTTATTTTTGAATTTGTGAATTAGATAAGGTCTTTACTAACCCAAGTTTGTTGTTGTTGTTGTTGTTGTTTTAAGCGTATCAATATTGAACGCATTTAAAGGCCCTGTAGTGACCAAAAAACAAAGCAGGTGTTGAATGCATTTAAGTTTATTTCATACGATATAAAAGTATGGAAAATATTGTGAAGATGACAATCTGTTATTGTGTGGTTGCTCCAAGTGTCGGTCGATAGAAAAAAGAAAAATGAATTTAAAAATCAGGCCAAATTGAACAAAAGATAGAGTAAGCTGACAATTTTTAACTTAGTTTTGAAATTAATTTCTCTGCCAGTAACTAACACTTAGACTGACCGTAAAATAACAGACAGTTATCTTACAATATTTTCCATACTTTTACAGTATGATTTAAATTTAATCGCATTTAAACTCCGATTTTGTTTACTCATAGCAGCTTCTGTAGCTTTAACAAAACATATAGCTCTTGTAATTCGATATTCTCTTTGATAGGGTAAATAACCGATAAGAATTAAGAACTAACTTTTTACCAGGATTATCTCCCTTCCTTCAAATAATAATAATAATAATAATAATAATAAAGCTGAGGCTGTTAGGCGTGACTCACTGGCTTTTTGCGGATCAAGATCAGACTGCACAGAACGTGCAGTCCGATCTTGGATCTACACTGTCCGATAGGAAGACTTTTTTTTTTTTTCTCCCAAAAATAAGTTTGAAATAACATTGTTTGGATTGTAACTCTCGGCTTAAAAGTTTCATTTAATTTATTTAGCAGGATAAGGGTTACTTCTTTACCAAACGACACAATTTTAGAACGGTTGAAATTGAAAGCATTTGCAGACGAAAAAATAAATGCGACTTTTTTCTTGGGGGGGGGGGAGAAAACATTGTGGAAAAAGGGGAAGTGCTGGCTATCAGCATTGCTCCTTTTCCCACAATAATTACTTTTAAAGCCTCCTTTCTCAGGGTCTTTAACCCTTTACCACGCAATGCCGACTTTTAACGACCCCGAGGATAAAACCTTTTGAAAACATTGTGGGAAAAGGAAAAAAAGCTGGTAACCGCATTTTCTTCTTTTCCCACAACGTTTTCTACCCTATCAAAAACAGAAATCATCATTTTAGCAACATTTAATTTGATTTCTGCAAATGCTTTCAGTTTGGTCCGTTCCAAAGATCCGTCGTTAGGTAAAGAGTTAAAAGTGAAGATATTGTGGTAAAGGCGCAATTAAATTAATTAGATTATATGGTCCAGCTGTTTCAATCTAAAGAAAACACACACACACACACACACACACACACACACACACACACACACACACACACACACACACACACACACACACACACATTTTATGTAGCATTGCTCATTTCTGTAACACGTGTCCTGCTAAAATAAATTGAATAAAATTTCCAAGCCGATAAGCCCGAAAAATGTTATTTCATTTATTTTTTAGAGATAAAAATATCTCATTATCGGACAGTGTAGATCCAAGATCAGACTGCACGTTCTGTGCAGTCTGATCTTGATCTACACTGTCCGCAAAAGGTCAGTAAGTCGCACTTAGCAGCTTAAGGGTGAAGGAGGTTTCCTAACGAATTGCAATTAGAAATGAAAAAAAAAAAGATTACTGGCTCTATTATCGTTACATTTCCTTCTTTGACTTACTCTCCAGACCGTCATTTCAAATTGTCCAGTGATTTTTTCTTAGAATATCTTATGTTGATTTATTGTTGTTTTTTTTTTCACTGCTGTTTTTTTATGACAGTCCTCTCAGCCTTCTTTAATCTCTATGATATAGTATATTGAATTTTGTACAGTCAATTTGTATAAAGGACGATGTGTCTTAGTGTACAAGTCATTTATGAATTTCTGTTCTGTTCTGTTCTCTTCTATTCTTCAGTAAAAATGTTCGACTCTAGATCACGCTGTTCGGTAGTTCATCGGGAAATAATGGTGGATTATGGTTTGATAATTTCACCGATTACTAAACTTACCGATTGATAAACTCACTGGTATGGAAATGCCGAGAGCTCCCCTGTACTTCGCAAATCCCAACAAAAATATTTCAAGCACGAAATAAATAGAACGTTTTTTTTTTTCGGTGAAAGATCGAAATTTATCTCACGTTGTGAACGTCATACAGTAATACGGTAATACGTTGGCTGCACCACTCTTGAAAATATTACCGATGATGTTCCCTCGATGAAATGAATTTCGACCCTTCACCGAAAAAAAAAAGAAAATTCTCTGTGTATCTATGGCACTGTGTTGGGCACGGTGAGTCGGTGACAAACGTGGCTGGTGATCTAGGGTCCTAAGTTAGAACCCTAAATCCTAACCCGCTGACCAAGCTCTACCGGACAATGTGTGAGAGTGACTTCAAATTAATACTTTACCAAACGACAACATTTTAGACTGGTCCAGATTGAAATGAAGTTGCAGACGACAAACCAAATGTTGCAAAAATTGGTAAAAATTTATTTGGAAAGGGTAGAAAAAAATTGTGGGAGAAGGAAAAAATGCTGGTTACCAGCATTTTCTCCTTTTCCCACTATGTTTTCAAATTTCCTGTTCTCAAGGGGTCGCTAAAACTTGGGATTTTGTGGTTTTAAATAATTCGTCCTTGACCACTAACTGTTTTTCTACGGTGTTTATGTGGTTATGTGGGAAAGCAGCCATGGATGTGTAAAGATTGTTGAAGAGAGCACTGCTTGTTCAGTAAGTTAAAGAAACACGTAGATAGAAGCACTGAGTGACGTGACAAGGCTGAAATAAAGTAATCACGACGACTTAACCCCCCCCCCCCGTCCCCCTATATAATTGAGCCATGCTCTGGTAAATTGGGGCTTAATGCATCTCCGTGATATATTATCCCGAGCAAGTCATCACGTGATTAGGGATCCATAAAATCCATTTTGTCTAACAACCGACTGAATCATGAGGCACACTGGTCGGTTGAGATGCAGAAAATTGCCCAGTAGCGAAAAGTTTCGGCCCTGGTCAGCCTTTTGTCGATACTTTTCGCAGATGCATTAAGTCTCCTTTTCACAGATCATAACTCATATTATCTATGACATCGACGCTGAGCTTGGCTGTATACATACCCTTTACTTTCTCCATTTACTATACAAAGGAAGTGTTAACAACGGAATCCTGATGGGGCGACCCAAAAACTCGCAAATCTAGACATGCGACAATTTGAGCTCAAAACCTTGCATTTCCAGGCATGAAAGAATGAGACAAAATCTTAAAACCTCGCATGTCCAAACAGCAACATGCGAGGTTTTAGGAGACCCCATTAAGATTCCGTAGTTAACTTTTTTTTCCCTGTTTTTAATTTTGCGAGATAAATATTTAACCTTTAACCTGGTAAATCAGTGAAATGAAAATTTCAGGCCTATAGTAAAAACTCAAATTTTGCTATATCTGAGGGACGAAAATCCCCCTAAGGGACAGTGTAGATCCAAGATCAGACTGCACGTTCTGTGCAGTCTGATCTTGATCTACGCTGTCTGCAAAAGGGTCATTGAGTCAAGCTTAGCAGCCTAAAGGAGAAATAGAATAGTTCTAAGCCTAAAGATCCCCTGTATTTATTAATCTGATCAAGAAGGCTTAAAAAAAAAAAACTCCCCTGGAAAAAGAAGTCACCCATGTGACCAGTACTTTCTTCCTATTCTAAAATGTTTCGTGTATTTTCCAAAGACATCATTGGTGCCACGTATAGATGAGTCATGCTTCTTCCAAAAAAAAAAATGAATTGTTTTATCTAAACTGCGTCTTTCATCTCACCGCCCACATATTGAAACCGGTCGCCATGGTAGCAACAGACTTGAATGGCATGCAAGACTAAGTGGTTCATTCACTAGTGCGGACAAAGACGACGAATTTTTATTTTTCTTCTGATATGTCCACTCTTCTTGCATTTAGCCCTTTACCACACTATCTCGAGTTTTAACAACCCTGATGAAAAAGCCTTTTGAAAACATTGTGGAAAAAGGAGAAAATGCTGGTAACCAGCATTTTCTCCTTTTCCCACAATGTTTTCTATCTTGTCAAAGACAGAAATCATCGTTTGCACTACATTTAATTTGTCGTCTGCAAATTCCCTCGATTTTTATTGTCTGGTAAAGAGGTAAAAAAGAAATACATTAAAAAGAAATGTCCATGTTAGACCTAGCATGTACCAAATTTATCAAACTGTTGAAATAAAAAAAAAACACAAAAAACAAAAACACACACACAATTACAATGATGAAGCATAACAAGATATGTAGTCATATTTTCAAGAATGCTTCAGCTAATCAGAAGCTGCAATACTTTCTAAATCTAGAACAAAAACAAGACTAAGAATGAAACTAAGAATGGTTGGTGAATATGGACCTATATTAGCCATGCTCTGACCCAGTCGATACTTTTTTTGCAATTGTACCAATCCACCTTTTCACGGAACAGAACAAAACATCTCATCGATTTAATCTGGACAGGCCAGGTTTCACGAAAAAACTGAAGTCTCTTATTCTACTCAAATCTACCAACAGTCCTAGATTCTGACTTACGTTGAGTTTGTTATTTGAGACACATGTCTGCAGCATTAACTCATTCAACCCTGATACAGCTTTCCCAATAATCCCCTACAGGTAACTGATAGGTTATCTCCTACATTGCCAGATAGCCTTATCAGTCCCCCTTCCCTAGGAATATTGATAAAATAATGGCACTGATTTCATTTTAAATGTCCTAGTCTTATTTAAATGCCTGTGACAGCTTTATTTTGTATTCAATTGGCCTGAAATTTGGTATGAGGATTTAAAATTGAATTTCTAAACTATTGATATATTTTTCTATTAAAACAAATAAAATTCATGCAGGGAGGGTTAAGAAAACAAAGCTACTTACAAAAAAATCTGTCTATTTTTCTTTCAAAATATTCCTCAATAATCCAAATTTCACAATGAAACACTGGTATATCTAATATTTTTTATATTTAACACTTTTAACTTCAATCACCTTTTTACAAACACCTTCACCTTTTGACAACAATAAAGATACAAGACCCAGAACGGGTACTTTTTTTAATGCACTACAATGAAATACATGAATGAGTTTCATGTTGTCTCTATTGAATATTACATTTTCTACCAACACTTTTGACATATTATAATGTATATCTAAACTACCACTTCTTTAGTGTTGTATCACAAAATATTTACACTTCACTTTTTTTCCTTTTTTTTTTTTTTTTTTTAGCTTTTTAGATTTATAGTCATAAAAAAAAGAAAGTTAAATTCCAAAAATATATATATATCTACACTAATTGTTTATATTTCTAGAATATTACACTATACATTTTTAAGTAAGTCCCTGTGCCAAGGTTGAAAGCAGTCTGGGCACAAGTGAATATTGCATTGGCCACACATTGTCCTTATTTCCCGTCTCCTCTTTTGTTTGCTGCACTGACGACATCGACCCCTTTTTTCACTGGTTTTAGGAAAATGTCCTGCAGCAATTGTTGTCAGCGCAGCTCTTTCATTTTCCACATAATCGCCAATCAGTAACTTTGCCAAATTCATGCGAAACTCGACCATTGTCCATGGCTTATCTCTGCCTGTTTTAGTTTTTCTCAAGTGGCCTGCTGATTCTTTCAATAGAACAAACCCGTTGGTGATGGACAAGTCCACTAAAAACCAGAAAAGGTACAGCCACCATCTTCTAGAGGTACGGTATGTACTGTACTCAGTCCGCAGTTGGTCGGCGTGATCTACCCCATTCATGTTTGCATTGTACTCTAGTACAATGGATGGCGCAGGAACCATATTTAGTTCACCCGTGCGGGATTTTCTAGCTACCTCTCTATCAATTTGTGCCGGATTGTCTGCAGTGGATAGAAAAAAAATATGTCTTTTGTCTTTCCAAACACATGCTGTTGCCTCTCCTTTCTGCAAATGTCTAAATTGACCCTGCTCTTTAATTTCCTTCGGTCTAAGCTGATTGAATGGAAACCCCTTGCGATTGCTACGAATAGTTCCTCTTGCATACGTGTTATTCTCTAGAAGTGTCGTGAAGAGAGCTGGACTGGTAAAATAATTATCGATGTTAACAATGTGGTTTCTTCCCCATATTCTTCGTGTCATGTCCTGCACTACCCGAGAAGCCAGTCCAATCTCAGGCGCACCATTTTCTTTCCCTGTATAAACTTGGAACTCATTTGTGTAGCCATTCACAGGGTCAGCCCTCATCCACACCTTTATCCCATATTTTGTAGGTTTTGCCGGTAAATATTGTTTAAAGGATAATCTTCCTCTGTATTTTACCATTCCTTCATCAACACTGACATTTTGATGGGGATTGTAATTTTGCAGGCACCTCTCATTTACTTCGTTTAGGATAGGTCTAATTAGAAAAAGCTTGTCATGGCCCGGCTGTCCTCTGGGTGGGTTGTGTCTCCTATCATTTGCATGAAAGTACTGCGATATTTTATCGAATCGGTCACGTTTCATGATTCTGCGAATGCTAAGATTCCCAAAGAGCGCATCAGTGGACCAGTACATGGCTGTTTGAGGCAACTGAAATTTAAAGAGACAGTCATAAGTAAACATCCACCTCCTTTTCCATTGACACATATCATGATATGAATATATTTGGGTTGAATTATTATTTCAAAGGAAAGGTAGCAGCATGGACATATTAGCTGTAGTTAAGACAGCCCGACATTGTTCAGTTCTTCACAACTTATTTCTAAAATAAACCAAGATGACAAAAAATGCATAATAGTCTATAACAAATTTACTATTTTGAATTTTTCAGCCTTAAAAAAATTTAATTTGAATTGCAATATAGATCACATTATCTCATTAGAATGTGACTGTCATAAGTAATCTTATTCTTTCATAATACTTACATAAAGAATACTCATGTAGATTCTTAAACCAATCCAGGCCTTCATTTCTTCAAAGGTGACAGGCCTCCATTTAGCATCTGGTCTTGCAGCTTGTTTTGTTCGAGCATACAGATTTGTCTGACCAACCAAATGTTCAATCATAAACAGAGGGAAAAACGCAGTAAAAAAGTCAATTTCAGACGAATCTTGGTCGAAATCTATAGTAGGTCCAGGCCGAGGTCCAGTAAATTCACGTTTTGGTTTGTCCGTCCTATCATTCAATATCCAGTTGCTTTCTTCGTTTCTTTCGCGGATTTCATTAATTTCAATTTCACTTTCCTGATCACTTTCCTGCATTTCTGAGTCACTTTCACTTAAAGAATCAATACTGACATCGCTGGCCGAACTTTCATTGTCACTTTCGAACGTCATTTCAAACAACGGTCGTCTATTTTCCATTTTTTTCACCTTAATTGAGCTTCAAAAACAACGATTTCCTTTCGCGGTACAGATTTTAAACTTTTACTTCCGGATAAATAAAAGCTTTAGCTTCCGATGTAAACTCGATTTTCATTGGTTGAAGTTTCGATAAATCGGCAATATTCATTCAAAGTGACCAACCAAATGTGACGTCTGAACGCGACACGCGGGAGTAGAGCTAGGAGATTTCAAGCCGAATATTCGTGGCGTACGGGATACAATCAAAGTACCGATAACGCGTATGTGTGGCGTGCGGCAGTAGGATTGAGGAATGAGCGCCGTATTATCGTGGCGCTAGGGTTGAATGAGTTAACCGGCTGTAGTATTTTTCTCAAATCTACCAACAGTCCTAGATTCTGACTTAAGTTGAGTTTGTTATTTGAGACACATGTCTGCAGCATTAACCCACTGTAGTATTTTTCTCAAATCCTGACTTGACACTACGTTTTTAGACTCGGCAAAATCAATGGACTTAAGTCAATTAATAGACTTAAGTCCATTTATTTGCTGAGTAGAGTCCGAACCACTGTGTCAACACAGGAATTGAGAATGTTACATAAGTATGTTAATATTAGTGAAATGCGTCTCGAATAACAAACTCAACTTAGGTCGGAAAATCAGTGTTTGCAGATTTGAGTAAAATGACAGACTTTAGTTTTTTCGTGAAATCGACTCCAGGCCATCATCACATAATATATTGTTTTACATCAAACGACGAAGTGAATCATGCAAAAAGCAAATAAAATCCAACGTGATATACGTATGAGCCATGCTCTGTGAACAGGGGGCTTAATGCAACTTCGAAAAGTATCGACCCAGGTCAGCCTGCCCAGTCCACGCATGTCCAAAGACCAGTCTACCTCATGATTCAGTCGGTTGTGAAAAAAAGTGTCAAATATGGATCCATAACAATGAGATGGGTTGCTTGGTACAATGTATCATGAAGATGCATTAAACCCCCTTTTGTCAGAGCATGGCTCATATGTATAAGTATACGCGGAAACTGAATAATGTATTAGATATAAACTTTCTTTTAAAGTTAACACTTAAGCTGAATAAATGAAACGCAAATTTCTACTCAATACTAAAAGCCCAAACATTGCGGTTTCAAAGCTGATTTCATCGGAAAAAAATACGTATCGGGCAGTGTAGACCAAAGGTCAGACTGCACGTTCTGTGCTGCCTGATCTTGATCTACACTGTCCGCAAAAGGTCGGTGAGTCGCGATTAGCAGCTCAAGGGTTAAAATACTATCCAGGTTGGTAATATCTTCTACAGCGTTGAATATGAGAATAAATCAAGCTTCAACCAGATCGGCACACAAGGAAAACATCCTCATAATGTACATAAAAACTTAGTTTCTTTATTGTGGTTTCAGATAAACATACTGTATTTTATGAGTTGAGATTGGGTTGGACCAGAAGTTCTATCAGCTTAGAATCGGTCATTCCCCTACAATACAGTTTTAAAAAAAATCTTTTTTTAACACTTAGACTGCTAAGCGTGACTCACTGACCTTTAGCGGACAGCGTAGATCAAGGTCAGACTGCAGAGAACGTACAGTCTGATCTTGGATCTACACTGTCCGATAAGGAAATGTCGTTCCTCAAAAAATACCTTTGAAATAGGAAAATGTCATCTTTTTATTTAGCAGGATAAGGGTTAACAATGGCAAGTGTATTGATGTGTTGATGAATAAAGAACCTTGGTCGAAACTTTGGTACCATTATAATATTTTCTAGATATTAACCATTATCCTTCCTAAAAAAAAAAGAAATAAAACTTTCAAACCGATTGTATAAAGCCAATTTTTCCTATTTCAAAGGTATTTTTGAGGAAAGACGTATCCTTATCGGACAGTGTAGATCCAAGATCCGACTGCACGTTCTGTGCAGTCTGATCTTGGCCTACGCTGTCCGCTAAAAGTCAGTGAGTCGCGCTTAGCAGCCCAAGGATTAATACCTGCTACCAAACAATACCGACTTTTAAAGACCCCGAGGGAAAAAAGGCTTTTGAAAGCATTGTGGGAAAAGAAGAAAATGCTGGTAACCTTTTCCAACAATGTCTTTTCTTTTTCAAATAACAAAGTTCTATTCCTGAGTTATATTTTTGTCGTCTGCAAATTCTTTCAATTTAGACAAGTCTAGAATGTTGTCGTTTGGTAAAGATTAACCCTTAGGCTGCTAAGCGCAACTTACGGACCTTTTGCGGGCGGTGTAGATCAAGATCGGACTACACAGAACGTGCAGTCAGATCTTGGATCTACACTGTCCGATAAGGAGATATTTTCCCACCCCAATAACTTTGAAATACCCACACTTATGCCATCAGCTTGAATGTGCCATTTAAATTAGTAAGCAGGATTAGGATCAAAACGATTCGTGAAAGCCCCGTGTCCAACAGCACCGATCATATACTTTGACTCTGGACATATCTAAAAACCTGTCGTTAGACAGAGTTACATCATCGAACATCAACATGAAGTTTCGTGTCGTTACAGTAATCATCCTGTCAGCGCTAATCACATGCATGTGCGCCATACTCTTGGAAAAGGGGGCTTAATGCATCTTAGTGACACATTGTGCCCGGCTAGATGTCATATAATTAGGGATCAATAAAATTCAGTTTGTCTAACAACCGACTGAATCATGAGGTAGATTGGTCCTTGGACATACTGGAAATGGACCAACAGCGAAAAGTTTCGGCCCAGGTCAGCCTGCGCGGACTGCGCAGGCTGACCTGGGCCGAAACTTTTCGCAGATGCATCAAGCCTCCTTTTCACAGAGCATGGATTTTTTTTTTTATTGACTGTTAAAATTCTTAAAGACATTAAAATGCATTTAAATTTCAACTATACCATTCAAAAATATGGAAAACTTTGTGAAGATGAAAATCAGTTATTGTGTGGCCGTTCCCAATGTTAGTCGCTGGCAGAAAAATGAATTTCAAAAACAAGCAAAAAAGTCAACGAAAGATAGTGTGACCTGGCAACTTTTAACCTAGTTTTGAAATTGTGTTCTCTGCCAGCGACTAGCATATGGACCGACCGTACAACAACAGATCAGCATGTTCACCGTAATGTCCATACTTTAAACTGGTATCATGTAAATTAAAATGCACGTTAGCACCCGTGCTGTTTACTTTTGGCAGCTTTTGTTAATTTAAATGGTCTTTGACCTTACTCACAAACCATTCTTGAGAACCGTCTTACTCTTATTCTCAACCATCTTACAAACTTGAAAGTAACACAACTTCTGATTGGCTAAAACAAATGGTATAGCCAATCAGAATTTATGCTATTTTCTAAATCTAGAGCCCGCTCGGGTAGCTCAGTGGTTAGTGTGTGTGACTCGTGACCTAGTGGTTGCGGGTTCGATACCCGGTTGAGGCAAACTTTCTTTCCGACAATTTTTTCGCCTTTCACCTCTGATGCATGTGAGAAAAGTAGTCAGTGGTATGGATAGATAGCTGTGGCAGTACTGGTGTGAGAAACCCAGGAAACACATGCGTAGGTGCATTTATTACCGTTATATGACCCAAGTTCTTAAAACGGTATTAAATTCCAAAGCAAATAAACATTTTAACCTTTAGCTGCTAAGCGCGACTCACTTAGCTTTTGCGGACAATGTAGATCAAGACCAGACTTCACAGAACGTGCCGTCTGATCTTGGATCCACACTGTCCAATAAAGATATGTTTTTCCCGAAAAAATTATAACTTTAAAATAGCTTTATTTAGGTTTTTAATATCGACTTGAGAGTTTTATTTTAGTTACATAGCAGGATAAGAGTTAAATCAAGGATAAGACTAAAAATGAAACTAGAAATAGGTGGAGAACACGTACCCTGGTCTACCACGCATTTTCTCTATCTTCCTCACCAACAGAATCTGAAACAGTGTGAGTAACAGACCTTACAAATATTTGAGAATCAAAATAGAATAATTTTACTTTTACTTTTAATTCAAATCAAAGTTTAACCCTAAAACTACTAAATAAGTCATATGAAAATTTCAGCCAACAGGAAACACAAATTATTACGATTTCAAAATTCCTTTAAAAAAATGCACCCCCTATGGAAGAACTTAAACGCAAGATCAGACTGCACATACTTAGTAGTCTAATCCTGATCTACATTTTCTTAAAAAAACACATGGAATTGATTAACATCATTATCAGACCACAAAATTGTAGATTTGTCAAAAACTGAAAGCATTTGTAGTCGACAATTTAAATGTAGTTTCCTGATGAACTTGTCTTTGACAGGGTAGAAAACGTTGTGGGAAATGGAAAAAAATGCTGGTTACCAGCATTTTCTCTTTTTCCCCACAATGTTTTCAAAAAAGGCTTCTTTCTCAGGAGAGTTAAAACTCGACTTTGTGTTCATTCTTATTTCCAGAACGCCAGTACCATTGTATGAGTAACGAGGAACGAAAACTTTGTAGAAGTAACGCAACAGATTTGAGCACTGCTCTGTGAAAAGGGGGCATAATGCATCTACGAAAAGTATCGACCCAAACTTTTCGCTATTGGTCAACTTATTGTATATCCCCGGACCAGTCCAACTCATGATTAAGTCGGTTATAAAAAAAAAAAGAAAAAAGTGGCCATTAGGAATTGATAATTATAAGTTTGATGACTTGCTTGGTATACTGCATGACGGAGATGCATTAAGCCCCCTGTTGCCAGAGCATGGCTTTTTTATTTTTACTTTAAATTCAAAATTATATCTTAAACCTAAACTGCTAAATAACTTAAATAAATAATCAATATTTCCAGCTCATACTAAAAACAAATTTTCAAAGTTTCTCTCATGGAAAAAGTTACCGTATCTGACAGTGAAGTTTTGTACAGCCTGATCTTGGTCTACACCGTCAGCAAAAACCGCACCAAGTCGCGGTTAGGAGCCAGGGAGGTTAATTTTTGGGAACTAGTTTTACTTTTGACTAAAATTTATACAATTTTTTTGTATGATAGGAAATTTTCCGATCTACCCCTCCTCCATCACGAGGGGAAAGACAACAAACACGTAATTTCCTTTTACGCAAGTTTTTATCTATATACCGTCGGTCCTTTACTTGAAAACAGCTTATGTTTACGTTTAAAATAATTGATTTCGAGAGGTGTTTTAGCATGAAGTGGTGATTATATGATTGAAACTTATGACAGAAAAGAGGAATGTGTGGAATGAGATCAGATTACAGTGACATGAAGCCGGATCTTCGTCTACACTTTCCAAAAAAACACACCCGTGTTCGCGTACCGCAGGGAAAGCGTAGGTTCACCCTCTTTAACCCTTATCTATTAAATAGATTAAATAAAACTTATAAGGCGAAAGTAAAAACCTGAATAATGTTATTTCAAACTTATCTTTTGGAGAACAATATCTCCTTATCGGACCGTATAGATCAGCCATCAGACTGCAAGTACTGTGCAGTCTGATCTTAATCTACACAGTTCGCAAAAAGGCCAGTGATCCGCGCTTAGCAACTTAAGGGTTAAAATAATCAATAATGTACACAGCGATGTTTGAATTACCCTTTGTGGTTTGATCGCTCGAAATCGGAAGTAGAAAACTCCGCCTTTCGAGTGTTTCCGTAACGCACAGTCGTGTTTTTCCGTCGAGCATTCTTTTATTACGATGCAATAGTGAAACTATGTCATTCATTGAAAGCGATAATTTACACACCCTTCCTTATACGGTGAAATTTAAATCTAATTGTCATGTGTGGGCATATTTTTTATGTATACGGATCGAAGTTTTCCCTGCTATCTTCTGACTGTTTCCTCGTTTCAGTATGATGAACTATACGAATAAAAAACATTGCTTGAAAAGGAATTCAAACCTTTACCCCACAATTCAGAGTTTAAACACCCGTGAAAAAGAAGACCTTTGAAAACAATGCGGTAAAAGGAGGAAATGCTGGGTACCAGCATTTTCTCCTTTTCCCACATTGTTCTCTATCCCAATCACAGGCAAATTCATTATAATATGTTGTCTGCAAATGCTTTAAATTTGGACCGGTCTAGTAATGATCCGTCTGCTAGAGAGTGAACATGTCTGCCATTTTGTCTTCTTTTTTAAGAGGCATCATCATCATCATTATCATCGTCATCACCACCATCATCGTCTTGATAACTGTTGTCTATTTCCCGGAAGCTCTAAACCCAATCCCCACTGAAACAAAAAACAATTTAAACATCCTTTTAAAAATGTCGGTAGTCAGTAGGAAGTAAGGTTTGACATATCCATACAGATATAGACATGGCGGAAACTTCTCCTTACACCTATCAATGGTTTTAAAAGTTCTCGTGAAGTTGAGTGGTCCTTTACAAACGAGAAAAAGTACTGCACAAAAGCGTCTTGGAGGATATTTGCTGGCAATTAAACGAGCACGCTCTGGCAAAAGTGGGTTTAATGAATTGCCCCGATACATGATACCAGGCAAGTCATCACATAATTCTGGATCCATAAAGTCCATTTTGTCTAACAATTGACTTGATCTGGAGCTACAATGGTCCTCAACCATGCAGAAAATTGATCGATGGCAAGAGGTGTCGATTCAGGTCAGACTGCGCGGAGTGCACAGGCTGACTTGACTCGATACTTTTTGCAGATACAGTGAGCACCCTTTTCACAGAGCTTCGCTCACATGATACAATAAATGCAAAGCGAGTTATGATTGTCCAGATGAAAACGAAGAGTAAAACCAGTCGCAAATATTAACCGCAAACTAAAAGATTTTAATTCCCCGAAAATTATTGAAACTACCAATAAGGAACAGTACGTGGAGGGGAAAGGGGGAGGGGTTTAGAGGGAGTTTAAATTCATCAGAGGCGCGATTCGAATCTGCGATAAAGTTACTTAGTACAGAATTACGTAGGCTGACAACTTGAAAGAAGACGAGGGTAAAAAAGAAAAGTCCAAGACCGGATACAATGACTGTTACACTGCAGTTTAGGAAATTCCCAAAAACTCTCTCTCCCTCTCTCTCTATATATAAAGCAATCGGTAAGTCAAAATGAAACAGTTCTAGAATCAATTGTATATTTACATATAACTGCCTGTAAAAAGTTTAACACTGAACTAAATATTTGTTTCTTGATTCCTGATTTATCAAAAATATATATATTAAAAAAGGATCAAAAGAAGGAAATGGCTGCAACACTGTTTGGTATGTACGTTTTTCTTTCTCCAACTCAAGACCAGTCGACGAAATTTTAGATTCCTTTATATTGAACACAATTGATGAAGACACCGCAACTGTGACGGACATGTTCGGATTTGTCAATAAAAAGACAGAAAAGTTTGTGGAAAAAGATGAAATTCTGGTAACTAGCATTGTCTGCTTTCCCATGATGTCTTCAAAATTCTTTGGGTCCTGAGTGGCTAAGTGCTAACGTGTAGAATTCGAAACCTGGTAGTCCTTTATTCAATCCACCCTCGAAGCACTTGGTTTTTCATCGGATCGTCCTTGGGCAAGACACCCCAGACTCCTGACCAAGTACTGGTAAAACTCAGAACAGATATGAACAGCCGAGCTGTCGCTGTGATAAGACTGAAATAATGTTAAAAACGTCGTAAAACACTATTAAACCCTTAGGATGCAAAGCGCGACTCTCTGACCTTTTGCGGACAGCGTAGATCAAGATCAGACTGCACAAAACGTGCAGTCTGATCTTGGATCTACACTGTCCGATTAGGAGATATGTTTCCTTCAAAAATATCTTTGCAATAGGAAAAGTTGGATTTTACGATCGGCTTGAAAGTTTCATTTCTTTTTTGAGGAGAATAAGGGTTTATCAATCAAATCAAAAGTCTTCTTTATCAAGGCCGTTCAGCAGAGACTTAACACTTGGGCTGCTAAGTGCGGCTCACTTATCTTCTGCGGTAGCGTAGATCAAGATCGCAGAAAGAACGCAGAAATTAATCACTCCGACCTCTCTAACATGCGGGCTGATTGTTTTTACTACTTCTTTCGTAAATGACCCTACAGTATACATTTTCTCCACTAACCACAATGTTTTTGAAAGTGGTTGGAGAAACAAAGAAGAAAAATGAGAATGCCAAGGGAAAGGGAAATCATGTTAAAGTTGATTAATTTCTCCTCCAATGTTGAATCATGTACAAAGTTTAGTTACCTGCCACATCAAGAAGGGAAAAAACTATCAAAATCTCTACAACGACAAGATGTAGACGTGTAACCGTTATTCTGCTAAATAAGTTAAGTAAAGCCTTTTTTCAAACCGATCGTAAAAACCTGAATAATGTTATTTCAAACTTATTTTTTTAGAAACATATTTCCATATCGGACAGCGTAGATCCAAGATCAGACTACACGTTCTGTGCAGTCTGATCTTGATATACGCTGTCCGCAAAAGGTCAGTGACTCGCGCTTAGCAGCTTAAGGATTAATGCTTTAGTAAAAGACACATTTTAAACTCCTTCATTTGGAGAACACTTGCAGACTCCAAGAAAATGATTGTAGTGTCTGTTTAAAGTTAGAAAACCTGATTAACCCTGTACCACACCATCCCGATTTTTAACGACCCTGAGAAAGAAGCCCTTTGAAAACATTGTGGGAAAAGGAGAAAATGCTGGTTACCAGCATTTTCTCCTTTTCCCGCAATGTTTTCTACCCTTGCCAAAACGAATTTCAATTTTTGAGCCACATTTATTTTGTGGTCTGCAAATGCTTTGAATTTGGACCAGTCTAAAATTTTGTCGTTTGGTAAAGAGTTAAGAGTGTTTCTCCTTAACTGACATGCATTTTTTTCAAAATGCCTTCGTTCTCGGCGGAGTCATTGAAAAAATGCGGGACAGTAAAGTGAGAAGAAAACTTGTACAGAAATTTCTGGTTCCGATACGATTTAAGTCATGTGGGAATGAATCATTAAGGCCCAATAGTGCCCCCCTCCCCCTAAAAAAAAAAAATTGCAGGCGGCAATATGGATTTGAATTTTAAAAATGGAAAATATTGTGACGATAACAATCTGTAATTAATTGATTGATTTTGCGTATGTTTATAGTAGCCACCGGTTTCCGATAATGGGCGACGCCCCCTGAAGACTGTTAGTTTTGTTACAGGGGATAGTGCAAAATACGGGAAAAAACCAATCCTAAGTTTGGCTGGTTTCTTTAACGTGCTCGGTGTATAGCACCGTCACACAGGTCCTCGCTTTAACGTCTCACCCCAAAGACTATCAGTAATTTTAAATTGCAAGCCGTGGGGCTGGAACCCACACCCTCAAGTGACCCAAGACTTGATGTTACATTTACATTTCCTACGCTCAACCACTTGAGCTATGACGGCTGGTCAACAATCTGTTATTGTATGGCCGGACCAAGTGTTAGTCGCTGGCAGAAAAAAATAAATTTTAGAATCGGCAAAAAGTAAACAAAAGATAGAGTGACCTGGCAACTTTCAACATAGGTTTGAAGTTAATTTCACTGCCAGCTACTAACACTTCGAGCGACCATACAATAACAGATTGTCATCTTCACAATCATTTTCATATTTATAAATGGTATAATTTGAATGGATTTAAACACCAATATTGTGTACTTCATGCAGCTATTATTATTTTAATAAATTAATGTTTATTATTATTGTTTATTCAACTCGTCTGAAAGCAGGATGCTCAAAAGATAACATTTTCTTTTATACTCATTTGATCAGATTTTACATGAAAAAGCCAACTTATGTCTGGTCTCTTTCAGACATAAATCTAGAGTATTTTCCAAGATAACAACATGAAAAGTGTGCGTGTCTGTGGGTTTTTTTGTTTTTAGAAAATCACCATGGTCTGATAAATAAACACAACTCAAAACAACATCCCTAGAAGATCTCTTCGAAATCTTTAATTAAAAAGGGAAATAACTCTGAGAGCCGTATAACATACACAACTAGAGAGACAGTAATTGTATACTCAACTCTGTACCAAATGATGAAATTCTAGACTGGACCAAATTGAAAGCATTTGCAGATGTCAAAATAAATGTTGCTAAAGTGATGATTTCTCTTTTTGATAAGGCAGAAAACATTATAGGAAATGCTGGAGTTTTGCAAACATTTTGGGAAAAGGAGAAAATGCTGGTTGTCACTGCTCACGTGACAACACAAGCCGGAAATTTAACTCTGCGTGTATCTCACCGCATATCCGGAATGGACGTGACTCAAAAAAAGGCTATTTATAGAAAAAGGAACTTTTTAACTTTATTTTTTAGACTCAAACAACTCGATAAAAACTGACTGAAAAATAAAAAACATTAAAGTTATTTTTCGACATGACAAATGGTGAACGTGGGTTGTGGCCCTCCTACACCAAGCCCTACAGAAACTTTAAACATTACGGACAACAAAAAAACGCAATATATATTTTATCATTCTATTAGCGCTTAGGCTGCTACGGGTGACTAAAGGACCTTTTGCGGACTGTGCAGATCAAGATCAGACTGCACAGAACGTGCAGTCTGATCTTGGGTTTACACTGTCCGATATTTCCAAAGATAACTTCAAAAATAAAAATGGAAAAGGAGAAAATGCTGGTAATCAGCAATATATCCCTTTCCCACAATGTTTTTGACCCTTTTATATACAAATGCCAAAAACAGTCACCGTCTGCATATGCTTTCAAAATGGAAGTCATTTTTCTCCCATATGGTAGAGAGGTTAACAGTTCCTTCCATATCATTACCCTTTTTTACCACCCTTTAGAAGAAGCCCATTGAAAACTTACTTGGAGACAGGGGAAGCTCATTTAACGATATTTTCTCCATTTCCCGAAATGTTTTCTATCCTTTCTAAAGCTAATCTAAGGATGTAGTCCACATATAATTTGTCGACTGCAAATTTAGTCACTTTGGACGAGTCTAAAATCTTGTCATTTGGTCAAAGGGTAAAGTTAAAACCTATCATGGAAGATAAGTGCTCTTTACAACCCTTTACCACGACTTTTAACAACCCTCAGTAAGAAAACTTTTGAAAAAAAAAAATGTTCGAAATGGAGAAAAATCAACATTTTCTCTTTTTCTCACATCACTTGAACCACATTAAAACTGTCGTCTGCAAATGCTTTGTATTCGGACAGGTCCATAATTTTGTCGTGTTGTCTAGAGTTAAAGAAGCGCGGGTCAAGGTCAGGAAATCCCTAAACGGAAATTCGTAACAAACTGCTATTTTGAAAGTCAGATTCTGTATTTCCCAATGCTAAAAATACATCACATGAGCTATTTTTACTCGATAAACAATATTATAAGTAACCGTTTTTCATATTTCTCTGCATTTTCAAACGTTTGTTTGTTTGACTCGAACAGAACAGAAACACTGTAGCGTATGGACAATTTACAGGGAAGGATCATACCTGGTTAGTACTAAGGAACAATATTCTATTATTATATAAGGACTAACATTTGTTGCAATTTTGCAACAATGTCTGATCAAATCAAATAGAAATAAATAATTCGGCGTAATTACTTATTACATAAAAAAAGAAGTAACATCAGATCAAATCAAATAGAAATAAACAATTCGGCGTAATTACTTATTACATAAAAAAAGAAGTAACATCAGATCAAATCAAATAGAAATAAATAATTCGGCGTAATTACTTATTACATAAAAAAAGAAGTAGCATCAGATCAAATCAAATAGAAATAAATGATTCGGCGTAATTACTTATTACATAAAAAAAGAAGTAACATCGGATCAAATCAAATAGAAATAAATAATTCGGCGTAATTACTTATTTACCAAATGATAAAAATTTAGACCTGTCAACAGTGAGAACAACCACAGAGAACATGTCATAAAATACTTAACCCTTAGGCTGCTAAGCACGACTCACTGACTTTTTGCGGACAGTGTAGATTCAGATCAGACTGCACAGAACGTGGTGTCTGATCTTGGATCTACACTGTCCGATAAGGAGATATCCCCCCTCCGAAAAAAAAAAATAAATAAAATAAAAAATGAAAAAAATAAATAAATAAATAAAAAAAAATATTGAATTCGCAATATTTAGGTTTCTTCTATCGACATAAAAGTTTTATTTAATTTTTTTAGCAGGATAAGGATTAAACGTGGATATTTTGGTAACGGCATCTAAATAATGAATCCAAACAATAACACAGAGCGGGTTTTATTAATATCGGAAGTATGATCTATGAAAAGTCAGATTAACGCATCTGCACAGAGTTTCGACCACGGTCAGTCAGCTCGCGAAACTTTGTGCCATTGTACAAATTTCTCCATGTCAAAAGACCAGCCTTCCTCACGGTTCAGAATACATTAATATTCAAACAGTTACCTGTAATGTCGTACTCTTAACCATTTACCAGACGACAAAATTTTACACTTGTCCAAATTGAAAGCATTTGCAGACGACAAATCAGATATTGCTTATGATGAAATTTGTCTGTAAAAGACCAGAAAACATTGTGGGAAAAGGAGAAACTGCTGGTTACCAGCAGTTTTTCCTTTTCCCACAATGTTTTCAAAAAGCCTCTTTCTCAGTTCGTTAAAACTCGGGATTGCGTGGTAAAGGGTTAAGCCCTAACAAATTTTACCACAAAAACTTACCTCCTGCTGTACACGAGGGTCGGATGGTTCATATATTCGTCTATATTCTTTTTTTTTTTTGTTGTTGTTTTTCAGACTTTCCTACATTTGGCATTTGTCTTATTGCCACATTTGGGTTCGCTTTTACTTTCCCCACGACCACAACCGTACCAACGTTGCCATCAGATCCATGTTACCAACTGGGGGCCGCAGGGGGCGGCAACATCACCAAACAAATTGAATCTCTTGTAAGTCGGACAGATGAACTGAGGAGTCAAGCAGAGAGTGTAAAATCACACGTAAGTTAAATAATTGAGTCATGTCCCGGCAAAAGGGGGTTTGATACATTGATGCATTATACAAAGCAAGCCATTACATACTTACCCATCCATAATAGCCACTTTTTTTATCAGCCGACTTAATCATAAGGTAGACTGGTACTTGGACCTGTAAAAAAAATGACCAATAGCGAAAAGTATCGACCAGGTCAGATGCATTAAGCCCCATTTCACAGAGCATGGCTTCATTGTATATTGACCAAATAGTGTTTCAACAACATTTGTG
Source organism: Tridacna gigas (assembly GCA_945859785.2). Classification (NCBI taxonomy): domain Eukaryota; kingdom Metazoa; phylum Mollusca; class Bivalvia; order Cardiida; family Cardiidae; genus Tridacna; species Tridacna gigas. The sequence continues at coordinate 59,607,773 of OX244040.2, read as the reverse complement.
TGTGTGTGTGGGGGGGGGGGGTTTATCTCCTTAGCGGACAGTATAGGTCCAAGATCAGACTGCACAGAACGTGCAGTCTGATTTTGGATCTACACTGTCCACAAAAGGTCAGCGAGTCGCGCTTAAAAACTTAAATGTTAATATTTTGTCAATTATTTTAACAGATGTTTGAGACGTACAACTGGCAAAAAGCTCAGATTGACCACTGCAACGATGTACACATAATGAACATGACAGAGATAAATTCCACAGATAACAATGGAAACGAGGCTGCGGAAAATGTAAGTCATCAACTTCCCTAAAGGCCCAATAGCGGTCAGAAAATAATGTTGGTGATAAAATGCATTTGGATTTAACCCTTTCCCAAACGACAAATTTTGGACTGGTCCAAATTGAAAGAGTCTGCAGACGACAATTTTAAATTTGATGAAAATGTCAGAAAGTTATCGTTATCAAAAAGGGTAGAAAACACTGTGGGAAAAGGAGAAATTGCTCGTTATGAGCAATTTCTCCTTTTCCCACAGTGTTTTCAAAAGACTTGTACTGCAGACACGTGAAAACCAGGGCTTGTTTGGGAAAGGGTTAAATCATACCCTTTGAAAATTAAAAAATCAGAGAATAAGTAAACAATAGATGGAGTGACCCGGGCAATTTTCAACCTAGATTTGAAATTAATTTCTCTACCATACAATAAAAGATTGTCATCTTCACAATAATTTCCAGACTTTTAAATCATATGATTTCAATTCAAATGAGCCGTGCTTTGTGAAAAAGGTGCTTAATGCATCTGCGAAAAGTATCGACCTAGGTCAGTCTCCGCAGTCCGCGCAGGCTGACCTGGGCCGAAACTTTTCGCTATTGGTCAATTTTCTGTTTGCCAAAGGACCAGTCTATCTCATGATTAAGTAGGTTGTTGAAAAATTAATTGGTTATTATAGATCCGTAAGAATGGGATCGGTTAATAACGCATCACAGACATGTATTAAGCCCCCTTTTTGCCAAGGCACGGCTCAAATGCATTTAACACCCGCTTTGTGTACTTTTGGCTGCTATTGTTACTTTAAATTAGGACTGACTTTCTCATTTTGCACCGATTAGCAATTTAAATTAATCTTTGTACGAACTGTAAGCTATTTACGGGACATTATGATGAACAATTTTTCCTTTTGCCACATTGTTTTCATAAATGTCTTGTTGCAAGGCGCGAAGCGTCGTCTACCAGAGATATTTGGTTAACTCTTTGGCTGATAAGCGCGACTCGCAGACCTTTTGCGGACAGCGTAAATCAAGAACAGACTGCACCGAACGCGCAGTCTGATCTTGGATCTACACTGTCCGATAAGGAAATATGTTTCTTTCAAAAATATTTTTGAAATAGGAACATTTGGATTTTTACTATTGGCTTGAAAGTTTCATTTCTTTTATTTAGCAGGATAAGGGTTAATTCTGCCTTTTCTGTTCTTTAGGGTCCTGCAGAACAGTTGCAGAAACATTACAGATTTCTCGACTTGCTTCTAAGATACGTCAATTATATTGTATCGAATGGCGAGCTTCTCGATCAAGACCCGGAACTCGAAAAACTACTGACAGTGAGTAAAACAGACATGGATTCTGTCAAGTGTACCGTACTAACGGCTTTAGCTAAGCTAGAAGTTGACTCCGAGCAAATTATGGAACATCCATACAGTTTCCGTCCAGGTTTTGAATCTGCAGGTAACCTCGACGTTGAAAGATACAGGGCATGTATAGTTATGAACGATTGCCAAATTTTGATGGGGTATTTAAACCAAGTATACAAAGATATGTTGGACACATCAGATTAACGGATTAAAATTCTAGTCATCTCACCAACCTTTCGAATGCCTACCACAACTACAGTTGCTTTCAAGGACAGTATAGATCAAGATCGGACTGCACAGAGTATGCCATGTGATCTTGAATCTACACTGATTGATATTAACCCTTATCCTTCTCAACAGAAAAAAGAAATTTTCACGCCAATGATAAAAACACAGATTTTCCTATTTCAGCGGTATTTTTGGAGGAGAGATATCTCCTTAACGGACAGTGTAGATCCAAGATCAGACTGCACGTTCTGTGCAGTCTGATCTTGATCTACGCTGTCCGCAAAAGGTCAGCGAGTCCCGCTTAGAAGCCCATCTTTGATCTACACTGTCCGATACGGTATGTTTCCCGGTGAAAAAAAAAAAAAAACTATGAAATCACAATATTTTGGTTTTTACTATTGAGTGGAAATTTTCGTTCCATTTATCTAGCAGCTTAAGGGTAACTTTCTCGCAATAGGCATTCGAATGGTTAAAGATTAGGTTAACGATCATTTAGGATACTGCCGACTGCATTATAGGACGTCACTGTAATTTATAGCATATTTATTTATTTATTTTTCATACATGAGTCATGCTCTGGCAAAAGGGGGCTTAATACATCATCATGATGCATATGGTCATGGACCAATAAAGCCCAATTGTCTAACAACCGACTGAATCATGGGGTAGACTGGTCCTTTGACACACAGAAATTTGACTAATAGCGAAATGTTTCGGCCCAGGTCAGCCTGCGCGGACTGCGCAGGCTGACCTGGGTCGATACTTTTCGCAGATGCATTAAGTCCCCTTTACACAGAGCAAGGCTCAAATATTTATTGAATTTGTCACATTGCTCATAATTACAAACAGATATGTTATTCATTTTTTTTTTCATATACTTTTTGTCTTTCCCTCGATTGAAGAAAACTCATTTCGATGTATACATCACCAAATTATGACCAAAAGAAATGGCGGTCTTACAATTTCCGGTACAAATCGGACTTGCATAATCTCCGTCTAGACGCAACATTTTGCATTAAAACCATGGAAAAGGACTAGTCGCTCATTCAAAGTAAATGAACAGCTGCACTTTTTCAAATTGTCCTTTAAGTACCGCCCTCAAAAACAATTTTGATTCCTTCGATCGTTTCATCGTTTTCTCAGTTATCAAAAATATGAGCCGTGCTGTGGTAAAATGGGCCTTAATTTATCTTCATGATGCATGATAGCAAACAAGTAATCACATGATTTATGGATCCACAAAATCCGTTTTGTCTAACAACCGCCTGATTCCTGGGGTAGAATGGCCCTTTGAAATGCAGAAAACTGACAAAAAGCAAAATGTGTCGACTCAGGTCACCTTGCGCGGCTTGCGCAGGCTGACCTGGGTCGATACTTTTTGCATTTCTACCCCGCCTGTCACAGAGCACTGTTTATATGTTTGAACCCGTACCTTGTTGCTCAGAAGTTAACAGGTTAATTATTGATCAAGAAATCCTCATTTAGTCATCAGATGCCATGCAGATCACGTGAGAGTGTTCTTAGGCAAGACATTTTATAGTTCAGGCCTGGAGAAACCATGAGTAAATGATTTGTCACCGAAAAATGACACGATTTTAAACAGTTGAAAACGGCGTGTAACCGTACCCAAACATCTAGAATTTTACATGGAGTAGTGTTCTGCGGTGAAGACTGAACGAATCTCTGAGAGAGAGAGAGAGAGAGAGAGGGAGAGAGAGAGAGACAGAGACAGAGAGAGAGAGAGAGACAGAGAGACAGAGAGAGAGAGACAGAGAGACAGAGAGAGAGAGAAAGAACTGAATTGTACACCAATTGTGTTCTTGAGCTTTTTGCAGGTTATTTACCTCATTGAAATATTTGAACCATGCCCTGGTAAAAGGGGGCTTATTGCATCTTCGTGATGAATGATACCTAGCACAACATCACACAACTATTGATACATAAAAGTCTGACAACTGACTCGGATATCGGGATAGGTCCTTAGACATCCGCACAATTTACAAAAAGCAATAAATTTCGATTCATGTCCGCCTGCGCGGACTGCGCAGGCAGACATGAGTCGATACTTTTAGCAGATGCATTAAGCCCCCTTTTTACAGAACATGGCTCGTTTTTTCCCTGTAATGTTTTTTTTTTAATTTTCATACCGATTACAGATTATCGCTCCACCAGTCCATTATGTTTTTTTTTGTCTTGAAGCGGTATTTTGATGAGCGCATTTTCTGTTTCAAATCACAGTAATCTCCCCCCATAAGAATGCTAAATGCAGTTCAGGACACTTTATCTGACAGACTAGATCAAGATCAGACTGCTTAGAATGTGTAGTCCAGTTTTCTATATGTACTGTCTGACAAACTGAGATATTTCATCAAACAAGAATTTTGAAATCGCAATATCTGGGTGTTAGTTAGTAGCTGGAAATTTTCCGTAAAATTGATTTAGCAATGACTTCTCTCGCTGTCAACTATCAACCGTTCGACTTTTTTTTCAAGGTCTTGAAATATTCATCTGCTGCAATGGATTGTGGTAGTAGTAAAAGTTAAGCATCAGGTACCGGAAGGTGTAGATCCAAGATCAGACTGCACATTCTGCAGTCTAATCTTGATCGACGCCACCCGCAAAATATTCTCAGCTTGCAATTAGCAGCGGAAGATTCACATGCACTAATGTTTATGTGATCAGCAACCAACTGATTTTGTCAGAGTTTACTTTGGTTTCAATTTTGTTTGGTCCTTGCTCCACTCCCGAAACAATACGGCAAGAGACCACTTTTAACAGATCATTCTTTTTTGTCTAATGCATGTTTGACATGTTAGAAAATTGACCAATAGCAAAAAGTTTCGACCCAGATCAGCCTTCGCGGACTGCGCAGCCTGACCTGGATCGATACTTTTTCGCAGATGTATTAAGCCCCCTTTTCACAGATCATAATTCATGTTGTTTTACCATCAGTACCCTGAACAAGTCAAGTTGATCATTTCTATACAAAACAAGAGGCGAAATGTTGCTATTTCATTGTTGCTATGGAACAAGAAATCAGACAATTTATCATTTTGACACGATGTTTTTACACGACAAAAATGGAGACTTGTCCAAATTGAAAGCATTTGCAGACTGCAAATTGAATGTCGCTCAAATGATGAAATTTGTCTTTGATAGAGTAGAAAACATTGTAGGAAAAGGAGAAAATGCTGGTTACCAGAATTTTCTCCTTTCCCCACAATGTTTTCAAAAGCCTGTTTCCACTGGTTCGTTAAACTCGGGATTGTGTGTTAAAAGATTAGGGTCAGCTGCAAAGTTATTGAAGTAGGTCGCGAGTTAAAATATGTTGTATTTGCATGTTTTCTTTTTTTTTTATTTTTCTTTGATATTTTTTTTTTAAACTTTGTTGTTTGATTGAGCATGTTTATTTTTTTTATATTTCTTTGATATTTTTTTTTAAACTCTGTTGTTTGATTGAGCCATACTTTGGTAAAAAGAGGTTTCACTGCATGTCCGTGATACACGTCATCAAGTCCGTGATACACGTCATCATGTTTGTGATACACGTCATCAAGTCCGTGATACACGTCATCATGTTCGTGATACACGTCATCAAGTCCGTGACACACGTCATCAAATCCGTGATACACGTCATCATGCCCGTGATACACGTCATCAAGTCCGTAATACACGTCATCAAGTCCGTGATACACGTCATCAAGTCCGTGATACACGTCGTCACAGGATCCATAAATTCCCGTTTACTCTAAGGAGTGAAAAAAAAAATATGAAGGTAGAATTGTCCATGGGCATGTATAAAAATTACAAGTAGCAAACAGTTTCGACCCATGTTAGCCTGCACGGACCTTTTGCAGATGCATGAAGCCCCTTTTTCACAAAGCTTGGCTCATCTTTAATGTTAGGTCTATATCAAATTTTATTTATACATGTACTTGCTTTAAAAATAAAAATCATTCTTGCCAAAGCTATCAATACCTTCATTGGACTTCATTTTCTCCCCGTAGACGTTTAACGAGAGTCCTCGTGCATTGTTTATTTATCTCCTCCGATATAGGGTGGCAATATTAAATTTGGACGATTATATTTCGGCACTGCCCGTCTTTGTCCAGGGAGACCCATTTAATAAAAGTCCAGTTTTCCTTAACAATAGTTAAAGCGCCAAATTACAATCTGTTATTTCACGGTCGGTCCAAGTGTAAGTAATTGGCAGATTTTTTTAAAAACCAGTTAACATGTACATAAATGATAGAGCAACCTGGCAACTTTTGACTTACTATTAAAATTATGTTCTCTGCCAGCGACTCACACTTCGACCGACCGTACGATAACAGATTTTCATCATCACAATAATTTCAGTACTTTTAACCCCTTACCAGACGACATAATTTTAGCCTTGTCCAAACTGAAAACATGTGCAGAGGACAATTTCAGTGTAGCTCAAATGGTGCAATTTTCGAGTGATAGGGTAGAAAACATTGTAGGAAAAGGAGAAAATGCTGGTTACCAGCATTTTCTCCTTTTCCCACAATGTTTTCAAAAGGTTTCTTTCCAGGGATCGTTAAAAGGTGGCATAGTGCAGTAAAGGCTTAAAAGGTATGATGTATTTTGACACGTGCATAGTTTACTTTTGGCCGCTATTGCGGCTTTAAAGTAAACAAGTTTGGGGGAAGAGCCAAACAAGGTTTGTGGAATATCCACATGTATCTCTTTAATCTTGACAAACAATATAGCAGCTCATCCCGGTTAAAGGCCCACTAGCTACCTAAACTAAACATGCGGGAATCAAAATGCAGGCAAATTCGATTCATCTAATTTGAATTTATGGATATCATTATAATGTGTTAATCTGAGAACGTGCTACAACAAGGTATGTCAAAGTCCCAGTGGCTGGTAGAATCAAAGCGTTGAAAGCATTGGTGTGGCATTTATCAAAGGAGCCATTGTGTGGAATTAATAATTTAAAGAAAAAAAAAAATCGAAATATTATCCAATACTCGCTTGAAGGTCAATTATTTCGACCTTTAAATATTCATGTACAATCAAAGTTAGAGTAGTATGCAAACATGTTGGACGAACATTCCCAGGGACGAACAAGTTAAGGCGAACTGGTTTTAGAAAGTACAAGCTCAGGAGATAAAGATTGTGTGTATTATTGCGCCAATAATTGGGCTATGAGCGTGTATTTTCAATAGAAAAGAAATATTTCCACGATCGATGGCCTGATCCAGTTTATTTAAACACATCATTTTCAATTTTATATCTGAGTGTTATCGAAACATTTATTTGTCTGAGAAAATTTCAGTTTAATTGGGTTTACTTCCTTCGGTTTTGCACCAACTACGATACACGATTTTCAAAATACCGTATTGAACTCACTGTGGCATTGTCTTCGACAAATGCCACAAAAATAAATTGTAGAAGGAGAATGAATGACAGTTTAAAACTTTAATTCTAGTCTTACTGTTTATGTTTCTTCAAGCGACTGGAACTTTGACAGAAACTACTGTAAACTATTTTCAGCAGCATAATCATATTGGAGCCATGCTCTGGTAAAAGAGGGCTTAATGCATCTACGTAATGAGTGATACCAAATAAACCATCCCATAATTATGAATCCACAATAGCCACTCTTTTTAACAACCGACTGAATCATTAGGTAAGAATGGTCCTTTGAGATGCAGAAAACTTGGCGAAGCAAAGTTTCGGTCCAGGTCATCCTGCTCGGACTGCGCAGGCTGATCTGGTTCGATACTTTTCGCGGATGCATTAAAACCCCCTTTTCACAGAGCATGGCTCATTAATATATATTTTACTTTTCAATGGAAAATATTTGAATATTCATGAAAATCATTCACGGAGTTGTTTACTTTTGGTTTCTTAATGGTTTGTTCTTGGTCGCTGACCTGTTCACTTTTGGCCGTCAGTGGATCTGTATCTTTTCTTATGTCCAAATTTCGAAGGACAAGCACACCGGTCTCTTTGACTGGGAGACTAAAACTTTGGATAAAGAAAATGGCATAATCCATGACGGGCTGAACCTCTCAGCTCCGTTTACCAGACGACAAAATTTTAGCCTTGTCCAAATTGAAAGCATTTGCAGACGACAATTTCAATGTGGCCCAAATGGTGCAATTTTCTCTTGATAGGGTAGAAAACATTGTGGGAAAAGGAGAATATGCTGGTTACCAGCATTTTCTCCTTTTCCCACAATGCTTTCAAAAGGCTTTCTACTCAGGGTCGTTAAAAGGCGGCATTGTGCTGTAAAGGGTTAAACCATTCTCTGTGAAAAGGGGGTTTAGAGCAAGTCCGTGATCCATTACACCAAACAAGTCATCACGTTGTTATGGATCGATAAATCCATTTTGTATAACAACCGACGGCATCATGAGGTAAACGGGTCCACTGATATACAGAAAATTGACCAATAGCAAAATGTTCGACCCAGATATGGGTCGATATTGTTGCAGATTCTTTTTCACTGACCTGGTCGATACCTTTTTGCAAGTGCATTAAATCCTATTTTCATAGAGCATGACTCAATTGAAAGATGCACCTTCCTGATTTTAATTAAGTAGAAAAAGTAAAGTAAATTAATAAGTTTAACTCTTACGCTGCTGAGCGCGACTCACAGACCTTTTGCGGACAGCGTAGTTCAAGATCAGACTGCACAGAACTGTGCAGTCTGATCTTGATCTACGCTGTCCGATAAAGAGAAACTTTTCTCCAAAATATAAGTTTGAAATAACATTATACAGGTGTTTACTATCGGCTTGAAAGTTTTATCTAAGTTATTTAGCAGAATAGGGATAAAAAAAATAACCTATTTTACGCCATTCTGAAAAACCCAACAGAGATAGAGGCGTGACGTAGCACTTGTCATTCAAATATTTGTGGTTAAAATGATGACAATACCTACCTTTATCCGACCCTTTACAACTGGTTTTTTTTTACGGTCTTAAGGAAGACAGCTTTTAAAAACATTGTTGTAAAAGGAGAAATGCTGGTTACCAGCATTTCTCCGTTTCCTGCATTGTTTTCTATCCTGTTAAAGACAAATTTTACAGTTTACGAATGGTTTCAATATGTCCTCTTGGTAGAAAGTTAATTGGGTTCCAAATTTCGAGAGGAATGAACAACGTAGATTGGTTGAATTATTCATGCTTTCAACATTATTTCAATTATGTTACGGCGAAAGCTCTTACATTCCTCTATGTCCTAGGTTTTTACCTGTTTTAGGCTTCGCAGTGTCTTGACAAAGGACATTCCTACGAAAAATCCGGTGTTTGCGTAGAGGGCCAAGCCCGGGACCTAACCCATCCTACACTTCATCGCACACAGAGCCTCACAGGACCCTGGTGAATATCGTAGACATTAAATCAGAGAGAGAGAGAGAGAGAGAGAGAGAGAGAAAACGGACGGATGGACGGACGGACAGATAGAGGGAGACGGACAGAGAGAGAGAGAGAGAGGGCGTAAAGGATTATAGAAAAATGAAATCCTTTGTTTCAGTAACTTTCAGAAAATATTACAGGTATATACGGCAGGCAGTGCACCAATTCATGGATTCCTTGACTTTTATCTCACCACTATAACCCATGACATTCTTCCAAGCCACTGGCTGCTTTTCCAAACCAGTTTCTAATTTCAAACATTGTGGAAAAATGTTCATCGGTGAGTCGGGACTTAATCTTGCGGCATTCACTCCATCAAATCTCCGAAAGGACGTTTTAGCTTCAATCTCGCAAGTCTCCCACTTCTAGCCGTGTGCCTTATCTAGTGAGTGCCCCAGGCCCAGCAGCTGAGACACTGATCCATGACATCAAAACATTGTAATAATTGGAAACAAATCTTAATGCTTTTTTTTTTCCTTTTGTCAAAATGTTTCGTAAGCCTCATGATGCGCCTACATCATGTTATCTTTAACGCTTCTCCTGCTATATGAGAACACCGATGTTTCTTTGCACCCAGTGTTTACCCAGATCAGCCCGAACATACGTGCTGTATGATCTTGCTAAACGCTCTCGACTTCCTAACGTTCGTTTTAATTCATATCATCCCAATTAACATCTTTACAAAAAAAAAAAATCGTTACGCCTCAACCATTACCCTGGTAAATCAGTGAAATGAAACTTTCAAGCCAATAGTAAAAACTACAAACCAAGATTTCGGTTTTTTAAATGTATTTTAGGGGGAAAGACATCTCCTTATCGGACAGTGTAGATCGAAGATCAGATTGCACGTTCTGTGCAGTCTGATCTTAATCTACACTGTCCGCAAAAGGTCCCTGGGTCGCGCTTAGCAGCCTAAGAGTTAAATATTTCAATTAAAAAATGAATTCAGCGGGGGGAAAAAAATGATAATAAAAGAAACATAAAATTTTACCCGAATATTTTTTCCCATACATTATTTTTACCGTATTGCTCATTTTTCCTTATTTTTGAATCGAACCAAATGTACAGTGCTGGATATCAATAAATTATCACATTCACCCATTTCCAAACGATTTTGTCCGTTTTCGACTTTGAAGAAGAATGCCTTTTATAACCAAATAAAAAAAAAAAAAAAAAAGAGAAAATGCTGGTAACCAGCATTTGTTTTCGCTAAAATATTTTCTTTAGGGGTCGTGCGTGGCTCAGTGGTAAAGTGTAGGACCGGTCACCTGAAGGCTACGGATTCGAGCCTCACTGGATGCACCGGGTTTTTCGTCGGAGTGTCCTTCGGCATGACACTTCAGAGCCCTCATCTAGTAGTGATGAACCCCTGGACATACATGAATAAGCGAACTGCCGCCATGTATGACTGAAGTAAAGTTGAGAACGGCATTAAACTTCATAAATTAATCTATCAATTCTATTCCTTTAGAGACTGATCATGGGGCATTTTTTTTTTTTTTTTTTCATTTGTCCATTGCAAATGCATTTAAACTGTGCTCTGTGAAAAGGGGGCTTAATGTGTCTGAGAAAGGTATCGGCCCGGGTCCGCATGCGCAGTTCGGGCAGACTGACCTGGGCCGAAATTTTTCGCTATGGATCAATTTTCTGTATGTCCAAAGACCAGTGTACTATATTATTCAGTCGGGTGTTACACAAAACGGATATTAGGAATGTATGATAGTGTAATGACTTGCTAGGTATCAATCATTACGGAGATGCATTAAGCCCCCTGTTCACAGAGCATTGCTCATTGAAGTCTGTATTTCCATTATGTGATAACAATATTTATGTGATAACAATATTTAACCCATTATTATGCAAGCCCGACTTTTGCTCACTTTTATTTGAGCGCATTTGGAAAACATTGTGGGAAAAGAAGCACTTGCCTGTAACAAGCAGTTACTCCTTTTCTCATTTTTTTCTATAATACTGCGACAGGGATTTTTTTCGCCATGCTTCAACATGTTTCTCTTGTGAGTAATACGTATTACTTTTTGAAAGTTCTAAAAATTACTGAATAGAATAATGTCAAGCTTATCAGGTATGTGTGGGAAGGGTTATCTGTCTAGAAATCAATAAATATATTGGTTTTTATTTTGTAGCACAAAACCCCGAGGTTAAACGACCCAGAAAATAATTACAATCGAAAGCTTAATAGAATATATATAACTAGAAATTGCTAGTTACCAGCTTTTTCTCCTTTTTCCACAATGTTTCCTGCCCTGCCAATTCAAAATTCAATCATTTGAGCTCTATTTTTATTTGTCGTCTATAGATGCTTTCAACATAGACCGGTCTAAAATTTTGTCATTCGGTTAAGGGTTAAAATTTTAACAAGGTTGACTCAATTTCGAATTAATGTAAACCCTAAATGACTATTTTGTAAGACTCTCTGTAGTATCCCGTCATCTAAAACGTATGTTGGAAACCTATGCAGTTTAATATTTGAGATTCCTGAAATTAACCCTTTACCAGAACTTGAAATTATTAAATTTTTGAAGAAGACAGATGAAATATGGCTGAAACGGTGACATTTTGTCTATGAAATGGGTAAAAACATTGTGGAAAAAGTAGAAAATGTTGGTTGCGCGGTGTTTTCGAAAGCCAGTTTGTCTGTTTGTTTGATTTTATGGTGTGTAACGCCTTTTTCAACATGATTTCAGTTATATCGCGGTGGCCAGTGCATCTGTCTATGCTTACCCTAGAGTTTTTATTTTAACAGTACGTCACACAACATTTTTCCCAAGCCGCTGGCTGCTTTCACTAATTATCATCGCCAAAAAATGATCAGCTTCGAGAAAGAAACGAATCATGTCGCAATGACTATCATCAATCCTCGGAAAGAAATTGGCCGGGAATTCGAACTAGAGACACCCTCCACCCCACCCTTGTTTCAAGTCCCGTTCGCTACCGACTGCGCTACAGGTCTCGGCCCCTCCGTCTGAGAGTCACTGGACCACGGGATCCCTCAGTTAAGAATTAACTCTCCGATTGATTGAATTTGCGTTTATTTATCGTCGCCACCGGTTGCCAAATATGGGCGACGCCCCTTAACCTTTTACCAGACGAAAAAAAAAAAATAGCCTTGTCTAAAGTTGAAAGGATTTGCAGACGACAATTTAAATGTGGCTCAAATGATGCAATTTTTCATAGATAGAGTAGAAAACATTGTGGGAAAAGGAGAAAATGCTGGTTACCAGCAATGTTTTCAAAAGGTTTTTTTTCACAGGATCGTTAAAAGGCGGCATTACGCGGTAAAGGGTTAATAAATCAGTAATCTTAAGGGGGATAGTGCAAGGAAGATACAGGACAAAAGTCTCAAAACCCATCTAACTTACGCCTGGTTCTTTAACGTTCTCACTGTACAGCACAGTAACATGGGCCCATCGGTTTGACGTCTCATCCAAAGGACTACAAGTTGCTTTTAGGCGGCCAGCCGCGGGGCTCGAACTCCGGGATTCGTCTTTTAAAGAGTAGAAAACATTGCGGAGAAACGGTTAGATTTTTTTTTTGTATGCTTATTTGTTTCCTTCCTGGGTTTCCTGGGTCGATGAAACTCAGGATTCTTTGATTATGTGTTCAGTAAGGATCGTAACCCTTAGGCTGCTAGACGCGACTGGAGGGCCCTTTGTGGACAATGTAGATCGAGATCAGCCTACACAGAACGTGCAGTCTGACCTTGGATATACACTGTCCGATAAGAAGATATTTTCCTCCAAAAAATTACTCTGAAATAACATTAATTGGGTTAATGGTTCAAGGAAGTAGTTTAAATTTCTTGGTCACGTGATCAAATTGTAATCGTACACAAGAATGTGGGGGTGTGTATCAAATATTGACATTCCGATAGTAGTAAAGGGGAGTAGCCTAGGGCATTTGCCCTAGTCTACCCCCCTTTTTGGAGTTTTTTGCCCTAGTCTACCCACCCTGGCTAGGTAGTCTGGGGCAGATTCCGGTCAATTTGGAAAATTTTGGGTCGATTTGGGTAAAAAATGGCATTTTTGCTTCCCCCCCTCCACCCTAGTCTACCCTCCCAGCCCTAGTCTACCCACCCTGGCTAGGTACTCTGGGGCAAATTCCGGTCAATTTGGAAAATTTTGGGTCGATTTGGGTAAAAATGCCATTTTTGCTTCCCCCTCAAGGGAGTAGACCGGACCAGATTCCGGTTATTTGGAAAATTTTTGGGTGACAATTTTGAAAGATAGATCTTTCATGGTAGATGGTTAGCCCTGAAAAGGGCTGTTTTGTTTGGAGATTGTGTTTTTATGCACAACCTCCAACTTTCCCACAGGCCGGACAACTGTTTGCCGCTCGTCTTCTGAGCCTTCTTATTTGACTTTCGTCTAAGTCGAACTTCAACGAGAACGACGGCTCGTCATCATCATCCCAACATTCTGTTGTTGGAATGACGAACTCCTTCTTCTTCTCTCTTGTCATCTCCGCCAATTGCCTATCCATCTTTTCTAACTTCAGATGGAGGGTCTCAGCCACCCTCATCAGATTCTTCACGCTCTTTCTGAGATCTTCCATCGTGAAATGAAAATGATAAAATAGAGTCGCCTTTTATAGCTTTTCAGGAGGATTGACTTGTCTCATGACGTTATTTTCTCCTATATTTTTCCCGCTTCAGCGTTTCATGTTTTTTTGACTCCGAATTAACGTTGACCAATCCATAGCTTTGTTACAATTTCTTGTTCGGGACAGAAAAAACTAGAGTTTGACTATCTTGTGTTTTTTCTGACTATGACTTTTCTGAGTTTATTTCTTCTGAGAGAAAGACTTGTCAATTTGAAAAAGTTCTTTTCTTGGTATATGGTTAGCCCTGAAAAGGGCTGTTTTTTGTGTAAAATACACTTTTTAACCTCTCTTTTCTCTATCCATATTTTCCGCTGGATATGGGATCTGTATCAGACGCTCCACTTCATATTTGATACATCTGATACGTTTTCTTTCTTCTAACCAATATAGGAATGCGAGGATAATTGTCAATCCAAACATTGCGAATATCGGGTTATCTCTACGATAGTTGAGTAGTAAATGGGAGTTTTTTAGTGTTTACATTTGGTAAATGTTGACCAATGCATAATTTGTTACATTTTTCTTTAGTGTTTTGAGTTTTAGTTGACAATTTTGAAAGAAAGATCTTTTCATGGTAAATGGTTAGCCCTGAAAAGGACTGTTTTGTTTTTAGTGGTTGTGATTTTTCAACTTCTAATGACAGCAACCGAAATTCGCCTGGCAGATGGGGCATACTCCAACTCTTTTTGTGATCGTCACTACTCCGTTATTGAAAGTTATCTTTCTCCCAAATTTGACATCAACTAAAATAATATCAGGTGTTGTCTTTAAGAATAGCTGAACTAATCTTTCACCGAGGACTTTGTACGGTTGTGATATACGGTGTAGTTGTACGGGTTGAGTGTTTAGCAGCAATATCTGCTGACCGGCATCTAGATAGTCTTTGAGAGTCTCACGCAGTTGATGGTTGATTTCCTCCATATTGTTCTGCTCCATATTGATTTTTTAACTCCCGAACTGCTCGAGAGCTGAGAGTCGAATGATGAATGTATTGGGAAATATCAGCCTTTCTTTATACGATAACAGGAGGATTGAAAAATAAGAGCGCGGACCTGGTGGAAAGCATATACATTTTTCCCAAACTACGTTTTCATGCTAATATAGTAAAAAAGTTATGACTCGTAGCATGGGGAAAATGTAAGCAGATTGGAGTCTTTTTGGGAAAAACAGAATGAAAAACTCGACTGCTTTTTGAACTTTTTTATTGAACAGAACTGAAACAATGAACATATTTACAATAAACTTAAAAAGACAAAAAATGAACATAATATCAATAAACTGTTAACAATAAAAATCATTTTTTGAAAATGTTTTTTCACTGTTTGTGGGGAGAAGTCTCTGAAATTTTCTTGTACAGATTTCCGTAGTGTTGATTAAACCACAATGATACATTTCGATCGTTTCGATGGTGTTCCGTTGAGAGAAATTTCTGTTGAAGATATTTCTGTATATTATATCCTCTAGCAACAGCATCCAATGCGAAGATACAGTAAATTCCGCAAACTTTACCCTGTAGACTCTGAAGAGTTTGTCGGTTGTATCTCCACGAATAAGAATGATTGTCTAAAAAGTTAATAATTTCTGGCTCAAGTGGTGGTAGACCGTAGGGATCAAAGTATAGTACATTGCCATTATTATCAAATATCACGGCCACCCAGTGTTCTCCTGAACCGGTTGATTTCTCTGTGTTCACAATGTAGGCTTTCACATGATTGGGTTTTTGTCGAGGTAACTGATCTTTTGCACAGACTTTTGCCTGTAGATTTTTTATCCATGTTCCATGATCCAATATGTATTGAATTTCAGAAGTATACATTTTTTCTAATCACTTTTCCAGGCTTGTTTTACTTTGTCACACCAATATTTTAAGAACGACTCCGTGATATCAGATAGAATGTTTTGTTTTATATTTCGCCAAAATCTGTAGGCTTCCATATAGTCAGTTTCATCGAGTTTCATTTCTATGAGTTCAGGATACCATTTTTTCATGATTCTGTATGGATTTAATTCCTTCATGGCTTGTTCTATGAACATATCTGTATGTTCTTGTCTATCCTTGAATAAACATAGTTCATGCTGTATTTGACTGGGATGATCCACTTGACATCCGTAACACTCGTTGTGAACTTCACTGGCTATTAGATTTTGTAGTTCTTTAATCATATGTTTTTCAAAGCTGTTGTGAATGTCATTTTTCCGAGTAGAAAGACATTCTGAGGTGGAATATTTCACTTTTTCTGCTTCTTTTCTCAGTGAAATAGCAAATCTGACTCCCGACATTGTTTATTAGTCCTGAAAAGGACTGTTTTTTCTGATATATCTTTCAAAAGTTAATTAGTCCTGAAAAGGACTGTTTTTTTCGATATTATATTCTTTAGTCCTGATAAGGACTGTTTTTTTGTGAAAGCTATCTTTTTTCTGTTGATTTTTCAGGATTAATAATCTGTGATGATTTCTCTCAAACTGTTGATTTCAATCTGATTGTCAAATTCAGCAAAGACAATAACGTTGATCACTGTTGCCAAGGCTTGCGCGAATTGAAGCTCAATGCGAAGACTTCCAGTTTTTATAGGATGAAGTTGTCCTTCTTCACTGCCTTGATCAGGTGTCAAATCGTACCCCCACAAACAGTATCCACCAACATAGTCTTCTTTAGCAATATCAAATGATTTATTGAGTCCTAAGGCTGAGACAGCCTGATACATAGACAAATATGATTTCAAATACAACCCATTTTCAAAGTCAGGCTCAAAGGGTCTGTTATGAATACTGTGTCCATTACATGATACATCTATTTTTGACAGATTAAAGTGTTGAAAGAAAAATGGATTGTTAGCATAAGCCCCATTATAAGCAGCATTTGTTACCATTGCAATGAAAACACGTTTTGGAAGCTGTCCTTGAAACAAATGATCTTCAATTTTAGACTGAAGTCCATTACCGATAGTAAACGTCTTTACTTCTACCCTACGGATAGGAATTTTCATGTTTTGCTGAGCTATGAGATGATTTAGATCATTTGCAACAACAGGCAACAATTCAATATTTCGTACATGAAGACTGACTGTTTCCATTACAATTTTTGCATCTGGTGCAGCAGTACCTCCTGTAAGGCAAAAGTTTGATGAGGATCTGTTTAATCTAAGTCTGATTTCAACCCCATTAGGTAAATATTTTTCTTGCTGAAATAGATCAAGATGCAATCGTCCGAAAAGCTCTGCAGTTCTGCTTAGTCCGATTACACCGATTCTGTTTACTAGTCCAGTATTTCCCGCATCATGGTTGAGTGTTTCAAATTGCCCACTGGTGTCTTCAATCCAAAGTGCACCAGCTTTCAAAAACGTAGACTTGCTGTCAGCATTATAGGACAAAAGATTTTCGATATATGCTCTGTACGGATAGGTATCTGAATTACTGCTGATTAGTTTATTATTTAGATACAAATCGACGCTGCTAAACATACTATGCAGGAAATTGTTTACAGGTGCCACATTTGAACCGACTTCTAAATTAGTACCGTCAGCTTTAACGATTTTGAATTTGATATACAAATACGATTGTGACAAATCTGTCCAATGTTCGGTTTGAGGTGGTATGATGAATTCTATCGGCGAATTGCTTGTCAAGGATGCTATTGGAAAATGTTCAACCCATTGACTTTCTTGCATCGTTGACTTTTGTTTTGTTCTAAAACCCTTATACTTTCTTCTAATGGACAAATTTCTTCTAAATCCTTAACCCTTAACGGGTGGTTGTAACCCTTAACGTTTTGATACAACCCTTAACTTTTACACAGGCAATCACCTTGTTCGACTTAGTCTTTTTTTTTTTCACCGTCTATCTTTCTCTGTCATCGTTGGACTTAGTCTTTTCCCACGATATAGGTTGTCCTTAGGCTCCTTTGCCCGAAATAGACTGCCCCAGGGTAGTCTATTTCGGGCAAATTGGTCTCCCTACCCGGGGTAGGGAGCCTAGGGACAACGCATAGGGCAAAATGGTCCGCTGTTGGACTTAGTCTTTTTTCTTCGCCCTCGATCGGCTGAAAGCTAATGTTTCTTCCTCTATCATCGTTGGACTTAGTCTTTTTCCGTCTTTTATTCACTTCTGTAGGGCTTGGTCTTCCTCTACTATCGTTGGATTTAGCCATTTCTCAGCTTTCAGTCGGTCCTGAAAAGGACTCTTTTTCCTCTATTGAGAGTCTTCCTCTCTATTAGGATAAAGTTGGACTTAGGCTTTTTTCTCTATCTTCGATTAGGTATTGTAGATCATAGACTTAGTCTTTTTTCTATAATAGATATTATAGATAGAATATCATATTCTATATGAACGTAATGTTCTACCTACATGCTTCCGCTCACGTTCGTGCTCTTTTAATGGAATTAACGTTAACCAATCGTAGGACTCGTTACATTTTTCTACATTCATATAGATATTGTAGGACTTAGTCTTTATATGCTTTCACCCGTGGTCGTGCTCTTTCATTTTAATGGAATTCTGTTAATTCTGTATCAAAGTAGGTCAATCCTCCTGTCAGGCTATGAAGGCCGGCCGATTTTTCTCATTCCCACGATAATGTTGTCCGAGTGCTGTTCTCCATGGTGAGTCTTTTTTCTCCCATGTTGGATTTCTAGTACCAAATACTGCTAGTGCCAAGTTGATGTGGGTTATTTGATGGAAGTTCGGGAAGGAAGTGAAGGAAGCTATTTTCAGACCTAGAAAGTTCTTACTTTCTTCAAATTGTCCTTTTCAGAAGATTATGAATCGACTAACCAAGAACCAGAAAGTCTGCTTCAAATTGTCAAAACAAACAAAGTCAAGTCCTATATGCTTTTCATATCTTTTATTTAAAACTTTGAACTGTCAGAAACAATGAATGAATCATGTATTGTAAGTTGAATAAAGTTAAAACATTCTGTACAATAATTATTACAATGAAAATTTTTATTTAAACATTTAAAAACTGTATTGCCAGATAATCATTACAATGAACTGTTAGAAACATTGAACTGTTAGAAGTATAGATATATATTATACAATGAACTTTTTATTTAAAACATTTAAAAACTTTATGTACAATAATCAGTATTTGGTCAGTCTATGACTTACAATCAGCTTCTAAAACCATGCCTAAAAGGTTGACTTATCATCAATCCTAAAACAAGGTCTAAAAGACTTGACTTGCAGACATGTTTAAAAGTTACAGACATAAAACAATGTATTCGGATAGTCCCGTATTCGGACAGTACGCTTCTAAAACCATGTCTAAAAGGCTATTGTCTGAATTGCAGTCATGTTTAAAAGTTACAGCCCTAAAAACAAGGTCTAAAAGTCTAGTACCCTAGTTAGTATCCTAGTTAGTCCCGTATTCGGACAGTACAAGCGACGATGAGGCAATTGTAAGAGCAACACAGTCTTTGAAAAATTTGTTTTTAAAATAGTTTTTAAACAGTTCTTTCTTTTTCTGTTAAAAATTACAGACACAATTTTCTTTTTTTCTTCGGGATGTCAGGCTCACACTCACTCTTACGTTTCTTTTCATTATTTTTCACAACATCGGATTTCCATTTACGTCTCAATTCGATATCTGAACAGATCTTCTTTCCTTCTCGTCGAATTTTCTTTTCTGAAGAAATCTTGTTGATTTTCTTTTCTGAAGAGGGTTTCCCTGAGGAGGATTCCTTGTTTTTCGCCTCTCCAGGTATTGAAGAGGGCTTCTTGTTGATTTTATCGTTGATTTTATCGTTGATTTGATTGTTCCCAATCGTTGAAGATTTCTGAACCTTCTGTTCGTTGATTTGATTGTCCCCAATCGCTGAAGATTTATCGCTGATTTTATCGTTGATTTTCTTTCCTTCAAGTTTTGAAGAAAGTTTCTTGTTTCCAATCGCTGAAGATTTTTGAACCGTCTGTTCGTTGTTTTGGTCTTCTCCAGATTTCTGATCGAGTATAATCGTATCCTCTTTCTTTTCTGAAGAAAGCTTGTTGATTTGATTGTTGATTTTATCGTTGATTTTATTGTTAATTTTATCGTTGATTTTCTTTTCTGAAGAAAGTTTCCCTGAAGAGATTTTCTTCTTCACAGGGTAATCTATCTGAATTCTACAGATTTCTGTATCGCTGATTTCTGTGTTATCAAACTCCATATTTTCAATCTCCCTCTCGATCTGATTTTCGATCTGTTTTTCACTCGATGACTCTTTGGTTTTATCGTTGATTTTATCGTTGATTTTATCGTTGATTTTCTTTTCTTCAGACTGTGAAGATTTTTGAGAACTCTGTTTGTTGTTTTGGGGTTTTTGTTGTGAACTCTGTCCCTTTCCACTCGATGAGGTTGTAGGCTGTGACGGTTTTGTCTTCCGTTTATTCTCGTCTACTTTATAGGATAATAGAGACCCAACGTATTTCATATGTTGAGAGTCCCAATCCATTTCCTTTATTGGGTGAATTTCGACATCGTGGGTGTGGGTGTTCACGAAGGCAAAAACGAATCTCCACATTTGATTTTCTTTCTCTGGACATTGGTTGGCCCAATGTCCTGATCTGTCGCATGTAAAGCAAATATTCGTTGTCACATCATCCACTCTATGGCGTTTGTCGAATGTTGCTTGATCCAGGACTCTGGTGATACGATAGACACCTTTTTCTGCAGAATGTTGGTGGGATAGAAATGATCCCACGTAGTTCCCAGTATGGTAGACTTGATATCGTGGTGGTATATTGCTGATCTCATAATCGTGAGTGTATGGGTTAACATACAAATACACTCTCTTTGGGGTTGTACTTTTTAGTTTGAACGCACTCATTTTTCTATCAACTGTTCTGTTTGAACTCTTTCCGAAGAATGATGGAATTGTCGATTGTAACATCTTTTTATGCCCATTCGATCTGAAAAAGATATAAAAAGCCAGGATTTTTGAGTTCTGGGGCATTACTTGACTTGCAGACATGTTTAAAAGTTACAGACATAAAACAACGTCTAAAAGGCTAGTCCCATATTCGGACAGCACAAGCGCCGATGAGGGAAGTCAGCCCATGTCGAAAAAGAGGAAAAAATTACTACCAGCCAAGAAAAGAAAAAGAATCCTAGTCTACCCAGACAGTAGCAGTAATGATGAAAGCGACGATGAGAAATTTCCACCCAAAAAGAGAAAAATATTGAAAGAAGAAAGTGACAGTGAAAGCGATAAAAGATCTTTGAAAGAAGAAAACGCTGAGAAATTTTCACCGTCAATCTCAACAAAGGAGAAATCTGTACAAATGAATATGGATTGTACCAGCGAAGACGAGAAATTTTTGAAAGAAGAAGACAAATCTTCTTCAGACAAAAACGCTTTGGATATGAAAAGCCTATACGCCTTAACAGAAGTGGGAAAAAAGAAGTCAAGAAAATTCAAAACAGAATCCCATCTACTGGAGGCGTCTTTTAAGAAATTCGATGAGCTACAACCCCAGCAACTGACCGGCTTATTCGACGATGTCATCCAACAAATCGTTCAAAAGTTAAAGGCTGAATCGAGGGATATGATTAGAATTAGCGTCAATCACCCCTCATTGGATATGGGGATTCATATTCCCTTTCTATATGTGGAGGAATTGGAGAGTCATACGATGTTGAACGAAATTGAAAAAGTTCTACAATCGAATGAAGAATTCGTCTTGAACGATGGATGCATGACATTCGATATCACACATACGATACCTCCAAGTGGAAGTGGAAAAAATCTTAGAGCCACAGACCTATTGGATTCAAAGGTTTTTGCAAAAAAGAAATATTCACTTGTTGAAATCAACAATGAAGATCATCTATGTTTTGCAAGAGCCGTTGTTGTGGGGATTTGTTACCATGAACGTGAAAACACCCAAGAATGGAATCGGAGATGGGGTAATATTAAAAGATCAAACAGATTACTTCAAAAGACTGAAGCCGAAAAATTAATGAAGGAAGTTGGAGTTTCATCGACACAGCCTGTAGGTCTTGAAGAATACAAAAAAATTCAAGAGTTCCTGTATGAAAAAAGCTATGTTATTAAAGTTCATCAACAGCTATCGAAATTGGAGAAAGTGTTTGAACATCCAGAAGTGAAAGACGATAGTAAAATCATACATTTGTACTTTCATCAAAATCATTATGATTACATCAAATCCATCACAGGATTTCTTGATTGTGTTTATTATTGTGAGTTCTGTGACAGACGTTACAGCAGACGGGAAGACCATGCTTGCTCAAAGATCTGTAAAGGCTGTTTCCGTGCTGGAAAATGTCCATCGGAATCAAAAGAATATGTCTGCGACAAGTGTCATAGACGATTTTTCAGTGCAGCATGCTTGAAAAATCACAAAACACTTCAAGGCAAAGAGAAGAAAACCATTTGTGAATTAGTGAAACTCTGTTCAAAATGCGGAGGCCAGATTTTTGACAGAAAGAAAAATCATATCTGTAACGGAAAGACAAAGTGCCGCCTTTGCAAGAAAATCGTTGACTTCGATCATCGCTGTTTTATTCAGCCTTACCAGAGTAAGATGAAGCATGACAGCGACGATGAGACGAGTTCTTCTGTAGTCAAAAAACCTTTGTTCATTTTCTTTGATTTCGAATGCCAGCAAGATACAGGGGTACATATTCCGAATTACTGTATTGCACACCGAGCCTGTGCTGAATGTATCGATAAACCACTTGATTTTCATTGTTCCACATGCAGTGAATTTGAAGAAGGAAGAGAAGTTATTTTTCAAGGAAAAGAAACTTTGAGTCAATTTTGCACCTGGCTCTTTACAAAGCATCATAAAGGAATCATAGGTATTGCCCATAATCTCAAAGGCTATGATGGGCAATTTATTCTCAATCATATCATTAACGTAGGAATGAAAGAACCAGAAGTAACCATGAATGGAAATAATATTTTAAAGTTAGAACTGAACGGTGTGAGTTTGATCGACTCCTTCAGTTTCATGAATTTTGGGCTGGCAAAATTTCCGACCACGTTTGGTCTTCAAGAAATGAAAAAAGGCTACTTTCCTCACTGGGCAAATACAGATGAGTTTTGGAATTACGTCGGGCCGTATCTGGATATGTCTTATTACAAACCCGACTCAATGTCTGAAGAAGCTCGATCAAAATTCATAGTCTGGTATAATGACAAAGTTCAAAATGGTGAGGAATTCAATTTTCAAAAAGAGATGGAGATGTACTGTCGATCGGATGTTGATATCCTAAGACGAGGTTGTGGTGAATTCAGAAAGTTGTTCATCGAACAGAGTGGAATTTGTCCATTTACAGAGTCGTTTACCATCGCTGGAGCCTGTAACAAGATTTGGCGAAAAGATTATTTACCAAAAGATCAGATAGCCATCATTTCATGCAAAGATCCAATCAGCCGTCGGTTTTCTATGAAAGCAATACGCTGGGTTCAAAGCATCGCTAGAGAAAAAGTGATTCGTATTCAACACGCCAAAAATGGTGGTGAATATCGGATAGGAAAATACACTGTAGATGGATTTCACCACCAATCAAACACGGTTTATGAATTCCTCGGGGATTTATTTCATGGTTGTCAGACATGTTTCAAGGATCGGAAATATATCAACCCCATCAATGGAAAATCAATGGCTGAATTGTACGACAGTACTATCGAACGGCTAGAAAGCATCAAAAGAATGGGATATAACGTCGTGACCATATGGGAGCACGAATTCGACGCCAAGATGAAGAAGGATAAAGAGTACAGAAAAACCATTGAAAGTCTATACCCGAACTGTGACCCTATCGAACCAAGAGAGGGGCTGGCTGGAGGCAGATGCAATACCATAAAAATTGCCTATGATGTTGAGGAAAACAGTGAAAAGGAAATCAAGTACATTGACATTTGCTCTCTGTATCCTTACGTCTGCAAACATAAATTCTATCCTGTAGGCCATCCCACAATCTTGACTTATGAGAACATTGATATGGAGAATATTCGGCAGTATGAAGGACTCATTAAATGTAAAGTTCTACCCGCAATGGATTTGTTTCATCCGGTTCTTCCAGTTCACTGTAACAACAAGATGATGTTTCCACTTTGTATGAAATGTGCACAAGAAAGTTCAAAATTTTGTAATCATGACAGAGAAGAGAGAGCCTTGGTTGGAACTTGGGTTACATTCGAACTGTTCAAAGCTCTCGATTGTGGCTATCGGATAATGCAAGTGTATGAAATCTGGCATTTCGACTCTGTTTCGGACCAGTTCTTTAAAGGCTATGTGGACAATTTCTTGAAAATCAAGCAAGAAGCTAGTGGCTATCCCGGCTGGTGTCAGACAGATTCGGAAAAGGCCCAATTCATTCGTGAGTATGAGGAAGCCGAAGGGATTCGTCTCGACCCCAAACGTATTCAAAAAAACCCTGGCAAAAGATCATTTGCTAAGATTATGCTGAACTGTCTTTGGGGAAAATTAGCACAGCGTGAAAACATGAGCAAAACGAAATACATCAGAGAACCGTCTAAATATTTCGAGTTGATTACCGACCCGAAATATACGGTAAAACATGTGGAAATCTTTGACAATGAGTGTGAATGCATTTTAGTCAACTATGAAGAGAAGATGGACTTTGTCGAAACGCATGCGACAGCCAATGTTATTGTAGCATCTTACGTAACAGCTTATGCAAGATTGGAACTGTACAGAGTTCTTGAAAGATTGGAGGATAGAGTTCTGTATTTCGATACAGATAGTTGTATGTACATTCATGATCCCAAATTGTGGAACCCTCCCATTATTAACAGCAGACTAGGAAAATGGACCGATGAAGAGCCTGATTGTAGAATCACCCATTTCAGAGGATTAGGTCCCAAGAATTACGCTTATAAGATGAAAACAAAAGATGGAAAAGAAAAAAGTAAATGTAAAGTCAAAGGAATTACTTTGGATCACAATACAAATCAGCTGGTGAATTTCGATACCTATTCAAAATGTGCTTTGGATCGGTCCGTAGAAATTAAAGTTCAGTATGACTGTAGAATCAAAAGACATAGAGACAGAACAGTGACCAGCGAACCACAGTCAAAAACGTTTCGCTCTGTCTATACCAAAAGAGTCATTGTAAACGATACTGATACTGTCCCCTATGGCTATAAAACTTTGAGAATATATAAATAGACTGTAAGAAAACAATATCGTGTTACATTGAAGTGAACGATCAAAGTAAGACGTTCTTTAAAAAATCAGTTTTAAAATCAGATTTTAAAAACAGTTTTAAAAACAGCTCTAAAAGAGTGAAAAAATCAAAAGTGGAAAAAATCAAAAGTGAGAAATCATGTCAAGTGAAATGCTACCTTTACCGATAGAACTATGTGAAAAAGATGATAGAGAATTCAGCCATCAGCACACGCTCGATGAACAACTACAGTTTGATATTAAATTCGCCTGTGTGAAACTTTGGATAAACAAATTGCATAAGGGAGTTGCAAAAGGAGAAACATCCTGCAAATTGTATAGAATGCACAGCTTTATTGTGATGATGTGTGATGATACAAATTTCGATCTTCCTCTCCAAGCTTATTTAGCAATTTGTCTGTTGAAAGACAACTATATTGCTAAACAAATGCGAACCACAAGGCGTTGGGTGTTCATCATCGTAGGAAAAACAGAAGAAAGTTTTCTGAACGTGCTGAAAATGAAATCCGTTCTGTTTGACTTTTACTTACGCTACAAAAAAGGTTCCATTCAAGACGGTGAGGAAACAGTGGAAACCATGGAAGGCTATATTCTATTCGATAGAGATGTCACAGAAGAAACCGTATATTCAGCTCTCTCGACAAAAGATCTTTCAAAGCATGTTTTAAAACATGTTTTTCCATTTAGTGGAGTCCGTGAATATAGCGAAATGGATAGCAAATTTCCATTGTCTTTAGGTTATGAACAATTGCATAAAGTTATTGTGGAACATGAAGACAAGTGGAAAAATCGAGACATCTGCGAATTTGCATTGTAAGATTTGTAAAAATTGTTTTGTAAAAAACTTTGAATGAATTGTTGTAGATCAGAACTGTATTGTTAAAAACTATATTGTATATAAAATGTATCACCAATGTTTTGTAGATCAAAATGTTCCCAAAAAGTTCAGACTTGGGAAAAGTTTGAATAAAGAATATATCTTGCAGAGAATGCTTTAACGATTGTTAAAAAATGTTATAGTGTTTTTAACAATCGTTAAAACTGTCTTGTTAAAAACATTGAATGACTTATGTATTTGTAAAAATGTTAGAATGATTTAACAATTGTTAAAAAATGTTATAGTGTTTTTAACACCTGTTAAAACTTTCTAACATTGTCTTTGTAAATATGTTTAGAATGGTTGAAACGTTTCCTGTTTTTCCTGTTTTTCATGTTTTAAGAAGTTGTAAGTTGAATAAAGTTAAAAACTTTGAATAAAGAAAATGATTTTAAAAAGGTCGTCTGTTTTGATTTCTTCCCAAAACTTGGACAAAGTTAAAAACTTTGAATAAAGAAATGATTTTAAAAGTCGTCTGTTTTTGATTCCTTCCAAAAAACTTGGAAAAGAACAGAGATGGAAAAATGTACTATATGACCTCACATTCTGTGTGAGGTCATATAGTACATTATGTTCTATCTACAAGACCTAATCGGAGATAGAGAAAAAAAGTCTACGACCAAAGACAAGCCCCTTTGACCAAAAACTATAAAAGGCTGGTGAACTTTCTCTCTAGAATCATTCGACTTTCGATTCTCGAATAGTACGAATAAAACTCTTCATTAGTGCGAACTTTTTTACAATTAAAAAGTTTTTGTTAACTAGGGCGAATATTTCGTGGTGGAAAACTTTTTACAATTAAAAAGTTTTGTTAACTAGTACAAATAAAACAAACTGTTAACAGAAAATGGACTCCAACTTAGACCAACCGGATCACGGAAGAATGGAATCCAACTTAGACGACGACTCCTTACCACAAGAAAATCCCGACCTAGACATTTTCTCACCACAACCCGAAAACAGCAGAGATATTCTATCGATAGCTATGAATTCAACATTCATCGACCCGATGATACCACCAGTTAACAAAATCGAAGAAGAAATAACCCAAATGATTTCAACTCAAAATTCTGTAATAACTCAGATTTTAGACGAAGTGAAGATGTTGAATAGAAACATTGAGACATTATGCCTACAAAATCAACAGAGTCGGCAGAACTACCAGAGTCAACAAGATTCATCTGTAAGACAAGATTCGTCTGCAAGACAAGATTCAGCTATAACGATTTCAACCCAGATTAACTTTGATAAAACCAGTTTTCAAAAGTTAACAGCTTCCACCGTCACGCCTATAGACCGTCAGACAACTCACCAGACAACTCACCAGACAACTCACCAGGCAACGCATCAGTCAACTCAGACAGAAGAACCCAAGCCAAAAAGAAGAGGAAGAAAACGAAAATCAGAGACAGTAGAGAAAGATGATAACCAACTTCACAAAAAACAACGATTCGATCCCTACTCTGTAATACCACCACGAGTAGAAACAAAAACGGGGTTGGGAAAATATGGAAAAAACATTGACAACTTCAAAGAGTTCAACTTTCCGATGATCTCGAAAGAACAAGGAGAAAAGTTGGCATCAGAAGAAAAGTTATTATCAGAAGAAAAGCTGTCATCAGAAGAAAAGGTGTCATCAGAGGAAAGCTCTCGATAAAGGAAGACTCTCAATAGAGAAGAAAAAATCCACAGAAATCAAATCTCAATAGAGAGGAAGACTCTCAATAGAGAAGAAATCTTTGAAAGAGCGATACCAAAAAAATCGAAACAGTCCTTTTCAGGGCTAACCAAAAACCCTAGAAAATCTATCTTCAACATTTGTGAATAAGTAAGACACCTAACCTCCAAGCGTATAAAAGACGATGCTATTTCCAGTAATTAATCATTCGGATTCCCGAATAGACGACAGCTAAAAGAAATGGTGATGGACTATAGTATACAATTTCTACTTCTCTCGATGACAAAATGGTATCTAACAACCTTTCTACTGGCCATAATGCATGACTCCACTTTGCCTATACATAAAATAAACAAAATAAGAAAGTTGATAGCAGATCGAAGAAGAGTAGTGGAGTGTCCTATCTGTCAGGTGAATTTTGGATCCTATCATTAGACGAGGAGGAGAAAGACCACAGCAAGAAAGAATCAAAGGAAAGCTGACGATAAAAGCAGACTCTCAATAGAGGAGAAAAAGCCACAGAAACCAAAAAATCGAAACAGTCCTTTTCAGGACTAACCAAGACCTAGAAAAGTCTATCTTACTCAAATTGTCAATTTCGCAGATGTATTCTAAGAGTTGTACTCTTACAGAGAGAGAGAGAGAGAAACTTTTTTAGTGATAGAAAAAATCTTGCAGAGAGAAAAACTTTTTATCGATAGAAAAATTTTCGAATAAAAATTTTTACAAATAAAAAGTTTTGCAGATTAAAAAACTAGGGTCGATTAAAACTAGGGATGAATAAGCCTAAGATCGGATAAGGCTAAGATCAGATAAGTCTAGATGATCCAATTCCTGGGAAATGATGGGAAAAACCCAGTAAACATGATTCCGTTACATACCGTTACATTTTCGGAAAATGACGTCATGTTTGATTTCCGGGGAAAGTCACGTAGTTCACAAAGGGAGGTAAATCTTGTCTGACTAATGCAATCATAATACGGTATATAACTCATATAACTCATATCGTGGAGAAAAAGTCTAAGTTCAAAAGGGTGCTTTGGTTGAACCAACAAAAGATGGCATATAACCCATATCGTGAGAAAAGACTAAGTCCAACGATGACAGAGAAAGAACAGATCTCAATCGAGAAGAAAAGCCGTAGTATGGGGGACAAGCTTGTCAATATACCTAGAGAGGTGACTCCTCTTCACTCCTCTTTACCTCCTCCTCACTCCTCCTCACTCCTCTTTCGACATATAGCCCATATCGTGGAAAAAAGACTAAGTCCAACGAAGATAGAGAAAACCTAAGCCGAACAAAGACGGAGAAAAGACTAAGTCCAAAGATGCCCGAAATAGACTGCCCTGGGGCAGTCTATTTCGGGCAAAGGAGCCTAGGGACAAAAGAAAAAAGACTAAGTCCAACGATGACAGAGAAAGCCTAAGCCGAACAAAGACGGAGAAAAGACTAAGTCCAAAGATGCCCGAAATAGACTGCCCTGGGGCAGTCTATTTCGGGCAAAGGAGCCTAGGGACAAAAGAAAAAAGACTAAGTCCAACGATGACAGAGAAAGCCTAAGCCGAACAAAGACGGAGAAAAGACTAAGTCCAAAGATGCCCGAAATAGACTGCCCTGGGGCAGTCTATTTCGGGCAAAGGTTACAATCGATCGTTAAGGGTTAAGGATTTAGAAGAAATTTGTCCATTAGAAGAAAGTATAAGGGTTTTAGAACAAAACAAAAGGGTTTTAGAAGGGTTAAGGGAAAGTTAAGGGTAAATGACGATTTTTCGACCCAATTTGCCCGAAATAGACTGCCCCAGGGCAGTCTATTTCGGGCAAATTGAGCTCCAGGGGAGTCAGATTCGGGCAAAATGCCCAAATCTGACTCCCTATACTACTTCCGATGAAGGGCTTCGTTTACATTGTATTGAAAAATTGTTTTTCGTATCTTTTTTTTATATTTGAGCCATGCTTTGGCAAAGAGGGGCTTAGTGCATCCCCGCGATACAATATACCTAGCAAGTCATCACATAATTATGGATCCATAAAATCCATTTTATATTACAACCGACTGAATCATGCGTTACACTGATCCTTTGACAAGCAGAAAATTAACCCATGGCGCGGACTGCGCAGGCTGACCTGAGTCGAAACTTTTCGCTGATGCAGTAAGCCCCCTTTTACAAAGCAGGGCTCGTTTAGATTGATTAAGTGTTGTTTTACACCGCTTTTAACATTATTTCCCCATCTCATGGCGACAGTTCAGATTTTCATTTATGTTCTGGGTTTCACAACTACTAGGCAAGGGCTTTTAAATGTCTTGCCCACGGACACTCCCAAGAAAGATAATCCTATATAGACCAAAAATGTACGTGAGAATTTTAATAGGCAGGAAACACGACTTCGTGATGGAATTTTCATAAAAAAACCCCACAAACTTATTGTCAATATTCCCCTGCCAAGACGGTGGATTAACTCTCAAAATCTGGTCCCAATTAAAAGCATTCCACACAACACATTAAATGTTGAACAACATTATGAAATTCGTCTTTAAAAGGGTAGAAACCATTGCGGAAAAAAGAGAACATGCTGGCGAGTCGTGGAAGCAACACTTAGCGCGTGAATAGATCCTGTGGTTTATAGCGCATGACTGGGAAATGGTGGAGAAATTTTTTGAGCTAAATTAGATTTTTATAAAATAACAAACTGGCAGTAAAACAATAATTAATCCTGAAG
The DNA here is from genome assembly GCA_945859785.2 of Tridacna gigas. Taxonomy (NCBI): domain Eukaryota; kingdom Metazoa; phylum Mollusca; class Bivalvia; order Cardiida; family Cardiidae; genus Tridacna; species Tridacna gigas. Next base: position 59,577,485 of record OX244040.2, on the reverse strand, counting down.
CTGCTAAGAGCGACTAAAGGACCTTGTGCGGACTGTGTAGATTTTGATCTTGGATCTACACTGTCCGATATTTTTCCCCCAAAAATGACTTTGAAATAGTAATATTTGGGTTCACACTATCAGCTTCAAGGTTTTAACTTATTTAGCAGGTTAGCGGTTAGTCCATATATTTAGACGTATACATAGAGGATCTTACATGAGTGTTTATGTATTATCATTTTTATCGAACGAGTTGACTAAAAATGTATGACGCGAGCCTTAGCGAGCGTCAAATACATTTTAGTAAACATGATAATACATAAACACGAATGTGAGATTCTATTCATCACGTAAAACAAATGAAAGGCAAAGAATATCCTGCATCATCACCTTTAGCCTATAAAGCATTCACAGGTCAATGTTTACAGTTGTAGTTCGGTTTCAAATGTATACATACACAAGTAGATAGATCTTTGACACAAACTCCGAAAGTAGAATGAAACAGGTTCTAGAGGGGTTTAGTCTACCTATTCCCCCAATTTTGTTGTTTTAAAAGACTTTCGCCGCATTTTTTGTTTTTTTTTTAGACATGAAAATCAAACACTTTCCACCCGTATACGTCTTAGCAACAATGACGTCATTTTTCCGCGAAACGGCGTAGTCGTACAAATATCGGCACGTGCTGTGGTTGGTTTCTCTGGCTTCATGCGCTTATGACTAAAAACTGATCAGAACTGGGAATTAAAAAACGATAATACACTAGTGTATTATGAAAAATAAGTCATGGGTTTAATGCACTGCCGGAGGAGGTTTTATGTGATAAATGCTTATTTACCTTTCAACATTTATCTATAGGACATTTCACATTTTATTTCTCTTTTGCGTGTAACGTCTAAGCGGGTCCCATTCAGTTCTATGTAGCAAAAACAATCTCTCTAAAGCCGGTATTATTACGGAAAAGAACCTGGTTTACCTTCAGGAACAACTTCATTTGGAAATATTCAGCCGATGCCTAATTAAATAACGGGCAGACTCATTCAGAATTCAATCAAATCACTTTCATATCGGACTGCCGACAGTGTCGCCGCCATTTTTTTCAGTCATGCCGGCTGAACTAGAATTCACTATGGAATTTTTAACGAAATATTTTTCAATAGTCAAACATGACAGTGCTGAACACAAGTTCGTTAAAAAAAGACATAATACGATTCTGTAAGTTGCATTAACCGGCATTATCCAATTTATGGTGGTTCATTCGGAACAATCGAATCTCTTTCACGGCAATTCATAACAAAACAGAATGGTGTTGAATTGGAATGGATTTATGATATAAGTAGGCAAGTTTTATACAAATATCCTTTTTTCAATCGAGACATTATTCATTAATCTTACTTCTGATGTATATTTTATTGAACAAGTTCAGTTAAAAGTATCCAAATTTGCTGTTCAAAGAGCGACAAAATTCGACGTCGGAGTTTGCCATTGATTGATTGGTTGTATGGTGTTTAACGCCGTTTTCAACATTATTTCAGTCATATCGCGGCGGCCAGTGCACCTATCCATGCTTTCCTGGAGTTTCTTTTTACCAGTACTCCGCACAATATTCTTTCCAAGCCACTGGCTGCTTTCCCAGATAACCATCGCCGAAACAATGGTCAGCGGTGAGAGAGAAATGAATCCTGTCGCAATGACTATCATCAATCCTCGGAAAGAAATTGGCCAAGCCGGAGATCGAACCAGCGACCTCCTGTTTTCAAGTACTGTACGCTACCGACTGAACTACGAGGCGGAGTTTGCTAAACGAAACTATGTAGGAACCGATAAGGCCCTACGTACATGATGAATGTCAAAATGAAAAATAACGTACGTAGGGGCTTATATAACTATATTTGAGGCATGCTCTGTGAAAAGGGGACTCAATGCATACCCGTGATCCATGATACCAAGCAAGTCATCACATAGTTTTTTTATATATAAAATCCATTTTGTCTAGCAACTGACTGATTCATGGAGTACACTGGCCCTTAGCTGACCTGGATCGGTACTTTTCGCAGGTGCATTAAGCCCCCTTTTCACAGAGCATTTGGATCAAACACTTAATTGAACAATCCACAGTTTTTTACAACACCGAGGAAGACGGTTTTTGAAATCAATGTGGGAACCAGCATTTTGTCTTTTTTCAACAATATTTTCTACCCTTTCAAATGCAAATTCCATCTTGTTAGACATATTTCATGTGCCATCTGGAAAAGATTTCAAATGGGGCCATTCCTGTAAGTCAAACTGTCTCCCTTACCAAGATTAAAGGTAACCAAATAACAGATTGGTCCGTTTACCTGTATTCCTTTGTTTTTATCCTTGATTCCCTTTGGGGTGTTGTGATAAATATAATTCGATTTATGGTATGGTTGTAAGGACTCAATGTGATTCTGAACCAAATTTTGTTACTAATCATCAGAGCAAAGCAGATAATCGATTTGTAAAACAGTCTAACCACATTTAGCTGAGATTATTATCTCGAAAAATATCTGTGTACTGCAAGAAAATCAAGGATAAAACCCTAGTAACCCCTTATCCGGACCAATGTAGTACTGGCGAGGAATTAATCCTTATGGTGCTAAGCGCGACTCACCGACCTTTTGCGGACAGTGTAGATCAAGATTTTGGATGTACATTATCCGATGAGGAAATACTGTTCTAAAAAAATATAAGTTTGAAATAATATCATTGGAGTTGTTACTGTCGTCTTGAAAGTTTTATTTAACTTATTTAGCAGGATAAAGGTTAAGGGAAGAACCCTCATAACCCTAACCTGAAATGTTTTCGTCTAACCCTAAACCCTAGCCCTAACCCAAACGACACAATTTTGGATAAGATCAAATCGAAAGCATTTGCAGACAACAATTTAAATGTGGCCAAAATGATGATTTCAGTCTTTGAACGGGTAGAAAACACTGTTGGAAAAGGTAAAAATTCTGGTTACCAGCATTTTCTCCTTTTCCCACAATGTTTTCAAAAGTCCTTTTCATTGGGGGTCGTTAAAACTCGGGATTGCGTGGTAAAGGGTTCGTGCGTGGGAGAAGATTTCCCATACAAAACTGTTATTAACTAAACCCGAATGTGACAATCGGCTGTCATTCATCGCTCGGCTAAGTTTTATTGTATTTTATCAACCCTTTACTACACAATCCCTATTTTCAACGACCTTGAAGAAGAAGTCTTTTGAAAATATATTGAGAAAGGAGAATATGCTGGTAACCAGCATATTCTCCTTTTCCCGCAATGTTTTCTACCCCATCAAAGACAAATTTCATCATTTGAGCCACATTTAAATTTTCGTCTGCAAATGCTATCAACTTGCATAAATCTTAGGGTAGAAACCAGCATTTTCTCCTTTTCCCACAATGTTTTCAAACGGTTTCCTCCTCAGGGTTGTTGAAACTCGGGATTGTGCGGTAAAGGGTCAAACGAATGTGCCGTGTGCTTTTATATAACTAGTTTTGTCATGTAAGCTTCATCCCACCTATTGGCAGGATAAGGGTTAATTGGGTGGCTGGATATGATAAGGTCATAATCAAAGGACTGACAGATCTGAAAGCGTAATTTTCGCTACGTTTTGACTAGGGTCCGTATTCACCAACCATTCATAAGAATGTTCTTAGTCTTATTCTCAAAGATTTGCTAAATTTGACAGAAACACGACTTCTGGTTGCCTGAACTAAATGGTTTAACCAATCAGAGGTTGTGTTTCTTTCATATTTTGAAAACTCTGGAGAATAAGACTACGAGCGTTCTTCAGACTGGTTGGTGAATACAGGTCCACACCTTATCTTCCAAATGAAGGGGTGAAATTTAAGTTTTCCGTCATCAGTCGTATTTCACATCTGAATGATAAAACGATTAATTACACTCCTGCGTTGTGCATGTACAAGTAATTAGCAACAGAGCCATGCTCTGGCAAAACGGGGCTTAATGCATGTCCATGACAGATTATACAAGGCAAGTCATGTCATAATTATGAATCCATAAAAACCATTTTGTCAAACAACCCACTGTACCATAAGGTAGACTTGTCCTTTGACATGCAGAAAATCGACCAACTGCGCAGGCTGACCTGGGTCGATACTTTTCGCAGATGCATTAAGCCCCCTTTTCACAGACCATGGCTCAATTGTATGTGTAATCCACAAACCATTCTATTTCGTAACTAAGGCAGAATAAGGGTTTTTTTGTTGTTGTTGTTCGACGTTGTATTATGCAAAATCATCGAAAAAATTTGTTTTACAAATAGAGAAGAAATAAACAATTTCCCAGCATAAAGCAAAGAAAGCAGCATTCCATTATGATACGGAGATTACAATTGGGCCATGCTCTGTAAGAAGGGGTTTGATACATCATAGGCCGCTGAAACTCCATTAGTCTAACACGGGATAACGAAATTTTCCTTATCGGACACCGTTACTATAAATAGCACATTGGCGACTGCCTCTATATCGTATATAGAAAAACAAGGCCTGCAACGAAATCGAAGAAAATTTTACCCCTGTCCTCTTTCAGAGATAATATTTAACCGAACGCGGAAACATAAACCTAGTTACCTTCGAAAGTTCCAAACGGCTCTTGCAATCAAACAATAGCTCTGATTAAAAAATAGTAATAATAATAATAATAAAAGCTTCCACACCTTGTCCTATTGTATACAATATAGAGGCATTCACCAATGTGCTATTTATAGTAACGGCGTAAATGAAAAATTGAGTATTCCGTGATATACAGGCGATGCACCAATAAACAAAAGTGCTCGATGATAGACCATGAAAATTTTAATGTTCCGTAATAGACCAATGGAGCTTCAAATCCCTGTGGATACATCTGCAAAAAGAGTATCGACTTACGTCAGGCTGACCTGTGTAAAAACGTTTTTCCTCTTACAGATTAGGTATTTTACAAAAAGTTTCACCATAAGCTGTTATAGCTGGTATTGCTTGAGAAAATATATAAATCGTTAACATCAAGTTCTGAGTAACAATAGAAATATATCAAACTTCCTAACAAACCCCTATTCGGGTCAGAATTACCCCTACCACTTTGGACATGCACACAACATACAAACCTTTACTAACTGATTCAATATTGCTTGATGTTACTGCCAACATGTTTAAGTTTCAGTGTGCAAATTTAAAAAAAAAAATCGGTAGTAGCCATGACAACAGCACTCCCCTTTTTCCGCTTGTCCAAAAAAAAAAAACATTCTCCCGCATGATTTATAAAGTTGGCAGACAAATGATATTTTATGGATCCATATCTATATGAGCCATGCTCTGGCAAAAGAGGGCTTAATGTATCTCCGTAATGCATTCATACCAATCAAGACATCAGATAACTAGAGATCCATAAAATTCACTATGTCTAACAACCGACTGTATCATAAGGTAGACTGGTCCTTTGCCAAACAGAAAATAGACCAATAGCGAAAAGTTTCGGCTCAGGTCAGCCCGCGCGGACTGCGCAAGCTGACCTAGGTCGAAATTTTTGTAGATGGATCAAGTCCTCTTTTCACAGAGCACAACTCCTGGTAACCAGCATTTTCTCCTATTCCCTCAATGTTTTCTACCCATTCCAAAACAAATTTCAATTTTTTTAGTCACATTTATTTTATCATCTACAAATGCTTTCAATTTGGACCAGTCTAAAATTTTGTCGTTTGGTAAAGAGTTAAGCCCTCTTTTGCCAGAGCAAGGCTCATGGATAGGTACGCGATATCAATGAAATAATGTCGAAACCTGCGTTTATAAATACAGAAAGTAAACAAATCAGCTTGTGTTGAAAAGAGCAGACTAAAACTTTATTATTATCATTATTATTATTATTACTATTATTATATGGTAGCCATAAAGTAATAATGTCTTCCCCATTATGGACAAGTATTTCAGTTATCACTACGTCATTTGAGGCATGTTCTTGTCAAAAAGTATCGAGCAGGTCAACCTGCCCAATCTGTGCAGGCTAACATAAGTCGGAACTAGTTGCTAATGGTCAATTTTCTGCATGTTAAAGAACCTGTGTACCACATCATTCAGTCGGTTGTTGACAAAATGAATTTTATGGACCCCCCAAAAATGTAATGATTTGTTTAGTATCATGCATGCATCACGGAGATACATTCTTTTCTTTCCTTTTGCCTGAGCATCGATCATTTATTTTTGAATTGTCACTTAGGTTTATTATTTTAAAATTGGAACTTTCAGGAGATTTTTCTTTTGAATTTTTTTTTTTTTTCACTTCAGCAGCACCATGAGCCTTATCTCAGTTGATATATCACGATAAGGTGACGACAGTAAGATGACAACAAAGTTAATGTTACATGACTCTTTAACCCTTTCCCAAACGATAAAATTTAGACTGGTCCAAATTGAAAGAGTTTGCAGACGACAATTTTAAATTTGATGAAAATTACAGAAAGTTCTCCAAAAGGGTAGAAAACACTGTGGGAAAAGGAGAAATTGCTCGTTAGGAGCAACTTCTCCTTTTCCCACAGTGTTTCCAAAAGACTTGTACTGCAGACACGTGAAAACCAGGGCTTGTTTGGGAAAGGGTTAACCCTTATGCTGCTAAATGACTTAACTCTTTACCAAACAACAAAGTTTTAGAACTGAAAGCTTTTGCAGACGATAAAATCAATGTCAATGAAAAATCGAAATTTGTTTTGAAAAGGGTAGGAAACATTGTGGGAATAGGAAAAAATACTAGTCACCAGCATTTTCTCATTTTCCAAAAATGTAAAAAACATAATGCTGGTTTTTCAAAGTTATAGGGGTTGGTGAAACATGTCCTGATCGGACAGTGTAGATCCAAGATCTTGATCTACACTGTCCGCAGAAGTTCCGTGAGTCGCGCTTAGCAGCATAAGGGTTAAAAGACATGCCGGTATTTTGTCTACGGGGAGAACAAATTGAACACTGATATTTGCCTCCCGGTCAAAAGGATAAGTTTGTAAGTTACAGGAATATTTTCGATATACATAAGACACGTCTAGAATTACTTGATGAGTAAACAAGGAAATCTCAACATGCGCTTTGCAATTAAATACATCGCGGCGTGTTTTTGTATGATAAGATATTCTGATTAAGAACTTAGTCATATGAATTATCCATTCATCCCACGCACGCAAGCACGCACGCACGCACGCACATACACACTCACCCAAACACCTAATCAGCATCCATCCATCCATCCATTTTTAAGGATTATTTCTAAAGCATGAATATATATACCTTTGTTTGAAAAATAAAATAAAACGTGATACTGGATTAGATGAAGAGATAAATTATAACAGATGAAATAGTAATTTGATGTGTGTGTGTGTGTGTGTGTGTGTGAAAACTAAAATAAAACGTGATACTCGATTAGCTGAAGAGATAAATGATCTCTTCATCTAATCCAGTATTACGTTTTTTTTTTTCATCCTCTAAATTATCAAATTACTGTTTCGTCTGTTATAATTCATCTTTTCATCTATTCCAGTATAACGGGTTTTTTATCCTCCCGTTCGCATATTTTTAAATGCTTATTTACCGTCTATCGGGCAAAAACTTCGGTGCATCTTTTAATAGTGAATTCACGGGAGTTATAAATCACTGCGTCATGATGAATTTTGTGACGTCAGCGCATGGTGATCCAGAAAATGTCGAAGCTTTTTAATTCTATTTAGATCAGAGCTGGTGCATGATCGCAATCTTGAGTCGTTTGGATTTTTCGAAGGTCAGAGTACACAAGAAAAATTATCTGTGAACCCATTTGCAACGGTAACTAGTTTATTTTTTCCATTTTTGTTAAACATTACCTCTGAAAGAACCCCAGCTCCGTTAAAATTGGATAGACTGTAGAATGGTTCATAATTTAATTAGCTATGTAAAGATAGATAAATTACCGATGCTTATGATGCAGGGATAAATAAATATATCGGAAATCTTCGATTTTTGAACCGGCAATGTCACAACAGTGATTTCTTTGATGGCTTCAAGAAAATGAAATGCATTTTCTATTGGTCATAATCTATGCAACCTTGCAAACCATAGGGGCAACATTTGGTATGAAGATACAAGAATGATTATAGGCTGATAAAATAGAGATTAAATGGGTTAAAAACCGACTGAAAACGAGTATAGATGTATCGTTAACGCCAGATTTATATATTTTGACAAAGAAAAAAATATCTGCAAATAAATGAGCCATGCTCTGTGAAAAGGGAATTTAATGCATCTGCGAAAAGTATCGACCCAGGTCAGCCTGCGCGGACGCGCAGTCTGACCTGGGTCGATACTTTTCGCTATTGAACAATTTTCTGTATGTCAAAGGGCCATCTACCCCATGATTCAGTGGGTTGTTAGAAAAAGAAGCTACCATGGATCCATGATTTTATAATGGCTTCATTGATACAATGCATTACGGAGATGCGTTAAGCCCCAATTTGTCAGAGCATGGCACAAGTCAGTGTAGGAATGATGGTGTATATGATTGAGCCATGCTCTGACACAAGGAGGTTTCTGCATCTCTGTGATGTATGAAACCCAACAAGTCATCACAGTACTAGTGAGCTATAAAACCCCTTTTGTCTAACAACAGACTGAATCATGCGGTAGACTGATCTTTTGATATGCAGAAAATTTGACCAAAAGCAAAACAAAACGATTTTTACCCAGGTTAGCGCAGGCCGACATGGGTTAATAACTTTTGAAGATGCATTTATCCCCTTTCCACAAAACTTCACTCAATTTTTTCATTGAAGAGACATGTTACATTTGATAGTATTTCTCAACCTGATGAAATGTTGAAAATGGATGTCATGAACTTTTGTTTTTTTACTGTATTTTTCAGTCCGCGTCCTTGTTTTCTCTTTGTCATCTCTTCTGGTGACATACAGAAGTATTTCTCTATAGCATGGTTTTCCCCATTCTAAAAATATCGATGTGATTCCATACATATACATTACTTTGACGCAATAACATAGAAAAATGTCATTACATACAGGTCACACACAATCATCAACCGGAAATTACATACATTTATAACCGGAAGTTTAACACAATCATAAGGTCGTTTTGTAAAGGATTAAAGAATCATAAATAATTGTATTACTGGCGACGCGACTGATCCTGTCTTTCGCAATAACAATAACGATGACAACGACACCAGCAACACCACCACCACCACCAACAACAACAACACCGACGACAACACCGCCAACATAACAACAACGACAACGTGATAATTATAACGACAATAAAAAAAAAAAAAAAAAATATATATATATATATATATATATATATAATATATATATATATATAATAATCAATTAAAATGAAAGTTAAAAGTACAAGGCTAGACCCCTATCATATTTTTAAAACAACAACAACAACAACAACAAACAACAGTGAGGATGATGCTGACGATAACGTGGTGGAAATATGTACAAAACAAATAAAACGAGTGATAAATAAAGATAGTATTAAAATGACAACGTTAGGCCCTATCAAATTTTTGGACCAATTAAACCTTTTTTCTTAACTTATATATTTATGTTTGTCCTGGGTTTCACCAGGACTAGACAAGGGCTCTGAAGTGTCTTGCCGAAGGGAACTCCCACAAAAAAACAAGTGCTTCCATTGAGGCTCGAACCTAGAGCCTCCAGGTTACTAATCTTACACTTAAAACTAGCGAGCCACGCAGTACCACGATCCTTGAAAAAAAAAAAAAGTTGTTCGCAAAAACCGTTAATGTAGAAGACCAGTTTAGGCAAGTCCACTTATATTCGTATACGCAAAAAGATGAGCCATGCTCGGGTAAAAAAGTGTGTGTGTGTGTGTGTGTGGGGGGGGGTTAATCCCTCTCCGTGATGCATCGGACCTAGCACAAAATTATGGATCCATAAAATCCAGTTTGTCCAACAACCAAAAGAAGTATGAGGTAGAATGTCCTTTGACAGGCAGAAAATTAAACTGACCAATAGTCCAAAGTTTCAACCTGGATCGATACTGTTTGTGAATGCATTAAATCTCCTTTTGCCATAGCATGGCTCAATTAGTATCTACACGGACATAGGAGGAAAGAAGAAAAGTTTTAGTTTCTGCAGCCTTGATATACTTTCTTTTTCATTTGCGCATCGAGAAAAAATGAACTCATAAAAAAACTCGGTATAAACAAGACGTGACAATGAGAGAAATAGTTACATACACGTCAGTCACGATGCAGATGTTGCAATTTTAACACTTAAGCTGCTGAATAAATGAACCCTAAATTTCTACTCAATACTAAAAGCCCAAACATTGGGCTTTCAAAGTTGATTTCACCGGAAAGAAAATACCGTATCGGACAGTGTAGATCAAAGATCTTAATCTACACTGTCCGCAAAAGTTCAGTGAGTCATGCTTGCAGCTTCAGGTTTAAAGTTTATTTCGTTAGAATTAAAAAAAAACAACAAAAAAAAACAAAAAAAAACGGGAAGTGTAGGTCCAAGATCAGACTGCATGTTCACAGATACAGTCTGACTTTGATCTGCAATATCAGTTTGGACCGATTTTCATTCGGCATACCTCGGGTGATCCGGTGATCAAATCCCACGGCTGTATCACGTAGCTTGATATGCACCTACACGGTACCACTCTCTTGCACTCCGGTTCATTCACATTCACCTCTGTAGTGGGCTCAGAAAGTAGTCCGTCCTCTCGCGAGATTTTCCGTCACATGACCATAACCCCAAATGGCGACACAAACGCCGGTGAAAGAAAGATGTATCGATTGTTTTGTTTGCTGTTCAAACAGCATACGGCCAATCAAACTTAGTGGGAGAAAATGTGGAAAAGAGGGGTTTTCTGAAAAGCTAAAATGTGTTTTAAAGGACGACAATCTCTTCTTTGATGTTACAAACTTAGATCCATCGGTTTGTCGAAACTGTCACAGGACTGTATAATTTTGTTTAACTTGTCTTCATTCGTGGGCGCAGCCATTCGGTTTACAGTTGGCGTAGGAATCTGATCAGTGAAGAAACTCGAAAAAATAGTTCCATTGTATACAGGTAAATTCATCAATTTAAATGCACCTATAATGCATCTGGAATCATATTTGCTTTGTCTACTTTATCATGTTACACATGAAACAGTTAAACAGTAACAAAACATGTTTTCCTCGGTTTGACAAGATTCTTGTCATTTAGCCCATCGCAGAGATGTATGTGAGGTAACGAACGACAACTCTGCTCGGAGATTGACACGGTACATTTCACATATCTCCGGAAGCACACCGCTTTACCGTTATTGAAATTGTAAGGCTCCTCTTTAGGAAGAACGCATGAGTAAATTTTCTATCGTTATCTTTCTAAGTGTATTTGAGTCGGCAAATAGTTTGTACATTCAAGTTTTAGCGTGGTTTATCAATTCCGTTAGGAGTTTTCATCGACAGATCGATAGAAGTGAATAACTTCACAGTGGTTGTTCATGTCGTTGCTAAGCGATCTACAGGGACGCCACCATGTTTAAGATCATTTAAGATTGGTAGTTCAAAATGGAAGCCTCCCTAATACAGACGAGGTTAGATGTAGGTACGGAATCGGCCGAGTTGTGACGAGTGGACCGATTTTGTGCCCCATTCTCTATTCGCAGGGAAGCCAGTCTTTTCCAGACTAATCAGGAAGTGCGTTACTTTCTCATCAAGGTTTCCCACCGATACATGCATGGGATCCCAATGTCGTGTGGCACCCAAGAACAGACTGAAGTACATATGCATATGAGCCGTGCGCTGGCAAAAAGGGGGCTTAATGCATCTCCGTTATGCATTGTACCAATCAAGCCGTCACATAATTATTGGTTCATAATGGCCACCTTTATTTTTTTTTAACCGACTGAATCATGAGGTAGACTGATTCCCGTACATACAGAAAAAATGACCAATAGCGAAAAGTTTCGGCCCATGTCAGCCTGCGCGGACTGCGCAGGCTGACATGGGTTGATACTTTTCGCAGATGCATTAAGCCCCTTTTCACAGAGCGTAGTTCATATACATATACCTTCACAAAGCTAGAGAAATGAAATTGACAGTATCTTCCGTATCTTGTTCCCGTCCTTATTTAAGCCATGCTTTATGAAAAGGGGTTTAATGCATCTGCAAAAAGTGTCGATCCAGGTCAGCCTGCGCAATCCGTGCAGGCTGACCTGGGCCGAAACCTTTTGCTACAGGTCAATTTCCGCATATCAAAGGACAAGTCTGCCTCATGATTCATTCGGTTCTTATACAAAATGGATTTTCTAGATTCATAGTTGTCCTGCTTTGTATAATGAGATGCATCAAACTCCATTTTCTCAGAGACCGGCTCATTTATATTGTAGGTCATTCGAGTTGATTATTCATTTTGGAAAATCAGGGGTAGCATTTACCATTCTTATTTGCACTCTTTGTCTAATATATATATATATATATATGGTTAGGGTGTAGGGTTATATATGTATATCAAAGTAACATAGTTTTTCATTGGCTTAAGTAAGAAGTTTAGCCAATCAAAACTTGTGTTACTTTTTTTCGGTTTAGAATTCAACTAAAAATGCAACTTTGGTTGGTGAATACAAACCGTTATCATGCATTGTCTCCGGCATTCAAAGGTGTTTTACCTTTTGTCTGTTGGATAAATGGAAGCTACTAAGCTATTGCGACTACTCCTTTACATAACCACAATATCTCACATCAGACCGTGAAGATCGAAGATTAAACTCCTCATTATGAGTAGTTTAATCTTTGTCTGCATCTTCTGTAAATGTACTAGAAGTCAAGTGTAGTAGCTTAATTAAGTACTTATCACATACTATCTCATTTATATCATATTGTTTTCTCTTTTTTTTTAATCGAATCGCTTAAAAAAAAAAAAAAAAAAATCAAATTTCAATCTGAATTGTTCATGTGTTCTCTCCGGTTCATCAAGACTAGGCCCGGGCTGCGCAGTGCCTTTCCCAAGGATACTCCCGGGTAACAACCTATCAAAGAGGGGACCTACCCAGGAATTCCCCAAATACAAATCCATCGCCTCAGTCAGAGCCATGGAAGTCCCTCCCATGTTAACCTAGGATTTCAGAATATCTGAGTCATACTCGTGTGGCATTGTTGTTTTTTTTTTTATGTATGTTGTGTCACATGGGAAAATATATACTTTTAACTCTTTACCACAAGACAAAATTTTGGACTCTTCCAAAATGAAATTATTCGCAGACGACAAGTCAAATCTAGCTCAAATAATGACTTCCGACTTCGATTGGGTACAAAACATTGTGGGAAAAGGAGAAAATGCTGGTTACCAGTATTTTCTCCTTGTCCAACAATGTTTTCAAAAGCCTTCTTCTTCAGGGCCGTTAAAACCGGATTGTGTAGTAAAGGGTTCAACTCTCTGACTTCTCTCACAAACGTTTTAAATGTTTTAACAGTCAAAAGAAATGTGGCTTATATTCTTTCTGGATTTCTTTTCGAAAGAAGGGTTGAAAAAATGCGGAAAAGGAGAAAATGTCGCTTATCAACACGGCAAACGTTGCTGATTACCAGCACTTCCACCCTCTATAATATTGTTTTCAATAAATGAGCCGTGCTTTGTGCAAAGGGGGCTTAATGCACCTGCGAAAAGTATCGACCAAGGACGCAGTCCGCGAAGGCTGACCTTTGCCAAAACTTTTGGCTCAGTCTACTTTGTGATTAAGTTGCTTGTTAAAAAAAGTGGCTATTATGGATCCATAATTATGTGATGGCTTGATTGGTATCATGGATCACGGAGATGCATTAAGCCCCCCTTTTGCCAGAGCATGGCTGATTTTTTTTTTTTTTTTTTTTTTTTTCCTACAAGGTGGGATTCTTGTGGTAAAGGGTCTACTTCCTGGATCATCTTATGTTTGAAGTAGGAAGTTAAAACAGTATTGTACTAATTCAACTTGTAACGCCTCTCTAGTTGACAGCTATTCTTGAGTTAATAATTAATCGAACCATGCTCTAGCATGATACATAGTACCGAAACTAGTTATCACATAATCATGGATCCATGAAGTCCATTTTGTCTAACAACCGACTGAATCATGAGGTAGACAAGTCCTTTGACATACGGAAAGTTGACCATATAGAGAAAATCTTCGGTTCAGGTCAGCCTGCGCTGGCTGATCTGGTCTATACTTTTCGCAGATGCATTTAGCCCCCTTTTCACAGAGGAAGGCTCATTCATTTAGGTTGAAAGGCGTTGAGCATTATTTTCAATATAATCTCGGCCATATTATGGCCGCAGGTAACTTGTTCATGCGCGTCCCAGATTTCTACAATCCTAGGCATGGCTTTTGAAGTCTCCTGTCGAAGGACAATCCAGAGAAGTATTAATGTTAGAAAAGGAGCTAAAACGTGTCACAAACTGTTACTTTTTAAAGAAACTTGCTTTTAGTAGGTCGTCAAATATCTTAACTGCTCTATCGGCACAGAGATTACTGTCCTGACGTTATACTGTTCTATTTGTCACGGATATCAACTGTACAATCGCCGTGGATATTTTAATGTCCGATCGTAATGGATACGTTTAACCTGTCTGATGATCACGGATACAAAATGTCACACTCTCAAGGATATCACCTGAGCTATCGTCACGGATAGCATCTGGCCTGGTGTCGAAGTTATTGATTATACCACAGGCCTTTGAAACTGTATTTGTCTATCACTGAACACCAAAGTTTTCCTTGGTCGATCATTGCAGATTTCTGCCTCGCCTGTATATCACGGATTACTCAAATTTTCTTTACACTTTTACTATAAATAGCACATTGGCGACTGCCTCTATATTGTATATAATAAGACAAGGTGTGCAACGAAATCGAAGAACATTTTTACCCCTGTCCCCTTTTAGAGATAATATTTAACTGGAAACGGAAAAATAAACGTCGTTACCGTTGCAGATGGCTTCACAAATTATTTTTCTCGTGTACCCTGACCTTCGAAAGTTCCAAATGGCTCTTGCGATCAACCTATAGCTCTGATCTAAAAAAAAAAAATATATTCTACATTTTCCGGATCGCCATGCGCTGACGTCACACGATTCATTATGACGCAGTGAATTATAACTCACGTGAAAAGACGCGCCAAAGTTTTTGACCAATAAACGGTAAATACGCGTTGGAAAATATGAGAAATGGAAGATGAAAATAGTGATACTGGATTAGATGACAAGATAGATTATAACAGACGAAATATTATTTCAATAATTTCAATATATCAACAAAATAATTTTAGATCTTTGTTTGGAAAAAAAATATTTTAGTTTTAGTCCGCTGCGGGATGATAAATTGTGTGACGTCAGCGCATGGCGATCCGGAAAATGTGGAAGCTTTTTAAAATGTTTTAGATAAGAGCTATTGTTTGATTGCAAGAGCCGTTTGGAACTTTTGAAGGCCAGGGTGCACAAGGAAAATCATTTGAGAACCCATCTGCAACGGTAACTAAGTTTAGTTTTCCGTTTTCGGTTAAATATTATCTCTGAAAGGGGAGAGGGGTAAAACTTTTCTTCGATTTCGTTGCACACCTTGTCCTTCTATATACGATATAGAGGCAGTCCCCAATGTGCTATTTATAGTAACGGTATCAGCTCAGAAAAATGTTGTCATCCCGTCACTCCCATGATAGATCAATGGAATTTCAGTGACCTATGATTGCACTATATCCACGGAAATGTACTCTCCCTATCGACATGAGTATTTTGGCCTTATATAACGTATAATATGAATATAGGCAAAGCCTAAAGGCGAGCAGAGCTACTTTGATGGAAGTAAATCTCCAAATCAAATGCCTACAGATTGTAGGGGGTAGATCTGGATCTATTTCTGATGTTTATATAATCTCACTAAAGTTTAAATATAATTCATCATAAGCAAAGCACACCACCAGTAAAGCATAATTATAGGCCTAGACAAATGTATACAATAAGTCACCCCACTCCACCCTCCTAAAAAAGAAAAACAGGGGTATTTCCTTAATGGACTAGATAGCCCTTTAAGATATTTTTAGGTTTCGTGCCATTTATTTGTATTGGAGTTTAACGTCGTTTTAACGGCTGTGGTCATATCAAGGCGGTCATTGCATCTACACATGTGTTACCTGGCTTTCTTACATGAGTACTGGCACAACTTCCTTTCCAAGCTACTGACCACTTTTCTCAAATGCATCAGAGGTGAGAGGTGAAAAATCACCAGAAAGAAAGTTTGCCCCAACCGGGTATTGAACCCACAACCACCAGGTAATGAGTCAGACTAGCTAACCACTGAGCTTCTTGGCCGGGCAGGTTTCATGCAAGAATTACGCATATAAGTATGATGCTGTCATATTTGATAGTATAACAGTAGACAGAGTAACATATTGCCAAGTATATTCATTATTTGAATACCAAATTTGCACCTTTTTATTGCATTTAACTATCCAGTGTCTTTAGTGGTATTCATCTGTGCTTAACAAAAACAGTTGAAGATCTAAACTCTAGAAAAGCCCCTTTACCACCAAAAATCTTTTAGTAGCACTGATCATATAGGGTGGTCATGTTGCTCAGTTTGTAGACCTACTTAATAGGCTCAGGTAGAGTAGGGGTTTGTGTTGGAATCATTTCTAGGGTAGCATTTCCTGTGGATTCTCATTACATTGTTGACAAGCTTGATGTGCGTGTGTATGTTGGCAGGTGTTCTTACTCAAGGGATATAACAAACTAGGAGTTGTTATATCAGCTTTGTTGCCTTCAAGTATTTACAGCAATGCCCTGTTACCCAGAAGTAACATGTTCCAACAGCTGCCATTTCCCCCTTTACCACACAATCCAGTTTTAACGACCCTGAGGAAGAAAGCATTTGAAACCATTGTGAGAAAAATTTTGCCGTTTGGAAAAGACTTAATTTATCATTGGACCTGTTTGAGAGAATGGATGGACAGACAAACAGACTGACCAATGGATGGGCAGAATTATCTGTACTTGAAGCAATGTTGCCTTGTTGATATCTTGGGCCATGAATTTGTTGCAATCTTTGATTATTAAAACAAACAGTTCATCAAAACATGTTTATCTTTTTACTGTCAGGGATGTTGATATCTTGGGCTACGAATTTATTGCAATCTTTAATTATTAAAACAAGCAGTTCATCAAAACATGTTCATCTTTTTACTCTCAGGGATAAACAAGGTTAAACAAAATCAGAGTAGAACTTAAAAGTTTTTTAAGAGTTTGTAGGATCTGGGTCAAAATGGCACCCTGCAAAGAGTTTTGAGTGGCTCAGCGCTTAAGGTGTAGAATTAGTAATCTTAAGGCCCTGGGTTTGATCCTCATCCAAGATAAAGTTTTAGTTTTATGGGAATGTCTATGGGCAAGGTACATTCCAAGCATAGACTCTGTGTAAAACCAAGGAAACTACAGTAAAGAGTGAGCTGTCAGCCTGATACCACTGATACCACTGAAATAATTTTGAAAGGAGAGTAAAACACCAACTGATCAATCCAGAAAAAGTCCTACTATCAAAATGGATAAGGCCAAAAGAGGCTAGTTAAAAATCATGATCCTTTTTTAATCATTATCTGACATTGGTATTCAAATTCAATTAATTTCTATTTAGTCATTGCTTTGACAACAGAGTATTTCTATTTCTTAATCAAAGTTATGAACAACAAATGTTTTACTTGCATGGATCTCGGAAGAAAGTAAAGACTGAGAATTTTCAGAGATTTAAGTTTGTAGATCTTAATCTTTGTAAATATTTGTATAGAGTTTTATGTTGCTTTCCACAGCAACTTAGCTTACTGTGGCTACGGTGTGCCTTGCTCAAGGATAGTCCTACATGACTCTAAGTGCAATCAGGATTTGAAATAGGATTTCCAGACAACAAACCCTTTGCATTGGCCAAATAGCTGCAGTCTGCAGATCCCCCAAAGGATACAATACAGTCACCCATAAAAACAAACCTGCAAAAAAAAAAAAAAAAAAAATTAGATTTGTTGAAAGCAGATTTAAACCAGGAGTGTTAAAAAGGCATAACACCAGATTTTGTTTTGAGAAGATAAAAAAAAAATTCCAAATTGATCAGCAATATCATTCTACAAAAAAAGGCTTATAACTCTTTACCACACAACAGATTTTGGACTTGTCCAAATTCAAAACATCTGCAAATGACAAATTTAGAATTGGTGCAAACATACTTAGGTTCTCTGATAGGATAGAAAACATTGTGGAAAAAGGAGAAAATGCTGGTCACCAGCATTCTCCCCTTTTCCCTCAATGTTTTCAAGAACTTTCTCCTACAGGGTCGTTAAAACTCATGATTGAGTGGTAAAGGGTTAAATTCAAATATCATTTCTTGAGAAAATACCTAAAGGAATATCCTATTTTTTGAAAAATTTTCAACTGTTAACTCACTGTAACAGGGTAGTTCTAAGTACATTTAAACATGCATGACAGATACGATAGATTGGATGATAAAGATTAGTTCAGTCAATGAAGGCATTCTCTAGAGGCATTCATTCTAACCCTAAAGCAGATGTTGATCTCGATGAGAATCGAATTTTCTTAATCTCTGTTCAGAATAAAAGATACGCTAATCAATCCGTCATTATTTACGTAGATAATCAAACTTAAGAGTTTGCTAGGGCCGAGTTGACCTTGGGACAAAATATTGGCCGAATTGTTTCGCTACTTTAAATACTGAACAAGACAGATGGATGGATACATAGGTAGATAGATTTTAAAAATTAGGGAAAACGTACAAATGAAACATGAACAAAGTATTCATTGGCAAGAGCGCGAAAAAACTTTTAGGAAAAGATCGATTGGCTCACCCGAGATGGTTCAGCTGCTTATTAATTCCCGTAACGTTTATTTACGTATTCGGAAATATCCGTACCTCGGACAGATACGGAAAACCCCGAATTCCTTCGTACTTGATCAGATCTCGCGAGAGTCTCGTTTGTAGAAAAAATCACGTGATTGTCAACGTTGTCAGAAATCATAGGGTAGAAACGCTCTTAGTACCAGTCTTTTACGTCACATCCGTCCGCCATATTTGAATTTGTAAAAATCTACTTCCGGTCCACCACTTTTTCGAAGTCAACAGGTATGTACATTTTTGACACCATCTCTACCAATAAGCTCTCGCTTACACGAGGCGTTGCTCCTCGACGCCTCTTGTGCGCTGCTCGCTATTAACCTTAATCCTGCCAAATAAATTTAATACAACTTTCACGTAGATAGGAAAAACCCGAAAAATGTTATTTCAAACTTACCTTTTACAAAAAAAAAAAAAATATATATATATATATATATATATCCTAATCAGACAGTATATATCCAAGATCAGACTGCACGTTCTGTGCAGTCTGATCTTGGATCTACACTGTCCGCGAAAGGTCAGTGAGTAACCTTCAGCAGCTTAAAGGTTAATTGTTCTGTCGTCTTGCTTATTATTGTTCTATCGTTATCGACATTTAAAGTAGTATTGGCATGGATATTTACTTTCCTATCGTCATGTATTTAAACCGGACGATCTCGACATACTCTTCATAAATAGTTATTTTCATATTTTATGTCGTAGATATTTACTCTTCTACCTCCATGGATATGTATTGTAATATCATTGTGAATATTGCCTGTTCTACCATCACGGATATATAGCATCTGACATAAGTTGACAGTTGAGATAAAATTTTATTACAGGAATCTAGCCTCTGGCGAGCTTTTTAACATTTTTTTTATACGATTTTATTGAATTTTCAAAAGCCTACGAATGTCACATTCTTGTTATCACATTACAATATTTCAAAAATTATAGATCAGAATATGCAAAATCGTGTATGCAATTGCAGAAATTTCTACTAAAAACAATTACTTCTCTAAAATAAGTACAAAATGATGTCAGAAGTGACGTCACACGCATATAATTTTAAATATTTATGAGATAAGGGTATGCGTAATGGATATATTACGTTGAAAACAAGAAAGGTGATGTGATAAATTAACTGTTCTGTGTGTTTTCATATATTCTAATTGTTACGATTATCAAGTGTTCTGCCGACGCGGATAATTTCTGTCCGATTTAGAACCTTGCAAAACAAATCATCACTGTCAAGTCATTGGAAAATGATTACATCCTGTCGTCATGGATATTAACTGACATATCATTACCGATATAAACAGTTCTATCGTTACAGATATTAGCTGCCCTATCATCAAATA
The DNA here is from genome assembly GCA_945859785.2 of Tridacna gigas. Classification (NCBI taxonomy): domain Eukaryota; kingdom Metazoa; phylum Mollusca; class Bivalvia; order Cardiida; family Cardiidae; genus Tridacna; species Tridacna gigas. Next base: position 59,557,252 of record OX244040.2, on the reverse strand, counting down.
AATTAAATGCCATATCATGGATATATTATGTCCTGTCGTCATGGACACTAACTGAACCATCGTAACCGATATCAAATGTTATATCGTCACTAATATCAGCTGTCCTGTCGTCAAAGAAATTACCTGTCATATCATGGATGTATTCTGTCAATCCCATTAAACTCTGAGGCTGCTAAGCGCGACACGAAGACCTTTTGCGGACAGTGTAGATCAAATTGAGACTGCCCAGAAAGGTGATTTTTTTTCCAGCATCAAGAACTTTGCAACTGCAATGTTTCGGTTTATACTATTGGCTAGAGAATCTTCATTCTATTTACATAGCAGTTTAAGGGTTATCCACATATATCGACCCCGGCGTCACCAACAATAACTATTAGTAGATAGATAAATACTCGATCTGGGACATTAGCCTTATGCAACACAATATGCCTTACACAATACGATATAGGTTAACAAATCAACCCACCCGTATGCATATAGCTAGCCCTTAAACAATATGTCATGTGTCATCAATTTCATGTAACACGCGGCTAAAACACATGCTCATGGAATCTTTAACTAACTAACCGACTAACCGACTAACTGTTTACGTCAGCCGCATGCTCATGAAATCTTTAGCTAACTAACCGACTAACCGACTAACTAACCTCTTTCTTAATCGTTTTGACTTAAATTCAAATTACTAAAAAATAAAAAAAAAAAAAAAAAAAATTTGATTAAGAAAAAAAAACCAACCAACGCATCAGCTAACCAACGCATCAGCTAACCAGTTAACAAGGTGCATCAACCAACACATAACGCAATAGCTAACCGGCTAACACATCAACCAACGCATGACACAATGGCTAACCGGAAAAATTTTTTTATTTACTAAATCATAAATAAAAAATATGGAAAAATGAGTCATAACGAACAATAATAAACATGCTCTTAAAGTATTAGAGAAAAAGGGAGACATCAGATGTTGATCTTATATGCTCACCTTATTTACTATTTATCTTAGTAAATAAAGCTTACTAGCTCACATGTCTATCATTATACACTCATCTTTTAAAAGTTGTGGCAGCTCTTCTTTGATATTATTAAGATACTCACGCCTTAAATTATTCAACTCATCATTTATTTTAGGCATTGACTTTTTTCTATCGGTAATACCACTATCCAGAGTATCTAAAAAATCATGGTATAAATCATAATCATTTTCAACATCTAAAACTTTATCTAAAACTTTACTAAAGCGATAAAGGATATCTTCTTTTAATTCTTTAGCTTCATCAATAAAAAGCTCTGTCTGCTTATTAATAGCCACTTCTATTTTAATTTCTTTACTAGTTTTCTTTGTTGAACTCATGGTTCTATTATGTTGCTGGAAATTTTAAAGTTTAATTCAATTTTTTATTGTAGGCCGCTTTAAATTTTTAATTAAAAAAAAAAAAAAAAAAAAAAAAAAAAAAAATGAATTTAACTTAAAGCATTTGTATAACATATATACAAAGATGAGTGAGTTAATAAGAGTTATCAACCCTTATTTTATAGCTGAGCCACTAAGAGAAATTTTTTTAACCATGAGAAGTAAACATAAAGATACCTTCTATAATAAACATGTTGATGGTTTAAGAGAAGTGTATTTTTTCTATGATAATATCTTACCATACGAAGGTGTGTTTAGTAATGCTAATATTTACTATGAATATAGTAGAATGAAATATGAAAACCCTAACATGAAAACATACTTAAACTTAAACGTATTGTTTCATGAAGGAGAAATACCAGGACAAGAAGGTGAATTTCTTAACCCTCAATGTCTTAATCTAACAAAAATACATTTAGACTTTAACGAAAATGAAACAACTTTTTTATCTAAGTTACAGGAAACATTAAATAAAATAGGTGATGAAGTAGATAGAATTTACAGTCAGTTTGGTGTAAGCAAAGAAACAACTTTTTTTATCTACTTTGAAAAAGAAGGTGAAATAAACTATCCTCCTTTTATAAAGTTATGTGGTTTACCACAAATAGAAAGTGAAGAAGAAAGTGAAGATGAAGAAGAAAGAGTAGATCATTTTAGAAGAGAACACCAACAATCATTAGAAACAGTAGAAGAAATCAATCAAAGTTCAGCCTTTGAATTTACAGAAATTGATTTTGAAAGGTTCTGAAAAGAAAATAAAAAAAACTTTTTAGTTGGAACTTATAATATAACATATGGATTGTTAGGTATAGAAAAGATAGAAAGGGTAACCGAGGAACAAACAACTACAAAAATAAATGGTTATAAATCATTTAAATCAGAAACATGTGTGCTATGTTTAGATGAAAAAGCAAAGGTTAATGTTTTATTTTGTAACTGCGGTCATCTATGTTGTGTTGCTACATGTTTTGCAATACATACAAAAAATGCTTGTCCCATATGTAAAACAGAAAATTCTGTAATTAGAGAAATATAACAGGAAGAATAAAAAAAAAAAAAAATAAATAAATAAATAGATAAATAAATAAATGAAAAAATAAAAAAATTAAAAAAAAAAAATTTTTTTTAATTATAGAAAAATTAAATTTAAAAAAATTTGAATTTAAGTTAATTTCATTTACTGATATATTATAAGAATGACTAAAGGAAAATTAACAGGAGTAATTAGAACATATAAAAAAGGCTTTGCTAAAATAAGCACCGTCTTAACTACTTTTTCTATAGATGAAATAAAAAGTGGTCTTCATGATAAAGTTAATGAATTAATTAAAGAGATTAATGAAAGAGAAATTAGTAATAAAACTTTAGAAAAAATTTTAATTTGTATTGATGAAAAGAAAGTTAAAGGAGAAAATAGAAATGAAGAAATGAAAAAAATTATTATTACTTATATTTTAGAAAAGTATAGAGAAATTATGAAAACAAATGAAAAAAGAGACTTAACACTCCTAGCTGAGCAAATATTTTCTATTTATGGAATGTGGTACATTAAATTATCAAAAAAGAGTATCGGAACATATCATTAAAAAAAAATTTTTTTTTTATTTCTATAGCAAGAAATAAAAAATTGATTTAAATGTAAAAATAGGAAAATAAATAATAGAAGATAAAATGAGCATGTTAAACAAACTTACTCAAGAACAAATAGATAATCTTAGCAAAGTGATTAAGCTAAAATACACTTTTTCCCTCCGCAAATACAACATAGATAATTATGTGGTACTCCCCCCTATTGAAACAGGTGATGGTTTAACCCCTTTTATTTATTATGAAATGAGTGAAAAAGTAAAAAATGGACCTTATTTTACATTAAAATACATAGAAGATTGTGCTATTTCCATGTTCCATAAAAACAATGCGCATATAACTAATGATCTTATTGAAAACAAAAAATATCACGGAACAATAAAACAACCCAATATTTTAAAAAAATTTATAAATACAAGTTGTTTTTTATATGATGAATATGATGATATTTACTACCCCGCAGGAAAAGTTTATGTTAAATTTGCAGTGGAATATCCTACCTATAATACTTTTCCCATGAGAGAGTATAACACATTTTTACCATTAATAGAACAAAGGGGGTTTGATGGGTTCTTTGATCCTGAGGAACCCACATCTGAAGATGAAGAAAAAAGGTATGAAATAAACATAAATAAAGGTAAACTTTTAAAATCTGATTCTTGTGTTGCTTGTTTAGATAAAGAACCAACAGTTGTATTTTGTAATTGCGGACATATGAATATATGTAATGAATGTTTTGATTTGCTTAAAAATAATAGTAAATGTCCATCTTGCAGAGCATTAAATGATGAAGTAAGAAAATTAATTTAAATATTTAACCCTTTTACTAGGTTAAATATTTTTACAAGTCCAATTCTATCAGTATTGACAAATATGCATTTTTAGCATTTGGATTATTTCTCTTTGTTATAAAGTTTATAACATCACATTGCTCTACTTCTAAAGGTTTAGGAAAAACGGTACAACTACAACCTTCTCCTTTCTTTTTTAGTAAGGAGTAGTCAGGCTGTTCAACTCCATTTACGACTATATTAACTTTTGACTCTTCTTTTAGAACACCGGTTCCCTTAACAACCATTAAAGTTCCTCTTATAATTCTACCAGGAGCAGCCATACAATAACCACCTAACCCATGGCTTTGTCCAACGCCTCCATTACCAAAAGCAAACTCATAACTACCACTTACTAATGAACCTTGTTCCTCAGCATGCACGCTTATAATAGGTTTAGGACCTATGAGAGAAGGAAGTGATACTTTTCCATCCACATAAGATTTTGTTGCTAAATCTCTTTCTTCTACAGGTGCTCCAGCATTTTTTATAGAAAAACCTTGAAAATCTACATCAGATATTGCTGTAAAACTTCCATCAGGATTTTTTACAATAGCTCCTCCATTATCAACATAATTTTTATTGGCAGCTGCATCACGATCTGTAGGATTTGGTAATCCAGTAAGTGGGTGTGTGTTCATATCTATTTTACCAGTTGCTAAGAAAGTTCCATATCGATTTTTTGTTAAAGCATTATTACCTGCAGTTATTGACTTAACAGCAGTATCTACATAAAGCTTATTTGCTACTTGTTGAGTTTCTATAGGTGATCCAACATTGTTAATCCTAAATCCATCCATAGAAATATCACCACTTGCTGTACCATCTGCTCCTAAAACAAAAGCACTATTAGCAGCATCTACATATTTTTTATTAGCAGCTTCACTCGGCTCCTCAGGGTCATATATATTTTTTATTTTATTAAAACCCATGTTTAAATACCCTGTCATATGGTATCCTCCATTTTCATCTAACAGCCCTGAGTTTGCATCAACATAACTCTTAGTAGCAACATCCTGAGGATTTACTGGATTACTAACCCGTGTTAATGTATTACCATTCATATTTATAGAACCAGCAACAGGAGTTGTTCCATCTTTACGTAAAAAAGTATTACTTATGTAAGCAAGTGATACACCATCACCGCTCGTTTTATCATCATCCATTTTTCCAAATTTATCAACAGGCATTTTTTTTTTAAATATTACTAAAAAAGTTTATTTAAAATATCTTGAAATTTAATACCCAAGCACAATTCTTTAAGAATGTACAAACATAAATGTCCACAAAATACTTCACCTGCTTGTTGTAATTGATCTGTATTGTAGTGTATTGGACTTTTTAAATAATCTATAATTTCAAGGGGTGGTTGTATACCATAATTATCAAAATAAATTTTAGTTTTACCATCTTTAAACCAGGCAACCCAATGAGTGCCAGGTCCACCAGTGTCATCAAGATTTAATATACCACATTCTTTATTTCTTACTTTTTTAGGTAAGGTATCTCTTAAAAATATACCTTTAAAATTTTTTATTTTTAATTTTTTTGCAGCATCCCCAAGTTCAAAATTGCTTAAAGGTTTATTTGGTAAAGTTATATTATCAATTAAAATTTTTTTCATTTTTATATATTTGAATATTTACAATAGCACTATTATCAACCCATGAATTAAACTCATCAGAATAACCTTTCCACTTTACAAGAGATTTCTTTTTTCCTTTTTTAATAACCTTTTCTATCCTATACACCTCTTGACTTGTTTTTTGTAGTTCAGGTTCATAAAAACTACCTTTTATTTCTTCATCATTTAAATCTTTAATTTTATACGTTATAGGTGATGTATGTTTTACTTCTGAAACTGTAAAAACCTCTTCAGTCCATCTTGTGGTATAACCTTTTTCAAAAGTCTTTTTCTTTTTACTTATCCGTACTTTATCTCCAACAGAAAACTTTGGTTTAATATTCTCTTTTACTTGATTATAATCAGGATACAATGTTATCCAAACTTTATTTTCATTCTTCTTTTTACTTGCTTCAGTTGGAGTCATCTTAATAGAAGAATGCCTCGTGTTGTTATATTCTTTAACAAGGTCTTGTAATACATCAATATAAACATTTGTTGAGTGAGCAGAGAAATACTTCCACATTTTTTCTTTCATTGTTCTAATCCATCTCTCAACAACGCTTGATTTTTCCTCGTTTTCAGTGGAATATAATTCAATCAAGTCTTTAACATCTTTGTTATAAAACTCTTTACCTTTATCCACCCATATTTTCTCAGGTTTTCTTTCCTTAAAAATACTCTTCAGTGCAACAGAAACAGATTTTCCTGTTTTATCCTTTAATGGTATCAACCATCCATATTTTGAAAAGATGTCAATGACAGCAAGAAGATATTTTACTCCACGATTAAGTTTAGAAAATGCTTGCATATCTACTAAATCTATAGCCCATATTCTATCAATACCATTTACTCTAACTCTCCTTTTCTCAAATTTTCTTTTTACAGGTTTATGTAATTCTTCTGCTAGTGTTATATTTTCTAAAATTTTTTTTACTCGTGCCCATTCCAAATCTTTTCTTGGTTCCTATTAATGAGGAAACCAATCCTCTTTCCATTCTTTCCTTAATAGTTGGATTATAGATACCTTTTAACTCTTTAAGCATATTAGCATCACACACATCATTACATGTTTTAGTATCATTATGCTTAAGATAACAGATATCATGATGATATGCTGCTTTGTCAACACGATTTACAGGTTTCGACCATTCTTTAGGCGTTAAATCAGGATTTAATCTTTTCTTTAACTTAGTACCTGGACCAATAAAGTTATGCCCAGGTAAATGCATTTCAACAGGTAAGTTATTGATTGCTTTGTTTAACAATGAACCACCTTCTTGTTGTTTAATAAATTGTGTTTTAGTTGTACCACATTCAGCACATTTACCCCTTTTCATATTTCTACCATTTTTACTTACACCATAACTTAAATCATTTGTTTCTGTTTGTTTTTTACACTTGACACAATACATTTTATATATTAAATTAAAAAATTTTAATATAAAATGAATATTGTTAATTTATCATGGAATGAAGCATTAGCAAGAAGATTTAACAACCCCCTTTTACCTAGGAGTATCAGAGGTTTAATAGTAGGTAAATCAGGATGTGGTAAAACTACCCTTTTACTTAACCTTTTACTATGCCCTGATTGGTTAGATTATGACAACTTATGTATTTTTGGTAAAAGTTTGTTTCAACCAGAATATCGCATACTTAAAAAAGCTTTTGAAGAAGAAATACCAAAAGAATATATATTAAGATTATTTTCATTTAAGGATGAAGTGCAAAGAAATGATATTTCTCCTTTAGCATTAGATGAAGAATGGGCAAAAACAATTAAGGAAAAATCTGATATTAAGTGTGAATTTTTTGAAAATGCAAGTGAAGTACCTGACCCAAGAGATTTAAATGGACAAAACAAAAATTTAATGATTTTTGATGATTTACTTTTAGAAAAACAAAACAAATGTGAAAGTTACTATGTAAGAGGGAGACATAGTAATGCTGATTGTTTTTATCTATCACAAAATTATTTTAGACTACCGCGTCAAACTATTAGAGAGAATGCAAATTTTATTTGTTTGTTTAGACAGGACTTAAAAAATCTTGATCATATTTATAATGACCATGTGGGGGATGATATGTCAAAAACTGAGTTTGTTAATTTTTGTAAAAATTGTTGGGATGGACCATATGGATTTGTTGTAATTGACTTAACCAATAACAAATACAACGGTAAATATAGAAATGGATTTGATAACTTTTATATACCACAAAACTATAACAATTATTATTAAAAAATATAACTTAAACAAAGTTATATTTTTACAATATAACATCCTTTTCTAATAATATAAAAATGGAAGAATTACTAGAAAAGATAGTAAAAAACACTGATCATAAAACATCATTTCAAATTATAGTAAGCAACAACAAAACAGAGTTTAGAACAAGATTTACTCCAGCAAAATAACATTTTAGTTTATTCACCAGACAATGGTACAACATGGGTAAAAATAAAAATACCTGAAGGAAGTTATGATTTAGTTGATATTAATGATTTTATTCAACAAGAAATGAGAAAAAAAGGTCATTATGATGCAGTTAATGAAGAATATTATATTAACATCTCAGCAAACACTAATACTTTAAAGTCTGTTCTTTTTTTAGAAAATGGTTATCAGGTAGATTTTAACCAACAAAATTCTATTGCAAAAGTATTAGGATTCACTCGTGCTAAATATACACAAGGATTTCATGAATCTGAAAATGTAGTAAATATTCTTAGTATTAATAGCTTACTAGTTAATATAGATTTAATTTCAGGTAGTTATGTTAATGGTTCACAAAGAAATACAATTTATGGTTTTTTTCCTAATGTATCACCAGGGTATAAAATAATAGAGTCTCCTGTTAATCTGGTATACCTACCTTTAACATTAGATGAAATACATGATTTAAACGTAACGCTAACTGACCAAGATGGAAACGTATTAAATCTAAGGGGTGAAACATTAACGATTAGATTCCATATAAGAGAATCACGTTAAATATAAAATGACAAATTACATTACAGTTAAAGTAAATATAACAGAAGGGCAAAAGAAAAAGCTTCAGCATGCTGTTAAATCTAGTTGTCCTGTAAGTATTAGATTAAATCATGATGACCTAACAGGTGAAGATTTAATGGCAGTAACCGAGTCACAACTAAAAAAATTAAATAAAGCATTAGAGGGAGGTAAAGGGCAACCATTAGAATGACTATTAAACAACTTAAGCACAACATGAAAGTAGAAGGTGGATTTCTACCTTTGTTAGCAGGATTAGCTTCATCAGTTCTACCTACATTAGCAAGAACCGTTTTACCTGCTATAGGAGTTGGTGCCCTATCTGGTTTAGCATCAACAGGAGTTCAAAAAGCAATGGGTAACGAACTTTACCTTAAGAAAGGGGGTTGCTTATGTCAAGTAGAAACTGATGGAAAAGGGTTATATCTTAAACCATACAAAGGTAAAGGGTTAAAAAATAAAGGTGAAGGATTGTATTTAAAACAAGGTGGAAAAATTTATGATGGAAAAGGTCTTCTTTTAGGACCTAATAGCCCATTTGCTAATATTCCTATATTAGGTGCAATATTGTAATATTAAAGTATGAATATACATAAATTTGGAAATGGAAAACATAAAATGTTTCAACCAAAAACTATTTTTTGGAAACCTGTAGAAGTTAAATATCCAGCTAAAAAAGTTAATCCTGTTTCATGGGATATTTTTACTCAACAACCGTTAGTATTAGAAGGAGGACAAACAAGAACGATAGCTTTAGGTATGGGTTTTAATATGAGTAAAGGTTTTGTTTTAGTTTCTCTATCTTATAATCTAAAACTTAATCAAATATCTATTACAAATGAAGTTTCATTAGAAGAAGTGGATGACATGGTTACAACAATTACAAACAACTCTAAAAAGTTAGTAAAAATTAATGAAGGTGAATTTTTGTGTCGTCTTTACTATTCAATTTAAAAAATAAGTTCTAATTAATAAAATGGAGCTAAAAGAAAAAATTTATCCAGTCTTACCAGAAGCACGAAATATACCAAATGCGCCGACACTATTAACAACAGGAGATAATGGTCAATCCTTTAGACTACAAAAGATATCAGAAATTCAAACTTTTCTAGAAGATGAAGTTAAGACAAGAGAACAGTTAAGTAAAAAGTATTTAAAGATTAGTAAAACAGTAGATAATGTTGAAGCTGGATTAACTGTTATAGCATTAGGTGCAGGTGCAGGTGGAATTGCTTTACTCTCAACTGTGGTAGCGATACCTGCAACGATAGCCCTAGAAGGTTGTGCTTTAGCTGTTGGTTTAGTAGCATTAGTAGGTAAGTTTTTGGTTAGAAGAAGCAGAACAAAATCAGAAAAACATCTTCAGATTAAAATGTTAGCAGATTCAAAGTTAAATACTCTACTTACACATATATCAAAAGCAATAACAGACAACGAAATTGATCATTCAGAATTTACTTTAATTATGGATGAATTGGAAAAATACAAGTCAATGAAGGAAGAAATTAGGAGTAAGTCGAAGAAAAAAAGCAAGCTAGAGGAACAGAAGAGTTTAATAGAGAAGGGGAGAATAGAAGCACGGGAGGAATTCAGGAGACTAGTAGAAAGAAACAATGGAAGCCATTAAGAATAAAACTAAAACCACTCAAGTTTAAGTGTTCTTGTGCATGTGAGATAGATAACACTAATTAAAAAAAAATTTTACTTAAAAAAAATGTCATTTTTGAATGTTGATTATAAAACAAGAGATAAGATGGTAAAAGATTATCTTGTAAGAAAAAAACTGGTTCGTGATAGGTTACTAGCAGAAAGAGTAGGTGATATTGAATTGCAACAAGACTTAACTAAGTTTTTTAAACCCTTAACTAAATCACAAAAGGAGATACAAGAAGAAGCAACTAAAAATATTGGTGCGTACCAACTTGAAGCAGCTAGAAGAATCACTGAGGGATTGACACCTATTAGGGAGGGAATTCAACAATTACCAGGAACAATTACTGAGGGATTGACACCTATTAGGAAGGGGATTATTCAATTACCAGTTGAACTTTCTAAAGAAATGATGACTAGTCAATTATCAACTGCGGAACTTCCTTCTTATCATGAAGTTAAGATAGAAAAAAATAAAGAAGAAATTAATCATTTTGTTAAAGTTTTTAATGAAAAATTTACAAGAAAATATAAAGATAATTTTGATGATGTCTATAGAATAGTTTTTGATAAAAATTTTGGTATATTTAAATTTGGTAATAAAGAAATTTTTTTAGACCCAAATGATAAAGTTTTTTTTTATTTTGAAGAAAAAAGATATCCCGCTAGTGATGGGTTATGGGAATTGATTTTATCAAAAAATCCGAAAAATTATACCCGTTCAGATTTAAATGCTTATCAAAATTTAGTTTATTTAAGTGATATTATATTTAAGGATAATAATCAAGAAAATGAATTAAAAACGTATAATAGATTTAGTGAAAAATGGAAAAACATAATTGAACCTGTTTATAATTACATAGAAAAAGAAAAAACTGGTAAAGGATTAAGAAAAAAGAAAACAACCATTGTTATACCATCAGACCCAAACGCACTATTAGAAAGGTTTGACCTTTTGATGTCTAGTAAAGATGCTGGTCATACAGGTGTAAAAAATGAGTTGGTAAGTATTTGTGATGAATTAAAAAGACAAAAAGTATTAAATGTAAAAAACTATAAAAAGTTAATGTCTATATTATAAAATGATTACATCACAAAAAAGAGGAGTTAAAAGAACATATGCTTATGGTGGAGCAGGTATATTTGATACCTTAGCTAATTTTTTAAGTAGGCTATTTACAAGTGGTGCAGTTAAGCAAATTGCAAGTTCTGCAGTTGATGTTGGTAAAAGTGTGGCTAAAGAAGGAGCAAAGAAAGCTTTAGAGGTAGGTAAGACAGCTGCAGTTGATGCTGGAACAAGACTAGTTAAAAAGGCTTTAACACCTAAATCTAAAAAGATTATTGAAAAATATAGTCAAGTTCCAACCATACCAACAATACAACCTGTTGAACAAAATGTAAGTTCATTGATTGATGGCGGTGCTGTTAATATACAAACAATGGTTAAGAAGTTAAACAAAAAAAGAGGTAAAGGGATAAAAACAATATAATTTTTAATTATAATAAATAATTATTAATTAATAATAAATATAATTATTACATTAAATAAAAAAATGTCAAAGCTAAAATTTAATTTAATGCTTTATGAAAAATACAAAACAAAAAGGGTTAATATCTTTTATGGAAATCTAAAACTTGATGATGATTGTGAAGTATTAGATAGTAGTAATACAGAATATGATCATGATAAAGTTGTTTTAAAATTGTCACCTGAAAAAGCTGATATCATTAAGGAATTTGAAGAAGATGTGAATCAATATTTAGAAAAAAATAGATTGCCTAAGGTAACCATTCTTTACGGAAATAGAATTTATCCTAAAATGAAAAAATGCCATTCAATAGAAAAACTTAAAAATATTAAACTTAAGAGTGTTTTTGTTAATGGTGAAAACAAATCATTCCCTCAACTATGGTTAGAAAATTAAAACAATTATAATTTTTAACTTAAAAAATTATAAATGTATATAAAAAAATGGACATTTTAAATGTTAAAGCACCAATTCTAAAAGATGATAGTATTGATGAATATGAATACTTTGAGTATGAACCTACCATAGGAACTAATTTGAACAACTCAGGGGGTAATATTAGGATTGATATTGGAAACAAGGGTGTTTTTCTTCATCCTTCTGAGAGTTATTTAAGTTTTGAAGGTGATTTGTTAAGAGAAAATAACGCTCGTTATGATAATGATATTAATAATGCAAATGATAATTTGGTAACGCTAACAAATAATGCAATAATGTATTTGTTTAAAAGTGTCAGATACCAACTTGAAGAGCAAGATATTGAGTATATTAATTATCCTGGTTATGTTAGCACAATGTTGGGGTTGTTAAAATATCCTGATGATTTTTCTAAATCACAAGGTTTAAACCAACTTTGGTTTAAGGATACCGGACTTAGAGCAAGTCGTGAAACTAATAGTGGATTTAAAGTAAGAAGAGATTGGATTTTTAGTTCAAATCCGGTTGGTTCATTTAATGTTTGCATACCATTAAAACACATATTTGGCTTTTGTGAAGATTACAACAAAGTCGTATATGGTATGAAGCATACTTTAACCTTAACAAGAACAGGTGATGATAACGCAATTTTTAAAGCTGCTTCAGCTACAGATGGAGCTGAAAATCCAACTAATAATTTTAGAGGAAAAGTTGTTTTAAGTAAAATAACTTGGTTTATGCCACACGTAACACCTGAACTTGGTAATAGATCAGAACTTTTAAAATTTATTGAAAAGGAAGAAAGATTTCCTGTTGGGTATAGGATGATACAATCAGATACAATAGCGGTACCAAACAATACTAACTTTGCTTGGAGACTAGCAACTAAATCATCACCTGAGGTACCACGTTTTATCATTGTTGGTTTTCAAGCAAATAAGCGTGATAATCAAGAACAAAACTCAGCTATATTTGACCACTTAAATGTAAGAAATATTAAAGCTGTGTTATCCACAAAACAATATCCACATAATGAACATCAAATAAACTTTGATACTAACCTAATTGGAAGAATATATGAGGAAGCTGCTTCATTTAGAAAAAAAGTTTTATAACATGGATGAACTAGTTTCAAATCCAAATATTAATCCTGATGATTATAAAAAACTTTTTCCCTTGTTTGTATTTGATGTTTCAAAGCAAAGTGAAAGAATTAAGTATTCTGTAACTGATATTCATATTAGAGCAAGCTTTACAGCTAATCCAGGAGCAAATGTTGAAGCATATGCAGTTTTACTTAGTGATAGGTTAATTAACTTCCAGAGTGATGGAAATAAAATGAGTGTAGTATATTAAGTAAATTTTTACTTAAATAAAATAATATGAAAAAGGTTGCTGATTTTAAAAAGATATTAACAGATAACAATATTAAGTGGTATTCCTATTGGAACAAGAAAAAATATATTGATGTTTTAAAGGAACATGGTTTGTATCCTGAAGAGGAAGAAAATAAAAAATATTTTAAAAAAATTCCTAATTATGATAGATTAAAGGATATTGCTAAAAATCCTAAAACGGTTACCTTAAAGGATGTTGAAACTGAAGAGGTGATTGAATTTCCATCAATTTACAAGGCAAGTAAGTTTATTGATAGATGCCCACAAACGATTGAAAATTGGAATGGAAGAGTTTGGAATGGTAAATATAAAATTGACATTCTTTAATTTTATTATTTTTTAAAAGATAATAAAATTTGAATTTGACTTAATGAAATATTTTTTTATTTTAAAATATGGATAATGAATTTGATATATATACAGTTAGAGGATTAAGAAATCTAGCAAGGGAAAGGGGATTAAGAAGATACTCAAGGCTTAGACGTAATGAATTAATAACTCTTTTGATTAATACAGGACCTTCTATATTAGATAGAGATATTGGAACTGTGAGGGATCCAGTATTACAACCTACCCCTTATATACAACCATCTACATCAAGACAAAGACCAGTCACTCCACCAACTACTTCAGTTAATGATTTGTTAAGAAGTTTAGAAAATGTAAGAGTGGAACAACCAAGTATAACACCTGAACTTAACGCTTTAAAAAATAAAATAAAAAGTATTTATGATAAAGTGGATAAAATAGAAGTAATAAAAAATAAATCTGCCTTAAAATATTATGCAACTGAACATAAAATAAAAGGAATAGATGTTGATACACCACAAGAGTTTTTAGAGCTAACACAACCATCAATTGTAAAACTTTTAAAAAGCATGCATAGTCATAAAGTAAAATTAAATCTTCAATGTTTAATGGAAAGAGGAGAGGGTGACAATAAACAAATAGTAGAGGCTAATTTTTCTTCTTCTTCTGAAGATGGTTATGAGATTATTTTACAAGGAACAAATGTATTAGAAGTATACTATGAAATGATGAATAGAATTATAGAAAATTTTATTAATTTTGTTTCAAGTGGTAGTGGTTGGGTGTTTAATAGTGTGGTTCATTTAAAGTTACATAGTGTTATTTATGAACCATTAAGAGCAGGTGGATGGATACCTTTGCCTAAGTGGATTGCTAACAAAAAGGCATGTATTAATATGAAAAGTAAGGATGATGAATGTTTTACAGATTGTATTTTAAGGTATTTATATCCAAAAGATAATCATCCTGAAAGAGTAGACGATAATTTAAAATCTAAGAAAAATAATTTAAATATGAAAGGAATTAAATATCCTGTTTCTTTACTTGATATAGATAAGTTTGAAAGACAAAATCCAACAATTAGCGTTAATGTTTTTGGGATAGTAGAAGGTAAGGAAAAAATCTATCGAATTAGAGCTATAAAAAGTTTAAAAGAAAATCATGTAAATTTGTTATATATTGAAGATAAAGAAGAAGAAAAATCACATTATGTTTTAATAAAAAATATTAATGCTTTACTGAGAACTCAAACAGCCTCTAATAATAATGTTGAGTATTGTATGCTTTGTATGAACCATTTTGGTAGTGAAAAACTTTTAGAAAAACATATGGAGCGTTGTGAAGATCATGATGGAGTTGATTTAATAATGCCTAAGTTTGATCCTAAAAATCCTGAAGAAATTTTAATAAAGTTTAAAAACTATTGTAGAAAAATTATGGTACCATTTGTTGTTATTGCTGATTTTGAATGTATATTACAAAAAATAGAACCAGATACACAACAAACAAGTAATACCATTGAAACACAAAAGCATATACCTGTTAGTTATAACTATTTAATTTGTTGTTTTGATGATAATGTTTTAAGACCAAAATTAAGAGGATATGTAGGTGAGGACACTGAAAAACATTTTATAGATACTTTAACAGAGGATACCAAAAAACTTTATAATGAATATTTTAAAAACCCAGTAAAAATTAAAATAACAGAAGATGAAGTTAGAAAACATAAAAATGAAGTAAAATGTTGGATATGTGGTGGAAAATTTACTCATGAAAATTATAAAGTAAGAGATCATTGTCATTTTACTGGCAAATATAGAGGAGCCGCACATAATGAATGTAATCTTAAAGCAAAAATTCCAAATTTTATTCCTATTTTCTTTCATAATTTATCTGGATATGATGCTCATATTTTTATTAAATACCTTGATAAAACTAATGGAAGAATTGATTGTATTCCTAACACTGAAGAAAAATATATTAGTTTTACAAAACATCTTAAGGTAGGAAATAATCAACTTAAGTTAAGATTTCTTGATAGTTATAAGTTTTTAGCTAGTAGCTTAGATAAGCTTTCAGAAAATTTAAAAGATAAAAATTTTAAAAATTTAAAAGTTTATTTAGAAGAACACCGTGAAGGTTATACAGAAGAAAAATTATATTTTTTAAAAAGAAAGGGTGTTTTCCCATATGAATGGTTAGATAGTTTTAAAACATTAGAAGAAACACAACTGCCACCTATAGAAGCATTTTATTAAAGTCTAAATGGAGAGCATATTAAACCTGAAGATTATGAACATGCTTTAAAGGTATTTAATGTTTTTGGATGTAAAAATATTAAGGATTTTTTACAGCTATACAATGAAACGGATGTTTTACTTTTAGCTGATATTATGGAAAACTTTAGATTTTCTATTCATAAAGAATTTGGTTTAGATCCTGCTTGGTATTATACTTTACCAGGATATGGTTGGGATGTAATGCTTAAGGAAAGTGAAATAAAATTAGAAAAACTTACTGATATAAATATGCTTAACTTTCTTGAAGGAACAAAAAGGGGGGGTGTATGTATGACAAGCGTTAGATATGCAAAGGCAAATAATAAATACATGGGTGATGAGTATGATTCAACAAAACCTAGTAAATATTTGTTTTATATTGATAAAAACAGCCTTTATCCTTGGGCTATGAATAAACCTTTACCTGTAGGTGATTTTAAATGGATGACTGATGAAGAATTAGATAATTGGGAAAATTATCCTTGCTTTTTAGAGGTTGATTTAGAGTATCCAAAAGAAAAGCATGATTTACACAATGAAATGCCTTTAGCAGCCGAAAGATTAAAAGCAGGTAAAGTAGAAAAGTTAATTCCTAACTTAAATGATAAAGAAAAATATACACTACATTATCAAGCTTTAAAGACTTACATTCGGTTAGGATTAAAAATTAAAAAAAATACATAGTGGGTTTAAATTTAAAGAGAGTATCGATATTAAGAAATATATTGATAAATGTGTAAAATTAAGAACACAAGCAAAAAAGGATGAAAATGATTTTGAGGATGATTTATGGAAGAGGATGATGAATTCTACTTTTGGTAAGACAATGGAAAACGTAAGAAATAGAGTAAATTTAGAATTAGTTAATGGTGAAAACTGTGATCGATTTAAAAAGTTAACAGCAAAACATAACTTTCATAATCATACTATATTTGATGAAAATTTGGTTGCGGTACATATGAAAAAAACATAGATTAAATATGAAAAACCTCTTTATTTAGGAGTAAGTATACTTGATATTAGTAAAACAACAATGTTATTAGATTATTATGAATATTTTAAAAAGAAATTTGGTGAAGATAAAGTATTTATGTGCTATACTGATACTGATAGTTTTGTTTTAACAATAGAAACTGAAGACTTGTATGAAGATTTAAAAGAGGATGCTGATGCTTTGTTTGACTTTAGTAATTATCCACCTAATCATCCATTGTATAGTGTAAAAAATAGAAATGTTCTAGGTTTGTTTAAGGATGAATTAAAAGGAGATCTTTTAACTGAATTTGTAAGCCTTGGAGCAAAAACTTATGCTATGAAAAAATTTGTCTTAAGAAAAGATGAAAATGGTAATGCGTTAACTGATAAAAATGGCATGTTTATTTATGATAATCCTGTTAAAAAAGATAAAGATGGTAAAATAGTATATGATAAAAAAGGTAATGAGATATATGATGATAAAACAGAAACTAAAAAATGTAAAGGGGTTAAAAAGTCTATGATTAAAAATGAACTAAAATTTAAAACTTATAAAGATTGTTTAGATACAGGAAAAGATTTTTGTGTAAGTATGGGAGGAATAAAAAGTAAACTTCATGAATTATCCACTATAAAAATGAATAAAATAGCATTAAGCTTTGAAGATGATAAAAGAGTGATACTCTTGGATGGTAGTTATAGAACTTTATCACGTGGTCATCATAGGATATCTGAGTTAACTAAAGAAGAAAGAGAAATGTATGAAGCACAGGGGGCAAGACCAAAAACAAAGTAAAATATTTAACCTGGTAAAAAGATTAAATATTTATCTAATCGGAAAATCAGCTATACTTGTAAGAGGAAGCAATTTATCTATTAAATCATCTTTTGAAAGTTTTGAATAACTTTTTAAGTTTTTCTTTTTTGCTAATATTTTTAGTTTTATTACACCATGAAGCTTTAATTTATCTCTTATTGATCCAGACCACTTTTGTTTAAATTTTTCATATTCAATACATTTATAACATGTAGCACTATCACTATCACCTTTATAACTACTACCACACTTTTTATTACACTTAATACATGTAGGAGATAAACATGTTTCACAAACAATTTTATCACAACCTAAACCTTTGCAAAAAATCTTATCATTACATTCAATACACCTTGGTGATAAACATTTTTTACAAGTTATATACAAATAATCTTTTTCAAACTTAACACAAGTACAAGGTCCTCTATCTACTCTGCACCATCCAAATGGTCTATCATCATATTTACATTCACTACATTCATGCCAATCCCACCCATTTACTATTTTTCTTTCTAATACTTCATTACAACAAACACAATTAGTTAGTAAAATACTATCATTTTTTAAATTATAAGGTTCTGTTATAATTTCCATCTTAACAATCATTAAACAAAATAACTGAAACAAATTTAAAATTTTTTATTTTTAATTTTTTTTTTTTTTTTTTTTTTTTTAATAAAAAAAGATGATAAATACATTTTTAGAAACGAATGAACTATTTGATCCAGAAGTTATTTTGAATAATAACTTTCCTATAACCATGAAGCAAATTATTGCAACATTATATGGAGAAAAAGTTTTAACAAACAATGATGCATTATGGCTTATTAACAACTACATAAAATACATTAGATACAAAGCAGAAAACAAGAAAGAAATAGAACAAAAGTACCTAATGAATATTATTGATTGTGCAAGGGTATATGTATAAAATAAATTATTATTTTTTTGTTAAATAATAATTTTTATTACTGCGGCAAGTTAACCACATCATTTTTCATAATATAGTTATATTCATGTTTTAATTTTCTAAATTTTTCTGCCCTTCTTTCTGGTAATAGATCTAAAAAAATTTTTATAAATCTTTTTGTTTCTTTTCTTTTTTCTTGCTCCACTTTCCAAAAAGTTTCACCATTAGTATTATCAGAAACATTTTGAAGATGTATGTGTAGGTCTTCTTTTCCTTGATGCACAAGCCAATCCGTTTCATGTCTTATTATTTCATCAATTGACATATAAACCTTTTCAACAAATTTATTAATCATATGCCAGTTAAATTCTTCATTCTCATTTTCTCTTTCTATTAGTTGATCATTCATTTTTATAAAAAAATTAATTTTTAAATTATTTTTTTAATTTTTTTAACCAATATCCTAATTCACCCACTAACTCATAAACTGGTTAGCCATTGTATGATGCGTTGGTTGATGTGTTAGCCGGTTAGCTATTGCGTTATGTGTTGGTTGATGCACCTTGTTAACTGGTTAGCTGATGCGTTGGTTAGCTGATGCGTTGGTTAGCTGATGCGTTGGTTGGTTTTTTTTCTTAATCAAATTTTTATTTTTTTATTTTTTAGTAATTTGAATTTAAGTCAAAATGATTAAGAAAGAGGTTAGTTAGTCGGTTAGTCGGTTAGTTAGCTAAAGATTTCATGAGCATGCGGCTGACGTAAACAGTTAGTCGGTTAGTCGGTTAGTTAGTTAAAGATTTCATGAGCATGTGTTTTAGCCGCGTGTTACATGAAATTGATGACACATGACATATTGTTTAAGGGCTAGCTATATGCATATGGGTGGGTTGATTTGTTAACCTATATCGTATTGTGTAAGGCATATTGTGTTGCATAAGTCTAATGTCCCAGATCGAGTATTTATCTATCTACTACTATTCGGTCATCGTTGAAATGTACTGTTTTATCATCTTTGACATTTATCATCGGGTCTTCCCTGATATTCAGTATACTGTCGAGCTAAATATTTTTAACGCATCTCTATCACAATCATGACTGATACTTACTGTCCTGTCGTCAAACATATTAACTGTCAGATCGATCTGGGTGTGTTCTGTATTTTAACCCGTTTAATATGAATATTAAAAGTCCTACTGTATATTTGAGCCATTCTCTGACAAAATGTGGCTTAATGCAGCTCCGTATCTATGACATCAAGCAATTCAACACATAACAGTATGGATCTATAAAAGACCTTTTCTATGACACCAACTGCATCATGAGGTACAATGGCCCTTTTACATGCAGAAAATTTACCAAAAGCAAAAAAGTTTCACTGGGTCGATACTTTCTTTTGTAGATGCATTAAAACCTATTTTTAAACAGCATGGCTCATATATTAGCGATCCTATCGCGACGCATATGAGCTGTTCTTCCGCGTTAGATATACATCTCATAATGTCGATGACATCATTTGTCAGACCCAATTCCTTTTATGAATGGTACTAATCTTCCTCATATCAAAATGATAAAACATCCTATCGTCTGTGATAGCAGCTGTTATATCGACACGGATATTGACTATTCCTTCGTCAAGCCTATTACCTATTCAGTCTCAGTTACTATCGTCACCTATATCTACAACTCCTAGTAGATAAATAATAGGGACTTTAAAAGTCTTTGTGGTTAAAAATATGCCTTTTTTTTAAGTATAAAAACCCACCACAAAAATTATATTTTACCCAAAAAAAATATTTTTCCCCAAAAAAAATATTTTTCCCCAAAAACGAGTCACAAAACCAAACCATAAAATCCTTTATCCCGGTTTTATGGTTAATTGGCCCCCCTCCTTAACAAAAAAAAAAAAAAAATAAAATAAAATAAAAACCCCCGAAAAACGCACCATAAACCAAGCACAACCCAATATTTACCCCAATACATCAACATAAAAAATAACATAACACAATAATATTTTTATCTTACTCAACAATAAGCAGATAAAAATCCAGATAATGAATTCTTTATCAACGAAGAACAAAAACAGTAAACCTAACATATATCACAAAAAAGAGGAGCAGCCAGATGGTGATGTATAACGCTCAACTATCTTTTATGTAAGGGAAAGGAAAACTTAATTCGGGTAAAAAGACTAGGCAAAAGAAGGTTGGAGGAAAGGTAAAATCAAAAATTAAATTTAATTAAGAAAAACCAACGCATGACGCACCATGCTAACCAACTAACACATCAGCCAGACAATCACTTAAATCAAACAATTGCTTAACCTTTTTCCCACCTCATCAACCAACACATAACACACCAGCTAACCTGCTTATGAGTTAGTGGGTGGCTTAAGATTTTGGTAAAAAAAAAATAAAAAAAAAAATAAAAAATTAAAAAATAAATTTTGAAACTAAGATAATATTGTTTGTTAAATATAACATGTAATGGATGAAATAAATAGAAAATATAACAGAAGAAAAAAAAATCCTGTTATCAGGCAAATAGATTTTAAAAATAAGGGTAACACTAGCGATTTTGATAAAGATAAAATTAAAAAAGATATTGAATACTGGGTAAACAGGTTTGAAAATTTAAAAAATTGTAAAAATAATAAAACAAATAAAAAAATTTCTTATGGAAAAGAAACTTACAGAAAAATATTACAAAAAATAAAAGAGGCTTTTCAATATTTAATATATTACCATTATGATTTTTTAATTACTGTAATAGATTTAAAAACTATAAAAGAAATAAATAGTTATATAAAAAAATAAATGAGTTACATGTACCGCATAATGAAGAATTAGAAAAAAATAAAAATGATATAAGAAATTTAAAAAGTTGGGATGATTATATTATAATTAATGGTAAAAAATATGGTTTATTTGATTGTTTTGAAGGTGCCATTCATGATATGGCTAAATGCCGTGGTAGATGGGTTTATAGTTATGAGCAAAGCAAAGAAGATAAAGATTATTATGAAGCACATGGGAAACGTTGCATAACTTTTATTACAAAATGTAGTTTATGTAATGAAATTAAAAAAAATAGGCGTGAAGTTTGTGAATATGATTTTAATATGTATTTAAGGTTTATAGAAAAAAACAAACAAGAAAGTGGAAGTCAAAATAAAGACGAAAGTGGTGATGAATACCATGATTGCTCCAGCACTTTTAACAATTCTATCGATAATAAAACATGTTTATCTTTAGAAAAAACTAAAGAAGAACCACGTTATGAAGAAAGTGATAATGAATGTGCTAGAAGAATGGCTTTACTAGGTGGTTATGGTTTTGCATTTGGTTATGATGATAATGATTATTATGATGATTATTTTTAAAAAAAAAATTATTTTTATTTGTTATACTCTAACAAATAAAAATTTTTTATTATTTATTATTTACATAAATTTTACCTTCATTATTTAATATATCTAACATATGATGCCCCCTTGCTAAAGTTTCATGCGTTCCATCCAAAAGTAAATGTCGTTTATCATCATAGTAACTTAATGCTTTCTTTTTAATCTCTTCCGTAAACATATGGTGTTCCCTACTTCTTAAAATAACCATTTCCCTATATAAATCTTCTCTCGTTTCTAAAGTATTTTTATAATTATCGAACGTTATTTCTTCATCAACAACACTACTTTTTACGCCTTTACATTTTTTAGTTTCAAACTTTATTTTTTCTTTATGAAATATTTTTTTTATACATAAACCTTTTAAACTTACATCATATTTTAGTTTACTTTCATCAATGTATTGTATATTACCATTATTATCTAATATTGCTTTATATGGGTCATCTTCACTTTTTCTATCCTTTAAAATATATAATTTACGGTAAGAATAAGTTTTAGCTTTTAAAGCAACGAACTCGATCATAATATCACCGTTTAACTCATCCTTAAACATACCTAATACTTTTTTATTCTTTTTACTATACATCGGGTGGTTTATTGGGTAACCACTAAAATCATACATTGTATCAGCGTCCTTTTTCATATCCTCATACAAATCTTCAGTTTCAATTTCTAAAATAAAACTATCCGTATCAGTGTAGCACAACTTAACTTTATTTCCATAACTTTTTCTTAAATGTTGGTAAAATGTTCGTTGCATTAGCGTTTTGATAACTCTAAAATTGTAGCGCCGAGATAAATAGGTTTATTATAAAATATTTCCTTTTTTCTACTATGAACGGCAACTAAATTAGGATCAAATGTGGTAAAGCTAACAAAGTTAGGTTTCCAAGTTAGCTTTTTAAACCTATAATCTTTTTTACCATTTACAAGCTCTATATTTACCCTATTTCTTACATTTTCCATAGTTTTACCAAAAACTGCGTTCATCATTAGTTTAAATAAATCTTTCTCAAAATCAGTTTTTGCATTTTTTCTATATTCAGCATTTATATCAATATATTTTTTCATATCATTACTTTCTTCAAACCTGATACCCCTATGTATTTTTTTTATTTCTAAACCTAATTCCAAAGCGAGTTTTAAATCTTCATAATGCATAAGATAATTTTCTTTATCATTTAAATTTGGAACAAGCTTTTCTACTTTATCAAGTTTTAACCTTTCAGCTGCTAATGGGTAACAATTATGATCATCATGTATTTCTTTAGGATATTTTAAATCAACATCTAAGTAACATGGTATGTTTTTCCAATTTTTTAGTTCTTCCTCATTCATCCACTCAAAATTTTTATAAGGTAAAAGTAAACTCATAGCCCAAGGGTATAAACTATTTGCATCAATATATAGTAAATATTTACTAGGTAAGTTAGGGTTATACAATTTTTCCATATATTTGTTATTTGCTTTTGCGTATCTTTTTGGTGCCATCGCGATACCTCCCCTTTTTGCTTTTTCAAAAAATAAAAGTTTATCATTTTCACCTTCCGTAAAAAGTTGTAGTTCAAAATTAGTTATTTTTAACATTGCATCATAAGCAAAACCTGGTAATGTGTAATACCATAAAGGATCTAACCTATAATATTCTAACATCACATCCCTAAAGTTTTCGAAAACATCAGCTAAAAGTATTGTATCTGTTTCATTATAAAGTTCAAGGTATTCTCTAAACGTTTTCATCTTAAAAAGTAACCAAACATTTAAAGCGTGTTCATATTGTTCTTCTTCGATACCCTTTTTAAAGTTAAAATAGAATAAAATTCCTTTATTGGTGGCAGCACCGTTTCTTTTAGTTTTGCGGTGCTGTCTAACCAATCATAAGGAAATACACCTTTTTGTGTAATTAAATTTATTTGTTCATCAGTAAATTTAATTTTATAAACACGGTTTAATATTTTTAGTTTATCTTTTTCTTTACTTAATTTAGTTCATCTAAACTACTTTGTAAAAATTTATAACTATCTAAAAATCTTAATTGTAAATGCTCGTTATTTTGTGCACCAAACCGTAAATGCTTTGTAAATGATATATATTTTTCTTCATTGATTGGTATAGCATCTATTCTACCTTCTGTTTGCCCTAAAATTCTTATAAATAAATGTGCGTCGTAACCACTTAAATTATGAAATAAAACGGGTATAAAGTTTGGTACCGATACTTTATTTTTACATTCACCACAAATTGCCCCCTTATATTTACCGGTAAAATAACAATAGTCTCTTTTCTTTTTTCTTTTATCCGTATCAAAATCTCTTTCGCATAAATAACATTTTGTTGCATTATTTTGTGATCTTTCTTGTGCTCGATCTGGTCTTATTACTCTTGCTTTATTTTTTAAAAATTTAAAGTAAATATCTATACTGTCTTTTTCTACCATTTTAATAAATTTTTGCGCAATATCTTCCCTATCATTTTTAGCTGAATAAGTAACAACTTTTGGCTCATATAAGGTATCATCAAGGCATATTATAACATACGAAAAACTAACCGGTATATGTTCTTGCCTTTGTATAGTGTAACTTACTTTTTTTTCCCCATTATCACTAATTATATTTTTTATTGGTTTTAGCGCGCACTCTTTATCAGCATAAATAACAAATGGCACTTTTGCTTTGTTTTTATAATTAACGAATTTAATTTTTTCTTTATCACTTCCTTTTTCGGGTAATTTAATTGTTACAGCTTCATGTTCAGAACAAAGTAACATATGGTTACTTAATTCTTCTTCCATTGTAAAATAACTACCAATACATAAAGGGCAAATATATTTTTTACCATGATGGTTATTTATTTGCCTGGATATCAAACGAGACAAATCTTTTATTAACACATAATGACTTTTATCCTCATCTGTTATAAGTAATAAATTTACCATATGTTGTCTTAAATTTTTACATGCTCTTACTCGTTCTACTGTATCACCCTTTTCTGATATTTCCCAAACATTAATTCCTATATTTTTGTTAAGGTTTTCGAATTTACTGATACCTTCAAATGAAACAGGAAAGCTAATATCTTTTATATTTACCATGTAACTTTTTGATTTTATATATTCATCTACCTTATAAGCGTTTTTCTTTTTTGGAAATAAATGCCTTAAAACACACCATAAAAAACATTTATCATCTTCTGTTTCTAAGTTTATACACGCGTTTTTATCTTTTATCCAATCAGGAAGTGGTAACCATCCACCAGCACTTTCAGGATCATATGCGGCAAAATAAATTTTTGTGTGAATAACTTCCTTAAATCTATAACCGCTACCCTTATGTAAAAATTCATCTTTATTTGAAATAATTATTTCTTTAAGTTCCTGGTATATTTCTTCTTTATTATCCCTTCTTAAATTATTTATAGGGACAATGTTGAAAAATATAGCATCTACAGTTTCATTACTATTTTGGTCTTTTTCCATAACACACTTTACAGACATTTTAACCTTTGTTTGTGGGTTGTTTACCAAAAGTCTAAACACCTCCATTTCTATTGCTTCTAAGTAATTTTCTAATGTATCAGTTGGGAAACCATCAAGCTGGTAGGTTAATGCCTGGCCACCTAAAGCACGTTGTACCCTACGTGTGCTAAAATTAGGTGGTAGGAGATACTCAACTGCATCCTCATAATGATCTTCAAGTTCATCAATCACTATTTCATTTACCTGAGGTATTTGCTCGGGTGGTACATTACCTGTTACCCAATTAGTAAAATTAGATACTCTTCTTCTAACACTTTGAGGAATTACCGCTGAGGCAACCCTTTGGGCACCACTATATAAATTAGATGCAATCATTTGACTAGCATCTGTTAATCTATTGATAAATCTTCGTGAAAAAGAATTCATCGTTATATTTTTAAAAATAAATAAATTTTTCTTAAGTCAAATTTTATTATTTTTAAAAAATAATAAAATTATTGAATATCAATTCTATATTTACCATTCCATACTCTACCATTCCAATTTTCAATCGTTTGAGGGCATCTATCAATAAACTTACTAGCCTTGTAAATTGATGGAAATGTTGTTTCTTCTTCAGTTTCAACATTCTTTAATATTACCGTTTTAGGATTTTTAGCAATATCCTTTAATCTATCATAATTTGGAATTTTTTTAAAATATTTTTTTTCTTCCTCTTCAGGATACAATCCATGCTCTTTTAAAACATCAATGTATTTTTTCTTGTTCCGATATGAATACCACTTAATATTGTTATCTGTTAACATCTTTTTAAAATCAGCAATCTTTAACATATTTTTTATTTAAAATAAAAAATTACTTAATATACAACTGTCATCTTATTCCCATCACTCTGAAAGTTAATTAACCTATCACTAAGTAAAACTGCATATGCTTCAACATTTGCTCCTGGATTAGCTGTAAAGCTAGCTCTAATATGAATATCAGTTACAGAATACTTAATTTTTTCACTTTGCTTTGATACATCAAATACAAACAAGGGAAAAAGTTTTTTATAATCATCAGGATTAATATTTGGATTTGATACCAATTCATCCATGTTGTAAAACTTTTTTCTAAATGTTGCAGCTTCCTCATATATTCTTCCAATTAGGTTAGTATCAAAGTTTATTTGATGTTCATTATGTGGATATTGTTTTGTGGATAACACAGCTTTAATATTTCTTACATTTAAGTGGTCAAATATAGCTGAGTTTTGTTCCTGATTATCACGCTTATTTGATTGAAAACCAACAATGATAAAACGTGGTACCTCAGGTGATGATTTAGTTGCTAGTCTCCAAGCAAAATTAGTATTGTTTGGTACCGCTATTGTATCTGATTGTATCATCCTATACCCAACAGGAAATCTTTCTTCCTTTTCAATAAATTTTAAAAGTTCTGATCTATTGCCAAGTTCAGGCGTTACATGTGGCATAAACCAAGTTATTTTACTTAAAACAACTTTTCCTCTAAAATTATTAGTTGGATTTCCACCGCCATCTAGGGTTGAAGCAGCTTTAAAAATTGCGTTATCATCACCGGTTCTTGTTAAGGTTAAACTATGCTTCATACCGTATACGACTTTGTTGTAATCTTCACAAAAACCAAATATATGTTTTAACGGAATGCAAAAGTTAAATGAACCAACCGGATCTGAACTAAAAATCCAATCTCTTCTTACTTTAAATCCACTATTGGTATCTCTATTTGCTCTAAGTCCGGTATCTTTATACCATAGTTGGTTTAAACCTTGTGATTTAGAAAAATCATCAGGATATTTTAACAACCCCAACATCGTGCTAACATAACCAGGATAATTAATATACTCAATATCTTGCTCTTCAAGTTGGTATCTGATACTTTTAAACAAAAACATTATTGCATTATTTGTTAGCGTTACCAAATTATTATTAGCTTGTGCAATATTACCATCATAACGAGCATTATTTTCTCTTAACAAATCACCTTCAAAACTTAAATATGATTCAGAAGGATGAAGAAAAACATCCTTGTTTCCAATATCAATCCTAATATTACCCCCTGAGTTGTTTAAATTGGTTCCTATGGTAGGTTCATACTCAAAGTATTCATATTCATCAATACTATCATCTTTTAAAATTGGTGCTTTAACATTTAAAATATCCATTTTTTTTTATATACATTTATAATTTTTTAAGTTAAAATTATAATTGTGTTTTGTTTTTTAATTTTCTAACCATAGTTGAGGAAATGATTTATTCTCATCATTTACATAAACACCCTTTAGTTTAATAGTTTTAAGTTTTTCTACATTATTAACATATTTTCTTACTTTTGGATAAATTTTATTACCATAAAGTAAGGTTATCTTTGGTATATTATTTTCTTCTAGATATTGATTTACTTCATCTTCAAACTCCTTAACAACATCAGCCTTTTCAGGAGACAATCTTAAAACAACCTTTTTATAATCATAACTTGTATTATTTACTTCAATAATTTCATCTTCTTCATTAATTTTAAATTGACCATAAAAAATTCCGATTCTTTTTGTATTGTATTTTTCATATTTTGTTAATCTAAATTTTAGCTTTGTCATATTTTTTATTTAATGTAATAATTACTTAAGCTAAATTAAAAATTATATCGTTTTAATTCCTTTACCTCTTTTTTTATTTAACTTCTTAACCATTGTTTGTATATTTACGGCTCCATCATCAATCAATGAACTTACATTTTGTTCAACAGGTTGTATTGTTGGTATAGTTGGAACTTGACTATATTTTTCAATAATCTTTTTAGACTTCGATGTTAAAGCCTTTTTAACTAATCTGGTTCCAGCATCAACTGCAGCTGTCTTACCTACCTCTAAAGCTTTCTTTGCTCCTTCTTTAGCTACACTTTTACCAACATCAACTGCGGTACTAGCTATTTGCTTAACTGCTCCACTTGTAAATAATCTACTTAAAAAATTAGCTAAGGTATCAAATATACCTGCTCCACTATAAGCATAAGATCTTTTAAATCCTCTCTTTTGTGATGTAATCATTTTATATTATAGTCAATAACTTTTTATAACTTTTTGCGTTTAATACTTTTTGTCTTTTTAATTCATCACAAATACTTACCAACTCATTTTTTACACCTGTGTGACCTGCATCCTTACTAGACATTAAAAGATCAAACCTTTCTAATAGTGCGTTGGGGTCTGATGGTATAACAATGGTTGTTTTTTTCTTTTTTCTTAATCCTTTACCAACTTTTTCTTCCATTCCTTTAAGAATGTAATCAAAAACAGGATTAATTATTTTTTTCCATTTTTCATTATTATCATAGCTTTTTAAATTAGCACTTTCTCGATTATTATCCTTAAAAATAATATCACTTAAATAAAGCATTTCTTGATAATTTTTTAAATCTTTTTTAGTATATTTTTTCGGATTTTTTGATAAAATCAATTCCCATAACCCATCACTAGCAGGATATCTTTTTTCTTCAAAATAAAAAAACCCTTTATCTTTCGGGTCTAAAAAAAATTTTTTATTGCCAAATTTAAATATACCAGAATTTTTATCAAAAACTATTCTAAAGATATTATCAAAATCATATTTATATTTTTGTGTAAAATTTTCATTAAAAACTTTAATAAAATGATTAATTTCTTCTTTATTTTTTTCTATCTTAACTTCATGATAAGAAGGAAGTTCTGCAGTTGATAATTGACTAGTCATCATTTCTTTAGAAAGTTGAATAGGTAAGTAAATAATCCCCTCTCTAATAGGTGCCAATTCCTCACTAATTACTCCTGGTAATTGTTGTATTCCCTCCCTAATAGGTGTCAATCCCTCAGTAATTCTTCTAGCTGCTTCTAGTTGGTACGTGCCAATCTTTTTAGTTGCCTCTTCTTGTATCTCCTTTTGTGATTTAGTTAAGGGTTTAAAAAACTTAGTTAGATTTTGTTGCAATTCGATATCCCCGGTTCTTTCAGCAAGTAACCTATCACGAACCAGTTTTTTTCTTAAAAGATAATCTTTTACCATCTTATCTCTTGTTTTATAATCAACATTTATAAAAGGCATTTTTTAAGTAAAAAATTATTTTAATTTATTCAGTATTACCTATCTCACAAGCACAAGAACACTTAAACTTAGGGCATTTAATACGGAAGGGAGCCCCCATGGTTTTTTTCAACCAGCCTCCGAAAGGACTCACGCGCTTCTTGCCTACCTCTTTCAATTAAACTTTCTTGATCCTCTATCTTACTTTTCTTTCTAGACTTAACTCTTATATCTTCCTTCATCGTTTTATATTTTTCAAGTTCTTCCATAATCAAAGTAAATTCAGAATGATCTACTTTGTTGTCACTAATAGCTTTAGAAATATGAGTAAATAACGTATTTAACTTTGCCTCAGCTAACATTTTTATCTGAAGATGTTTTTCTGACTTTGTTCTGGTTCTTCTAACTACAAATTTTCCAATTATAGCAGCTAAACCAACACCTAATGCACAAGCCTCTAAAGCTATTGTTGCTGGTATCGCAACCACAGTTGATAGTAAAGCGATACCTCCTGCTCCGGCTCCTAATGCTATGGTTGTTAATCCTGTTTCAACATTATCGGTACCCTTACTGATCTTTAAATATTTTTTACTTAACTGTTCTCTAACCTTAACTTCATTTTCAAGAAATGTTTGTACCTGAGATATTTTTTGCAACCTAAAAGATTGACCATTATCTTCTACTCCTATTACTGGTTCTAATGAAGGTGCATTTGGTATATTTCGTGCTTCTGGTAATTCAGGATATATCTTTTCTCTTAGCTCCATTTTATTTACAGCAACTATTTTTTTAAATAGAATAGTAAAGACGACATAAAAATTCATTTTCATTAATTTTTACTAGCTTACTTGAGTTGTTTGTAATTGTGGTAACCACATCTGGGGTTTCCTCCAACACTACCTCATTTGTTATACTTAATTGATTAGTTTTTAGAGCATAAGATAGAGAAATTAAAACGACACCCTTACTCATCATAAAACCAAAACCTAAAGCAATAGTTTTAGTTTCTTTTGGGTTTAATACAATAGGTTGTTGAGTAAAAACATCCCAAGTAACAGGATTAACTTTTTTAGCTGGATATTTAAGTTCTACAGGGTTCCAAAAAATAGTTTTTGGTTGAATCATTTTAGGTTTATTTCCAAATTTATACACATTCATATTTTTAATATTATAATATTGCTCCTAATATAGGAATATTAGCAAATGGACTATTTGGGCCTAAAAGAAGACCTTTTCCATCATAAATTTTTCCACCTTGTTTTAAATACAATCCTTCTCCTTTATTTTTTAACCCTTTACCTTTGTATGGTTTAAGATATAAACCTTCACCATCAGTTTCAACTTGGCATATACAACCACCTTTCTTAAGATACAATCCGTTACCCATTGCTTTTTGAACTCCTGTTGAAGCTAAACCAGTTAAGGCACCATCTCCTAAAGCAGGTAACACAGTTTTTGCTAATACGGGTAACGCAGCTGATGCGAGACCCGCAATTAATGGTAAAAAACCACCTTCTACTTTCATGTTGTGTTTAAGTTGTTTAATTGTCATTCTAATGGTCACCCCTTTACCTCCCTCTAATGCTTTATTTAATTTTTTTAGTTGTGATCCGGTTACTGCTATTAAATCTTCACCTGTTAGATCATCGTGATTTAATCTAATACTTACAGGACAACTTGATTTATCAGCATGTTGTAGCTTTTTCTTTTGCCCTTCTGTTATATTTACTTTAACTGTAATGTAATTTGTCATTTTATATTTAACGTGATTCTCTTATATGAAATCTAATTGTTAATGTTTCACCTCTTAAATTTAATATGTTTCCATCTTGGTCAGTTAGCGTTACGTTTAAATCATGTATTACATCTAATGTTAAAGGTAGATATACCAGATTAACTGGATTTTCTATTATTTTATAACCTGGTGCAACATTTGGAAAAAAGCTGTAAATTGTGTTTCTTTTAGAACCATTAACATAACTACCTGAGATTAAATCAATATTAACAAGTATGCTATTAATACTTAAGATATTAACTAAATTTTCGCTTTCATGAAACCCTCGAATATATTTTGCTCTGCTAAATCCTAATACCTTTCCAATACTGTTTTCATGATTAAAATCTACCTGATATCCATTTTCAAGAATTAAAACTGATTTTAATGTATTAGTGTTTGCTGATAAACAAATATAATATTCTTCATTAAATTGGTCATAATGTCCTTTTTTCTTCATTTCTTGTTGTATATAATCATTGATATCAACTATATCATAGCTACCTGTTGGTATCTTCATCTTTTCCCATGTTCTACCACTATCTTGTGAATAAATAAAAATGTTGTTGCTATTAGTAATATTAGGAAATGAATAGTAAGTTTCAAGATTGACTAAAGCTACTTCATATTTTTTATCACGTTCAAGTTGAATTGGTGGAGTAAATCTTGTTGTAAAATTTGATTTGTTATCACTTACAATAATTTGAAATGAAGATTTACGGTCTGTGTTTTTTACTATTTGTTTTAGTAATTCTTCTTGCATTTTATATTTTAAAATTAAAGTTTTTAATATGATTTAAATTATATCTTTTTGCTTAAGATATAATTTTAATATTCTCAACAATTTGATGGCATATAAAAATTATCAAAACCACGTCTGTATTTACCATTGTTTGCTTTACTTGTTAAGTCAATTACAACAAAACCATGTGGTTCATTCCAACATTTTTTACAAAAATTTCTAAATTCATTAAGATCCATATCTTCACTTACATAATCAGTATAAATATTTACTTGATCCTTTTTAGGTAATTTAAAAAGTATAATTAAGTTAGAATTTCCTCGTCTTGGTAATTCAAAAAAGCTTTGTGACAAATAGAAACAATCAGCGTTACTATGTCTTCCTCTTACATAGTAGTTTTCACATTTACCCTGACGCTCTAAAAGTAAGTCATCAAAAATCATTAAGTTTTTGTTTTGTGCATTTAGTTCTCTTGGGTCTGGTACATCACTTGCATTTTCAAAAAACCCACACTTAATATCTTATTTTTCCTTAATTGTTTTTGCCCATTCTTCAACTAATGCTAAAGGTGAAATGTCATTATTTTGTACTTCATCCTTAAATGAAAATAATCTTAATATATATTCTTTTGGTATTTCTTCTTCAAATGCTTTTTTTAATATACGATACTCTGGTTGAAATAAACTTTTACCAAAAACGCATAAGTTATCATAATCTAGCCAATCGGGACGTAACAAAAGATTAAGTAATAGTGTAGTTTTACCACATCCTGATTTACCAACTATTAAACCTCTGATACTTTTTGGTAAAAGGGGGTGGTTAAATCTTTTTGCTAATGCTTCATTCCATGATAAATTAACAATATCCATTTTATATTAAAAAATTTAATTTAATATAAAAAATGTATTGGGTTAAGTGTAAAAAACAAACTGAAACAACTGATTTAAATTATGGTGTAAATAAAAATGGAAGAAATATGAAAAAGGGTAAATGTAGTGAATGTGGTACAACTAAAACTCAGTTTATTAAAAAAGATAAGGAGGGTGGTTCGTTGTTAAACAAGGTTATCAATAACTTACCTGTTGAAATGCATTTACCTGGGCATAATTTTACTGGTCCAGGCACCAAGTTAAAGAAAAGATTAAATCCTGATTTAACACCTAAACAATGGTCAAAACCTGTAAATCGTGTTGATAAAGCAGCATATCATCATGATATATGTTATCTTAAGCATGATGATACAGCAACAAGAAATTCTGTTTGTGATGCTAATATGCTTAAAGAGTTAAAAGGTATTTATAATCCTACTATTAAGGAAAGAATGGAAAGAGGATTGGTTTCCTCATTGATAGGAACCAAGAAAAGATTTGGAATGGGAATTAAAAAAAATTTTCAGAAAATATAACGCTAGCAGAAGAATTACATAAACCAATAAAAAGAAAATTTAAGAAAAGGAGAGTTAGAGTAGGGGGTGTCGATAGAATATGGGCTGCAGATTTAGTAGATATGCAAGCATTTTCTAAACTTAATCGTGGTGTAAAATATCTTCTTGCTGTCATTGACATCTTTTCAAAATATGGCTATCTTATCCCCCTAAAAGATAAAACAGGAAAATCTGTTTCTATTGCATTGAAGAGTATTTTTAAGGAAAGAAAACCTGAGAAAATGTGGGTGGATAAAGTTAAAGAGTTTTATAACAAAGAAGTTAAAGATTTGATTGAATTATATTCCACTGAAAACGAGGAAAAATCAAGCGTTGTTGAGAGATGGATTAGAACAATGAAAGAAAAAATGTGGAAGTATTTTTCTGCTCACTCAACAAATGTTTATATTAACGTGTTGCCAAATCTTGTTAAAGAATATAACAACACGAGGCATTCTTCTATTAAGATGACACCAATTGAAGCAAGTAAGAAGAAGAATGAAAATAAAGTTTGGAAAACATTGTATCATGATTATAATCAAGTAAGGGAGGATATCGAACCAAAGTTTTCTGTTGGTGACAAAGTAAGGATAAGTAAAAAGAAAAAGACTTTTGAAAAAGGTTATACCACAAGATGGACTGAAGAGGTTTTTACAGTTACAGAAGTAAAACATACATCACCTATAACATATAAAATTGAAGATTTAAATGGTGAAGAAATAAAAGGTTCCTTTTATGAACCTGAACTACAAAAAACGAGTCAAGAATTGTATAGAATAGAAAAGGTTATTAAAAAGGGAAAAAAGAAATCTCTTGTAAAGTGGAAAGGTTATTCTGATGAGTTTAATTCATGGGTTGATAATAGTGCTATTGTAAATATTTAAATATATAAAAAATGCATGATATTTTAATTGATAATATAATATTACCAAATAAACCTTTAAGCAATTTTGAGCTTGAGGATGCCGCAAAAAAATTAAAGATAAAAAAATTTAGAGAAATATTTTTAAGAGATACCCTACCTAAAAAAGTAAAAAATAAAGAATGTGGTATATTAAATCTTGATGATACCAGCGGTCCAGGAACTCATTGGGTTGCCTGGTATAAAGATGGTAAAACTAAAATTTATTTTGATAGTTATGGTATTCAACCACCTATTGAAATTATAGATTATTTAAAAAGGTCAATACACTACAATACTGACCAATTACAACATGCAGGGGAAGTATTTTGTGGTCATTTATGTTTGTTCATTCTTAAACAGTTGGGTTTAGGTAATAAATTTCAAGATGTTTTAAATAAACTTTTTTAGTAATATTAAAAACTATGCCTGTTGATAAATTTGGAAGAATAGATGATGTTAAAACAAGTGGTGATGGTGATGGTGTGTCACTCGCTTACATAGGTAATAATTTTTTACGTAAAGATGGAACAACCCCCGTTACCGGTTCTATAGATATGGCGGGTAATTCAATAGTAAGGGTTAGTAATCCTGTAAATCCACAGGATGTTGCAACAAAGAGTTATGTTGATAAGGCTGGAGGACTGTTAGATGAAAATGGAGGATACCATATGGTGGGGTATTTAAACATGGGTTTTAATAAAATAAAAAATATAGCTGACCCTGAGGAACCGAGTGAAGCTACTACAAAAAAATATGTAGATGCTGCAAATAGTGCTTTTGTTTATGGAGCTGATGGATATACAGCAAGTGGAGACATTTCTATGGGTGGATGGAGGATTAACAATGTTGGTTCACCTATAGATAACCAACAAGTAGCAAATAAGTTTTATGTGGATACCACTGTTAAAACAATAACTGAAGGTAATAATGCTTTAACAAAAAACCGATATGGAACTTTTTTAGCAACTGGTAAAATAGATATGAACACTCACCCACTTACTGGACTGCCAAATCCTACAGATCGTGATGCTGCTGCTAATAAAAATTATGTTGATAATGGTGGTGCCATTGTAAAAAATCCTGATGGAAGTTTTACAGCAATATCTGATGTAGATTTTCAAGGTTTTACTATAAAAAATGCTGCGACACCAGTAGAAGAAAGAGATTTAGCAACAAAATCTTATGTGGATGGAAAAGTATCACTTCCTTCTCTCATAGGTCCTAAACCTATTATAAGTGTGTGTGCCGAGGAACAAGGCGATTTAAAAAATGGAAATTATGAGTTTGCTTTTGGTAATGGGAGTACAGGAGAAAGCCATGGGTTAGGAGGTTATTGTATGCCTGCTCCTGGTAGAATTTTAAGAGGAACTTTAATGATTGTTAAGGGAACCGGCATTCTAAAAGAAAAGGCAAAAGTCAATATAGTTGTAAATGGAGTTGAACAGGTTGATTACTCCATAGTAAAAAAGAGAGGGGAAGGTTGTAGTTGTATAGTTTTTCCACAACCTTTAGAAGTAGAGCAATGTAATGTTATAAACTTTATAACAAGGTCAGATAACCCTAATGCTAAAAATGCATATTTAACAATACTGATAGAATTGGACTTGTAATAATATTTAACCTTTTACCAGGTTAAATATTAGACATGAGTGATCAAACAAACTTACCTTTTCCCATTAGATGTGTTCATGGGAAATATAATTTTTTAAATAAATTATATTTCTCTAATGTTTACATTTTCAGTTTTACACACGGGGCATTTATTTTTGTTATATTTTTTAAAACATGTATCACACATGCATAAATCACCGCAACTACAAAATAAAATATTTGGTTGATGTTCAACACATATTACACATGTTTCGCTTTTGAATGATTTATGGTCGTTATTTTGTGTTTCTCCTACTTGTTGTTCCGGTTCATCTTCTGTTTCTTCATCTTCTGCTTCATCTTCTGTTTCTTCATCTGATGAATCAAACAAGCTATTATTTCTTTCTTCATCACATTCAAATGACCCCCAATCTGAAGGGCTAAAAGTAGCTGGTCGATTTCTAAACAAAGGGCCAGGATGGGCTAAATAACCATGATATTTTTCAATTTCACCTAATGGAACCGCTCTTTTTAAAAAATTTTTTAACTCCCCCCAATATTCACCATAATATTCGGTAAAATAAGTAAAATTAAAATGCTCTGCATGGCCAATATTTTCAAATGTTAAAATAGGTAATATTGCAAAAGTAACAGGAGTTAATTCTCTTCTATCATCTCTAAGTAAATCAAGTAAAGCATTTTTATAAGTAGATAAAAAGCTATCACTTTTTATAAATGGTATTCTAATACCAGTAAAAACGGGGTCTCTAAATCTACGAAATAACATATTTGAAATGCCTGAATGATTCTCCCGTAAATCTGGCCATGTTGCAATTATTGTTGTATCAAACCCTCTATTATTTAACCTATGATTACTATATTTGTAATATACAAATGGAAGTGATTTACGAAAAATATAAAAAAAAGTCCCTTATAAATACATCATAACAAATAACATAAAATTTTTTATTTCTAACATATGTATTTTTAAAAGAAACCATGTTTTTTAAAGTTTCTTCTATTTTATTTATTCCCTCAAGTGTAAGTTTATTTAACACACTCATCTTACATATCTTTATGCTTCTAAACTTAGATAATTTCAATTTTTTATTTATCAATAGCTAGTTAAAAAATTTTTTTTATTTGTTATACACTTACAAATAAAAATAAATTTTTTTTTTTACTTTATTTTTATCATATAAAATTTTTCTTTAATATTAACCTCTATACATTCTTTACACAATTCTATAAAATTTTCTAAACATTTATTTTTCTCATATTTAACTTTCCATAGTGGTTTATCATGTAATTTTTTTTTCATCTTCAACATCATTTAAATAAATATGCCTAAAATCATGATCAGCCCTCTCAATAAATTTATCAATTTCATCTATAAGATCAAGTTTAAGTTCTTCAAGCTCATTTAAGCATTGATTACTAACACGTTCATCTATTTGTTCAAATTGGTATTTTCTTTCTTCTTTTTCTGGTATAGGTTTACCATCATTATCTACATATCCTTCATCATATTGATGCACAAGGAAATGTTTTTCATAATATTTTCTTTCCTCTTCATTTGCTGGTTCATACACATATGTTTGTGTTGCTTCATCAACTACATTTTTATTATTTATGTCTGCCATCATTCTTATGTATGGTATGTTATTTTGGGATATTTTTAAGAAAAAATCAATTTTTATTTACTTAAATATTTTTTAAAAAAAAATTTTTTATTGGAAAAGAGTTTTTCTCAAGTTTTTGTTTTACTTCATTTGTTACCCTCTGCTTAAAATTCTTCATAAAATTATTTAATTTTATTTTTGCTTCTTCGGGTGAAAATGTTAAAAAATCTTCTTTTTCGTTATTTAAAAAATAATCTTCTGCTTCTTCTTTAAATAATTTTTTATAATAATTATTTATTTCATGTTTAAGTGGTAATGTAATCATTTCTACATCACGTTCATGCTCATGATAAATATTATCTAAAAACGAATATTTATAACATTTTGCAAATCTTCTTTCTCTTTCACCTATTTCCTTAATTACAAAATTTTTATACTTTTTCGTTATATTTTTTTCTTTTTCATATTTACCCTCTCTTACCCAAAATGCACCATCAAAAACCCATTTTTCATTTCCTTTTCTCCAGTTTTCATTATGATTTACATATGGCGCTGGTAAACTATTATCAAAACCATATGTTACATAACTATGCCATTTTTCTGTTTTGTCTTCTTCAATATCACTAACTTCACTATCTTCAATATCATATATATATGATTAATATTTTTTTCTTCACTCATTTTTTTATATGTTTATTTTTATAAAAAAAAATTTTTATTTATTTTATTTTTATTTTATTTTTAAAAATAAAATACAAAAAATTAATAATAATTTATCAATAACAACAATATAAATATCAACAAAGATTTATCCTATTTGATGGTGTTCATGGGATATATAACCTGTTTAAAGGTTATATATCAATATAAATTTTTTTAAAATAAAATTTTAAAAATTTTCTTTTACTTCTTCTTTTAACTCTTCAATAAAAGATTTTAAAGCTTCTTCCATATGAATATGTAAATCTTCTAATTGAAGTTGTTGCCAATCTTCTGCTTCTTCTAAATCTTCTAACCTCATACGAAAAGCGGTTTCTTTTAGCAAATCAAAATGTCTATCAATTCTTTTTTTAAGATCAAATTTTATTTTATCTATTTCACCATCAAACTCATCATCAATATCATTTAATTTTTCATTATAAACTTCATGATATCTTTTTTCATCAATGATACCTGCAAGATCACTATGGCTTAATTTATAGTTATGCTCTTTCGCTGTTTCATCTTGTTCCTTAAAATCCTTTATCATTTTTTTTATTCTATGATGACCCATAGCAAGAGTGGTTACACCATCTTGTAAAATAAACCTTTGACCATCAAATTTTACACCATGTCTAGCAAGAATAACTATATCTTCTTCTCGGGAGTTAGTTATATTTTCACTCATCCTATACATTATATTGTAAGATGTTTTTAAATAAATTTCAAAAATTTTTTAATATAACGTGCTAATGCATGGGCTGTATTATAAAAAAATTTTTTTTTTAAATTTTGAATTTTTTTAAATTTTAAATTTTTTTATTTTTTATTTTTTTTATTTTTTTAAATTTACCAATATCTTAAGCCACCCACTAACTCATAAGCCGGTTAGCTGGTGTGTTATGTGTTGGTTGATGAGGTGGGAAAAAGGTTAAGCAATTGTTTGATTTAAGTGATTGTCTGGCTGATGTGTTAGTTGGTTAGCATGGTGCGTCATGCGTTGGTTTTTCTTAATTAAATTTTTTTTTTTTTTTTTTTTTTTTTAATTTTTTTTTAATTTTTGATTTTACCTTTCCTCCAACCCTCTTTTGCCTAGTCTTTTTACCCGAATTAAGTTTTCCTTTCCCTTACATAAAAGATAGTTGAGCGTTATACATCACCATCTGGCTGCTCCTCTTTTTTGTGATATATGTTAGGTTTACTGTTTTTGTTCTTCGTTGATAAAGAATTCATTATCTGGATTTTTATCTGCTTATTGTTGAGTAAGATAAAAATATTATTGTGTTATGTTATTTTTTATGTTGATGTATTGGGGTAAATATTGGGTTGTGCTTGGTTTATGGTGCGTTTTTGGGGGTTTTTAATTTTTTTTTTTTTGTCAAGGAGGGGCGCCAATTAACCATAAAACCGGGATAAAGGAATTTATGGTTTGGTTTTGTGACTCGTTTTTGGGGAAAAATATTTTTTTTGGGGAAAAATATTTTTTTTGGGTAAAATATAATTTTTGTGGTGGGTTTTTATACTTAAAAAAAAGGGCATATTTTTAACCACAAAGACTTTTAAAGTCCCTATTATTTATCTACTACTCCTTATTCACGGAAATGACTTGCCCAATCTTGATCCGTTTGTTTTGGATTTTGTCTTTCCAATCGGGAGTCTATCGCTACCAAAACTTACTGTCCGATCTCGACCCTGTCCATACGGATATCAACAGTCAAACCTAGATCCTTTCCCAATAAATCTTAACCGTCTGATCTTGACGCTGTCCTTACGGTTGTTATCTGTCCATAACCAACCCAGTCATTAACGATATCAACTCTCCTATCTCGGTCTTTTCTTCACGCATTGCAACTGTCAGTTCTTTTTTTTTTTGTCTTGGATACTAACTGTCCCGTCGCCACAAATTTTGACCATCACAATTCGATTAAAATGGCATGGATTTAACCTTTTACCACAAATCCCGTTTCTTAACGACCCTGAGGAAGAGGACATTTGAAAACATTGTGGGAAAAGAAGAAAATGCTGGTAATCAGCATTTTCTCCTTTTCCCACAATGTTTTCTCGGCTAACAAAAGCAGATCTAATTAAGTGAGTTGCATTTACCTTGTCGTCTGCAATTGCTATCAATTTGGACATGTCTAAAATTTTGTTGGATCACTGACTGTCGCAACTCGGTTTTATCGATATATACGAAATATTATATTGTACTAACTTTCCCGGTGCTTGTATCTGATTCGAGCTGCGTGAGAAAAATTTGAAAAAAATATATCGAGGGAGACCGAAGGTCGAGCGAGGTGACAAAAGTTTCTTACGCAGTGAGAAGTAAATACAAGCACCAGAAAAGTTACTAAAATACACCATTCCTTTATTATATACCTACAACTTTCAAAGACTTAATTTTGAATTATTCGCATTTCACTCGAAAACGATAAACAAAAAATCAAAGCGCTGACGCACTGAAGGCAGCGGGTTTGTGCCAGCTACAGATCTTATTACTTTCTTTGCACAGGTTTCCTTTATACTTGACTTGAAGTAAAAAGGTGCCTTAATCGATCTGCAAACAGTATAGACTTAGGTCAGCCTGTGCAGGCAGTCAGTCTGTGCAGTCTTCACAGGCTGACCTGGGCTGAAACTTTTCGCCATTGGTCCATTTTCTGTACATCGAAGGGTCGGTCTATGGATCAATAATTATTTATGTCTTGCTTGGTATAATCCATCACGAGGATGCAAGAAGCCCCCTTTTGCCAAAGCACAGCTCATTTGTTTGTGGCTAAAATAAAGATAAAATCTAGTACATGAGCACAGGCAGAAAACAAGACTTGAATAAATGATATTAATCCTTTCCAAAACAATCCCAAGTTTTTATGACCCTGTGGAAGAGGCCTTTAAAGACATTTGTGGAAATGGAGAAAGTGCTTCTAACCAATGTTTTCTATTATATCAATCCGTAACATTTATGAAATTCTTGAAAGGTATCTTAAAGTACTGAAAACCAGTCTTAGTATAATTTTGAGGTTTTACACCTCAAAATCCTTGTAGGCCAAATAATGTGCTTTATAAAAGTTTTGCCGATCCCTTTTAAGGAGTTTGTAGCTCAAAGACTTGAAGTTGGTACCGCTGGTTTAAATTTCCAGCATGGTCTTCTTTCTGATCCACTTATCATTTATGCCATGTTGTTATTCAGTGCATGACCTTAAGGAAATAGCCAAGAAACGCATGCATAGGTACACTGGCAGCTGTTATGACCCAAGCTGTTTAAATTTCATTAACTGCTAATAAATTATACTGAAAGAAGCCATTTGCAGACAAAACATGGCTCAAAAACAGTGTACATCTTTGATAGGGTAGAAAACATTGTTGGAAAAGGAGAAAATGCTGCTTACCAGCATTTTCTCCCATTCCTACAATGTTTGTAAAAAGTTATGTTCTAAGGGTCGTTAAAACTTGAGATTGTGTTGTACAAGTAAATGCATAATATAATTTGCAGTTATAACTACTTTTAACTTTTTACCACTCAATGCCGACTTCTAACAACCTTGAGAAAAAAGCCTTGTGAAAACAGTCTGGGAAAGGAGAAAATGCTGGGAACCAGCATTTTCTCTATTATCCACAATGTTTTCTATCCTATAAAATAAAACTTGTACCATTTGAGCCACAATGAAATTGTCGTCTGCAAATGCTTTCAGTTTGAACACAGCTGAAATTTTGCCGTCTGCCAAAGGCTTAATGGGTGACTTTTCGTGTAACATCGCCTGTCATAGCCGAATCCGTACGACTTTGGCGATAAAAGGCGATGTTACACGAATCCCATTACGATGCCCTATGCTCAAAATTCATCATGCAAACAAACACCGACAAGAAAAAGTCGATGCAAAGAATCAAAGTCGCCGCAAATTTTTTTATTTAATGCTTCAAGAAAGCCAGGGCAAAGAAGTAAATGTCAGTTTTCATCAGCAGATTTTTTAACACATTATGAAATTGATGTGACTG
This sequence comes from Tridacna gigas, assembly GCA_945859785.2. Taxonomy (NCBI): domain Eukaryota; kingdom Metazoa; phylum Mollusca; class Bivalvia; order Cardiida; family Cardiidae; genus Tridacna; species Tridacna gigas. The sequence goes on along the minus strand of OX244040.2, from coordinate 59,514,799 downwards.
TGAATCTATATCAAAAGTTGTCTTCTGTTACAGTATCTAATACCCTCGCATAGCGCTCTCTGAACTCTTTTCCAAACGAAAAATATCAGACTCTTCCAAATTCAAAGAGTTGACAGACGACAATTTAAAAAGCTGCAAAAATGGTAGAAAATTCGCTAGTAGTGGGGGGAAAAGTATTTGTTAAAGGAGAAATTGCTTATAACGAGTAATTTCTCCTTATCCAACATGTTTTTCCAAAAGAATTTGACAGCGCACGTGATAACCCGCGTTTGTTTGGGAAAGTGTTGAAAACAGGGCCAAGTTACTAAAATGCTGCTGTCCTAGGATAGTATGATTCAAGAGAACATAAGTTTGCAAGGCATGCTTTCAATTTAAACAAGTCTAAAACTATACTGTTTGGTGAACGCTGTTAATAAAGAATATTGGTTTTGCATTGCGATTTATGAACAACACAGCGAAAAACTGGTCTCTCTCCAGATTTTTTCCAACAAAGTACATGTAAATTTATCTAGAACTTGGTGAGAAATAAACAAAAGGGTTCTAAACAATCTTTGTTTTAAAAACTAAACTTAGAAAGAAGTAACCAATAATGGTTAAATACAATCATAACCATCATACTCGTTCTTCTGCGGAATTTAACACAATTTCAGCAATGTACAATTTTAGCGGTGGTCATTCAACAAAAAACACAAATAGTAGGAAAAACTAGGTACTAAATAATCAAAATGATAATTAAACCTGTGTACGAAATGACGAAAGTGGATACGAAATGACCAACTGGATACGAAATGACCAAAATAGAAAGTATAGGTAGGTACGAAATGACCAAAATCGTATCTACGAAATGACCTAGGTACGAAATTAACTAGGTACGAAATTACCGGAAACCTGTACAGCCTTGACCAATGGAAACAAGGCATTTATTTGGATGAGTCCATTTCTCGCGAATAGCGAAAATAAAAGTAATAATTGGGCGGATTTTTTGATGTTGTAAGTATTAACAGAGCAAAAATAGTATCGTATTGTATATACTTCGTAGTTTAAGAATGAATTAAAAAGCCAGTTTAAGGCGAAGTAGAAAGATTCCTTGTTAACCTTAACACCCCTATAAAAAAGAAATTCCCATTGTCCATGTCCTAACTCGAAAAACTATTAAAAATATAGTCGCGCGCTTCTGCGCGGCGACTAATAAAAACTTTTGCTCTGAAAATATTTTCTTTTGCACTTTTTCGGTCTATGTAGATACCGACGCCCTCTTTCCGTTTCTATTCTACAGTAACATTACGGATGAACTCGTAAGGTGTAAGGCAGTTTTGAAAGGGTGTCGTCTGCGCGAGTAGCGCATATTTATACATGATCGTTTGTGTATTCATGGAGGAACTATTTAGTCAAGTGTAGGAATCAAGTTTTGTTTACCTCGCGTATCCAGGAAAAAGATGCCGGATGCAAGAATTCTCGACCTAGATAAATATCGTAAGCGTTGAAAATCAGTAACTCATACCTGGGGACTATGACAGCGGGTTTCACCCGCTGCCAACAAGTAATGGTGAAGTGGCTTGTAACTTTGTTTTTATAAATGGCGGATGAGTACTACAACGTAAAATTTTGACCAATCAAATCGCAAATAGCATGTATTCCGCGCGCGAGACACATCATCATACTATATTTGGAACCGTTTTTGACACTGTGTGGAAATGGAATTTTTTCTGACGTGTGTGATATTTTATCCGCGTGCAACTTTATACTTGAGCCGGAAACTTTTCCGGGTGCATGTTTATAATAAGGATAGTCACTGTCTCATTGTCACGGATGATAAAGGCCCGCGTCGTCATTGACTTCAATTTGCGCCATCCTGTAGTAACTGTTATGTATTTGCCGATCTCGATCCTTTCATTATAAATAGAACGTTTACTTACTCGACTCTGATCTCACTTTAACTATCCATTATCTATACTATTGGTAGAGATAGTGTTTTTCCGATTTCAAATTTATTTTCACAAATATGAGCTGTCTAATTTTCCTAACGTAAATACATACGGAATAGTATATTGTAGTAACTTTCCTGGTGCTTGTAATTAACTCGAGCAACGCCAGGAAAATTGATATCGTGCGAGACCGAAGGTCGAGCAATATGTAAAAATTTTATTACTCAGCGAGAAGTAAATACAAGCATTAGGAAAGTTACTACAACATGATATTCTTTTTATTATACACCTACAACCTTCAAAGACAATATTTATTAGTTATTGTATTGGCATTTTATTCGTGAATTACTAAACAAAATAAAACAAACAATGATGTAGTAGCTAGTAACATCCTTTTCATGAATGGTGGATGAATACCATAGCGTAAAATTTGACCAGTCAAATCACAAATAATAAGTATGTTTTCCGCGCGTGAGTTAGGTTTTCAGTACCATATCTGTAACCGTATTTTACAGTGTGTAGCTACGGATTTTTTTCCGCCGGAAAAAATTCTATTGTTTATCGGAATAGACATACAGTGTCTAGTCACGATCCTGCCATCATTTTCTTCCCTTTTTTTTTTTTTTTTGTCAGGGACAAATTTTAATTTATGGCTGTCCACATTTTCAAATACTGAGTCTTATCATATTTTATTATTATATTATTCTATATTTTCTTTCAAACCTTGTCCTTATCCTTAGAGGTATTGAATCGCGTGAGACCGAAGGTCGAGCGAGATGTCAAAATGTTCTTACGCAGCGAGGAGTTAATGCAAGCATCATTAGAAGTTTATAAATTATCTCGTAACGGTATAGCTCTCACTCAGTAAACATTTCATTATCAGTTTATATTATTGTTTATATTGGAGATAACAGGTGTAAAATCACGTACCGTGACAAGGTAATTTATAAACCCAACTCAAAAACTTTTTTTTTCCCGTCGAGGTTCGAGGTTTTCAAAAAGTATTCCCAAAAACAAACAAAAATACACACTGTCAGTGAAAGGTTTATCGAGTTTGAGTTATACGTGATAATGGACCTGTTACCCCAAACATAAACAGCCGAGCCCCGTAGCTCAGTCGGTAGCGTACATGACTTGAGAACAGGAGGTCGCTGGTTCGATCCCCGGCTGGGCCAATTTCTTTTCCAGGATTGATGATAGTCATTGCGACAGGATGCATTCCTGACCATTGTTTGGACGATGGTTATGTTGGAAAGCAGCCGGTGCCTTGAAAAGAATATTGTGCGTAATACTGGTACAAGAAACTCCAGGAAAGCATGGATAGGTGCACTGGCCGCCGCGATATAACTGAAATAATGTTGAAAGCTATGTTAAACACCATACAATCAATCAATCAATCAACCAAACATAAATAATAGTTTAAACTGATAATGAAACATTTATCAAGTGAGAGCTACAGCTCTTAAATCTCAGTCCTGCCTACAAACCTCTGGATCACGACCCTGTCTCCGCTGATTTTTATTTTCTGTCCGCTCTCGAGTTTTCTAAAGGAACATTAAGACCGACTATATCCTAACGGAATTTTAGTGTCTGACCTCTACCCTCTCCTCGTGGATACTGTTCTAACTGTTATTAACTCTAACTGTTATTACTTTTTTCAATATCTTAACTCTTTCACTGCCAATGTTGCCTTGGATAGTTTTTGTTGACGGCATAGATCTGTGATATACACGTCCGCTTCCTGATGCCATATCTTTAACCAAAGTCAGCTCCAAAAGCAGTTGTATTAATTCAAGGGAGGTAAGTACACCATCGACAACATCTACCCTTTGAAAAAGTCAACTTTTGTAAACATAAAGCCCCTTCCTCACAATTAAGAAGTCGCTATGTACAACGACAATATGAAGCCATTCTGGCATAGGTAATTGAGACAATCCCGAACAAGTCCTCAAATTATTCCGACCAGCACACTCTCAACAAAAAGCAAACGAGACAGGCCTGTCGAATACAGCCGAAGCGTCTGGCTGGTGTACATAATGCAGACAGACTTTGGCGCCAGTAATTTCATCAGAAACGCTTTAGCCCCTTTGATATACCTATACAAGCACCCTAACATCTTATCGTAAGCCTAATCAATTTACATGAATTCAAGGGAGGTAATTATGCAATAAAAACGGGCTTTTTAGAAGAAGTCATGTAAATCAATTTTTCTGCCAGCGACTAACACTTCGTCCAACCAGACAATAACAGATTGTCATTGTCAAAATAATTTCCATACTTTTGAAAAGTATCATTTTTCATGCGTTATCCTATTACCAATTACTGTGCAGTAAACATGCCTTTTTAGATATATCAGGTTTAGCAGCAACTGGTCTTTTTCCAACAATGGTTTTGATTAACGCTAATCTCGAAAAGAAGGAGGCTTGATGCATCTGCGAAAAGTATCGACCTGAACAGAAACTTTTCGCTATTAGTCAGTTTTATTTATGTCAATGGACCACTCTACCATATGATACAGCGGGTTGTTTAACAAAAATGGCTACTGTAGATCCATAATTATGTGATGGCTTGATTTGTATCATGCATCACTGAGATGCATTAAGCCCCCTTTTGCCTGAGCGATGCTCATATCTAATTGACCATTTCACCTTTCAACAATATGAGCCATGTTCTGCGAAAAGGGAGCTTAATATATCGGCGAAAAGTGTCATTCCGTGCAGGCTGACCTGGACCGAAACTTTTCGCTATTGGTCAGTTTTCTGTATGTCCAAGAACCTGTATATCTCATGACGAATTAGTTTGTTAAAAAAAGTGGTTATTATTGATCCATAATTATGTGATAGCTTGAATGGTATAATACATCACGGGGATGCATTAAGCCCCCTTTAGTCAGAGCATGTCTCATTTTACAAAACAAATGGGAAACTTAGGCAATTGCTGGAGAGATATCTGATGACTTTTCATTTTTTGTCTTCACGTTGAATAACAAAAACGTTTTGACAATCATATTCCCATAACCACTTACGGTTTTTAACCCTTTTTTTTTGCAAAAGAACTTCTTTGTTTTTATTAGATCTAGTTTGTCCTTTTTTTCCCAAAAGGCGTAAGACTATTTCACAAACTATTAGAAATGGGAGCTTTCTCAATTAGACAGATGTTTTATGTTGACCAAGACTGCCCCATTAGAAAATGAGCTGTGCTCTGGTAAAAGGGGGCTTTGTGCATCTCCATGATACATTTAGCTTCCTTTTCACAGAGCATGGCTCAAATGATGTTTAACCCTTTCCCAAACGATGAATTTTAGACTTGTCCAAATTGAAAGAGTTTGCAGACAACAATTTTAAATTTAATGAAAATGATAGAAAGTTTTCCAGAAGGGTAGAAAAAAAATTCTGTAGGTAAAGGAGAAATTGCTCGTTACGAGCAATTTCTCCTTTTCCCACAGTGTTTTCAAAAGACTTGTACTGCAGACACGTGAAAACCAGGGCTTGTTTGGGAAAGGGTTAAGACAGGGTAGTGTTGAACGCGATAATACTCTTCCAAATATTAAATAACGAAATGTCAGTTATATGATCTGCAACAGGTCAACCGCCCTTGAACAGAAAGAACAAAACTATTCTTTTACTTTCACACGAAAATAGCGTTTTTTGAAGCTGGAGAGAAAGATGGGAGTGCAACGAAAACCGGTGCTCATCACAGAATGTCCTCTGTCGTTGGGATTCCCTAGCCATGTCCTGTGTCGTTGGGATTCCCTAGCCATGTCCTGTGTCGTTAGGGATACCTACTTGTCGGCAGGAGCGTCACAAGAAGTGGTGTGCGGGTGAACCCCATTTTGTTTTCACCTTTAACCCTTATCCTGCTGAATAACTTAAACAATACATTCAAGTCGATAGTAAAAACCCAATTGTGGCTGTTTCAAAGCTATTTTTTCGGGAAAAATAACTCGTTATCGGACAGTGTAGATCCAAGCTCAGACTGCATGTTCTGTGCAGTCTGATCTTGATCTACACTGTCCGCAATAGGTCAGTGAGTCGCGCTTAGCAACCTAAGGGATACGCTGCTATATAAATGACACGAAACTTTCAGTTAGATTGTAAAAACCCCATTTTTGCCATTTTACAGGGTTTTATTTGTGTGTGTGTGTGGGGGGGGGTATCTTCGTATCGGACAATGTAGATCTAAGATTAGACTGCACATTCTGTGCAGTGTTATCTTGATCTACACTGTCCGCAATAGGTCGCTGAGTCGCGCTTAGCACACTAGGGTTTAACCCTTTGAAAACCAAACATATTAAACTTAATTTTTTTAACGGCTGAAATTGCGATCTACTGAAACTGAGAAAAGCTTTTGACTTACAAGCTTGAGAAAATAAGCGTTCTGTGCTGTCTGATCTTGATCTGCGCCACCTTTAAATCCCTGTGTTTTATAGCCTGGGCTGTGTTAATTTTCCACCTTTATTGTTTTCGTTCTTTCTTCTTTTGTAGATCAAGATCAGCCAGCATTTTCTGGACAGCGTGGATCTCTGTCCATTATCTTGTGAAGTATTTTGGCAAACACAACATCAGCGTAGAATCATTGTTTTAACCTGTTGAGAAAATACATTTTATATAAAGGTTAATGTTTAAGCATCGGATTCCGGGGAGCAACACATTGGAAGGACTATCACGTTACAGCACTGTAAATCGTTCACAAAAAAAAATCAAAGTGTTGAAAACACTGGTGTGGCATTTGTCAAGGGAGCCATTGTGGGGAATCAATACTTTGAAAAATAAACAACAGAAATAGTTTCAAAATATTCGCTTGAAAGTCAACTTACTATATAGTCATGCAAAATCCGATAGAGAAGGGTGCACTTTTTTGGGACGAACAAGTCTGGGCGAACAAGCCCTGAGACGAATAAGCCCAGTAACGAACTGGTTTCGGGACGAACAAGCGCGATATGCGTGTATCATTACGCCACTATAGAAGGCCATAGCGGATCAAATTATTTTCGCTAAAAAAGAAGTGTTTCAACGATCGATGGCCTAATCCAGTTTATTGTAATTTACAATTTCATATCTGATTGCTACTAAAACACTTATTTGTCTCAGAAAAATTGATTTTAATTCGGTTTACTTCCTGCGGTTTTGCACAAACTACGATACATGATTTTCAAAATGCTGTATTGAACTCATAGTGGCATTCTCTTCGACACATGCCACAACAATGTTCACGAGTTAACATTTAAAACACGCCCGAGATACATAGCACCCGTCACAACTCGACCGATTCCATAACTACATCTATCATCGTTTGTATCAAGAAGGTTTCCATGTGCTGTCACATGATCTTAAACAAGGTGGTTCCAACGAAAATCGATTAGCAACAACATTTTTCAGCCACAGTGAAATTATTCCGATCTATCCATCTGTCGGTGGAAACTGCCAAGAAACTGATCGAACACGCTAAAACTTGAATGAAGAAACTGTTTGTCAACGGAAATGTGTTTAGAAAAAAATCAACAGAAACTTGTAATTCGTATTTTCTATTTTTAAGTGGAGCCTTATAATTTTAAGAACGGTAAGGCAGTGTATCTCCGGCAAATAAATGTATCGTGTAGGTGCATATCACCCATCATACTACCGCCGAGGGATTTGATCAACGGATCACCCGAGGTTTGCCGAATGACAAACAAAGACCACCCCATCACATGACAATCTGCTAGAAAAAGTTGTCGCGATTTGTTTCCCTTGATTGAGTGATTGTTGATTGTATGGTGTTTAACGCCGTTTTCAACATTATTTCAGTTATATCACGGCGGCCAGTGCACCTATCCGCGCTTTCTTGGAGTTTCATTTTCCAGTACTCCGCATAGTATTCTTTCCAAGCCACTGGCTGCTTTCCCACATAACCATCGTCGAAACAATGGTCAGCGGTGAGAGAGGAATGAATCTTGTCGCGATGACTATCATCAGAAAGAAATTGACCAAGCCGGGGATCGAGCCAGCGACCTCCTGTTCTCAAGTCATGTACGCTACCGACTGAGCTACGGGGGCTTGGCTCCCCTTGATTGCATACATGTAAGTTTTATTTGCGGAAAAGAAAAAGAAATGAGCCATGTTCTGGCAAAAAGGGGCTTAATGCATCTCCGTGATGCATTACACCAGGCAAGTCATTACGTCATAATTGATCCATAACAGTCACTTTTTTTCAACGATCGATTTATTCATGAGGTAAACTGATCTTTTGGCATACAGAAAATTGACAAATAGCGAACAGCTTTGGCCCCGGGCAGCCTGCGCGGAATGCGCAGACTGACCTGAATCGACACTTTTCGCGAATGCATTAAACTCCCTTTTCACAGAGCATAGCTCGAATATCTTGTCTGTTCCTGTTTGTTTCCCGATTCTAGTGCCTCTGCAATCGATTGTTTCCAATAAAAAAAAGTTCTTGCTATTTCTATAACAAATAATCAAACACGTGAAAACATTTTGGCAACAACGGTATTACTCGACACGAACAGTAATTTTACTGCGGGTGTCTTGTCATACATAAAAGGACCTCTACAGATGGTATTTTGTCACAATTTTGATATTTTTGACTTCAGCACATAAAAGTGACTCCACTCTTGTCAATAATACCATGTTTTCCTGCTATTACAGTTATTATGGGCCAATATTTGTAGGACCATCCACAATTGCAATATAAAACATCCTGGGCAAAAACTCGAAAGACCATCCAAAATGACGATTATAAAATACCGTGGGCAAAATCTGGTAGGACCACAAAAATGACGATATAAAATATCCTGGGCAAAATCTGGTGGGTCAATCTAAAATGACGATATAAAATACCCTGGGCAAAATCTGGTAGGACCACAAAAATGACGATATAAAATATTCTGGGCAAAATCTGGTGGGTCAATCTAAAATGACGATATAAAATATCCTGGGCAAAATCTGATAGGACCATTCAAAACAAAATATGAAATATCCTGGGCGAAAACTAGAGGGGCCTTCCAAAATGACGATATAAAATATCCCGGGTAAAAATTAGAAGGACCATCGAAAATGACGGTATGAAATATCCTGGGCAAAAACTGGTAGGACCATCCAAAAGACAAAATAAAAATATCCTGGGCAAACACTAGAAAGACCATCCAAAATGACGATAATAAATATCCTGAGAGAAAAAAAAAAAAAAAATGGCAGGACCATCTAAAATGACCAACTGAAATACCCTAGGCAAAAGTGATAGGAATATCTAAAATAACAATATAAAATATCCTGAGCAAAATCTGGTAGGACCATAAAAATGACGATATAAAATACCCTGGGCAAAAACTGATAGGTCAATCTACAATGACGACAGAAAATTTCCTGTGCAAAAAATGGTAGGACTATCTAAAATGACGATAGTATTAGGAAATATCCAAGGCAAAAATTGGTAGGACCATAAAAATGACGATATAAAATATCCTGTGCGAAAACTGGCAGGACTATCTAAATGGACGATATAAAATATCCCAGACAAAAACTGGTAGGGAAAAAAGACACTATAGAATATCCTTGCAAAAACTGGGAGGACTATCTAAAATGTTGATATAAGATATCCAGGACAAAAACTGATAGGACCATAAAAATGACAATATGAAAGATCCTGGTTGAAAACTGGTAGGACCATCTAATATGACGATACAACTTATTCTTGAATAAATTTGGTAGAACCGTCCAAAATGACGATAGAAAATATCATATGGGCCAATATGGGTAGATCAGTCCAAGATGGCGATACAAAAGAGTTACGACCGCTAATCCAGGAGTCACACCCTCCCAAAATCGAACAAAGATGGACACACAAGAAGAGAAATGTTCAAATCCGCCCATAGTCCCATAGGTTGATTTTTTTTACCCAACTTTGCTCCCCCCCCCCCCCTTTACCACATAATATAATTGACTCGTGTTCTGAAAAGGGGGCTTAGTGCATATGCAAAAAATATTGATTTGCAAATGTTCTGCACGTCAAAGGTCCAATGTACCGCCAAATGCAGTCGGCTTGTAGACTCCATGCACTTTATGGATCCATAATCATGTGATGTACTGTCTGGTATGATGCATGACGAAGATACATTACCCCCCCCCCCTCCCCTCTTTGCCAGAGCATGGTTCAATTAAATGGATTTAAATTCAAATATCTGTACCTGTTCTACAGTAATAAAGGTACAAACAGTTTGCGATGAACTAGATTTTTCTCACCCAAACATCAATTTGAAATTTTCATACCGAGGTGAACATTTTGAACAAATCCAATTGGTCAATGAAATTTTAGCGACCTGACCAATTTTCATGAGTGTTCGACTGTAAATGTTGCCTCTAGAGTGCATACAATGGTGTTTTAGGATTTATCCTTAACCCAACCTGACCCAGTTTCAACCTTGCCCGAGTTATCATTAATAAAAAACATTCTAATTTATATGTATTGGACTGAAAATTGGTATGTAAAGTAGTACTCATTTTTTTTTTTTTTTTTTTAATTTGTTCCAGTGACAATCTTTTTAACATGACGACAAACTGCGAGTTGCTTCAAATGATATTGACTATCCAGAGTAATAGAAATCCATTTAAAGATGAGAGAAAAAAAATCACTTAACTCCCCTTGTTTTCTATGTAAAACCGCCATTACGAATTTTCTTGTCTCACACACTTTTCAGATAAGAAAGTAGTGCCGTATTTGGTCAACACTCTTTTATTATGCACCTTATTTCTAAAACATTGCTGACCTAGATTCCTGTGTGAAATTAACGGTCAAAATTGGTAATGATGATAAAGTTGTGAATTTAATCACTTTTAGATTCAAAACAAAATCAATAGATGCAAGTTTCTTTGGAACTATTTTTCATTCGTAATGTATCTGTCAAAGAAGTGAATAGGCTTCAAGTAAATTTCATTACACATTGTACATGTATGCTGGTGATGCATTAACACATTGTGGATTATAATTCTTGTTATACAGTTATGTGATAACAACAATCTGACATTCGTTGTTATACAGTTATGTGATAACAACAATCTGACATTAGTTGTTATACAGTTATGTGATAACAACAATCTGACATTCGTTGTTATACAGTTATGTGATAACAACAATCTGACATTCGTTGTTATACAGTTGTGTGATAACAACAATCTGACATTAGTTGTTATACAGTTATGTGATAACAACAATCTGACATTCGTTGACTTTTGAGGTTAACATTCATTAGACTCGTCTACAAAAAGAAAAAAAAACGTTATTAAGCTCGCCAAGCGTTTGCTTAATGATATTTTTTGTAGACTCATTTTGTAGAATCTTAACTCAAAGACCAACTCATGCCAGATCCTATATATCTGCCTCAATAGTTTTGTTCGTTATAACTCATTTAATTTTTATGCATCTATTCCGTCACATGAACCAGCTAGAAGATAATTTACCACTGAACACTGTAAAAAGTAACGATTTTTTATATTCAAATTTACAAAAATGTGAAAAATACTGACAAATAGTTTGAATTGCGTTCGGCAGGTCATAGATTTGGACACCTTGTGATGCGTGGTATGTCGTTACCAGATGACAAAATTTTAGAAACGTAGATAGCTTTCTCCTGCAAATTGTTAAGTGTAGACCGATTGATGGAACTTGTCTAAGGATAGGTTGAAAACATTGTGAAAAGAGGAGAAAATGCTATCGGAAATTTTCAAAAACCTTCTCTCCTAGAGTCATTAAAAGACGGAATTGTTTGGTAAACAGTTAAAGCTAGAGACGGCTAAACGTATTAACACTTAGGCTGCTAAGCGCGACTGAATGACCTTTTGCGGACAATGTAGATTAAGATCAGACTGCACAGAACGTGCAGTCTAATCTTAGATCTACACTGTTCAATAAGGTGATATCTTTGAAATTGCAAATTGGGCTTTTTATCATCGACTTGAAGGTTCCATTTCACTTATGCAGCAAGATAACGGTTAAAAACAAGTATCAACCCTTTTCCACACAAGTTCGAGCTTTAACGACCCTGGGAAAGGGGCTTCTGAAAACATTGTTGGAAAAGGAGAAAATGCTGGTCACAAGCATTTTCTCCTTTTCCAACAATGTTTTCTCTACTTTCGAAGGCAAATTTAAACAGTCTATTGGCATTTGAATTGTCGTCTGCAAATGCTATCAATTTGGACAAGTAAAACATTCTGTTGTCTGGTAAAGGGTTAAAAACAAGTGCCTGTACGTGATTGTACAAACATCAAGCAGTGTAAAGCCATAACGAGCCCTAGCAGGACTTTCTGTTGTTGTCGTACTGGCTTCGTCAACTGTGCTTGAAATCGAAAATAAAATCAACTTCTATCGCGCACCACCTGATGTCAATCTCGCTACAATGTGATGCAAACTTTCACCCATTAGATCCAAATGGAAGATCTGGTTACAATTGACAATTGACAATTTTTTATTTGACGTATTTGTGGTCGTACAACATGATTACAATACATATATAGGAAAACATGACACCGTAATAATTTAGAAACTAAATTCGTAATATGTTACTAGCAGGCTAACATTTGGGACTCAGTCGGTAGCGTACAGGATTTGAGAACAGGAGGTCGCTGGTTCGATCCCCGGCTTGGCCAATTTCTTTTCGAGGATTGTTGGTAGTCATCGCAACAGGATTCATTCCTCTCTCTCACCACTGACCATTGTTTCGACGATGGTTATGTGGCTTGGAAAGAATATTGTGCGGAGCACTGGTAAAGGAAACTCCAGGAAAGCATGGATAGGTGCACTGGCCGCCTATCCATATAGCTGATATAACTGAAGTAATGTTGAAAACGGCGTTAAACATCACACAATCAATCAGTCAATCAGTCTAACATTTGGGAAGAGAGATAAGTGACAATGGTGGCCACCGAACGATGGTAAAAGTTAATCATTGAAAATATTAACACATGGAGCATTGCTTCTTTACCACACGAGAGGAAATGTAGACTTGTCCAAATTGAAAACATATGCGGTCGACAATTTAATCTGATGTAATTATTGCTCGAATAATTGAATTTGAAAGGGTTGAAAACATTGTGAAAAATGGAGAAAGTGATGGCCACCATCGTTTTCCCCACAATGCTATACAAACTCTAACACATCGGACAATAACTCTTTACCACACTCGAAACAAAAGTGAACTTGTCCAAATTCGAAGCATTTGCAGTCGACAATTTCAATATGGCTCAAAAATCTATCTTCTAACCAGATAAAAACATTATGGAATTGGAGAGAATGCTGGCCACCAGCAAATTCTTACATGTCACGGGAACGGACACAACTGTACAAGTTTATGGTCACGATTCTTAACCAGATATCCAATGATGAAGATTCGGGATCAGACTTTGTTTTTTTTTTTTTTTTTTTCATGCAATCCGATCTTTATATACTCTTTCTAAAAAGCCAACTTAAGTTACAACTAGAATTCAAATGTATATTTTTCTCGTAGGGTATTGGTTGTACTAAAAAAATGTTAAAAACTCTGTTATCCGGTTGCAATTTCAGTTACTGGAGTTCGTGGGCTGCCATAAGAAAGTGAAATTGTATGTAGAAGATTAAATTTCAAAGTATTCTAATTAAGTTCAGGTTGAAGCAGAAAAACTTGATATACAATAAAGCCAAAATGGTAAATAACATACTGTTGCACTCACTTTGGGACAAAATTCCAACTGCAAAAGTATATATAAGGCAAAATTTTATGAAATTCATTCTCAAGCCAACATTTACAGAAAACTCTAACGTCGAGAAGCAGGTTTTGAAATAATGAAGTTTCACACAGGTTTGATCGTTAAAAATATTTCTTATAACATTTCTTAGCAAATCTATGCTCTGTGAAAAGAGAGCTTAATACATCTGCGAAAAGTATCGACCAAGGTCAGCCTGCGCAGTCCGCGCAGGCTGACCTGGGCCGAAACTTTTCGCTATTTGTCAATTTTCTGTGTGTCAAAGGACCAGTCTACCTGATGACACAGTCGGTTGACAGACATAATGAATTTAATGGATGCCTAATTATGTGATGTCTTGCTTGCCATGATGCGTCACGGAAATGCATTAAGCCCCCTTTTGCTACAGCATAGCTCAAATGTTATTTAGAGCAGTTTAAAGCCAAGCCACAAAACGCCAATAAAAACAATAACCAAGCTTGTCTTTGCAATAGAGATCAACGACATCTTTTAACCAGGTTAAGCTTCGATATTATACTGTTGAAAGTTTGCTAGGCAGCAAGAATATTAACCCATAGGCATTTTTAAGCGCGACTCAAGGATCTTTTGCGGACAGTGTAGATCAAGATCAGACTGACCTTAAGTCCGACTCACTGACCTTTAGCGGTCAGTGTTGATCCAAGATCAGACTGCAGAGAACGTGCAGTCTGATCTTGGATCTACACTGTCCGATAAGGAGATATTTTTCACCAAAACAATAAGTTTGAAATAACATTATTGAGGTTTTTACTTTCGGTTTGAACGTCTTTTTTTTAAACTTATTTAGCAGGATAAGGGTTAACTTGTTTTGCAGCTTAAGGGGTAACTTTTTAAGCACTGTGCATGGTCAGTTTCTATTTTATTCTGTTTATTTTATTTCATTTATTTTTTATCATGTTTGGTAGCGTAAGACGCTAAATCTTTGTCGTATAGTAAACACTTACACCCTATCCTGCTAAATAAATGAAAGAAAATTTTCAAACCGGTAGGTGAAACCCGAATAATGTAATTTCAAAGTTATTTTTTGGGAAAAAATATCCTTATCGGACACTGTAGATCCAAGATCAGACTGCACGTTCTGTGCAGTCTGATCTTGATCTACGATATCCGTAGAAGGTCAGTGAGTCGCGCTTAGTAGCCTAAGGGTTATAAAAAAAAAAACGTCAATTTTGATTGGTTTAACTGTATGGATAGAAAATGCAGTATTTCGGAATCCACTCATTTCTTGAAAATAAGATAAAAAATGTTACTAAAAATGTTCAACGATTACGGGCACTGGTCAAATAAGTTACTTGGTCGAAATGATATCCTCCGGCGAAATTGATCATTTTTGATAGGAATATATAAAGGGTATTGTGTTTTGCATGTACACATGACCTTTTTGTTATTGGTGCTTCATGAAATTATATATTAAGCCCCCTTTTCCCATGAGCTGGAATTTCATTAAATAAAAACAAATAATGATAGTCTATGGCTTACGATAAACAATATAAAATAAAGTTTCATAAAATTTTGTCTGGTAGTTAAAAGAGATATTGGTCAATAATGAAAATATACATGAAACCCTTTTTTTTTCTTGACACGGCATTCATCCCCCCTCCCCCACACACATATATATATATATATATCAGCGGACTATCACAAGGTACACATGTATGAAGTTTCATCAATTTTTAACAAGGATTTTAGAAGATATCTGTCCGGACAGACTGACTAACAGACGGTTATTTGTCCATAATGAAATTATACATTAAGCCCCCTTTTCCCATGACATAGAATTTCATTAAATAAAAACAAGTAATGATTGTCTGTGGCATATGATAAACAATATAAAAATGAAGTTTCATAAAATTTTGTTCGGTAGTTACAGAGATATTGGTCCAACTGACCGACCGACCGACGCACAACGCAAAACTTATATCCCCCTGAAATTGGGCGGGTGATAATAATAAAATTCGTCCGGTATTAACCCCTAAGCTGCTAAGCGCGATTCACTGACCTTTTGCGGACAGTGTAGATCAAGATCAGACTGCACAGAACGTGCAGTCTGATCTTGGATCTACACTGTCCGATAAGGAGATATATTTCCGCAAAAAAAATACCTTTAAAATGTCAAAATTTGGGTTTTTACCATCAACTTTAAAAATTTCATTTCATTAATTAAGCAGGATACGGGTTAACCCTTTCCCAAACGACAAATTTTAGACCCTTCTAAACTGAAAGAGTTTGCAGACGACAATTTTAAATTTGATGAAAATGGCAGAAAGGTCTCAAAAAGGGTAGAAAACACTGTGGGAAAAGGAGAAATTGCTCGTTACGAGCAATTTCTCCTTTTCCCACATTGTTTTCAAAAGTCTTGCACTGCAGACACGTGAAAACCAGGGCTTGTTTGGGAAAGGGTTAAAGGCGCTTCAGCGGAAATTCGTCACTCTATGAAATAGGACAAGAAACGTCCTGATTCGGGGGACAAAACCAGATTTGCGCCTTACACAACAATGGCCTATATTCACGATGTGAAATAAATGAAATGAAACTTTCAAGCTGATAGTAAAAACACGAATGTTATTATTACAAAAGTATATGTGGGGAAAAATAATCTCCGTGCCGGACAGTATAGACCCAAGATCAGACTGCACGTTCTGTGCAGTCTGATCTTGATCAACACTGTCTACCAAAGGTCAGTGAGTCGCGCTTAGCAGCTTAAGCGAAAAAGATTTTTGAAAAAAAAAAAAAATCTGGCAAAGGAAATTGATGGAGGTCAGCTATTGTTCCTTTGCCCACAATGTTTTTCTATCCTTTCAAAAACACAGTCCTATAATTATTTTATTTATATTGGGGTTTAACCCCTTTTAGTAGCCTAGCTCATATCACGGCGGCCATTTCACCGGCGCATGTTTCCTGGCTTTCTCACACCAGTACCGACACAACTTTCTAAGGTATTGACTTCTTTTCACACATTTACGGGAGGAGAGAGGCGATAAAAGAAAGTTTGGCTCAACCAGGTATCGAACCCACAACCACAAGGCCACGAGTCAAATACGCTAACCACTGGGCACTGGCCGGGCCCTACTGTTCCAACCATATTTAATTTGTTTACTTTAAATGCGTTTAGTGCAAGCAAGTCTAAAACTGAATGGTCGTAAAAAACAGCTAATGTACTTTATTTACTTTAAGGTCACGTGATATTCTCCCTGTACTGTATGACCCACGTCCTGGTCAGCTGTAGTCGGCCGATCACTGGCTATCACAGAGGAAGACGACGTTTAACGTTTAGTTGTCGAACAGGAAGTTCCCGTACACCGGATATAGAACATCTTAGAGGAAATCTACAACAGCTTAGATATAATGCCAACTGTCTGAAATCGACTGTAGTAAGAACCTTTACATCCAAGCCATGTTCTGTGAGAAGGGGCCTTAACCCTTTCCCAAACAAGCCCTGGTTTTCACGTGTCTGCAGTACAAGTCTTTTGAAAACACTGTCGGAAAAGGAGAAATTGCTCGTAACGAGCAATTTCTCCTTTTCCTACAGTGTTTTCTACCCTTTTTTGAGAACTGTCTGCCATTTTCATCAAATTTAAAATTGTCGTCTGCAAACTCTTTCAATTTGGACCAGTCCAAAATTTGTTGTTTGGTAAAGAGTTAAAGCATCTGCAAAAAGTATCGAACAAGGACAGCCTGTGCAGTTCGCCTAGATCGATACTTTTTTTTTGTTTTGTTTTCGGTCAATTTTCTGCCTGTCAAAGGACTATTGGTCCCCGTAGTTCAGTCGGTTGTCAGACAAAATAGATTTTATGGATCTATGATTATGTGATGGCTTGTTTGGTATAATGCATCGCAAACACGGATTGAACCCCCCTTTTGCCAGAGCATGGCTTATTTGTAATTAATAAATAAATAAATAAATAAATAAATAAACAAATTAGTCTAGCTTACAATAGACTGAACCTTCAAAGAAGCCAGTAAATATAGTGAGGATACATTTTTTTTTTTTTTTTTTTTGTGAAAGATCGAAATTTATTTCATCGAGTGGAAATTACCTATATTGTTCACTCAATGAAATAATTTTCCATCTTTCACCCGAAAAAAACAAATTTTCTATTTATTTTATACTTCTAACCCCTTTTTTGTTGGGACTTTCATCAAAATCCAGTACAGTTGTTTTCGGTAATTCCCCGTGGCGTACCCCCCTCACATAACAAAGCAATACAATAGTACGTAAAGAGCGAGAAATATAGCGTTAATTACGTCATATTTCCCCCTATTTGAATGGTACGCGCTGTTTACCTACATAACTAGTGCGCGGGAACTAAATATGAATTCGGTATTTTTACTGGTCGTAACCATGAAAAAATCAAATCATAATCCACCATTATTTCTCGATAAACTACCGTAAAGCATGAAATAACTTATTTTCTGTCAATAAAACATAAAGTAAATAATAATAATTGATCAGGGTTTTTTTTAACTTTTTACCTGATTTTTAGATTCATTTTTCTGCCAGCGACTAATACTTGGACCGACACCACAATAATAGATAGTCATCTTCACAATATCTTCTATGCTTTTAAACGGTATAGATTAAATCAAAATGCATTTTAAAACCGTCAATGCATACATACATGCAGCGCAGAACTTTTAGAATACTGTACACCTCAGTCAGTTATGCCTGCATTTTTTCCGCTATTTGGATTTTAAGGAAATGCCACCAAAAAAAAAAAAATCTTACATTTTGTCTTTTTATTGATTGTTTGGAAGCTATCCCCTCACTCATTTCAGTAATGATTCATTGTTGAAGTTTGATTATAAAATTCTGTATAGTCTTCTTTCAATAACTTTAAATACCAACAAGAACACAAAATGTTCCGTTGGACTCAATTTCTAATACAGCTCATTTTCAGCGGATTTGTATAGCAAACCCGCTTACTGTGATCGAACTGGCCGGAACCTATTTGATCAGTTCATAAAACGAGATCTATTTTGTACAAAACAAATACATTACCGCATCTAAAACCTGCTGTTAGGGTATGGTTTAAATATAAATTCGACTATGAATCATTTTAAAAGTGGCCCTGTTTTCGGACGTTATATAGGTCCATTGACATTTCGGATACTTAAAGCATTTCTGATTATGTAGATTTTCTCGCTAAATAAGAACGACAAGTAGAAAAACTCACTGCCATGACTTTATTGCAATCGATCTGTTTTGAATTCAGCCTATGATCGGATTTGATCATGTGAAATAACAATATCCCGTCTCCTCTGCAAATTACCAACGGGTGCCGCCATTATTGTGCTTTGCCTGACGCACTCTTGTAGTACGGTGGAGTACCAGATTATTTTAGACAGCTGGTCTGTACTATGTTATCGGTTTGACCTGACTCAAATTTCCTGTCATATATGATTGAGCTCTACTCATCTTATTTTTAGTTTTAGCTAGTCACCCCGACCTCGTTTTTGCTACTACCGTATATACACACTTGCTCATACGGTCCTAAATCTTATACCAGCAAAAATCCGCATCAGATTGATGAATTAAATTGCTATAAGTAATAAGATAACAGTTACTGCCCGTTTCGCTTGGCAAAATAACTTCGACTTTCCTTGCCCTTGCTAACTCCGCTGACTTGATACATATAAGCCATGCTCTGTGAAAAGGAGGCTTAATACACCTGTGAAAAGTATCGACCCAGGTAGCCTGCGCAGTCCGCACAAGCTGACCTGGGCCGAAACCTTTCGCTATAAGTCAACCTCATGATTGAGTGGGTTAATTAAAAAGTGGCTATTATGGATCCATAATTATGTGAAGGCTTGATTGGTACAATACATCACGGAGATGCATTAAGGCCCCTTTTGCCAGAGCATGGCTCATATACATGTACATGCGTTACATATAATGGAAATTTTATTTTTCACTACAACCTATCATATAGCCTAATACTGTACCACAAGTATGCTTTTTAGGACTTTGAGTTCTCTTATTTGTCTTTATTTGTCTTTGATACATTTATTTATTTATCTATTTATTTATTACAAGATTGACAGACTTTCTCAAGCAGACAATTTCGACCCACGTTCAAGAAATACAGAATTTCTTCCTACGGTAAGGCTAACGGTAGTATATAGTATCAGATCTCCAGATAAAAGAGAGTGATAGTATTCTAAATCCATTATTTCTCTTCCAAACCCTATGTTGTGGGTACTCATTAGCATCGTGTCAATGAGACAATTCTAATGAGTACCATAACAAAGGGTTTAGTGGAGAATGATTAATATTTTCAATTTTGAAATGAAAATCACTCCCTCTATCTGGAGCTCTGTAGTATGTATGTATGTATAAATCTTCCTCAAACGACAAAGTTTAGACTCTTTCAAATTGAGAGCATCTGCAGACGATAGATCTGAAAGTGGTGTAAATAAGTGAAGCTCTTTGACGGATAGAGAATATTGTGGGGCAAGAAGAAAAATGCTGGTTTCCCTCAGATGATAATATAATGCATGTGGGGTAAAAATGACAAGAAAATTATATGTGGTGGGACAAAATACGAAGATACAGTTCTTCATAAAGGTGATAACTTGTCAAAATTACAGAAAATAGGCTTTACCTAAAACCTTAAAAAAAAGGGGGGGGGGTTCTTAAAGTAAAAAATACTCCTCGAATAAATGATTATTCTTAGAAATGTGACATTTGCCAATAGTAAAAAGGATTAACCACAAGCTTGATTGACTGAATGTTTTTTACGCCGCTTTAAACCTTACTTCAGTCATATCACGGCGACATATTCATATATTTCCAGGGTCTTACCAGTACTAGACCAGGGCTCTGAAGTGTCTTGCCCAAGGACACACCTACGAAAAACCTAGTGGATCAAGTGGGGGGGGGGCTCAAATCCGGGGTTTTAGGTTAGGAGTCCCACACTTCACCACAGAGCCATGCAGGACCCCGATTACCCAAAAGAATTAAGGCACTAAAACAAATTACAGTAACATTTAAAAAATGGTCTATTGTGTCAACAAGGACCGATTTTCAGATCATTTTTTCTGCCGACATATTATCTTTTATTTGCTTAGGATAAATTCTTTCTAATATTTTGTAAAAGTTTGAAAAAAAAAAAAAAGGTATATTTAAGGAAGCCTTTTTAAGAGATACGGTGTTTTGTTTTAGGAGTTATTGGTATTACCTCCCTTTACAATTTACTTCCGGTTTGGAGCAATTTGACATCCCAATCATTTATTAATCTCCCTATTTTTTTCTTCCGCATATGTGATATCCAAATATATAAAAGACAACCGACATATTACAGATAAAAATATACTATCGTATTGTTATAGTTACCCAGTGGAATCAGAGACATACAATACACTCTATGTCTCTGGTGGAATATAATAAAGTTACAGATAGGAAGCATTCACAAAATTTCCGTTATCGAGTAAAATGTCAATAACTGCAATAGCTGATCGTTGAAAATGGTAGGTATATTATAAAAGGACTGTTCTATTATGTTGAAGTAACTTCTCTGGTACTTGTATTTACATCTCGCTGCGTAAGAAAAAATTGACATCTCGCTCGCCCCTCAGTCTTGCACGATATCAAATTTTCTCACACTGCTCAAATTAAATTCAAGCACCGAAAAGTTATTTCAACATAACACAATGTATGCAGTAACTTTCCTGGTCCTTATATTTGATTCGAGTAGCGTGAGAAAATTTGATAACGCGTGATACCGAAGGTCGAGCGAAATGTCAATTTTTTTCTTACGCTGCTAGAAGCCAATACAAGCAGCAGGAAAATTACTACAATACAATATTCTTTCTATTCTATACCTACAAATTTAAACGCCAAAATATTGCAATTGTTGACATTTTATTTAAAAGAATAAACGGTAAACAAAATAAAATAATAATAACAATTATTATGATAATAATAATAGCTTGATCAGTCGTAATTTCGTTTATATGACGTGCGGATGAATACTATAGCGTAACGCCTTGATTCATCGAATCGCAAATCAGTGCATGCGTATTGCGAGATACGTCATTATATCAGATTTGGACCGTACTTGACACTGTGTAGACACGGAGTTCCATCCTTCTTGTGTGATATCTTGCTCGCAGGCGACGTGTGTGTTTGAGCAGGAAAATTTGCAGGTACTCGTATGTAGTAAATAAAATGACCATCCCTTCACCAAACAATCCAACGGTTTTTACGACTCTAAATCAGAAAGTGTTCCAAAAAATCGATACTGTACCAATTTAACTATTTACCCAACAACCCTGACTTTTAATGACCCCTAAAAAAGAAGTCCTTTTAAAGACATTGTTTTCCCACACTGTTTTCTAGCCTTCCAGAGACAAAGTCGAATATGTGAGCAACATATCGGTTTCGTCTGCAAACTTCTTTAAATTTCGACGAGTCTAAAATTTTGCCGTTTGGTAACGGTTAGGGTTGGGGTTAGGTTAGGGCAAGACTGGTCCAAATTGAAAGCATTTGCAGACGACAAATTACATGTTTCTATAATGATGATTTCGGTCTTTGATGGGGGTAGAAAACGTTATGGGAAAAGGAAAAAATGCTGGTTACCACCATTTTTCTCCTTTTCCGACAATGTTTCTTTTTTTTTACCTATCAAAGAAAATTTGCACCATTTGAGCCACACTGAAATTGTCGTCTGCAAATGCTTTCAATTTGTACAAGGCTTTGTCATCTGGTAAATATTTAACTCTTTACCAAACGAAAAAAAAAGTAAGACTAAACGAAGTTGAAAGCATCTGCAGACGACAAATTTAGAATTGGCACAAATAAGCTGAAAATCTCTGACAGGGTAAAAGATATTGTGCAAAACGGAGAGAATGCTGGTTACCAGCATTTTCTCCTTTTTACACAATGTTTTCGAAGGCTTTATTCTTCATGGTAGATAAACCTCGCAATCGTGTGGTAAAGGGTTAAACGGTTACATGACTTTAGGAAATGGATGACGTCATTGTTTTGAATTTTCAGAGAATCCCTTTCAATGACATTCACCACATTCTGTTAAACTGGTTCCGGCATTTTCTACAGAGAGTGACAGTGAAGTATTTTCAATTGAAACACCTTCAGTCTTCCCTTATAGTGCCAGTCAGCAGTCCGATGCAGCCACGAACAAACGTATTGATGAATAACCTTATCAGTATTACTTGCACTTTGATTTCAAGGCCTAGGCTTGTTGTGAACAATAATAGAACGATGGAGATTTATGAGTCGGCGTTCCTGACTGATTATCTAACTCTTCTTCTTGACTTTAATGATTTCATTGATATGATTTTATTCAATATAAGTCTGTATTAGACCTGACTTTAAAGAAAAAAAAATCATCCTTTCATCATCATCATCATCATCATCAAGAGTAACAACAACAATAACAACAAACAACAGCAAGTGTCACAGTAGATTGGTTACCTCCCCTGATATAGCTAGTGTAAAGGGATCGGTACAGGGTACTAAAACCGGGTGGAATTCTGCCCGTTTTATTTTTAGAGCAGCCATGATACAAGACTAATAGAGATTCATGCGAGGTCACTCTCACATTCAGAGCAGAAGATTTTCCGATATTTTTGACCTCACGAATAAGTGAATTGTATTTTTTGGTATCACCTATTATGTTTACATCTGCTAATATTTCTTTTAGTTTCCATTACCAATTCCAAATTGTGCTAAAAATCGCAATATTACCTCTACAGCCAAACTTGAAATGTGTATGCTGCTCTAATTGGCTATTCTGTGATATACATGTAGCCCAATGAAAAGCAACGACACAATAGCCTGTGCCAGTTGTAATATGTTTATCTACAACATGGACCAGTTTAGTGTTACACCGGTAATCCTTCGCTTAATGGAAAAAGAAAAGAGTAAAATTCACCATTTTCGACTTGCTGCTGGTGATGTCTTGACGAAGCGGGAGCTTAGCAGTTTCTCCCCTATCAAATGTATGTCCAATGTCCTCTACAAAAAGGAGTATAAAATGGCACCATGAGCAATGAACTTTCTTACTATTCCTCTGCCATGCTTCTTTGCAAGGTCACACACAAAAAATAGTTCTGAAAGAAATGAAAAAAAAGAAAAACACACACAGACACTCATTTCTCCAAAATAATAATAATAATCAAATGAAATAATCAAGTCAACTTCAGAAACACATTTTAGACGTATCCTTCCATATTCCAACATAAAACAGAGTGGCAGAAGTGCTTGATATCAAATTTTCAAGTGGGACTACCTTTGGTATTACGACCTGGAAGCAATTCGTTCTGGTGTTATACCAACAAAAGGAACACCATCAACAACTACAACAACAGCTGAAGCACAATAATAACGGCACCAACAACCAAGGTAGCTTGTGGTTTAGGATACTTTGATGTAGATCTACTGTGAAAATACAACAACAACAGAAACAGCAACAACAATCGACAGCAAAAACCCACAAGTGAATCTTTGGTCTTTATAAAGACTGACTTTATCTATTCTGTAAAGAGAATTGTTTAAACTTTTCGACCATAACAATGGTACCTTTATAGTAGAAGGTTGTGGGAAAACATTGTGCGAAAAAGAGCAACTACTTGTTAACCCTACAGCACACAATTCCGAGTCTCAACGACCCTGAGCAATACGCTTTTCGAAAAAAATCAGAATAGGAGAAAATGCTGGAAACCACCATTTTCTCCTTTTCCTACAACGTTTTTTACCCTAAATAGTTCATTATATGGTCTCTATCCATACTGTTGTCTGCAAATGTTTTCAATTTGGACTGGTCTAAATTTTTGTCTAGTGAAAAAAAGGTGAGGAACAGGTGCGTTTGTTTCCCAAAACCATTCAACCCGTATCGGGAACAAAAAAATGAGCCATGTTCTGTGAAAAGGAGGCTTAATGCACTTTCAAAATGTATCGACCAGGTCAGCTTGCGCAATCCGCGCCGGCTGACCTGGGCCGAAACTTTTGCTTTGGGCCAATTTTCTGCCTGTCAAAGGACCAGTGTACCTCTTCATTCAAAAGGCTGTTATACAAACCGGGTTTTAGGGATGATACTACTGTGATGACTTGCTTGTTACGATACATCATGGAGATGCATTAAGCCCCTTTTGCCAGAGTATGGCTCAAATAAATACTGATTGTTCTGAGGATTTATTTCCTCGTATGTCTAAAATAACGAACTCTCTTTTCCGGTACTTTGACCCCTATCCTACTAAATAAATGAAATAAAACTTTCAAGCTGATTGGAAAATATCAAAACTTTGCATTTTCCAAGGTACTCTTTGGAGAAAAAATATCTCCTTATCGGACAGTGTAGATCAAGATCAGACTGCACAGAACGTGCAGTCTGATCTTGATCTACACTGTCCGCAAAAGGTCAGTGAGTCGCGCTTAGAAGCCTCTATCACATATTCTGTGTTTTAACGACCTCGATGACGAAGAATTTGCGGGTTATATTTTCTCCTTTTCCCACAATGTTTTCTAACTTAAAAAAAGACTAATACTATCATTAGAAATACGTTTTAATGTATCGTCTGCTATACAGTTTCAGGGTGAACGAATCTTAACTTTAGTTTTATGGTGAAGAGTAAATCTTTTGTTTGTTTGTTTATTTGTTTATTTGTTTGTTTGTTTATATTGTGCTTAACACCGTCTTGAACATTATTTCAGTAATTACGCGACGACCAGTGCACATTTCATGTTTCCCTGGGTTTTCTTTTATCCGAGTACTTCGCAATATATTCTTCCCAGGCCACTGGTCTTTTTCCCACATAACCATCATTGGAATAATGTTCGACGGTGAGAGAGGAATTAATTCTGTTGCAATGCCTCGCATCAATCCTCGGAAAGAAACTGACCGAGCCCGGGGTTCGAACTAGTGAGCCCTTGGTTTCATGTCTTGTATGTCAATGCACGTGTTAAAAATGCATTTGACCCATGCGCTGTGAAAAGGGGGCTTAATGCATCCCCGTGATCCATGATACCAAAAATGTCATTACATAGCTATGGCTTTATAAAATCCATTTTGTCAAACAACCGACAGAATCATGAGCTACGCTGGTCCTTGACATACAGCAAATTGACTAGTAGCGAAAAGATCCGGCCCAGGTCAGCCTGCGCGGACTGCGAAGGCTTGCGCTGGGTCGATATTTTCCGCAGATGTATTAAGCCTCCTTTTGACAGAGCATGGCTCATTCAAATTTAAATCACACCATTCAAAAGTATGGAAAATATTGTGAAGATGATTGTGTTTTTGTGTGGTTCGTCCACGTGTTAGTCGCCGGCAGAAAATGATGTTTAAAATCAGACTGAAAAATAAACAAAAGATAGAGTGATCTGGCAACTTTTAACCTAGTTGTGAAATTAGTTTGTCCGTCAAACACCAACACTTGGACTGACTCTACAATAACATATTGTCATTTTTCACAATAATTTCCCTACTTTTAAATGCAATTTAACATCCGCGTCGTTTACATTTGGCAGCTATCGTTATTTTAACCCTTATCCTGTTAAATAACTTGGTATATGTTGGTATTTCAAAGCTATGGAGGTTTGGGATATCTCCTTATCGGACAGTGTAGATCCAAGACCAGACTGCACGTTCTGTGCAGTCTGATCTTGATCTACACTGTCCACAAAAGGTCCGTGGGTCTCGATTAGCAGCCCAAGGGTTAAGGAATCTTTGTTGTGCTTCATATCACAGATCAGAAAGTAACGTAAGTTAACTCTGAGGCAGCTAGGCGCGACTCGGGAGGCTTTTGCAGTAAGTGTAGATCGAGATCAGATTGCACATAACGTGCAGTCTGATCTTGGATCTACACAGTCCGATAGGGTGTTCTTCATGGAGTGAAATCGCGATATTTGGATTTTTTCCTGTTAGTGAAAACTTTCATCTCATTTATTTAGCAGTTTTAGGGTTGATACATTGAAAAATCGAACATGTCATTTTTGATTAAAAATAATTACAAAATCTCAACTTTTTCGTCCTTTACCAAACATTATTTATGTAAATGGTTCTGAGGAAGTTTTTTTTTTCTATCTTTTTTCAACTCTTTACCAAACGACAAAATTTTAGACTGGTCCAAATTGAAAACATTTGCAGACGATAAAATAAATGTAATTCAATAATAGAAATTTGCCGTGGAAAGAATAGAAAACATTGCGGGAAAAGGAGAAAATGCTGGTTTACAGCATTTTCTCCTTTTCTCACAATGTTTTCAAAAAGTTATTTCCTCGGGGTAGTTAAATCCTAGGGGTCGTTAAATCCACGAGGTCGTTAAAACTCGGGATTGTGTGGTAAAGGGTAAAATATCCGAAAGAAGAACGATTTTGAAAGCATTGTGAGAAAAGGAGAGACTGATACAAACAAACATTCTCTTTTTAAATATCCTGAGGAGGAACGCTTAAAAAAAAGAATAAAAAAAGGGAAAAAAATGCTAGTAACAATCATTCCCTTTTTTATAGATGCTGAAGAAGAAAGCTTTTGAAAATATTTTGAGAAAAGGAGAAAATGCTGGTAGCCATTATTTTCTATTGAAATATCCTGAGAAAGAACGCTTTTGAAAGCATCGTGAGACAAGGAATAAATGCTGGTTTCCAGCAATGTTTCCAACAGTGTTTTTCATACTTTCTATCATTTGAGGCACACATAATCTCTAGGTTGCTAAGCGTGACTCACTGACCTTTTAAGGACATGATCTGATCTTGGATCTACACTGTCCGATAAGGAGATTTTTTTTTTATCTCCAAGGAATAAGTTCGAAATAACATTATTATTGTTATTATTATTTTTTTTTTTTTCTCTTGACTTGAAAGTTTTCTTTATTTTTTTTAAGAAGGCTAAGGGTTAAAGATAGATCCTTACAGCCAGAGAGAGAGAGAGAGAGAGAGAGAGAGAGAGAGAGAGAGAGAAAAGAGAGAAAAACGCTATCAAAATTTAAATGTGCATAGAATGGCTCAAAATTTGGTCACCTGTGTAAACATAGATAAATTACCAATACATATGATGTAAGGGATAGAGAAACTCAAAGGATTTGTCCCCATTTTAAGCCGGAAAGGACAACAGTGATTTTTTTTTTTTTTTTTTTTGAAGGCTGCCAAAAAATGAAAAACATTTTCTATCCGTAGTAATCTGTGCAACTTGGCAGCCGTCAGAGGCAACATTTGGCATGCAGGTACAAGAATGATTATATTTTCATAAAATAACGATAAAATGGGTTAAAACTGGTATAGTTGTGAGTATAGATGTTTATTTCATGCTTTTCGGTCGTTTATCGACAAGTAATGGTGGATTATGGTTTGATCTTTTATCGTCACGACCAGTGAAAATACCGATTTTATATTTTCTAACTCTTCAGTTGAAGGCAAAACAGTAGTTCCCGCGCACTAGTTTCCTAGATTATCAGCGCGTGCCAATCAAATGGAGGGAAATATGACGTAATTTACGACTATATTTCTCGCGCTTTACGTAACATTGTAATGCGTTGTTATGTGAGGAGGGTACGCCACGGGAAATTACCGAAAACATCTGTACTGGATTTTGACGAAAGTTCCAACAACATAGGGGCTAGAAGCATGAAAAAGAATAGACTATTTGTTTTTCTCGGTGAAAGATCGAAATTTTTTTCATCGAGTGAACATCATCGGTAATATTTTCATTCATGGCTGCGCCACTCGTGAAAATAGTACCGATGATGTTCACTCGATGAAATAAATTTTGACCTTTCACCGAAAAAAGAAATATATCCTCAATGTCTGTAATATGTCGTCTGTACTCTCGAACGGAAAATTTCCTTGTATTGTAAGAGGGTTACTGACTTCCGTTCGATGAACAATAAAAGCTTAATGTTTTCCGTTGGAACAAATTACAAGTTACAAAAGATGAAAACGAAAATACCTGATTTTTCTGTGATTTTTAGGGGAATACCAAATACCATATAAGATCCCCACTATGTTATCACGCCATACGTTGCGAAAGACAAATAAAGCGAGTGACTAATTTCGGACAAGAATGACCCTTTGATTGAAAGAAAAAAAAAAGCACAACTGTGATTTCTTTCCTGACGTTGTAGAACAAGATCGGATTGCTGAGAAGATGCAGTCTGATCTTGTATCTACTCTATCCAAAATTTTGTGAGATATTTTTATAAAAAGCAGCACTCAGGTCTCTTGCAGATTTTACAACGATGGCTTAATTCTCTGAGTAAATTCTTTTCAAAACTACAAAATCTTAAGCCCGATATAATTCAAAGTATTTGCAGTCAAAATACCAAACTTAGTTCAAAAGTTTGTTTCAGGCTTTGAGGTTGTAGAAAATATTGAGGAAAAAGGAGAAAATGCTGGTTATCAGCATTTTTCTCCTTTTTCAAAAGCCTTCTTCCTGGATTGTTTGGGAAAGGGTTACGGCTCAAACTGACCCGGAAGTTTGACACGATATGGACACCGTAAATATTACTGACCTCTGCGATGACGATTTGTAAAAACCTTAAAACTTGGGACTACTTTCGTTATCTATTGACAAAATATTAAATTAAACACTTTGCCAAATGACAAAAAAGTTGGACATATCAAAAATCATAGCGTTTGCACACGACTTATTGAATTTTGCTCATGTGACCCAAATTTACATTCAAAGTGTCGAGAACATTGGGTAAAAAGGAGAAAAGTAATACTACATATCATCAGTTTGTTCTTTTCCCACAATGTTTTCGAAAGCCTTCCACCTGGATTGTTTAGCAAAGGGTTAAACTGACCCGGAATCATGACACTGTAAGGATATCGTTTGTTGACCGCCGAGATGACAATTTGTAAAAACCTTAAATCTTGTGACTACTTTCGCAATTCATTGACGTTATATTTAACCCCTAACCTGCACAATGAATTTGAACCATGATCCATGAAAAGGGGGCTTAATTATGAGCCATGCTCCACGAAATATATCGACCCAGGTCAGCCTACTCGCGACCTGGACCAAACCTTTTCGCTACTGGTCAATTTTCTGTATTTCAAAGGACCAGTCTACCTTATGATACAGTCGATTTTAAGACATAGTGAACTTTAAGGATCCCTAACTATGTGATGTCTTGCTTGGTAAGATGCACCAGGCAGTCGCATTAAGCCCCCTTTTGCCAGAGCATGACTCATCTAATGAATCTTTCCAGCCGGCAGTTATAATCCAACTTCTGCTATTCTAAAGTTATTTGCTAGGGGTAAAATATCCCCTTATCGGACAGTGTAGATCCAAGAATAGACTGCACGTTCTGCGGAGTCTGATCTTGGTCTACACTGGCCGCAAAAGATCCTCGTGTGGCACTTAGCAGGTTTAGGGTTAATTGAACTCTTTAAACTCATTTCAGAATTGGGCCTGCGACCAGTAACCGACCTCTTGCAACACTTTTTTAGCACTGCTGCACGACTGCTAGCATGGTGTCTTGCGAGCTGTCGACTGTCGACGTCATTACAGAGTCGCAAGCTGCCACAACCGATGGCATTTGACTTCTGAACATGTTCAAAGTTCTGACGCGATTGCATACGATCGGAACACTCGCATTTCGTCGCCCTAACAAACGTACGACTGTGGTAAATCCCAACAAAACGCTTAGTTGTATTTGCACTGATAAATGTATGCGTATTAACACTTAAGCTGCTGAATAAATGAAACACAAATTTCTACTCGATACTAAAAGCCCAAACATTGCAAAGTTGATTTCACCGGAAAGAAAATACCGTATCGGACTGTGTAGATCAAAGATCAGACTGCACGTTCTGTGCAGTCTGATCTTGATCTACACTGTCCGCAAGAGGTCAGTGGGTCGCGATTAGCAGCTTAAGGTTTAACAATAGTTTGTCAAGTGACGACTTATTCAATACAGAAATACATGGAAGATTATAAAAATCTGGCTACTCGCCCCTTTGAAAAAAGATTCCAAATTAAATCTTTCAATCTGAGTTTTGTGTCAGGGTTTCTAATTTTTTTTTGCGCGCGAAGTTCACGGTGTCTTTCATGGACCTATTTAGATTTTGTCATTCAATAATCTAAAAGAATATCGTAGAGTCTAACTTATACGTTAAGGATTGGTTTGGTTTACATTGGAGTGTAACGCCATTTTAACAGCTCAGGTCATATAATATCACGTCATATCATGGCGGTCAGTAACGCATCCATGTGTTTCCTGGCTTTCTCACACCAATACTGACACAATTTTCTTTCCAAAGCCACTGACTACTTTTTTTAACATGCATCAGACGTGAGAGGCGAAAAATCGCCGGAAAGAGAGGCGAAAAATCGTCGGGAAGAAAGTTTGCCTTAACTGAGTATCGAACTCGCAACCACCAGGTCATGAATCAGATACCAAATTAAGGAAATACCATTAAAAACATTTTCCCTAACGTTTGTCCGTGTTGGAATCGTTTGTTCAAGGCGTAAATAAAAATTCCAACTCCCTGTTGTAAAAACCCAACCTCTTTGACCTAGATGTTCTTTTTACCGAAAATAATCTCTCCGTATGGACCGAATAGATATAAGATTAGACTGCTGAATCTGCATAGTCTGATCTTGATCTACATTACCAATGAAAGATGATCAGCATTTAGTAGCCTAAAAGAGGTTTAGTATAGATTTTATCTCATTGCATATACTGCTCTGACAAAATGGGTTTTATTGCGTCTCCGTGATGCATGATACCTAGCAAGTCCTCAAACAACTGTAGATATATAAAGTCTATTTTGTCTAACACCCGGCTGAATCATGAGATACACTGGTCCTTTGGCATGCAGAAAATGTACCAAAAGCAAAAAGTATCGACCCAGGTCAGCCTGCGCAGTCCGTGTTAAACTCCCTTTTCACGGGGCATGGTTTATATGTTAACCTTAAGATAGCTTATTCTTTACCCCAGAGAAATTTTTTTAAAAATCTGGACTAGGCCAAATTGCAAACATTTCCAGACAAGATGTTCTGTGTAGTTCAAGGACGATTTCTATCTGTGAAATGACCGAAAACATTGTGGGAAAAGGAGAAAATGATAGTTACCGGTGTTCTGTTTTTTTTTTTTTTTTTTTCAACAAATTTATCAAATGCCGTCTTCTTGAAGGTCATTAAAAACATATCGTTTGGAAAGGGTTTAAAAAAATGATGAAATTTAAAACATTGTGGCAACAAGAGATATTGCTCGTTATGAGCTCTGTCTCGTTTTGCTTTTAATCAGAGAAATCTCCTCCGGTCAAATTGATTTCAAAAGTGGTCCAAACTTTCTGCCGGAAGAAAGGGGTTAAGATTAAAACTGACCCGGAAGCAAGACACTTTAAAAATAACAAACACTGACCAAATACACTCACGATAAGTGAAAATCCCGAAATCTGGGGATTATGTTGATTGTATCTATACGCATTAACTCTTAGACTGCTAAGCGCGACTCGCTGACCTTTTGCAGACAGTGTAGATCCAAGATCAGACGGCACAGAACGTGCCGTCTGATCTTGGATCTACACTATCTGATAAGGAGATATTTTTCTCCCAAAATATAGGTTTAATAGAATATTAATAGGTTGTTTACAATCGGCTGGAAAGTTTAGTTTAAGTTATTTAGCAGGACAAGGGTTAAATTGATTAACTACTCTCAAAATATAACAGTTATAGATGTGTCAACTTTCAAATAATATTAAGTACGTATCCCCCCTACACCCCCACTCCTTTTTTGTGACATTCCAACAAGTCTTTTTGCGAAATTCTGGCGCGAAATCTAAAAATACCTAAAGAGGCTACGTAGCCCACTTATGAAATACCATGAATGATTTGTTTGTTTGTTTTTTATGCTTTTCATTCTTATTTATTGATAGTGTCCTAGATAGTATTTTATTAAATCACATTTAAGAAGTTTTGTTCGAATGCACTGAAAATCTGGAGAACTCATTTTAACCTTTAGCCCTTAGGCTGCTAAACGTGACTCACTTAACCGTTTGTGGACATGATCAGACTACACAGAACATGCAGTCTGATCTTGGATTTACACTGTCCGATATGAAGTTGTTGTTGTTTTTTTTTTTTTAGAAAAGGTAAGTTTGAAATAGCATTATCCTGGTTTTTACTTTCAGCTTAAAAGTTTCCTCTAACTTTTTTAGCAGGATAACGGTTAATTTTTAATCAGTATTTTCTCCCTTCCCCACAATGTTCTCTTCCTTTCTGAAGGCACTTTTTCCCAGTTGAGTCTCACTTAATTAGTCTTCTGCGGTTGGTTTCAGTTTGGATCAATCTAAAAAAATTGTCATTTTGGTAAAGAAAAAAGACTTAAGAGGGAGATGAGGATTTTATGCCAAGCTTGCAGTGGCAATCATCTCAGTTGTTTCTGTTCACTTTTCAGGTACTGTGTTCACATGACAAAAGATACTTACTCAATGTATGCTCTGGCAAAAGTGGGCTTAATGAGATTCTGTGATCCATTATACGAGGCAAGAAATCACCTAACTATGGATGCATAAACCCATTTTGTCATAAAACAGACTGAATTATGAGGTGGAATTATCCATTGACATGCAGAAAATTTAAACAGTTTAAAAAAAACGTGATTTTATTCATCTAGATGATTGATTGGATGATGTTTTAAGCCGTTTTCAACATTATTTCAGTCACATACCGGCAACAGCTCACATATTCATTATTTCCTGGGTTTCACCAGTACTAGGCTAGGGCTCGAGTCCTACACTTTACCACTGAGCCACGCAGGACCCCTTGATTATTCATCTTCAACCTTTAACGTTAACCTGTAGAGTTAAGATACATTTATACTCGTTTTCAGACATTTTTGAACCCATTTAATCTTTATTTTATGAAACTATAATCATTTTTACATCTTCATGCCAAATGTTGCTCCTGACGGCTGCAAGACTGCAGAGATTACGACATATAGAAAATACATTTCATTTTTTGGCAGCCTTTAAATAAATCACTGTTGTCGTTTCCGGTTTGAAACGAGGACCAATCCTTTGAGTTTTTTTTATTCCTTACATCATATGTATTTGTAATACACAGTTGACCAGAGCTCCTGATAGAGGGAGTGATTTTGATTTCAAAATTTGAAATATTAGTCACTCCCCACTAAACCCTATGTTATGGGTACTCATTAGAATCGTCTCATTGATTCTAATGAGTACCCACAACATAGGGTTTGAAAGAGAAAATATGGATTTAGAATACTATCACTCCCTCTTATCTGGAGGTTTGGTTGACCAAATTCTGAGCCATTTTACGCACTTTCAAGTTGTAACAGCGTTTTTTTCCCCCTCTCTCTGGTTGTAAAGATGTATCTTGAACTATTTCCAAGTAGTTTAAAAGTATGTAAAATATCACGCCAAAACAAACAAATTCGTACATCATAAAGTCAAGTGGTCCATTCCTGTATATCCAAGTTACATATGAGCTGTGCTCTGACAAAAAAGGGGTTTAATGCATCTCCGTAATCCATTATACCAAGCATGACGTCACCGAATTATGAATCCATAAAATTCATTTTTTTTCTAACAACAGACTTCATCATGAGGTAGACTGGTCCTTTGACAGATAGAAAATTGACCAATAGCGAGAAGTTTCGTGTCGAAACTTTTCGCAGATGCATTAAGCCCCCTTTTTTACTGAGTATGAATCATATACAAACGTTTTATCACATGATCTTCCTTCCTTAGGTGCAGCCATTACCAATCTTTGTATGATGTCACACCACCATTTTTTGCCATATTGAAAATAGAGTGAACTTGACCGTCTTTGAAGCTTCACAAATCGCTTAATGGCACAACTTTGGCTTTACCGTCTCTTGCTCTCAAAAGTACAGTCATAGTCCTCCAAAAAAATGCATAAAAAAACAACATGTCAACCAATTGCGTTTTTCGCTAAATTCCAATCAATACAGGCACCTTAGGAATTGTCCTCTCAAAAACACCTGTTCACGGCTATGACCCCAATTTTTTGTTCCTCCACTGACATAAAATAGTCCAATCAATATATGATAAAATCACATCTAAATGGTCCCCCACTACCTAAATTTGAAGCAAATCTAAATTATATACCACCAAACCCTCTCAGCTCCATGAAACAGTGCAACAAAAGTGCTACTGCAAAATTTCATATCGGACTACTCTTGACTACTACGAACCGGAAGCAATCTCGCAGTGGTGCGACACCGTATCTAAAACATGTTAATCAACCCTTAAGCTGCTGACTGTATGAGACGAAAATTTCTATTCATCAGTAAAAACGTAAATACATGTACTGCGTTTTCAAAGTTGATTTCACCGGAAAGAAAATGCAGTATTGGACAGTGTAGATCAAAGATCAGACTGCACGTTTTGTGCAGTCTGATCTTGATCTACTCTGTCCGCAAAAGGTCAGTGAGTCGCGCTGAGCAGCTTAAGGGTTTAGACTTGATTCTGTAAAGTCGTGTGATCAGTATGTGACGTCATTTATTAACCCTTACGCTTGTAAACGTGTATTATTGCCTGTTATTTCAAAGAAACGTCAGACACAAATATATGAGTCAAGGTCTGTGAAAAAAGAGGTTTAATGCCTCTGTAACAAGTATTGACCCAGGTCAGCCTGCGCGGTGCACGCAGGCTGACCTATGTCAAAACGTTTTGCTTTTGGTAAATTTCCCAGTCAGTTCAACCATTTAAATTGGTGATGGTGGTAAATCTAAGACTTTATCAGTATTAAAACAAGTACTTATACGTCACTTGTAATTAACCCGCGCTCTGACAAAAGGAGGCTTTATGCATCTCCGTGATGTATGATACTAAACAAGTGATCACATGATCATGGATCCTTAAAATCCAGTTTTGTCTAACAACGACTGAAACATTGGGGAACAACGGTCCCTGGATCCTTAAAATCCAGTTTTGTCTAACAACGACTGAAACATAGGGTACAATGGTCCCTGGATCCTTAAAATCCAGTTTTGTCTAACAACGACTGAAACATTGGGGTACAAGGGTCCCTGGATCCTTAAAATCCAGTTTTGTCTAACAACGACTGAAACATGGGGTACAATGGTCCCTGGATCCTTAAAATCCAGTTTTGTCTAACAACTACTGAAACATGGGGTACAATGGTCCCTGGATCCTTAAAATCCAGTTTTGTCTAACAACAACTGAAACATGGGGTACAATGGTCCCTGGATCCTTAAAATCCAGTTTTGTCTAACAACGACTGAAACATGGGGTACAATGGTCCCTGGATCCTTAAAATCCAGTTTTGTCTAACAACAACTGAAACATGGGGTACAATGGTCCCTGGATCCTTAAAATCCAGTTTTGTCTAACAACAACTGAAACATGGGGTACAAGGGTCCCTGGACATAAAGAATATTTACCAATAGCAAAAGGTTTCGGCCCAGGTCAGCCTGCGTGGATTGCGCAGGCTGACCTGATCGATACCATTTGCAAATGCATTAAGCCCTTTTTTCACAGGGCATGTCTCATATTTATTTAACAAGTAATTAGTAGTTAAAACTCTACGTTGTTTATTGAGACATTTTTGTTACACATGCCCATTGTAAATTATGGTGTTGTAGAGTTTATCTTGCAATGAACGAATGAATGAATGAATGAGTTTCATGGCCCGTCGACAAATTTATCTTGCAAACAAATGCGTCTGTTTAAAATGGGTTTAATGCATCTGTAAACAGTTTCGACCCATGTCGCGCTGACCTGGACCGATACATTCTGTTATTGGTCAATATTCTGCATGTCGATTGACCAATGTACCTCATGATTAAGCCGGTTTTTTTTCCCCGGGGAAAAATAATGAGATGACCTATTTAGTACAATGCACAACGGAAATGCATTAGGTCTCCGTTTACCAGAGTATGGCCCGTTCGATTCACGGGGTAATGACTTATTACTGTAGGGAACAATCCCTCGGTTGGTGGTGTTAACGAGGAAACTTGTCTGGTACAAGCATTTTCTCCATTTCCGACAATGTTTTCTCCCCTTCTGAAGAGTTTCTTTCCCCGATTGACCCGTACTTAATTGTGTCGTCAGCATTTCGTTCTGGTTTGGACCAATCTAAAATTTCTTCGTTTGACCTACTTCTTGGTACTGATAAAGAATGAATAGATGGTAATTTGCGATTGGTCAAAAAAGCGCGTGCGCACGTGTTTATTTTGCTGCCCCCTGCTGGCATATTTGCTCACACATTTATAAAACCACTATTGAAAAGCATTGCTACTGCTAAGCAATACCCCTCGTCTTAATTCATACCATAGCAAAAAACGTGTAGTAGAGAATGATTCTTTTCTTGTGCTATTTGGAAATTTGATATTTTCACAAGCGTTACTCAATAACCCGATACCACTTCTTAACAAAATGAAAAATTGTTAGGAAAAAGAGGCAATTGCTCGTGACGTCACTTTCATTTTTTACTTCATAGTAAACCACAAAAGTGTTTCAATATTTATATTCCATTATCTCTTACGTCCATCGTTTTTACCCCTTATGCTGTCAAGCCCGACTCACTGACCTTTTGCGGACAGTGTAGATCAAGATCAGACTGCACAGAACGTGCAGTCCGATCTTTGTTCTACACTGTGAAATCAAATTTGAAATCTCAATAAAAGTTTTATTTTTTTTTCAGTATTGCGTGGAAATTTTCGTTTCATTTATGTAACAGTTTAACTTTTTTCTACAGGACAAAAATATAGACTTGCCCAAATTGAAAGCATTTGCCGACGACAATCAAAATGTGTTCGAATGGTGGAAGTTGTCTTTGATAGGGTAGAAAACATAGGGTAGAAAACAATGTGGGAAAAGGAGAAAATGCTGGTTACCAGCATTTTCTCCTTTTCCCACATTGTTTTCAGAAGGCTTCTTTCTCAAGGTCATTAAAACTCGGGATTCTGTGGTAGATGGTCGAGGGGTTAATTAAAGTAACCTTAATCTACACTGTCCGTAAAAGATCCTTGAGTCGCGCATAGCATCCTAGGGATGGAAATGAATTCTGTATTTGAGATGGTAAAAAAAATGTGGGGAAAAAAGCGAAAATCCTGGTAACCACCATTTTCTACTTTTCCTGTGCCGTTTTAAAAAGCTGTTCTCTTCATGGACATATAATGACATGTAAGATGTAAAAAGGGTGAAAACAAAGATCTGAGGAACAGAAATGGAATCCCCAACATTAAACATTGTCCTGCTATATGAATAAAATGAAAAATTCAAACGACAATACAAATCCAGTTTGCTTTTTTAATTTTTTTTTTTTTTTGAAAATGGTATCTCCTTGTCTGATCTTGATCTACATTTCCGCAAAAGGTCAGTGAGTTGCGCTTGAGAGCCTAAGGGTTTAACCAGAATTGAAAGTTTTATTTAGTCACAAAGTCGATTTTAAAAACAATTCACCCTTTTTTCAACACTCCCGAATTCTAACGACCCTGCAGTAGGGGGCGTTGGAAAAAAATGTTCTTTTTTCTCCATTTCAACGACAAATCTTATTATGTGAACCGATTTTCTTTTTCTCCGCAAAAGTTTTCAAATTAGACAAGTCTAAAATATCGTCTGGTGGAGAATTAACCCTTAGGCTCCTAATCGCGACTCACCGACCTTTTGCGGACTGCGTAGATCAAGATCAGACTGCACAGAACGTGCAGTCTGATCTTGATCTACACTGTCCGCTAAGGAGATATCTTTCCTCCAAAATACCTTGGAAAGTAAAAATCGTTTTGAAAGTTTCTTTTCTATTCTTTAGCAGGATATGCTGCGGGTTAACCGCGATTGATTGTTAATGAATGAATGTTGTTTTATGGCGCATCGACAGCTTTGGTCATTTAGCGCGCATATCTGTGTTGAAGGAACGATTAAGGCGGATTTTTTTCTAAAAAGATTTGAGACATGCTGACAGTAAAAGAGTTAAATTAAGAAGGATCATGTGAGATCTAAGTATGTATAAAAGATATAATTGAGCAACAGGGCTTCCCTATTAACTCAAAAAGGTTTTGAATAATGATGTTAAGACTGTGATAAAAAGATTTGAACAGTCTTAAATTGATAATAAAGGAGTCTTTAAATGAAGAATGAATGTCTCCAATGAGATAAGATGCCCTCAAAAGAGGTAATCCTCCCATTAAGGAGATGCAAACTTAAGATTGTGATAAAAAATTTGAACAGTCTTAAAATGATAAGAAAAAGTCTTTAAATGATGAAAGGTTATGTGTAACTGATAATGCGCATAAAATATAATATTGAGTGGCTGGGCAATCCCTGCCTACTCAAAGTAAAGAATGTAAAAAGGTGGATAAGAAACTAAAGAGTAAATATCACAGTTTATTGTAAATGCCAATCTCCTTTATGAAAGCGATAATAGATTCAACGCTGACAGAATCAAAGAGATTTTTTAAACTATCGACGTTGAAATATTTTGTACGAACTGGCTGAAAGTCAATGCAATCTAGTAGAATGTGTTTTATAGAGAAGGGTGCATTGCATGGAATACATTCAGGGGCATCATCTCTGGTCAAGAGCCAGGAATGTGTAATGCGTGAATGGCCAATTCGAAGTCGTGCAATTATCACTTCTTCTCGACGAACAGACCTGTAAACGGGGTACCATTCACCGAGGGAAGGTTTAACTGAATGTAGTTTATTGAAAACATCAGCATCCCACTGGGATTGCCAAGAAGATTGGATATGTGTTAAAACAGAGGATTTAAAATCAGTGTGTGGAACTTTAAAATCTGAAATGGGAAGGTTAAGTGCAGATTTGGCAGACCTATCGGCATTTTCATTGCCTTTGATGCCTACATGACTTGGAAGCCAGCAGAACACCAATCTATTCATAGAAGAAATTTGTGAGATCCTTTCAAGTAAAGTACAGATCAAGGGATTCTCAAGTCGTTGATTTGAAAGGGCCTGTAATGTTGACAAAGAGTCCGAAAAGATAATGAAACGGTTGGAATTAGAATGTTCAGCTAGATTAAGGGCAAGATCAATAGCTTTAATTTCTGCAGAGAAGATAGAGGAATTGTTTGGAAGGCGGCACTTTAAGCTCCTTTCTCCATAAATGGCGGCAGCTGCTACAGAATTTCCTTCTTTTGATCCATCTGTGTATATTGGTTTGAAGGAAAAATAATGCTCCTTTATCTCATTGTATCTAGCGTGAAACACAGTTCTATCCGTGACTGACTTTTTGTCGGATGCAAGGTCAAATCTGAATTCTGCACTGTTTAGTGTCCATGGAGGGATTTCAGAGATTTTATAATCGGCAATAGACTCAGTGTCTATGCCAAGGTTATCTACAATGGGCTCCATGCGGATACCAAATGGAGGAATAACATTTGGTTTCCTTTCAAACAGACGTTTATACTGAGGTTTAAAAACAACTTTATGAGTTGGATTAAAACGATTTGACTTCAGTTTTAAAAGATATTGAAGTGAGAGTTTTTCCCTCCTGTAAGAAAGAGAAGGTTCATTAGCCTCAACATAGAGACTATTGACGGGAGAAGTTCTGAAAGCTCCAAGTACAAGACGCAGGCCTTCGTGGTGTATAGGATCGAGAATTTTAAGACAAGATTTACGGGCTGATCCGTATACAATAGATCCATAGTCTAATTTGGAGCGGACTAAAGACCGATAAAGCCGCAAGAGGACTTTACGGTCTGCTCCCCATTCAGAATGGGCCACAACCTTTAAAAGATTAAGAGCCTTCTTGCATTTCTTTTTAAGTGCAGTGATGTGAGGAAGGAAGGAAAGCTTTCTGTCAAAGATGACTCCAAGAAATTTAAACTCAGAAACGACTTCAATTTTAGTTTTGTCCAAATACAGTTCAGGGTCTGGATGAACACCACGTAAATTACAAATGTGCATGCATTTTGTTTTGGACTTGGAAAATTTGAAGCCATTTTCTTCAGACCACGTTTGGAGTTTGTTGAGACACTGTTGAAGTTGTCTCTCAATAATATTCATATTTCGAGATCTGAAGCATATAACAAAGTCATCAACATAAAGAGAACAGTCTACACCAGGACAGATAGCTTTAACTATACTGTTTATTTTTACACTAAAAAGTGTAACAGAGAGAATACATCCTTGGGGCACACCCATCTCCTGTTCACGGGCTCCCGAGACAGTATTACCAACTCGGACGCGGAAAAGACGTTCATCCAAGAAGGCTGAGATAAAAAGAGGAAGACGGCCTCGAAGACCAAAGTCATGTAAGTCTTTAAGAATTCCGTATTTCCAAGTCGTATCATAAGCGCTTTCAAGGTCGAAAAAGACAGATACTACATGTTGTCTATTAATAAAGGCTTCTCTGACAAAGGTTTCAAAGCGGACAAGATGATCGATGGTACCACGCTGGCGACGAAATCCACTCTGTACATCAACGATAAGGTTGTTTTTCTCTAAAAACCAGACAAGCCTGTCGTTGACCATACGTTCCAGAGTCTTGCAGAGACAACTAGTAAGAGCTATTGGACGATAGTTGGCTGGGTCACTAGCATCCTTGCCAGGTTTTGGGATAGGAATGACTAGTGCCTCTCGCCAGGACGAAGGAAAATCACCGGACTGCCAGATATCATTAAAAATATCAAGTAAAACAGAGAGAGAAGTAAAAGGTAAGTGTTTTAAAAACTGGTAATGAACTTTATCTTGGCCAGGAGAAGAATCGTGAGCTTTATTCAGAGCAGATTTTAATTCTTTAAAAGTGAAGAGTTTATTATAGTGCTCTGAATTAGAAGAATTGAAATTAAGTTTTTTCTTTTCTTCTCTGGCTTTATTCCTCTGAAACTTTTCAGAATAGTTTGCAGAGGAAGACTTTTTACAAAAGGTGTCAGCAAGAGCATCAGCTATATCCTGGGGGGTTTCCAACGAAGTATTGTTAACTTCAAGGTGACTGAGAGGGGGTTGGCCTTTGCCATTGATCTTTCTGATCATGTCCCAGGTTTTTTTAGTAGTAGTTCTACTATTTAATTTAGAAACATATTGTCTCCAAGCCTTGCGCTTACTTTCTCTAATGGTACGACGAGCCTTTGCCCTGGAAATACGGAATAAGTCATGATTTTCTTTGGTAGGTCTGAGGTTAAACTTTCTAAGGGCTTGTTTTCTGTCTCTGACAGCCTGTTTACAATCTTCATTGTACCAAGGTTTGTCAGGACGTTTTGGATTTGTCGAGGTCTGAGGGACAGACTGTTTAGCTGCATCAATTAACAGCGAAGTAAAAAGTTTTGCGGGATCATCGCAATCTCCAAACTTGTCATGTGTAATGGTCTGTTCACAGAGGGTTTCAAATCTGTTCCAATTGGCTTTGGAGAGCTTCCATTTCTGCGGTTTTATGCTGCTGGATGGTTGTGTAGATGAAAAGATAATAGGGAAGTGATCACTTCCACACAAATCCTCTTTCACTTTCCAACTGAAATTGGGAAGTAAGACTGGGCTGCATAAGGTTAAATCTATAGATGAGTAAGATCCGGTTGCTGGATGTAGGTAGGTTTTGGACTTGTTATCATTCATGAAAGACAAAGAGTTGTTCGAAATGAAGTTCTCCAACTGTAAACCTCTCTGGTTAGTGTCATCACAACCCCACATAACATTGTGACCATTAAAGTCCCCAGCAAGAATATAGGGGGATGGCAATTGGGAAATGAGATCATTCAGATTGGTCTCATTAATAGGTGTGCTCGGGGGGAGATATAAAGAACATAGTGTAACGGCACTGTGTAAAGATAATCTGATGGCAACAGCTTGCAAGTTTGTGTTAAGAGAGATAACTTTATGAGGTATGTTGTTATTAACAATAACAGAAACACCACCTCTAGCTTTCTCGCCTTCGGTAAAGACTTTATTGTAAATTGAATGGTATTTGATTGAGATATCATCCTCCCGTTTAAGGAAGGTTTCTTGAAGACAAACAGCAACTGGTTTGTGATCACTAATTAAAAGAGAAAGTTCGTCAAAGTTTGACTTCAGACCTCGACAATTCCACTGGATTATGGTATCCATTGTGCATGAAGAAAGTATAAAAGCTAAAGTAAAAAAAGAGGCCGTAAACCAATACATTTTAAAATAGATTAAGATTTAATTATAGATGTCTCGGGTTTGGACGTGTGCCAAGTGTCAGTGTCCTTGTTCCAAGTATCTTTAGAAATGGACCAGATAGAGGCTTCTGAATCTGAAGCCTCACCTTCCAGATTTTCAGTATCTGCATCCATGTCCTCTAACTCCGAAAATCTGTTGGAGGTAGGGACCGGATCATCTACTGTGACTGCTATTTCACAGGATTCATGTTTATCTCTAGACTGTGGTTTAGATTTTGAGGAAGATCTTTTTGGTGATCGGGGTACATGATACGATTTGTTGTCTTTAGGTGGAGCGTTAGATTTATTTGTAGACTGTGAAGGTTGAGGTTGGGGTTTCTTAGGAGGCTGTTTTGAAGGGGCAGATGGTTTTGAAGGTTTTTTTGAAGAAATATTTTGCGAAGAGGTAGACGGCTTTGAAGGTTTTTGTGTAGAAATACTTTGAGAGTCTGTGGGTTTTGAGGTTGCAGGAGGGGTTTTGTTTGTTTTTGACGCAGATGGAGAGTCAGGAATTAGTTTGGACAAGGTGGATGGAGGGAGAAGTTCTTTCAGCTCAGTAGCTACGTCAGGAAATTTTTGAAGAAGAACTTTCGCAAGAATTTTACAAGTGCTGCAGTCGTCCTTTTCAGTTGACGAGCCAACAACACCTGCATAGCTAGGACTAGAAGAGGTTTTTTTGCGCTGTTCAAATATTTTCCTTGCTTCTGGAAAGCTTACATTATTGTTGTATTTAATGGACAGTATTTCTTTTTCTTCTCTCCATACAGGACACTCTCTTGAAAAAGTAGAGTGTGGAGACTTACAATTAATGCAAAGAGGAGGATTTGAACATGTAGTACTGTCATGGTCAGGTCCTTGATGAGCACATTTAGAGCATGTTTCTTGGTTTGGACATTTACTGATGTGATGGCCGTACCGCTGGCATTTAAAACATCGCAAGGGATTTGGCACATACACATCTACTTTTACAATTTGAAAGCCTACCTTGATTGATGTTGGAAGAACAGGTGAAGAAAATGTTAAGATGTATGTATTTGTGAGTCTCTGTTCTCCATCTCTGCGTACAGAAATCCGTTGGACATCGGATACACCTTGTTGTTTCAGATTATCTTTAATTTCTTGCAAAGAGTTGCAGTAAGTAAGCTCTTTGCATCTAATTACTCCTTTGCAAGAATTTAGTGAAGGATGTGGGAAAATTCTAACATCTGTGTCAAAGAATTTTGTGTTTTTTAAAAGATTCACAGCTTGTTGATTTGTAAGACATTCAACTAAAAGGGTCTGGTCTTTGAGTTTTTTAACAGATTTTGGAGTTCCAAGGATGCTGGTAATTTGTTTTTCTATTACGAAAGGAGATAGTTTGGTTATGGGTTTTGAAGGATCTTGGGACTGAATAACGATAAAACGCGGAGAGTGAAAAGAAGAAGTAGAAATTGAAGGTTCAGTTTCGGACTCGCTGTCTGATAAAGGG
The DNA here is from genome assembly GCA_945859785.2 of Tridacna gigas. Classification (NCBI taxonomy): domain Eukaryota; kingdom Metazoa; phylum Mollusca; class Bivalvia; order Cardiida; family Cardiidae; genus Tridacna; species Tridacna gigas. The sequence goes on along the minus strand of OX244040.2, from coordinate 59,470,620 downwards.
CGTTTGCTTTCATTGAGCTTGGCCTTTTTTTGTGACGCCATGTTTGTGTATAAAATTTCATCACCGATGCTCCCCACCCACCACGGAGTCCAACAAGGGGTCATGGTCTGGGGAAAGCCCATTCGCAGACCATGACAGGGATACATCAGTGGTATACTCGGTATGAAAGGGCTAGACTGGACAGATATATTCTCGCAGAAAGTCTTACCAAGCTTAGACGATCATTGAGAGGTTACAAATGTCAGCCAAACACCAAAAAACTTTCACCCGATTGACCCATGAGCCACCGCCTTCTAGGGCAAAAACAAGAAATCTGGAAAGAGTGTGGATTAAATATGGAGAAGATAGTAATTTTAATTGAGAGAAGGCTGCGAAAGAAAGAACATATTAGATGCCCTAGGGCAAGGCATGACCAGCCGATTGATCAGGACGGGCCTTCCTGACCTCTCGTTTAGTTCAGTTCAGGGCCAAAGTGGTGTGTTGTGAAAACAGAGCTATCAAAAGGCCGAGCCCCGAATCCACTCAACCACCAGGATCCCGTCATCAAACGACACGAGTTGCAGCCCACGGCAAACGGGCAGGCACAGTGGGGGGGTCTTACCCCTTCTGTAGTGCGACAGCTGGGCAATTTCTATCCCCCCGCCCAGCTGGGGGAATGATTGTTAATATCGAAAATCCAATGTCTGTGAATTTAAGATTATGTTCCTTTTTTACAATTGGCTGCAAATTTCTTTTTTTTTTTATTTCCCACGCCATTTCCGACTTGTCGGTCACAGTTGAGTAGCTATGTACTTTCGCAATAAACCTCAAAATAAACGTGCAACCTCCTTAAAACCATTCTCGAAAAAAGATACCACTCTCTCTGTGTCATTCTCTGTCAGTTTCGATATCACGGCGGTCAGTGCACCTACACTTGTGTTTCCTAGCTTTCTCACACCAGTACTGACACAACTTTCTTTCCAAAGCCACTGACTACTTTTCTAACATATATCAGAGGTGAGAGGCGAAAAATCGCCGGAACTGGGTATCGAAACCACAACCACCAGGTCTCGAGTAAGATAAGCAAACCACTGAGCTACCTGGGCGGGCCAGTAGTTTGTAGAAAAGATTTTTACATTTAAAACATTTTGAAAGCTGTTACTCATTACAAAGGTTGAAGTACGAAACTGTATAAACTTAAAACTCCAATCACCACCAAGATTTCTCTTTCTCTCACTTTTTACCACACAGTCCTATGTTTTAACGACTCTGAAGAAGAAGGCTATTGAAAACATTGCGGGAAAAGGAGAAAATGCTGGTAACCAGCATTTTCTCCTTTTCCCAGAATGTTTTCTACCCTTTCAAAGATTGAAATCATCACTTCGGTAGCATTTCATTTGTCATCTGCAAATGCTTTCAGTTTGGACAAGTCTAAAAATTTGGTCGGTTGGTAGAGAGTGATAGACCAATCCCGTCATTGGGTTTGTCATCTACAAGTGCCCTAAATATAAACAAGTCAAACAATTTTGTTGTCGGATAGAGTTATCTCTTTGGCAGACGACAAAATTTAAGTCTTGTTCAAGATTGGTTGGTTGGTTGGTTAGTTGATTGATTGATTGATTGATGTTTTAACATTATTTCAGTCACATCACGGGGACTCCTCAAAAATTCACGTATATCCTGGATTTCACGAATACTAGGATAAGGCTCTGAAGTGTCTTGCTCAAGGACACTCCTGCGAAAATCCCTGTGTTTCAAGAAAGGCTTGAATCCTGGGCCTCTAGGTTTCCAGTCCAACACTTTATCACTCAGCGACACAGGACCCTTGTCCGAACTGAAAGCATTTGCAGACGATGAAATAAATGCCACTCAAAACACGAAATTTGTCTTTTATTAGGGTTGAAATTATTGCGGGAAATGGACAAAATGCTGGTTATCAGCATTTTCCCCTTTTCTCACGGTATTCTCAATAGCCTCCTCTTTCAGGGTTGTGAAAAGTCGAGATTGGCAAACCGTAAACCCTTCGCCACAAAATCTCGAGTTTTTACGACTCCCGAGAGAGGATACTTTAGGAAACATTGTGGGGAAAGCAAAAAAAAATGTTGGTTACCCACAAAAAATGTTTGCCCTTCCAATAAAAAAATCATAGTTTCAGCCAGTTTCAATTGGTCGTATTCAAACGCTTTGAATTCGGACCAGCCAGACATTTTGTAGGGGTCCTGCGTGGCTCAGTGGTAAATTGTGGGACTCATGACCTGGAGGCTCCGGGTTCGAACCCCACTGGATCCATTTTTTTCGCGGGAGTGTCCTTGGGCAAGACACCCCAGAGCCCCGTTTCAAAAGGCCTCTTTCTCAGGGTCGTTAAAACTCGGGAATGTGCGGTAAAGGGTTTAGGGTGGGGAAAAATAGGCGGAGCTATAGCTAAATATAACTGTGACAGTGAGGTCAACAGAATATTGGATAGTCTAGCCTGCCAATTGTAAAAAATGTTACATGATACATAAATATATCAACCATACATCTTTCAGAATTTGAAAGTGGTATTCTTTCGCGCATCAATTACCAATTTACCACACAATCCCGAGTTTTAACGACCTTAGCAAAGTAGGCCTTTGAAAACATAGTGGGAAAACGAGAAAATGCTGGTAACCAGCATTTTCTCGTTTTCTCACTATGTTTTCTACCCCATCTAAAACAAATTCCATTTTTTTTGAGCTACATTTAAATTGCCGTTTACAAATGCTTTGAGTTTTGACTAGTTCAAAAATTTTGTCGTTTGGTAAAAGGTTAACCCTTTACTAAGCGACAAGATTTTAGACTCGTTCAATTTGGAAGCATTTGCAGACGATAATCAAATATGAATCAAATGGTTAGATATTTCTGTGAAGGTAGAAAACATTGTGGTTAACCACCACTTTCAGTTTTTTTCCCACAATGTTTTCCATAGGCGATTTCCTCAGTAGCGTTAAAAGCGCGACATTTGTGGTAAGAAGTTAACAAAATGTCAGTTTAGTAAATATAAAATTTCACTGATTCAGTTTCGTAACCTCTCGTAACTAACCCCTCATAGTTTATCTGTTTCCCAAATCTAGCAGTTTCGTTATACTGGAGTACTTTGATTAATTTCTTACTACACATGAAAGTGCAAGGAACCTGCCTGGCTCAGCGGTTCAGGACTCGTAACCTGTGTACCCGGAATTCGAGCTTCGCTAGGAGCATTTTTTTCCGTGGGAGTGCCCTTGGGCAAGGCACTTCACAGCCCAAGCCTAGGACTGATTATACTGGGAGATACATGAATAAGCGAGCTGTAGCCCAGATATGACTGAAATAATGCCGAAAGTAGCGAAACTCACCATTCAATCAGATCAGATCAGATCAGGTCAGACCCAATCAATCAATCTGTCAATCAATCAATCAATCAATCAATCAATCAATCAATCAACCAACCAATCAATCAATCAATCAATCAATCAATCAATCAATCAACCAATCAATCAATTAACCAGCCAACCAGCCGTCAGTCAGTCAGTCAGTCAGCCATCCAGACTGCCAGCCTGCCTGCCTATCTATCAACTTGTAAAACGCGTTTACTTTGCCCATACTGAAAAAAAAAAATCTAGATGACAGATTAGACAGGGCTTCAGTTGCAAAAAGAAAATACATTGAAGGAAAAGGAGGAAATGCTGGTTACCATCTTCTTCTTTTCCCACATCTTTTCCCACATTTTTTTAACATTTTTCTCTGTCACGGTGTCGTTAAAACTCGGGATTCTGGGGTAATGGGTTTATCTGTCTCTGGGGTAATGGGTTTATCTGTCTCTGGGGTAATGGGTATATCTGTCTCTGAAATGATGAAACTCGGCCTGTTCTGTTTACGTCAAGTTGACAAAGAAGTGGACATTTTCATTTTGTTTTTGTAGGATTGTGCAATTTACAACTTCTCTGTTACAAAATGAAAGAGAAATCATCCGTTTAAAGAACAAGACTTTACTTAAAAGGGTTCAGATTTTTTATAATCAATCAATCTTCAAAATTGATTCACCTCTAGATCACGAATGGCGATAGCTGGCCAATCATCGGAAAAGACGAAAGACAAATGTAAGAGGAAAATCTTGGAATCTTCTAAACGGGCAACGTAGCTTCTTAAGGTATTTCTTTGTTAGATTTGGCCTGAGAATTTGGGGAAAAAATGATACGTGGGAATAACATGTGATCATTTACAACGACTGACTTTGGTAATGTGGGATCGTCAAGTTAGGCGCGATGACGTAAAATATTTGATCTCATAAAAAAAAAAAACCCAGATTTACCCATTGCAAAACGACCGACAAGTTATTTGAACGCCAAGTTGGTACATGTTTACTGCGGCAGTGTAGTTTCCTTACTTTTGCCGAGAAAAGTATATTTGGGCCATTCTCTGTGAAAAGGGGACTTAATGCATCTGCAAAAAGTATCAACCCAGGTCAGCCTTCGCAGTCCACGCAGGCTGACCAGGGCCGAAACCTTTCGCCATTGGTCAATTTTCTACGTGTCACAGAACCTTTCTACCTCATAATTCAGTCAGTTGTTAAAAAAACTGGCTATTATGGATCCATAATCATGTGATTGCTTACTTGGTATCATGAAGTACAGAGATGATGCATTAAACTCCCTTTTCACAAAGCATAACTCGTTTTTGTTGCATGTATCTATCAGTATTTAGAGAAAAAAGGCTGATATGTATCAAAAATATCTGAAAAGACCCCTTAACCCTTCACTATGCAATCCTGAGGAAAAAAAAAAAACTTTTGAAAACATTGTGGGCAAAGGAGAAAATTCTGGTCACCAGCATTTTCTTCTTTTCCCACAATGTTTTCTATCCTTTCAGAGACAGATTCCATCATCTGAGCCTCACTTAATTTGTCGTCTGCAAATGCTTTCAATTTGGACGTGTCAATATTTTGTTGCTTTGGATAGGGTTATGGAATGACAACCTAGGTTGATACTCTTTGCAGATGCATTAAACCCCCTTTTCACGAAGCATGACTAGTTTATTAAGCAATATACATGTACAGGGTGATTCATAATATTTGATACAGTTTCAATCCGTAATATTTCATATCTGCCAGCACAAAACTAGCTATGATTTATACCATAATAATCTACAATAATTACAGTACACACACACACACACACACACACACACAATGTTAAGTACTTTAATACTTATTTATTCCAAACTAAAATCAGACTGCACGTTGTACCAAAAGTAAATAATGCAGATCCAAGATTACACTGCACCTTGCAACAAAACATCAAAACGGGTCTAAGATCAGATTGCATGTTGTAAGAAAAACCAAAGGGGCAGATCCAAAATCAAGCCACGTGCTGTAACAAACATTAAAACGGCAGACCCAAAATCAGACAGCACCTTTGATGCATGAATGATGCATATCCAAGACAGACCGCACTCTGTAATAAAAATAAATATTGAAAAACAAAGATCAGACTGCGTGTTGTAAAAAAAACGGCGACCTCCTGTTGTCAAGTCTTGTACACTACCGACTGTATTTTCTTTGAGTATTCTTTTTTTAAATTCCGTTTGTAACGGTATAGATGTTATTTCATATCATGGAATAAATCCATTTTAACCCTTTCAGCGCCGTAGGTCAAAACACAGCTTTGGCGGACGGCATAGATCAAGATCAGACTGCACAGAACGTGCAGTCTGATCTTTGATCTACACTATCCGCTTACTTAGTCAATCCTATAAGACGATCATACTTTTCTGCGTTTCGGTGGATTGTGTATTCAGCCGTCGGAAGTGGCCGAATTTAAATGTTTTGTGCTGAATGAATTAACCCTTTCCCAAACAAGCCCTGGTTTTCACGTGTCTGCAGTACAAGTCTTTTGAAAACACTGTGAGAAAAGGAGAAATTGCTCGTAACGAGCAATTTCTTCTTTTCCCACGGTGTTTTCTACCCTTTTTGATAAATTTCTGCCATTTTCATCAAATTTAAAATTGTCGTCTGCAAACTCTTTCAATTTGGACCAGTCCAAAACTTGTCGTTTGGGAAAGAGTTAATCGTTTGAGTACACAGTCACGTTCTATTGTTTTTTTTTCCCTCTCAAAACATCAATTTTATCTCATCAAACTTTTAATTTAATATCCGACTCTATGCCCCTTTAACCCCTAACTCAATAAGCAAGTTAGATTAAACTTTCAAGCTGATGGTAAAAAACCTTATATTGCTATTTCAAAGGTATTTTGAAAGAAAAAAAAATCTCCTTATCGGACAGTGTAGATCCAAGATCAGACTGCACGTTCTGTGCAGTCTGATCTTGATCGATGCTATACGCAAAAGGTCCTGGAGTTGCGCTCTGCACCCGAAGGGTTGAGACCGGATTAGGTTGAACTCTCCGCACTTAAGATATATATTGCGAGCCAGTTAAAAGTGCTTGACAGCGAAAGTTGGCGTATCAACCCTTCAAACCCTTTATCAGGTCACACCATTTTACACTTTTCCAAATTAACAGCATTTATAGAAGAAAAACTTTAACCCTTAGGCTGCTAAGCGAGACTCACTGACCCTTTGCGAACAATGTAGATCAAGATCAGACTGCAAAGAACGTGCAGTCTGATCTTGGATCTACACTATCCGATATGGTGATTTTTTTTTCTCCTAAAATATTTTAAAATAACATTATTCGTGTTCACTATCGACCTGAAAGTTTCACTTAACTCTATTTAGCAGTCAGGCTTAACCTTTAAGTTGCTAGCCGAGCCCCGTAGCTCAGTCGGTAGCGTACAGGACTTGAGAACAGGAGGTCGCTGGTTCGATCACCGGCTCGGCCAATTTCTTTCCGAGGATTGATGATAGTCATTGCGACAGGATTCGTTCCTCTCCCACCGCTGACCATTGTTTCGACAATGGCTATGTGGGAAAGCAGCCAGTGGCTTGGAAAGAATATTGTGCGAAGTACTGGTAAAAGAAATTCCAGGAAAGCATGGATAGGTGCACTGGCCGCCGCGATATAACTGAAATAATGTTGAAAACGGCGTTAAACACCATACAATCAATCAATCAATTTAAGTTGCTAGGTGCGACGCACTGACCTTTGTGCGGACAATGTAGATCAAGATCGAACAGTGTAGATCTAAGATCAGACTGCAGGTTTTGTGCAGTCTGATCTAAGATCTACACTGTTCGACACAGAGATATTTTTCCCCCAAAAATATACCTTTAAAAAAAAAACAATATTGCGTTTTTACTATCGGTTTGAATGTTCCATTTAACTTATATAGCAAGGTAAGGCTTAATTTACGTCAAAATAAGGAATTGATAATTGGACACAACTATAGAAAACATAGTGAGAAAAGGAGAAAATGCTGGTAACCTTGATTTTCTCCTTTGTCCATGATGTTTTCAAGGGATTTTCTTCAGGCTTGTTAAAATAATGGGAATGTTTGGTAAAGGATTTTAACACTTTGTTTATGACGATATTATTCTGAAACTTTGGTACATTCCGGTCAAAATTATCTTACGTATTTGTTTTGTCAATGAGTTTATTTCCGTCGCTAGGTTTTTCAATCCGTTTTGATTTTTCCGCTTTGATTCGAGGTTAAACCTTCAGATTCACACACTCTTAACTCTTCACCAAACGACAAAATTTTGGGCTCGACCAAATTGAAAGCATTTGCAGACGACAAAGTAAATGTAGCTCAAATGATGATTTCTGTCTTTCTTAGAGTAGAAAACATTGCGGGAAAAGGAGAAAATGCTGGTTACCAGCATTTTCTCCTTTTCCCACAAAGTTTTCAAAAGGCTTCTTTCTCAGGGTCGTTAAAAGTAGGGATTGTTTGGTAAAGGGTTAATCAAATTATCATATTTTAGCCATGCTTTTGTGAAAAGGGGGTTTAACGCATCCGCAAAGAGTATCGATTCAGGAGTCAGCCTGCTCAGTCCGCGCAGGCTGACCTGGATCGAAACCTTTTGCGTTTGGTCAATTTTCTACATTCCCAATGACCATTCTACCTTAGAATTAAGTTGTTTGTTATACAAAATGTTTTTTCTCTGTTTGTTTGTATTGTATTGGGGTTAAACGCCATTTTAACAGCTCAGGTCATATCAAGGCGGTCAGTGCGCATGTGCATATGTTTCCTTGCTTTCTCACACCTTCTTTCCAAGTCGCTGACTACTTTTTTCATATGCATTAGAGGTGAGAAGGGAAAAAGTTGCCGGAAAGAACGTTTGCCTCAACCACTGAGCTAACCAAATACGCTAACCACTGAGCTAACGGGCCGGGAGCTAGGTTTTCAATTCGTTTTGATACTTCAGTCACGATTCTAGGTTGCTCGTCCAGGTACACACATTTTTCACCAAGATATTTCATTGTATTTGAGCCATGCTCCGCGAAATGGGAGTTTAAAGCATCTGCAAAAAGTATCGACCTAGATCCGCTTACAAAACCCGCGAAGGCGGACCTGGATCAAAACTTTTTGCTGTTGGTATTTTTTTTTTAAACGCAAAAAGGACCATTCTATCTTAGGTTTTAATTTTTTTTTTTTTTTGACAAGATGAATTCTATAATTCCATAATCATGCGATGGCTTGCCTGTAAAAATGCGTCGCTAGGTACATGAAACCCCCTTTTATTGGAGCCGTGATCACTCATTCATTTTGGATCGATTGAAGCTCTTGCAACCAATCTTAACCTTTAGGCTGCTGAGGGCGAGCCAAGGACCTTTTGCGGACAGTGTAGATCAAGATCAGACTGCACAGGACGTACAGCCTTATCTTGGATCTGCACTGTCCGATAAAAAAGATATCTTTCCCCAAAATAATACCTTTGAAATAGCAAAATTTGTTTTTTTTCTATTGCTATCGGTTTGAAAATTTCATTTTACAGGATAAGGGTTACTCTCTCTCGATGACTGCTGTCTGAAAGCCTTAACCTTTTACGCCTCAACGAAAACGTAGACTTGTCCAAATTACAAGCGTTTAAACGCCATTTTAGACGACATTTTAAACATTTTTAGACAACATTTTAAATGTTACTCAAATGATAGAGTTTGCCTTTGACAGGATGGAAAAGATTGTGGGAAAACGAGAAATTGCTGGTTAACAGTATTTTCTTCTTTTCCCACTATGTTTTTTTAAAAGGCTTCTCTCTCAGGGTCGTAAAAAGGCGGCATTCTATGGTAGAGGGTTAACCAGAACCTGCGCCTAGATGTGTGTAATATGGTTCCAAAGTTTGACGACCTTCATCATGAGGTTCGACCGACCGACCGACCCATCCATCCATCCATCCATCCATCCATCCATCCTTCCGTCCATCCATCCATCCATCCATCCATCCATTTTCTAAAGAAAATAGACTTGTCCAAATATGCAGACGACACTGTGACTCAAATTATTGAACTTTTGATTGGATAGAAAACTTCGTAGGAAAAGGAGAAAATGGTGGTTAACACAATTTTCTCGTTTTCCCAAAGTGTTTATCCAAAGGGATCCTTCCTCGAGGTGTGGTAAAGGTTTATAGGCCCCATAGCGTTTTGACAACCATATTGTTTACTTTTGGCAGCTATTCGGCCTTTAAGCAGTCCCCTTTTTTTCGGGGGTGGGCAGGGGTTGGGCGATTCGTTCTTTGCAGACTGAATAGCACTCGTATAATTATTTGTAATATTCCAAACTTCAAAATCATTCATGTCAAATGTGGGATCCTGCGTGGCTCAGTGGTAAAGTGCAGGACTCGTGACGTGGAGGCCCCGGGTTCGAGCCTCAGTGGATCCATTGGGTCTTTCGTGGGAGTGTCCTTGGGCAAGACACTTCAGAGCCCTAGTCTACTTCTGGCGGAATTTAGGAAAGACATGAATACATGTGCTGTTATCTTGATGTGACTGAAATAATGTTGAGAGCGGGTTAAAACACCATTCAATTAATCAATCATAACAAATGTAGGATACCGCGATATTACCATACAACCAAAATATCGACCTTTCCAAGTCCAAAACATTTGCCGACGACAAAACAAATATGGCTCAAAAGGTAGAAAACGTAGGAAAGGGAGAAAATGTTACCAGCATTTTCTCCTCTTTCTGCAATGTTTTCCACACCTTCCTTCCCAAGGGTCGTTAAAACTCTGGATTTGTGACAAAGGGATTATAGGGTAAAGTATATTTAACCCTTCAGCTACCAAATGAGACTCACTGACCTTTTGCGGACAGCGTAGATCAAGATCAGACGGCACGGAACGTGGATCTACACTGCCCGATAAGGAGATAGTGTTCTCCAAAAAAATAAGCTTGAAATGACATTATTCGGGTTTCTACTATCGGCCTGAAATTTTATTCAACTTATTTACCTGGATAAGGGTTATCATTTTACCAAACGACAAAATTTTGGACCAAATCGAGGCCATTGGAAAAGGCTTGTTTGGTGAAGGGATAAGATCAGATAAGATGAAACAGGCAATTATTATTATTATTATTTATTAATCCATCAAGGTGACAACAAAATAAATGAATTAATTAATAAATAAATGATCCGTGCTCTGACAAAAGGGGACTTAAAGCATTTCAATGATGCATCTTACCAAGCAAGACATCACATAGTTAGGGATCCTTAAAATTCATTATGTATAACAATTGACTGTATCATGAGGTAGACTGGTCCTTTGACATACAGAAAATTGACCCGTAGCGAAAAGTTTTGGCCCAGGTCAGTCTGCGCGGTCTGCGCACGCTGACCTGTGTCGATACGTTTCGCAGATGCATTAAGCTCCCTTTTCACAGAGCATGGCTCAAATAAATAAGTAACGCGACAAACATGGAGAAACTTAAGTTTTAAAATGGGAGGTAACTTTACAGATCTTTTATAGAAAAACACACTAAGAGTACTCTATCTTATCAAGCCTTAAGTTACATCACAACACTGAAATTTAGTTTCAAAATTCGTTCAGTTTCTGCCGCTGTATATGAGCTATGCTCTGTGAAAAGGGAGCTTAATGCATTTGCGAAAAATATCGACCAAGGTCAGCCTGCGCAGTTCTCACAGGCTCGCTACTAGTCAATTTTCTGTATGTCAATGGACCAGTCTACCTCATGATTTGTCGGACATTGTCGGACATGGTCGGGCATCAGACAAAATGGACTTTATGGATCCATGAACATGTGATGACTTGCTTGGTATCATGCATCACGGGATTGCATTAACTCTTATCCAGCTAAATATAGTGAAACGGAATTTTCAAACCGGCCGTAATAAACCCGATTAATGCCATTTCTAACTTATTTGTAGGAAAACACTATCCCCTTATCGGACAGTGTGGATCCAAGATCAGACTGCACAGAATGTGCAGTCTGATCTTGATCTACACTGTCTGCAAAAGGTCAGTGAGCCGCGCTTAGCAGCCTAAGGCTTAAGATCCCTTTTGCAAAAGCATGGCTCATATCTAAGAATGTGAGAAGGTTCCCTGTTTGTTTCTATGACAATATAAGTTTAACGGATTTCACACACAAAGCAAAATGTAGCTTCACAACCGATTGCGGTTTTTTCGGCGTAGCTGAATGCACTGGCTCTTTACGCATTTCTTGGTACTGATAAAGAATGAATAGACGGTAATTTGTGATTGGTCAATAATGTGCACATGTTGATTCGGCGCGCCCTTGCAGGCTTATTTGCTCACACATTTATGAAACCACTATTGACAAGTTCTGCTACTGCTAATCGATACCCCAGTGCTTTGATTCATATCATAGCAGACTCATGTAGTAGAGAATAATTCTTTTCTTGCTATTTGGAAATTTAATATTTTCATAAGCGTTACCCAATAACCCAATACTACTTTTCAACAAAATGAAAAACAGTGGGGAAAAAGAGGCAATTTCTCGCGAGGTTACTTTTCATTATTTTACTTCATATTAAGCCACAAAAGAGTTTTAATATCCATTTTCCAGTATCTCTCACGCCGTTATCTTTTTTTAAAACTATTTCTTATTTACTATTCCTTCTCAAAACACGACTGTCCTAGGAACTAGTTTCTTTGTTTAAATCATGATTTTTAAATTCTGACAGTAAAAACTTCATCCTTAGGCTGTTTAGCACGACTGAAAGTGCTTTTGTGGCCAGTGTAGATCAAGATCAGACTGTACAAAACGTGCAGTCTGATCTTGGATCTACACTGTCCGGAAAAAAACATCTTTTCCACAAATACAACGTTGGAAAAAAAAAAAAAAAAAAAAAATCATCAGTCAGAAAGTTCCATTAAACTCATGTAGCAGGTTAAGGGTTAAACACAACATGTGTACGAGTGCTGGAATCCTTATATCTACCCATTATTCTAGCCAGTCGGACTTATTTAAGTCAGCCAGTCAGCCAGATAACCTTTTCAGACGGTCAACCAGCATGTCAGTGGACCAGGCTACTATGAAGATAGCCTTACCAGCCAGCCAGCCCGTCAGTCAGCTAGCCCGCCAGTCAGCCAGTCCTCCAGTCAGCCCGCCAGCCCATCAGCTAGCCCGCCAGTCAGCCAGCCTTCAAGTCAGCCAGCCAGCCCTCCATTCAGCCAGTCTGCCAGTCAGACCGCCCTCCAGTCAGTCAGCCCTTCAGTCAGACAGCCCTCCAGTCAGCCAGCCTTCCACTCGGCCAGCCCGCCAGTCAGTCAGCCCGCCAGTCAGTCAGCCCTCCAGTTAGCTGACTGACAGGCCGTTGACTGACTGGAAAGCTGGCTGAATGACTGACTGAAGGGCTGGCTGACTAGAGGGCTGGCTGACCAGCGGGCTGGCTGACTGGCAGGCTGGCTGACTGGCGGCCTGGCTGACTGTAGGGCTGACTGACTGGAGGGACTGACTGACTGGCAGGCTGGCTGAGTGGAGGGCTAGCTGAGTGGAGGATTGACTGACTGGAGGGCTGACTGACTGGCCGGTTGGCTGACTGGAGGGCTGGATGACTGGAGGGCTGACTGACTGGAGGGCTGAATGAATGGCGGGTTGGCTGACTGGAAAGCTGGCTGAATGACTGACTGAAGGGCTGGCTGACTGGAGGACTGGCTGACTAGCGGGCTGGCTGACTGGCTGACTGGCGGTCTGGCTGACTGGAGGGCTGACTGACTGGAGGGACTGACTGACTGGCAGGCTGGCTGAGTGGAGGGCAAGCTGAGTGGAGGATTGACTGACTGGAGGGCTGGCTGACTGGCCGGTTGGCTGACTGGAGGGCTGGATGACTTGAGGGCTGACTGACTGGAGGGCTGAATGAATGGCGGGTTGGCTGACTGGAGGGCTGGCTGACTGGAGCGTTGGTTGACTGGCGGGCTGGCTGACTGGCGGGCTTGCTGACCGGCGGACTGGCTGACTGGAGGGCTGAAGGACCGGAGGCCTGGATGACTGGCACGCCATCTGACTGGCGGGCTAGCTGGCTGACTGGCGGTTGACTGCCTGGGAAGCTGGCTGACAGGCGGTTGGCTGACTGGAAAGCTGGCTGAATGGCGGTTGACTGACTGGAAAGCTGGCTGGCTGGAGGGCTGGGTAACTGGCGGGCTGACTGACTGGAGGAGCGGCTGACTGGAGGGCTAGCTGACTGGAGGGTTAGCTGACTGGAGGGCTGGATGACTGGCGGTTGACTGACTGGCGGGTTAGCTGACTGGCGCGCTGGCTGACTGGAAGGCTAACTGACCGGCAAGCCGGCTGACTGACGGTCTAACTGACTTTACCGCTGGCTGACTGCAGGGTTGGCTGACTGGCGGGCTGACTGACTGGAGGGCTGTTTGACTGGTGGGCTGGCTCACTGGCGGGCTGGCTGACTGGAGGACTGGCTGACTGGAAGGCTGGCTGACTGATGTGCTAGCTGACTGGTGTGATGGCTGACTGGAGAGCTGGCTAGCCCGCCAGTCAGCCAAACCTCCAGTCAGCCAGCGCTCAAGTCAGCCAGTCCGCCAGTCTGCCAGCCAGTCAGTCAGCTGGCTGCCAATCAGTTAGCCATCCAGTCAGCCAGCCCGCCAGTCAGCCGGCTCGCCTGTTAGTCAGACCTCCAGTCAGCCAGCCCTCTAGTAAGTCAGCCCTCCACTCAATCAGCCTGCCAGTCAGCCAGCACGCCAGTCAACCGCTTACCAGTCAATCAACCGCCAATCAGCCAGCCCGCCCGTCAGCCGGCTTGCCATTCAGCCAGCCCTCCAGTCTGTCAACCCTCCAGTGAGCCAGCCCGCCCGTCAGCCAGCTCTCCAGTCAGCCTGCCCTCCAGTCAGTCAACCCTCCTGTCAGTCAGCCCTCCAGTCAGTCAGCCCTCCTGTCAGTCAGCCCTCCAGTCAGTCAGCTCGCCAGTCAACCAGCCCTCCAGTCAGCCGGCACACCAGTCATTTAGCACACAAGTCAGCCAGCTCTCAAGTCAGGTATCCCGCCAGTCAGTCAGTCCTCCAGTCAGCCGGCCCCCAGTCGGCCATCCCGCCAGTCAGCCAGCACACCAGTCAGCTAGTACACTAGACAGCCGGCAAACCAGTCAACCGTCCATTCAGTTTGCCATCATCCTGCAAGCAAGCCAGCTAGTTACTCAACCAGCTAGACGTAAATCCAAGAAACTAGCTATCCAGTCAACCAGTCAGCTAGTCAGCCAGCCAACCAGTTAACTCTGATCCAGTTTCGTGCTTGCCTTTTTGCTTGCTTTCTCCATCTAATGCTCCATGGCTGCCTTCCTCCCCCCCCCCTCTCTCTCTGTCTGTATGTCGCGGGTGCGCGAGAGCACTGTATTCCTTCCTTCCTTCCTTCCTTCCTAACACACACTCCTTCCTTCCCGCCCCAAAATTATACCAGCTGTGGAAAAAGGATGTTTAATGCATTTCTGTGATGCATTATCCCAAGCAAGTCATTACAAAATTAGGGATCAATAAACCTATTTTGTCTAACAACCGACCGAATCGTGTAGATGACCCCTGGACATGCAGAAAATTTACTCAACTCAAACTGTTTCGTTCTTAATCAACATCGACTCCCTGACCTGCGTCGATACTTTTTGCAGATACATCAAACCCCTTTTTCGTAGAGCATATATATATACTCGTATAAAACACAAGCCGTTTAAACGATTTCTCAGCAACTATAGAACGAACAAACTCAACAAAGGTAAGCGTAAGCTGGCCTTATCTAACTTACCAATCGAACTGTATCAATCTGTTATCGCGAGTGTCAAGATTAAGATAATCCAAACATCTTCATGGAGATAATAACCTTCCGAGATGTACTTGTACTTGGAAACGTGACATGATTAACCCTTAGGCTGCTAGGCGGGACTCTATGACCTTTTGCAGACACTATAGATCCAAGATCAGACTGCACAGAACGTGCAGTCTGATCTTGGATCTACAGTGTCCGCTGAGGGGATATGTTTTCTCCAAAAACTAAGTTGGAAATAACATTATTCATTTTTTTTTAATATCGGCTTGGCAGTTTTATTTTAACTTAATTCACAGGATAAGTGTTAACCCTTAAGCCGCTAAGTTGGACACACTGACATTTTGCGAACAGTGTAGATCAATATCAGACTGCACAGAACGGGCAGTCTGATCTTGAATCTACACTTTCCGATAAGGAGATATCTTTCCCAGAAGCATACATTTTAAATAGCAAAATTTGGGTTTTTACGATCGGCTTGAAGGTTTCATTTCACCTTTTTAACCGATTAAAAAAGCTGATAAAAAGCAGTTTCTCCTTTTCCCACAATGTTCTAAAAACCTTGCCCTTCGGGGTCGTCATAAATCGGGATCCTGTGGTAGAAGGTTAAACATTGTAATCGAATAAAACAGAAATCGGCTTCAGCTAGGCCACGGAAACTAACGAACGTCCTCGAAGATTCTCGGCAAATGCATTATTCAAAGGAATTTACATTATCGACAATTTGAAGCAAAACACGTGTTGCGTTTTGACTGAATGCACGGCGCGAGGAATTACAGCTCGATTTTTAAATATTATTCCAGTGAAATGTTTTCTCTGTGTAATTGTGTCCTAGAACTCGTGGTTGGATATTTAGTTCTTGGCGCGGATTTAAATATAGATGTACGAACCGCAGGAATAAGGTATTGTGGCAGTTTTGTAGCGTAACTAACAGAATATAAACAGAATAGAACAAACAAGAGTAGAGTATATACGGCTCGATCTAGCTCACCCCATATACATAAATCCTACAATACGACATGCCTTAAGAAATACAACATACCTTATCCAATCAACCCTACCATATGCATTTAGCTAGCCCTTATCCCCTCTGCTAGCCCTTATCCCCTCTGCTAGCCCTTATCCTCTGTCACTCCCATTATCAATTTCATGTAACGCGCGGCTAAAACACATGCTCATGAAATCTTTAACTAACTAACCAACTAACCGACTAACTGTTTACGTCAATCGCATGCTCATAAAATTATTAAAACCAATAAGGTTAAGCATTCATAATTAAATCAAACTAACTTCTATCTTAATCCTTTTACCTTTAATTCAATTATTATATCATATCAATCCCTTATGTAGTAGATGAAAAATTTTCGAAAAAAAAAAAAAAAATTTAATTTTAAAAAAAATTTCATCAACCAACGCATCAGTTAACCAGCTAACCAACACATCAGCTAACCAGCTAACCGGGTGCATCAGTTAGCCAGACAAACTCATCAACTAGACAATCACTTACATCAGTTAATCGCTTAACCTCCCCATCAACCAACGCGTCATGCAACAGCTAACCGGCTTATGAGTTAGTGGATGGGTTAAGATTTTCTAAAAAAAAAAAAAAAAAAAATTTAATTTTAAAAAAATTTCATCATCACGCGTCATTGCTTCAGATACTGAGATACTAATTCAATCAAGATACTGAGATACTGAGATACTGAGATACTAATTCAATCAAGATACTGAGATACTGAGATACTGAGATACTAATTCAATCAAGATACTGAGATACTGAGATACTGAGATACTGAGTTGCTCAAGACAATCACTTACATCAGTTAATCGCTTAACCTCCCCATCAACCAACGCGTCATGCAACAGCTAGCCAGTTTATGAGTTAGTGGAGGGCTTAAGATTTTCTAAAAAAAAAAAAAAAAAAAAAAAAAAAAAAAATTGAATTTAAAATGAAAAGTTATAATCAAATAGTAAGTATGATGACACACATACAACAACAAAATACAATGGATACACAAAGTATTAGAGAAACTGTACAAGAAAATCTAGAACAAGAACTAGCCGACCTGGTTCCCAACATTCTTCTAGAGATAAAAGGTTTGCAAGAATCGATTGTAGAAGATGATCTTGTTTGGTATCTTAGAGATAATGATGTGAAAGAAGATGAGATAGATGATACTGTTAATAGATTTGTAAGACTGTTTAAAGAAAAACTAATATTCTATGTTGAGACAGAACAAAAAAGTAATAAAATAATTGATAATATTGATAACACTGAGACGGTTACCACAACAACTGAGACGGTTACCACAACAACTGAAGAAACTAACGATAATGAATATGAAGATATAGATCAAACATATAAAAGAGAGATGTCTTTTAAATATCGAAATTACAACCCAGAAGATGATACTTTTAAAATCATAGTATACGAAGAAGAAAACGGAAGACTTAATCCGAAAGAAAAATCTATAAATTCTTTACAGTTTGAACAGTTAAGAGAAGAAGAAAAAGAACAGTATGAGAAGAAACATACAATAAGAACAAGACATATCCTACAAGCGGCTAAAGATAGAAGTTTTAAAAAGGGATTTAGAGAAGACAGGCTTGCTTGGATAGATTATGAAGAGAATAAGATTTACGTAAGAATGTTAAACAGAGAATCTAATGCAGCTTTCGATATAGAACATAACCTACAAAAAATAGATAAATATGTTGAGATTGAACTAAAAGAAAAACTGCATAATCATTTCTTAATATACTTCGAAGAGATACAATTTTATAAAGATATATTACATGCAGAAAAAATAAAAAAGACTTCTTTTGAGTTTCAATCGGATTTTGAAAGATGGGCAAGATTTAAAGATAGTTTAATCGAGTATTACAATACAGAGATATATCGTGAAGATGATTGGGTAGAAATTGTTAAAGTTTGGGAAGAGATGGGACAACAAGCATTAAGATCTTATTACGTACAACAGAGAAAAGAAGAAATATTAGACGATGCATATGAAGAATTTTTAAATTATAATGTTGGAGGAAATGAAAGAATATTTAACGATAGTTTTGACAGTGAAGATAGTGATGATGAGTATACAATAGAAAGAGAAGATGTAATGCTTAGAGAAGATTTTGATGGAACAGAAGGAGAAGTTGTTGGATTTTTCAGTAATGGTAATGGAGATATTTTATATGAATATATATCTATAGAAGATTTACTAGAACAATAAAATATTATTTTTTTTAAAAAAAATAATTTTCATAAAATAAAATGCTAGAACTAGAGCCAGATTTTAAGCAAAAGCTAAGTGACCTACTTAAGGATAAATCAAATATTTATCCTATAAACACAGATAAAATCATTTACACAAATGGCACCGGTCTAATGCCCTATAAAAATCCAAGATGGTTTAGTGATATCTACTACTACTGCAGTAAAATGTTTTATGAACAACCTAAAGAAGATACTTTAAAAATAACATTTTATGCTGGTGGTAACAACATACGTGTTAGACATTGTTTTTACAGTAAAGATTTAACCAATTTACTATCTCTCTTTAAACAAAGATTTATAGATTGTCCAAATGAACACAGTTTTTTAGAAAGTTGTATTAACGATATTGAAGAATTTAGCATAAACTTTAAGTTTCTATAAATATTTAACCCAGTAAAGGGTTATATATTTTACATGTCCAATTCTATCAATATAGATACATAAGAATTAGTTACCTTTGGATTTTTTGACACAGTTTTAAAATTTATAACATCACATTGGTTGACCTCAATAGGAGGATTAAACTCTGTACAACTACATAACTCATCACGATTTTTAATAATATTTTTTCCAGTTTCAACAGATGATATGGTTATTTCAAGTATACTATCATTATCATCTTTTGGTAAAGAAACTAATGTACCGCGTAATATTCTTCCTGACGTGGATAAACAATAACCCCCCAACGCATGAGATGGACCGGATAAACCATTACCAAATGAAAACTGAAAGCTGTTTTTCTTAAGTTCTCCCTTTTCCTCAGCCCACACAGTAATTATAGGTTTTGGTTTAATGCTTATTTTTTCATCTACATAAGATTTTGTTGTTAAATCTCTTTCTTCTACGGGAGCCGCAGCATTTTTTATAGTAAAGCCTTGCATATTTATATCCGCAACAGCTGTAAAGCTTCCATCAGGATTTTTTACAATGGCACCCCCATTATCAACATAATTTTTATTGACAGCAGCATCACGGTCTATTGGATTTGGTAAGCCGGTGATTTGTTTGCCATTCATAATTATTTTACCAGTTGCTAAAAAAGCTCCAGCATGGTTTAGTGTTAAAGCTCTTTCTCCTGCGGTGGCCGTCTTAACAATGTTATCTACATAAAACTTATTTGCAACTTGTCGATTATTTATAGGTGAAGCAACATCATTAATCCTCCATCCACCCATAGAAATGTCACTACTTGCTGTATATGCATCACCATCATGAATAAATGCACGATTAGCATAATCTACATATCTTTTTGTAACAGCATCCATCGGGTATGTAGGATCTATAAGATCTTTTAAATGATACCCCTGCATGTTTATATCTGCAACAGCAGACCAGGTACCATCTTGTTGTTTTCGTATTGCATTATTACCATCTACATATCTTTTTGTAGCAGCTTCACTGGGCTCCTTAGGTTCATCTAAGTTTTTTATTTTATTAAAACCCATGTTTAGATACCCCTCTATATGATACCCCCCGTTTTCATCTAACAACCCTGAGCTACTACCATCAACATAACTCTTAGTAGCAACATCCTGAGGATTTACTGGATTACTAACCCTCGTTAGCGTGTTACCATCCATATTTATAGAACCGGTAACGGTGGTTGTTCCATCTTTACGTAAAAAGTTGTTAGTAATGTAAGCAAGTGATACACCATCACCACTTGTTTTAACATCATCCATTCTTCCAAATTTATCAACAGGCATTTTTTTTAATATTGCTAAAAAAGTTTATTTAAAATATCTTGAAATTTATTACCCAAGCACAACTCTTTAAGAATGTACAAACATAAATGACCACAAAATACTTCACCTGCTTGTTGTAATTGATCTGTATTGTATTGTAATGGACTTTTTAAATAATCTATAATTTCGAGAGGCGGTTGAATACCATAACTATCAAAATAAATTTTTTTCTTTCCATCTTTAAACCAAGCAACCCAATGTGTACCAGGTCCGCCTGCGTCATCAAGATTAAATATACCACATTCTTTATTTCTTACTTTTTTAGGTAGGGTATCTCTTAAAAATATTCCTCTAAAATTTTTTATTTTTATTTTTTTTGCAGCATCCTCAAGCTCAAAATTGTTTAAAGGTTTATTTGGTAAAGTTATATTTTCAATTAAAATATTCTCCATTTTTATATACTTAAATATTTACAATAGCACTATTATCAACCCATGAATTAAACTCATCAGAATAACCTTTCCACTTTACAAGAGATTTATTTTTTCCTTTTTTAATAACCTTTTCTATCCTAAACACCTCTTGGCTCGTTTTTTGTAGTTCAGGTTCATAAAAAGAACCTTTTATTTCTTCACCATTTAAATCTTTAATTTTATATGTTATAGGTGTTGTATGTTTTACTTCTTTAACTGTAAAAACCTCTTCAGTCCATCTCGTTGTATAACCTTTTTCAAAAGTCTTTTTCTTTTTACTTATCCTTACTTTGTCTCCAACAGAAAACTTTGGTTTGATATCCTCCCTTACTTGATCATAATCAGGATACAATGTTTTCCAAACTTTAATTTCATTCTTCTTCTTACTTGCTTCAATTGGCGTCATCTTAATAGAAGAATGCCTCGTGTTGTTGTATTCCTTAACAAGATTTTGTAATACATCAATATATACATTTGTAGAGTGAGCAGAAAAATACTTCCACATTTTTTCTTTCATTGTTCTAATCCATCTCTCAACAACGCTTGATTTTTCCTCATTTTCAGTAGAATACAATTCAACCAAATCTTTAACATCTTTGTTATAAAACTCTTTCCCCCGATCCACCCACATTTTTTCAGGCTTTCTCTCCTTAAAAATACTCTTCAGTGCAACAGAAACAGATTTCCCTGTTTTATCCTTTAATGGTATTAGCCATCCATATTTTGAAAAGATGTCAATGACAGCAAGAAGAAATTTTACTCCACGATTAAGTTTAGAAAATGCTTGCATATCTACTAAATCTACTGCCCATATCCTATCGATGCCATTTACTCTAACTCTCCTTTTCTTAAATTTTCTTTTTACAGGTTTATGTAATTCTTCTGCTAATGTTATATTTTCTAAATTTTTTTTTTATTTCCCATTCCAAATCTTTTCTTGGTTCCTATCAATGAAGAAACCAATCCTCTTTCCATTCTTTCCTTAATAGTTGGATTATAGATACCGTTTAACTCTTTAAGCATATTAGCATCACACACATCATTACGTGTTTTAGTATCATTATGCTTAAGATAACAAATATCATGATGATATGCTGCTTTGTCAACGCGATTAACAGGCTTTGACTAATCTTTAGGCGTTAAGTCAGGATTTAATCTTTTCTTTAACTTAGTACCAGGACCAGTAAAGTTATGCCCAGGTAAATGCATTTCAACAGGCAAGTTATTGATTGCTTTGTTTAACAATGACCCACCTTCTTGTTGTTTAATAAACTGTGTTTTTGTTGTTCCACATTCAACACATTTACCCCTTTTCATATTTCTACCATTTTTACTTACACCATAACTTAAATCATTTGTTTCTGTTTGTTTTTTACACTTAACACAATACATTTTTTATTTTAAAATAAGTTTTTTTAATATAAAATGGATATTGTTAATTTATCATGGAATGAAGCTTTAGCAAAAAGATTTAACCATCCCCTTTTACCAAGAAGTATCAGAGGTTTAATAGTAGGTAAATCAGGATGTGGTAAAACTACACTTTTACTTAACCTTTTGTTAAGACCTGATTGGTTAGATTATGATAACTTAAGCGTTTTTGGTAAAAGTTTGTTTCAACCAGAATATCGCATATTAAAAAAAGCTTTTGAAGAAGAAATACCAAAAGAATATATATTAAGATTATTTTCATTTAAGGATGAAGTACAAAAAAATGATATTTCTCCTTTAGCATTGGTTGAAGAATGGGCTAAAACAATTAAGGAAAAATCTGATATTAAGTGTGATTTTTTTGAAAATGCTTGTGATGTACCCGACCCAAGAGATTTAAACGGGCAAAACAAAAACTTAATGATTTTTGACGATTTACTCTTGGAAAGGCAAAACAAATGTGAAAACTATTATGTTCGTGGAAGACATAGTAACGCTGACTGTTTTTATCTATCACAAAATTATTTTAGATTACCTCGTCAAACTATTAGAGAGAATGCAAATTTTATTTGCTTGTTTAGACAAGACTTAAAAAATCTTAATCATATTTATAGTGATCATGTAGGGGATGATATGACAAAAACTGAGTTTGTTAATTTTTGTAAAAAATGTTGGGAACAACCTCATGGTTTTGTTGTAATTGACTTAACCAACAACAAAGACAACGG
Source organism: Tridacna gigas (assembly GCA_945859785.2). Classification (NCBI taxonomy): domain Eukaryota; kingdom Metazoa; phylum Mollusca; class Bivalvia; order Cardiida; family Cardiidae; genus Tridacna; species Tridacna gigas. The sequence goes on along the minus strand of OX244040.2, from coordinate 59,447,913 downwards.
AAAGTATAGAAGTGGTTTTGATAACTTTTATATTCCACAAAATTACAGCAACTATTATTAAATTTTTATAAAAAATATATTTTTTTAAAATATATTTTTAGTAAATATAAAATGGAAGAAGAATTACTAAAACAAATAGTAAAAAACACTGATCATAAAACATCATTTCAAATTATAGTAAGTGACAACAAAACAGAGTTTAGAACAAGATTTACTCCACCACTTCAATTAGAACGAGATAAAAAATATGAAATAGCTTTAGTCAATCTTGAAACATATTATTCATTTCCAAATATTGATAAAAGCAATAACATTTTTGTTTATACACCAGATAATGGTACGTCATGGGTAAAAATAAAAATACCTGAAGGAAGTTATGATCTAGTTGATATTAATGATGTAATTCAACAAGAAATGAGAAAAAGGGGTCATTATGATGCTGTTAATGAAGAATATTATATTAACATCTCAGCAAATACTAATACTTTAAAGTCTATTCTTGTTTTAGAAAATGGATATCAGGTTGATTTTAACCAACAAAATTCTATTGCTAAAGTATTAGGGTTCTCTCGTGCTAAATATGAACAAGGATTTCACGAATCAGAAAAAGTAGTAAATATCTTAAGTATTAATAGCATACTTGTTAATATTGACTTAATTTCAGGTAGTTATGTTAATGGTTCTCAAAAAAACACAATTTATAGCTTTTTTCCAAATGTAGCGCCGGGTTATAAAATAATAGAGTCTCCAGTTAATCTGGTATACCTACCTTTAACATTAGATGAAATACATGATTTAAACGTAACGCTAACTGACCAAGATGGAAACGTATTAAATCTAAGGGGTGAAACATTAACGATTAGATTTCATATAAGAGAATCGCGTTAAATATAAAATGACAAATTACATTACAGTTAAAGTAAATATAACAGAAGGGCAAAAGAAAAAGATACAACATGCTGTTAAATCAAGTTGTCCTGTAAGTATTAGATTAAATCATGATGACCTAACAGGTGAAGATTTAATGGCGGTAACCGAGTCACAACTAAACAAATTAAATAAAGCATTAGAGGGGGGTAAAGGGGTAACCATTAGAATGACTATTAAACAACTTAAGCACAACATGAAAGTAGAAGGTGGATTTTTACCTTTGATAGCAGGGTTAGCTTCATCAGTTTTACCTACATTAGCAAGGACCGTTTTACCTGCTTTGAGAGTTGGTGCACTATCTGGGCTAGCATCAACAGGAGTTCAAAAAGCAATGGGTAACGGGCTTTACCTTAAGAAAGGAGGCTGCGTATGTCAAGTAGAAACTGATGGAAAAGGGCTATATCTTAAACCATACAAAGGTAAAGGGTTAAAAAATAAAGGTGAAGGATTGTATTTAAAACAAGGTGGTAAAATTTATGATGGAAGGTCTTCTTTTAGGGCCTAATAGTCCATTTGCTAATATTCCTATATTAGGAGCAATATTATAAATTAAAAAAGATGAATGTACATAAATTTGGAAATGAAAAACATAAAATAGTTCAATCAAAAACTATTTTTTGGAAACCTGTAGAAGTTAAATACCCAGCTAAAAAAGTTAATCCTGTTACATGGGATATTTTTACTCAACAACCGTTAGTAATAGAAGGAGGACAAACGATGACAATAGCCTTAGGTATGGGCTTCAATATGAGTAAAGGTTTTGTTTTAGCTTCTCTATCTTATAATCTTAAACTTAATCAATTATCTATTACAAATGAAGTTTCATTAGAAGGAGTGGATGACATGGTTGCAACAATTACAAACAACTCTGGTAAAATAAAAAAAATACAAGAAAACACCTTTTTGTGTCGTCTTTACTATTCTATTTAAAAATAAGTTGCTGTTAATAAAATGGAACTAAAAGAAAAGATTTATCCAGAGCTACCAGAAGCACGAAATATACCAAATGCACCATCATTAGAGCCAGTAATATCCTCAAGAGACAATGGCCAATCATTCAGGTTACAAAAGATATCAGAAATTCAGACTTTTCTAGAAAGTGAAGTTAGGGAAAGAGAGCAACTAAGTAAAAAATACTTGAAGATTAGTAAGAGTGTGGACAATGTAGAAGCAGGACTAACCGTTATAGCACTAGGCGCCGGAGCAGGGGGAATCGCTTTACTATCAACCGTAGTAGCGATACCTGCAACTATGGTTCTAGAAGGCTGTGCTTTAGTTGTTGGGTTAGCCGCTTTAGTGGGTAAGTTTGTAGTTAGAAGAAGCAGAACAAAATCTGAAAAACATCTTCAGATTAAAATGTTGGCTGATTCAAAGCTAAACACACTACTTACACATATATCAAAAGCAATAACAGACAACGAAATAGATCATTCAGAATTTACTTTAATTATGGAAGAATTGGAAAAATACAAACAAATGAAGGAAGAAATTAGGAGTAAGTCAAAGAAAAAAAGCAAGCTAGAGGAGTCGGAGAGTTTAATAGAGAAGGGACGAATAGAAGCACGGGAGGAATTCAGGAGACTTGTAGAAAGGCATTCAAATTAAAACTAAAACCGCCTAAGTTTAAGTGTTCTTGCGCATGTGAGATAGGTAATAGTGATTAAATTAATTAAAATAAATTTTTTTTACTTAAAAATGCCTTTTATAAATGTTGATTATAAAACAAGAGATGAGATGGTAAAAGATTATCTTGTAAGAAAAAAACAGGTTCGTGATAGGTTACTTGCAGAAAGAGCAGGTGATATTGAATTGCAGCAAGACTTAACTAAGTTTTTTAAACCCTTAACTAAAGCACAAAAGGAGATACAAGAAGAAGCAACTAAAAATATTGGTATGTATCAACTAGAAGCAGCTAGAAGAATCACTCAGGGATTGACACCTATTAGGGAGGGGATTGAACAATTGCCAGGAAAAATTACAGAGGGATTAGAACCTATTAGGGAGGGGATTATTCAATTACCTATTCAACTTTCTAAAGAAATGAAGACTAGTAAATTATCAACTGCGAAACTTCCTTCTTATCACGAAGTTGAGATAGAAAAAAATAAAGAAGAAATTATGCATTTTGTTGAAGTTTTTAATGAAAAATTAACAAAAAAATATAAAGATGATTTTGATGATGTCTATAGAATAGTTTTTGATAAAAATTTTAGTATATTTAAATTTGGTAATAAAGAAATTTTTTTAGACCCGAAAGATAAAGGAGTTCTTTATTTTGAAGAACAAAAATTTCCTGCTAGTGATGGGTTATGGGAATTGATTTTATCAAAAAATCCAAAAAATTATACCGCTTCGGATTTAAATGCTTATCAAAATTTAATTTATTTAAGTGATATTATGTTTAAGGATAATGATCAAAAAAATGAATTAAAAATGTATAATAAATTTAGTGAAAAATGGATAAAAATAATTGAACCTATTTATAATTACATTAAAGAAAAAACTGGTAAAGGATTAAGAAAAAAGAAAAAAACAACCACGGTAATACCATCTGACCCCAACGCACTATTAGAAAGGTTTGACCTTTTAATGTCTAGCAAGGATGCGGGTCATACAGGTGTAAAAAATGAGCTTGTAAGTATTTGTGATGAATTGAAAAGACAGCGTATATTAGATGCAAAAACTTATAAAAAATTAATAGCTATACTATAAAAATGATTACATCACAAAAGAGAGGAGTTAAAAGAACTTATGCTTATGGTGGAGCAGGTATATTTGATACCTTAGCTAATTTTTTAAGTAGGCTATTTACAAGTGGTGCGGTTAAGCAAATTGCAAGTTCCGCAGTTGATGTTGGTAAAAGTGTGGCTAAAGAAGGAGCAAAGAAAGCTTTAGAGGCAGGTAAGGCAGCTGCAGTTGATGCTGGAACAAGATTAGTTAAAAAGGTTTTAACACCTAAATCTAAAAAGATTATTGAAAAATATAGTCAAGTTCCAACCATACCAACAATACAACCTGTTGAACAAAATGTAAGTTCATTGATTGATGGTGGAGCTGTTAATATACAAACAATGGTTAAGAAGTTAAACAAAAAAAGAGGTAAAGGGATAAAAACAATATAATTTTTAATTTAGCTTAAGTAATTATTACATTAAATAAATGACAAATTTAAAATTTAATTTAACACATTATGAAAAATACAATACAAAAAAGGTTAGTATCCTTTATGCAAATTTTAAACTTGATGAAGATTATGAAGTATTAGATTACAGTGATACAAAATACAACTATAATAAGGTTGATTTAAAATTGTCGCCTGAAAAAGCTGATATCATTAAGGAATTTGAAGAAGATGTAAATAAATATTTAAAAGAAAATAACATACCTAAGGTAACCATTCTTTATGGAAATAAAATTTATCTAAAAATAAAAAAAAACCTTTCAATAGAAAAAATTAAAAATATTAAACTTAAAGGTGTGTATGTAAATGATGAAAACAGATCATTCCCTCAACTATGGGCAAGTTAATATAACAATTATAATTTAACTTAAAAATTATAATTGTATATAAAAAATGGACATTCTAAATGTTAAAGCACCAATTCTAAAAGATGATAGTATTGATGAATACGAATACTTTGAGTATGAACCTACCATAGGAACTAGTTTAAACAACCCAGGGGGTAATATTAGGATTGATATTGGAAACAAGGATGTTTTTCTTCATCCTTCTGAATCATACTTAAGTTTTGAAGGGCAACTTGTAAGAGAAGATAATGGTAATCCTTATGATCCTGCTGGTGTAGATGCTACTTTTGTAACGCTAACAAATAATGCAATGATGTATTTGTTCAAAAGTATCAGATATCAACTTGAAGAGCAGGATATTGAGTATATAAATTACCCTGGTTATGTTAGCACAATGTTGGGGTTGTTAAAATATCCTGATGATTTTGCTAAATCACAGGGTTTAAACCAACTATGGTATAAAGATACCGGACTTAGAGCAAATAGTGATACTAATATTGGATTTAAAGTAAGAAGAAATTGGATTTTTAATTCAAATCCTGTTGGTTCATTTAACTTTTGCGTTCCGTTAAAACATTTATTCGGTTTTTGTGAAGATTACAATAAAATAGTATATGGTATGAAGCATAGTTTAACCTTAACAAGAACAGGTAATGATAACGCTATTTTTAAAGCATCCTCTGAACCACATGGTAATGCTGGCGCTGCAACTAATAATTTAAGAGGAAAAGTTGTTTTAAGTAAAATAACTTGGTTTATGCCACACGTAACACCTGAGCTTGGTAATAGATCAGAACTTTTAAAATTCATTGAAAAGAAAGAAAGATTTCCTGTTGGGTATAGAATGATACAGTCAGATACAATAGCGGTTCCACAAAATACTAACTTTGCTTGGAGACTAGCAACAAAATCATCTCCAGAGGTACCACGTTTTATAATTGTTGGTTTTCAAAGTATTTCTAATGCTACTCTTGATGTAGATGGTAATCCTGGAGGTGGTGGAGGTGATAAAAATAGGCCTAATTTAAATAGACAATTACATAACCCTGCTTTATTTAATCACTTAAATGTAAGAAATATTAAAGCTGTGTTATCCACAAAACAATATCCACATAATGAACATAATATAAACTTTGAAACAAATCTAATTGGAAGAATATATGAGGAAGCTGCTTCATTTAGAAAAAAATTTTACAACATGGATGAATTGGTATCAAACCCAAATATTAATCCGTCTGATTTTAAAAATCTTTTTCCTTTGTTTGTTTTTGATGTTTCAAAGCAAAGTGAAAGAATTAAGTATTCTGTAACTGATATTCATATTAGAGCTAGCTTTACAGCTAATCCACCACCTAATACTGAAGCATATGCTGTTTTACTTAGTGATAGGTTAATCAACTTCCAGAGTGATGGGAATAAGATGAGTGTAGTATATTAAGTAAATTTTTACTTAAATAAAATAATATGAAAAAGGTTGCTGATTTTAAGAAAATATTAACAGATAACAATATTAAGTGGTATTCCTATTGGAACAAGAAAAAGTATATTGATGTGTTAAAAGAGCATGGTTTGTATCCTGAAGAGGAAGAAAAAAAAATTTTTAAAAAAATTCCTAATTATGATAGATTAAAGGATATTGCTAAAAACCCAAAGAGGGTTACCTTAACGGATGTAAAAACTGAAGAGGTGAAAGAGTTTCCATCAATTTACAAGGCTAGTAAGTATATTGATAAATGCCCACAAACGATTGAAAATTGGAATGGTAGAGTATGGAATGATAAATATAGAATTGATATTCTTTAATTTTATTATTTATGAAAAAATAATAAAATTTGACTTAAGGAAAGAATTTTTTATTTTAAAAAATGGAACGTCAATTTGATAGATACAATGTAGTTGGATTAAGAAATCTAGCAAGGGAAAGGGGATTAAGAAGATACTCAAGGCTTAGACGTGATGAACTAATAACTCTTTTGATTAATACGGGACCCTCAATATTAGATAGAGACCTAGATACCATTGATGCACCAATATTACAACCAACGCCCTATATACCACCAAGACAAAGACCAACCAGGCAACAAACTACTTCAGTTAATGATTTGCTAAGGAGTTTAGAAAATGTAAGAGTAGAACAACCAAGTATAACACCTGAACTTAATGCTTTAAAAAATAAATTAAAAAGTATATATGATGAAGAAATAGAGGAAAAAATAAAAATAATACAAAATAGATCTGCCTTAAAAGAATATGCAACTGAACATAAAATAGAAGGGATACCTGTTAAAACGCTACAAGAGTTTTTAATGCTAACAAAACCAACAATTGAAAAACTTTTAAGAAGCATGCATAGTCATAAAGTAAAATTAAATCTTCAATGTTTTATGGAAAGAGGAGAGGGTAATAATAGACAAATAGTAAAAGCAAATTTTTCTTCTGTTAGTTATGAGATTTTTTTAGAAGGAACTAATATAGAAGAAGTATATGAAAAAATGATGGAAAGAATTATAGAAAATTATATTAATTTTATTTCAAATGGTAGTGGTTGGAAGTTTAATAGTGTGGTTCATTTAAAGTTACATAGTGTTATTTATGAACCATTAAGAGCAGGTGGTTGGTTAGATTTACCTGATTGGATTAAAAATAAAAAGGCATGTATTAATATAAAAAATAAGGATGATGAATGTTTTAAATGGTGTGTTTTAAGGCATTTAAATCTTAAAGAAAAAAATAATGAAAGAATTTGTGATTTAAAATCTAAGGAAAATATCTTAAATATGAAAGGAATTAAATATCCTGTTTCTTTACAGGATATAGATAAGTTTGAAAGGCAAAATCCAACAATTAGCATTAATGTTTTTGGGAGAGTAGAAGGTAAGGAAAAAATCAAACGTATTAGAGTTATAAAAAGTTTAAAAGAAAATCATATAAATTTGTTATATATTGAAGATGAAGAAGAAAAAACACATTATGTTTTAATAAAAAATATTAATGCTTTACTGAGAATTCAAACAGCCTCTACTCATAATGTAAAGTATTGTATGCTTTGTATGAATCATTTTGGTAGTGAGAAACTTTTAGAAAAGCATATGGAGCGTTGTGAAGATCATGATGGAGTTGATTTAATAATGCCTAAGTTTGATCCTGAAAATCCTGAAGAAATTTTAATAAAGTTTAAAAACTATTGTAGAAAAATTATGGTACTATTTATAGTTAATGCTGATTTTGAATGTATATTACAAAAAATAGAACCACAACAAAAAAGTAATACTATTGAAACACAAAAGCATATACCTGTAAGTTATAACTATTTAATTTGTCCTTTTAATGATAAAATTATGAAACCAGTATTAAGAGGATATGTAGGTGAGGATGCAGAAAAACATTTTATAGATACTTTAACTAAGGATGCTAAACAACTTTATAAAGAATTTTATAAAAACCCAGTAAAAATGGAAATTTTAACTGAAGATAAAGTTAGAAAACATAAAAATGAAGTAAAATGTTGGATATGTGGTGGTAAATTTACTCATGAAAATTATAAAGTAAGAGATCATTGTCATTTTACTGGTAATTATAGAGGTGCCGCTTGTAATAATTGTAATCTTAAAGCAAAAGTTCCTGATATTATACCTGTTATCTTTCATAATTTATCTGGTTATGATGCTCATATTTTTATTAAGTATCTTGGTAAAACTAGTGGTAGAATTGATTGTTTACCTAACACAGAAGAAAAATATATTAGTTTTACAAAAAATCTAAAGGTAGGAAATAAAAATATTAAATTAAGATTTCTTGATAGTTTTAAGTTTTTAGCTAGTAGTTTAGAAAAAATTGTAGAAAATTTAAAAGATAAAAATTTTAAAAATTTAAAGTATTATTTAGAAAATCATCGTGGTGGTTATACAGAAGAAAAATTAAAATTGTTAAGTAGAAAGGGTATCTTTCCTTATGAATGGATGGATAGTTTTGATAAGTTAAAAGAAACACAACTACCACCTATAGAAGAATTTTATTCAAGCTTAAATGGAGAAGGAATTGAAGAAAAAGATTTGGCACACGCGTTAAAAGTGTGGGATGTTTTTGAATGTAAAAATATTAAGGATTATTTACAACTATACAATGAAACAGATGTTGTACTTTTAGCTGATGTTATGGAAAACTTTAGATTTTCTTTGCATAAAGAATTTGACTTAGATCCTGCTTGGTATTATACTTTACCTGGATTTGGATGGGATGCTATGCTTAAGGTAAGCGAAATAAAATTAGAAAAACTTACTGATATTGATATGCTTAACTTTTTTGAAGCATCAAAAAGGGGTGGCGTATGCATGACAAGTATTAGACATTTTGAAGCGAACAATAAGTATATGGGTGAAGAGTATGATGCAACTAAACCTAGTATATATGGGATTTATATTGATAAAAACAGTCTTTATCCTTGGGCTATGAGTAAGCCTTTACCAGTAGGTGGTTTTAAATGGATGACAGAAGAAGAATTAAATAACTGGGAAAAATATCCGTGTACCCTGGAGGTTGATTTGGAGTATCCTAAAGAGTTACATGATTTGCATAATGAAATGCCTTTAGCAGCAGAAAAATTAAAAGTTAGTAAAGTAGAAAAGTTAATACCAAACTTAAATGATAAGGAAAAATATTTACTTCATTATGAAGCTTTAAAGACTTACCAGAGATTAGGATTAAAAATTAAAAAAATACATCGTGGAATTAAATATCAAGAGAGTACCGCTATTAAAAAATATGTTGATAAGTGTGTAGAATTAAGAACACAAGCAAAGAAGGATGAAAATAATTTTTTAGATAATTTATGGAAGTTAGCAATGAATTCTGTTTTTGGTAAAACCATGGAAAATATAAGAAATAGAGTAAACATAGAATTAGTTAATGGTGAAAATAGTGAACGTTTTAAAAAGTTAACAGCAAAACATAACTTTTATAATCATACTATATTTGATGAAAATTTGGTTGCTGTTCATATGAAAAAAACATGGATTAAATATGATAAACCAATTTATTTAGGAGTAAGTATACTTGATATTAGCAAAACAACTATGTTAGAAGATTATTATAACTATTTTAAAAATAAATTTGGTGAAGATAAAGTATTTATGTGCTATACTGATACTGATAGTTATGTTTTAAAAATAGAAACTGAAGATTTGTATGAAGATTTAAAAGAGGATGCCGATGATTTGTTTGACTTTAGCAATTATCCGAAAAATCATCCATTATATAGTGATAAAAATTGTAATGTGTTAGGTAAATTTAAGGATGAACTAAAGGGAGATCTTTTAACTGGATTTGTAAGTCCTGGAGCAAAAACTTATGCTATGAAAAAATTAGTCTTAAAAAAGGATAAAGAAGGTAAAGCAGTAACCGATAAAGATGGTAAATTTATTTATATTAAGCCTATTGAAGCTAAAGATAAAGATGGTAAACAAATTTATAAAACAAATGAGAAAGCAGAAACTAAAAAATGTAAAGGTGTTAAAAAGACTGTGATTAAAAATGAACTAAAATTTAAAACTTATAAGGAATGTTTGGATACTAAAAAAGATTTTTGTGTAACTATGGGAGGAATAAAAAGTAAACATCATGAATTAACCACTATAAAAATGAAAAAAATAGCATTAAGCTTTGAAGATGATAAAAAGGGTTTGATACTCTTGGATGGTAGTTATAGAACATTATCATGGGGTCATTATAAGCTGACTGATGAAACAAAATAAAATATTTAACCTGGTAAAAGGGTTAAATATTTATCTAATTGGAAAATCATCTAAAGTTGTTAGTGGTTCAAGTTTATCAATTAAATCTATTCTAGAAAGTTTAGACCTGACTTTTAAATTTTTATTTTGTGCTAAAATTTTTAGTTTTGTATTACCATAACACTCTAACTTATCTCTTATTGTTCCATTCCACTTTTGTTTAAATTTTTCTTTCTCAATACAATTAATACATTTACCCCCCTCACCAGCTATTTTTTTCCCGCAACTATTACATGGTTGTGTTAAACATGTTCCACAAATAAATTTACTACAATCATTACCTATACAAGTGACATCATAACGTATACCAGAAATGTAATTATAATCACTTTCTCCACATTCTTTACATTTTAAATCATTACATGTTTTACATGTGATATATAAAACATCTTTTTTACTCCACCTACAAGTACAAGGTCCCCTATTACTTCTACACCAACCAAATGGTCTATCATCATAACTACATTCATCACACTCATAAATCTGTTTATCTCGTACATTTTCTACCTTTTTTTCTAATATGCTATTACAACAAACACAATTAGTTAATAAGATGCTATCATTTTTTAAATTACTAGGCTTTGCTTTAATTTCCATTTTTCCTATAGTTAACTGGTTCTGATAACTTTAAATTCAATTTTTTTTTTTTTTTTTTTTTTTTAGAAAATCTTAAGCCCTCCACTAACTCATAAACTGGCTAGCTGTTGCATGACGCGTTGGTTGATGGGGAGGTTAAGCGATTAACTGATGTAAGTGATTGTCTTGAGCAACTCAGTATCTCAGTATCTCAGTATCTCAGTATCTTGATTGAATTAGTATTTCAGTATCTCAGTATCTCAGTATCTTGATTGAATTAGTATCTCAGTATCTCAGTATCTCAGTATCTTGATTGAATTAGTATCTCAGTATCTCAGTATCTCAGTATCTTGATTGAATTAGTATCTCAGTATCTGAAGCAATGACGCGTGATGATGAAATTTTTTTAAAATTAAATTTTTTTTTTTTTTTTTTTAGAAAATCTTAACCCATCCACTAACTCATAAGCCGGTTAGCTGTTGCATGACGCGTTGGTTGATGGGGAGGTTAAGCGATTAACTGATGTAAGTGATTGTCTAGTTGATGAGTTTGTCTGGCTAACTGATGCACCCGGTTAGCTGGTTAGCTGATGTGTTGGTTAGCTGGTTAACTGATGCGTTGGTTGATGAAATTTTTTTTAAAATTAAATTTTTTTTTTTTTTTTCGAAAATTTTTCATCTACTACATAAGGGATTGATATGATATAATAATTGAATTAAAGGTAAAAGGATTAAGATAGAAGTTAGTTTGATTTAATTATGAATGCTTAACCTTATTGGTTTTAATAATTTTATGAGCATGCGATTGACGTAAACAGTTAGTCGGTTAGTTGGTTAGTTAGTTAAAGATTTCATGAGCATGTGTTTTAGCCGCGCGTTACATGAAATTGATAATGGGAGTGACAGAGGATAAGGGCTAGCAGAGGGGATAAGGGCTAGCAGAGGGGATAAGGGCTAGCTAAATGCATACGGTAGGGTTGATTGGATAAGGTATGTTGTATTTCTTAAGGCATGTCGTATTGTAGGATTTATGTATATGGGGTGAGCTAGATCGAGCCGTATATACTCTACTAACAAGACATGTATTTAATCCTCATCCTCCTAAATAAAATAAATGAACCTGTAAAGCCGATAGTAAATCCCCAAATTTTCCAGGGTCAAATGTTTTTCAGAAGGTAAATTATTTCCTTATCGGACAGTGTAGATCCAAGATCAGACTGCACGTTCTGTGCAGTCTGATCTTGATCTACGCTGTTCGCAAAAGGCCAGTGAGTCTCGCTTAGCAGCGTACGGGGGTAAAAAAGATAGACGGCGTAAGAGATAATAGAATATGAATATTGAAACTCTTTTGTAGCCCAATATGAAGTAAAGTAATGAAGAGTAACCTCCAAAGATACACCCCCCCCCCCCCCCGTAAATAAAAATATAATAGAGGGGGTTGCTGTCATTAAAACATTGTGGCAGAAGATAAACTTATTCGTGAAAGGGCTTGGATGCCTACTACTGACTGCTGGAAAGGGACAATGCATCTGACATTTCCAAAAAAAAAAAAGCAACATCATTTTTTTTATTATTTTTTGGCCAAAGCCACTGGCTGCTTTCCCTCATAAAAGTCAACGAAACAGCGTAAATTAAAATGCCAAAGTACCGTCGTTGAATAGTACTTCATAAATTCTGGATAAACGGAATCGATGTGTAGTATAATATAATACAGACGAGATCGTGAGTTCCAGATAAATTTATGCAAACAAACTTTGTGTGGGAGAATTTATATCGATAATTTGTGAAAACACGTGCTTGTTACAAGGTTGAATGCTTGAAAACATTATGGCAAAAAGAGAAATAGCTCGTAAACGAGCAATTTCTTTTTTTTTTCTACAATGTTTTCATATTATGGTCTGCAAAACTAAGCCAGTCGTTTGCATGTTGTAATGTGACCATACACTGATAATTTCTTTGCAATAATATCAATGCATCATGCAGACTTCCGTGTTATCGACCATGTTTTTTCCAGCGTTCAGTTACCATCGTACATTCATTGTGCTTGTTAATATAGTGCTTGTTAATAGGCTAAAAGAAAAAAAAAAAAATATGATAAACTCTCGGAAGTGTATGGCACCTTTCTCACGGATATCGCAATAACAGGTTGGTGGCTGCCTTACTTATTTGAGCCATGCTCTGTGAAAAAGGGCTTAATGCATCTGCGAAAAGTTTCGGCCCAGGTCAGCCTGCGCGGAATGCGCAGGCTGACCTGGGCCGAAACTTTTCGCTATTGGTCAATTTTCTGTAAGGTCAAGGACCGGTCAACGTTATGATTCAGTCAGTTTTAAAAGAAAGGGCAATCATGGATCCATAATTATGTGATTACTTGCTTGCTGCAGTGCATTACGGAGATGCATTAAGCCCCCTTTTGCCAGAGCATGGCTCAGTTATAAACAACAGTTGTTCATGTTTCAAACTTTTCTTAGAAAACGTAGTGACAGATAGCTAATGGTCACAGAGCTTAATGAGTAAAAATGTTGAATATTTGTGGTTAAAGGGGCCCATTTAGTTTTTATGTCGTAGATCAAACTTTCTCGTAAAATATCGATAAACTAACAGCACATGGAAACTTTCTTAGCCCGTAGGCTGCTAAGCGCGATTCAATGACCTTTTGCGATTCAATGACCTTTTGCGGACAGTGTAGATCCAAGATCTCGGATCTACACTGTCCGATCAGAAGATACTTGGTTTTTACTTTTTTTAATAGCAGCATCACGGTTTTTACCATCGGCTTGAAAGTTTTATTTTCACTTACCTAGCAGGATGAGGGCTAATGTGGACGAGGTTTGATGTTAGATCTGAGTCGTGCTCCGGTCATAGGGGGCTTGGTGCATCTCTGTGATGCATAACACCATGCAAGCCATCACATAATTATGGATCCAAAATAGCCATTTTTTGTAACAACCGACTTAATCATGAGGTAGACTGGTTCTTGGACATACAGAAAATTGACTGATAGCGACACATTTCGGCCCGGGTCAACCTGCGCGAACTGCGCAGTTTGACCTTGGTCGATACTTGTTATGCATCAAGCCCCCTTTTTACACAGCATGGTCCATGTAGTTACGGAATCGGTCGAGTGCGATTATGATGCCAAATGGTCTCGCCGGGACAAAGCGAATCAAAACTGCTGAGAAACGTTGTAGTACAATATTGGATATTTAGACCCAGATCTTAACGCTTGTCCTGCTAAATAAGTGAAATAAAACTTTCAAGTTGAAAGTAAAGACCCGAATAATTCTATTTCAAACTTATTCTTTGGAGAAGAATATCGGAGAGTGTAGATCCAAGATCAGACTGCACGTTCTGTACGGTCTGATCTTGATCTACAATGTCCGCAAATGGTCAGTATGTCTCGCTTAGTAGCCAAAGGGTTACAGCTCTAACGCAATACTCATACCGCGTTTAATGGAGATTTTACTTTAGAAACAGCTGGTCTCAATTCATTGAAATCGAAATATTTAGAAGAAAGCACACATGCTTAATATAGCTCTCACTCGATAAACCTTTCATTGTCAGTTTATTACTATTTTTTAAGTTTGGGATAACAGGTTTAAAATCACGTACCCTGACGAGATAATTTATAAACCCAACACGATAACGTTTATATTTTCTCGTCACGGTTCGTAGGTTTTAAACCTGTATTTCTAAAAACAAACTATAATATAAACTGTCATTGAAAGATTTATCGAGTTTGAATTATACTAGCTTCGTGTCAGTGCACTAGATAGAGCATTTCCATACAAAAATCCATCAAGTAAAACTTTAACACAGAATACACTTGCCAAGAAAATGCGTTCTGTCCGGATGGCTCAGTGGTTACCGTATCTGACTCGTGATCTGCTGGTTGCGGGTTCGATACCCAGTTAAGGCAAACTTTCTTTCTGGCGGTATTTCGCCTCTCACCTCAGATGCACGTGAGAAAAGTAGTCAGTGGCTTAGAAAGTCGTGTCAGTACTGGTGTGAGAAAACCAGGAACGACATGCGTAGGTGCACTGACCGAAGTGATATGTGCTAAGCTGTTAAAACGGCGTTAAACTCAAAGACAATCAAACAAACAAAGAATTAAACAAACAAACAAAAACTGAAAACAAAATACACTTTCAAAAGAAATGCCAGACAAGTTTGATTCTATTCGCCGCAGGGATTTGGGAATCAAAACGGCTCGGCCAATTTCTCCCCGAGGATTGATGATAGCCATTGCGACAGGATTCATTCCTCTCTCACCGCTGACCTTGTTTAGCCGATGATTATATGGTAAAGCAGCCAGCTGCTTTGAAAGAATACTGTGCATAGAAATGGTAAAAGAAACTCCAGGAATGCATGTCTAAGTGGCCACGGCGAAATAACTGAAATAATATTGAAAACGGCGTTAAAGACCATACACTCACTCACTTTAGAATCCGAAATGCCAAAATCACGTGGTTCTACTGTACTCTATAAATTCTGGATACCCAGGATCGATGTATAGAGTACACAAGCTGGTATTGGATAATAGCCTCAGAAATATGATAGACGCTCTCCGGGGAGCGTGCGGAACCAGTCTAACCCTTAACACTCTGGAACCAGCTCCCGTAACCTTTAACTGACCTTTTGCGGACAGTGCAGGTTAAGATCAGACTGCACAGAACGTGCAGTCTGATCTTGATCTACACTGTCCGCTTTTTTATTATATCTTTCTTCAAAAACAGTCTGAAAGTAGCAGTATTTTTACTGTTTTCCCCAGTTAAGAAAAGTCAATTCAATTAACCCTTATCTTGCAACATAAGTTAGACAAAACTTTCAAACCGATAGATAAAACCAGGGTAATGTTATTTCAAACTTTTTTTTTTTTCCCGGAGAAAAAAATCTTCTTCCCGGACAGTGTAGATCCAAGGTCAGACTGCACCAGTCTGATCTTGATCTACACTGTCAGCAATAGGTCAGTGAGTTGCGCTTAGCAGCTTAAGGGTTAACACGGTGTTCCGAAGGGTAAACGCTATATGGATTACTCACACAGGTTTGTGGAATTCTGATTTATAAATAAATACACAAAGATATGTCTAAGAAATGGTAAGATACTTTGGAAAAATGCCTGTAGGCGTGAGATCGACAGATAAATGTACTTTAGAGAAATACTTCCGGTGCCAACTTGACATATCGGATGTAGTATCATGTGGTCTTGTGTGGCACGGTGGTAAACTGTGTCTGTATGACTCGTAACCTGAAAGCACCGGGTTCGAGCCTCACTGGAAGCCCTTTTTTTTTGTGTGGGAGTGTCCTTGGGCAAGATGCTCCAAAGCCCTGGCCTTGGACTTGTGAAACCCTGTTTAGATATAAATAGGCGAGCTATCGCCGTGATGTGGCTGAAATAATGTTGAAAGTGGCGTAAAACTACAATCAATCAATCAATCAATTAATCGACTTTTTATCCGACTTTCTGGAGGGGTATAGACGCTAAGTTCTCCTACAAATGTAGATGGACCCGGCCATTAGGAATCGGATGGAGTGGATCCATGATCTATACTGTCCGTCAAAGCTATTCAAGTCGCCATTGCCAGTGAAATAGTAAATGAAATCTGAACCTGGCGGCCGGAGCTTAGACCAATCTACTTGAAGGTATTTACAGACTAGAAATTCAATGTGGCTCAAATATCTTCAAAAGTCTTTTCCATCGGGATCTTCCTAACAAAGGATATTTCCGAAAAGCATGTGACGGAAGCAGAGTACGCACGCGTTTTCAAATCTGTTCTCTCTTATAATAATTTCATGGATGCTTTCAAACTATAGAAATACTTCTCAGAAACTCAGTAATGCGTCGATAAGTGCACTGACCTCGGCAATATAATTGAAATAATATTGAAAACGGCGTTAAACACCCTACATACAAATAATAATATTTCAGTTATATTGCGGCGGCCATTGCATCTATCCATGCTTTCCTGGAATTGCTGTTACCAGTACAGTGCACACTATTCTTTCCAAGTTACTGGCTGCTTTTCCACATAAACATCTCCAAAACAATAAACAGCGAGAAGAATCTAAAGAAATCGGAATATTGCAGTTCAATTATCTGACAATAAAATCTAGATGCATGCTCGTGTAAATCTACAAATCGATCGTCGTGTTATAACCACACAAGTTCATACAATACAGATGACTCGAGCAGTCTGTCACAGACTGAGTCATTGAGTTTAAACCCCTATCCTGCTAAATAAGTTATATAGGACTTTCAAGCCGATAGTCAAAAATCCGAATAATATTATTTCAAACTTGTATTTATGGAATGGATATCTCCTTATCGGACAGCGTAGATTCAAGATCAGACTGCACGTTCTGTGCAGTCTGGTCTTGATCTACGTTGTCCGCAAAAGGTCAGTGAGTCGCCTTTAGCAGCTTAAGGATTAAATCTCTATAACTCTTTTCTGAACGACAAGATTTAGCCTTGGTCCAGGCGGTAATAAATTTTCAATCACTCCTTATCGTGGTTTTCTTTCACGATTTATACATTTATGGCAATGAACTGATAATCGGGGCCAGGTTTTCTAAAGAAAACTTAAGTTTTTTTTATTTTGCTCAACTCTACTAACGGTCCCAGGTTCTGACTTAAGTAGACTTTGTTATTTGAGACATATTTCAGCAGCATTAACAGACTGTAGTAACGTTCTTAATCATGACTTGACACTACCTTTCAGACTCAACTAAGCAAAACAGATGGACTTAAGTCAACAGACTTCAGTCCATTATTTCACTGAGTTCAGTCCGAAACGTAATGTCAACACAGGACTTGAGAATATTATGCAAGTCTGCAAATGTTGGCGAAATGCGTCTGAAATAACAGACTCAGCATATTGAGTCGGAGAATAAGTCTGTTCATGTAAACTAACAGACTTGAGTTTTTTCGTGAAACCTGGCCCAAGTTTTACGAATACACATTAAGTTTTTTTTTTACTCAACTCTACTAACGTCCCTAGGTTCTGACTTAAGTTTAGTTCCTAAATTAATTATTTGGGAGGCATTAAACTAACATGAACAGGCTTTAGTAGCAATTCTAAAATGTTGGGTTAAACAATGTTTCAGACTCAATTCAGCAAAATAATGGATTAAGTCTGTAAAATGGGTAAATTCTGAATATATTTTGCTGAGTTCAGTCTGAAATATTGTATCAACTCAGGATTGTAAAATGTTGCTAAAGTCTGTCAATGTTTGTGAAGCGCGTCTCTAACAACAAACTCAAATTAAATCGGGAACTAAGCCTGTCAGCGGATTTGAGTAAAATAAGAGACGAACGTTTTTTGTGGCATTTGTCGAAGACAATGCGGCATTTGTCGAACACAGTGCCACTATGAGTTCAATACGGTATTTTGAAAATCATGTATCGTATTTTGTGCAAAACTGAAGGAAGTAAACCCACTAAAACTCATTTTTTTCTAAGACAAATAAGTGTTTAGATTGCACTCAGATATCAAAATTAAAATGGCGTATTTTATCAAATTGAATTAGGCCATCGATTATGGAAATATTTCGGGTTTTTTTTTTATCGAAAATAGCTTGATCCGCTATGTCTATTGGCGTAATGATACACTAAATATTTGTTCCCTGATCGCCCGATTCCGTGCTTGATCGTCCAAAATCAGTTCGTTCCTGGGCTTATTCATCCCTGGGCTTGTTCGCCTGGACTTGCTCGTGTATGCTTCTCTATTGGATTGTGCATTACGATATAGTAGGTTGACTTTCAAGCGAATATTTTGAAACTATTTCTATGGTTTATTTTTCAAATTATTAATTCCACACAATGGCTCCACTGACAAAAAACACACCAGTGCTTTCAACGCCATGATTTTTTTTTTTCTTTTCTTGAAACAGGGCTCCGTTCAAATATTTTGACCCTTTTCCTGCCAAAAGTTTAACAAAACTTTCAAGACGATAGTAAAAAACCCGAATAAAATTATATTTTGAAGAACAATATCTCCTTATCGGTCAGTGAAGATCTAAGATCAGACTGCACGTTCTGTGCAGTCTGATCTTGATCTACACCGTCCGCAAAAGGTCAGTGAGTCGCGCTTTGCAAGCTATGGGTTAAAGGAAATAAATGATAGGACTGGAAGCCAAACTATACAAGGTTAAACACTAATTCAATTCGACAGTATCTGCAGACAAGACACTAAATGTAGCTTAGCCCCATACCGACCGACAAAATTTTAGATTTGTCCAAAATCAAAGCATTTGCAGACAACAAGATAAATATGACTTAAAATTGAAAAAAGTGGTTCTGGTATGATAGATTGATTGATTGACTGTATAGTGTTTAACGCCGTTTTCAACATTATTTCAGTTATATCGCGGCGGCCAGTGCACCTATCCATGCTTTCCTGGAGTTTCTTTTACCAGTACTTCGCACAATATTCTTTCCAAGCCACTGGCTGCTTTCCCACATAGCCATTGTCGAAGCAATGGTCAGCGATAAGAGAGGAATGAATCCTGTCGCAATGACTATCATCAATCCTCGGAAAGAAATTGGCCGAGCCGGGGAGCGAACCAGCGACCTCCTGTTCTCAAGTCCTGTACGCTACCGACTGACCTACGGGGCTCGGCTCTGGAGTGATAGAAAACATTGTGGGAAAAGAAGAAAATGCTGGTTACCAGCGTTTTCTTCTTTTCCCACAATGTTTTCAAAGTCTTCCCCCGTATGATCGTTAAAACTTGAGTTATTTGGTAAAAGTTTAATTGATGGAATTTGCTTTTGACACGATAGAAAACATTTTGGGAAAAGAAGAAAATGCTGGTTACCAGGTTTTTCTCCTTTTTTTTTTTTCCACAGTATTTTCAGAAGCCATTCTGTCCATAGCTATTAAACCATGGAATTATTTGGTGAACGGTTTAATATGGCATTGCCTGAGGGGTTTGGAGACGCTGTTTTTCGGCCGAATGTGCTGGCTTTTGTACCTACTATTTGGTACTGATAAAAAATGAATAAACAGACATTTATGATTGGTCATATATGAAGACGTGTTTATTCTAAGGACCTCTATGGTAAAAATTGTAGACATTTCTAGTGTAAGAGCACCTTCCTATTTGCTGGCAAATTTACACCGTCTATCTTTTTTTTTTAAATATATTTCATGTTTAAAAGTATCTCAAATGCTTGGGTTCATCTTTGTAAGGGTATCTTACACGTTATTGGAAAAAAAGTAAATGGTGGTGAACAGTTATTTTCTTTTCCCACAATGCTTTCAGAAACCTTATTCAAGGTCGTTAAAGCATGGAATTGTTGGGAACATGGTCGATGTACTAGTTGTATAAAGAATGCACATTAACCCTTATCCTGCTAAACAAAAGAAATGAAACTTTGAAGTCGATAGTAAAACCCCAGATTTTCGTATTTCAAAAACATTTTTGGAGAAAAGATATCTCCTTACCGAACAGTGTTGAACCAAGATCAGACTCCACGTTCTGTGCGGTCTGATCTTGATCTACACTGTCCGCAAAAGGTCAGTGAGTCGTGCTTAGCAGCTTATGGGATAATGATAGTGTATAATTACATAGCATAGTATATAATGAGCGTGACGCCGTTTTGACCTGGAATTCAGAACAAAAATTCGTTGCAACAGGGTATTAATTTATTTGTTTCTTTTGTTTGGTTTTTATTTACTTGTTTAAATCACATTTGTTGCTGCTTTTACTAGCAGTACAGTAATACCATAGCGACAGTTCACTTATTCAAGTGTTTCTTTGGAGTTACCAATACTTTGTTGAGATTCTGAGGTGACATGCCTAAGGAAACTTTCGCGAAAAGCAGCGCCCTTGTAAGGATCGAACCCGTAACCTTAATTACGGAGACATGCAGAAATCTTCCGCAGGTTTGTACTAATCAAACCTTTTACAACAGCTGACTCCACCAATTTGAAATCAACTGATAAGCCCTAAGCAATGTGTGGGGATCTTGCTCGGCTCAGTGGTAGCTTGTAGGACTCTTAAGCTGAAGACCCCGGGCTTGAGCCTCGCTGGAAGCACTGGATGTTTTGTGTGAGCGTCCCTTTGGCAAGACACTTAGAGAACAGAGCCCCCGGCTAGTACTGGTGTTACATGAATTGAATGAAAAGTTGAGCTTCCGCTGTGATATGACTAAATTAATGCTGAAAGCGACTGAAATTCGATTTGACCCACCGAAGCAATTTTAAGTTCCGTTTATATTTCTGACTCTGAGAATTGGATTATAGACCGGATTAAGGATAGGGCAATTGGCTTTTATCAGTAACATGTTTGGAGTCTGTCCATCAACAGTGCAACAAAAGAAGCCTATTGTAAACATAAGAGATAAACATCTAGGTCACGTTCGGTCCAGATAAAATGTAGCTTCGCTTTCAGGCACATAATCTGTTAGCACTGACAGTACATGTATTTATCTTATGGATGGATGGACTGACTGGTGAATGGATAGAGAGGTGGGTGGGAAGGAATAAGATGGATGGATGGATGGATGGATGGATGGATGTGCGGACGGGTAGGTTGATGGATGGATTATTCGATGAGTTGTTGAATGAAAGCATGTATGTATGTATGCATGGATGGATGGATGTATGGATGGATGGATGGATTGTTGAATGAAAGGATGGGTTGTTGAATGAATTTTTTGAAATCGGATTTTGATCTACAGCTTTTATACAGTAAAATTAGTGTTGCACCCCCTGCGTTTTTTACCGGGTTTGATTTTCTGACGTGAATGAGATAAAATTGGGTCGAAACTAGAATTCGGCTGCTGCATACACCAACAGACTTGTCTTTTGCCCATAAAATGAACTGAACTGAGGTATCCCTTGACCTCATGGTAAGTGGGAATCTTTTGCCTAGATGTTGCTTTCAAATTTAAGAAAAACGAGAAGCGTTTAAGTTTGGTTAAAAGAGAGAATTTAATGTCGAAACAAAACTTACGACAGGTTGAAAGTGACCCGTGGAGACTGGACACAAAAATCAGGCAATATTGCGTACTTCCGCCCGGGGCATGCAAAACAGCTTGCAGTCTTTGTCTCACACCTCTCACGAGAGGTTGAAACAGCTCGATCAGTAGCTGCTTCCATGAAGTTAAGGGATACCTCAGTTCATTCCATTTCAGAGACAACAGACTTTTTTGTTCTTGTATACAGCAGCCAGATTCTAATTTCCAACCCATTTCATATCGTTCACGCCAGAAAATTAAACACGTTAAAAACACAGGGTTGCAACACTAATTTTACTATGTATATAAATAGAAAGCTATTTAACTATTTACCACACAGTCCCGACTTTTCACGACCATGAGGAAGAAGGGCATTTGAAAACATTGTGGGAGAAGGATGAAAAGCTGGTAACCAGATTTTTTTTTAATACTCACAATATTTTCTACCCTATCAAAGACAAGTTTTATCATTTGGGCCACCATTAACTCGTTGTCTGCAAATACTTTCAATTTGAATCAGTCTAAAATTCTGTCGTTTGTTTTAAAGTTAATACTATCAGACACCCAAGCACAGCTATAGTTGCTTTAGTAGACGATGCAGGACACAGCCATACTGCCCTTCGCTTGAGGACAAAGATCAGACAGCACAGAACTTAAAGTAAAGCCTTGAGTAATACTGTCCGATCTGTTGTGAAATAGTTTAGCAAAAAAGCCTTGAGATTGCAATGCTTAGAGTTGTTATATCTGACTGTGATTGGTTGATTACTGTATGGTGTTAAACGCCCTTTTTATCATTATTTCAGCTATATTGTGACGGCCAGTGCACCTATCCATTATTCCCTGGGGTTTCTTTTTTTAAAATTCCTCGCAGAATATTCTTCCCAAACATTCTGGCTGCTTTCTCATATTACCATCGTCGAAAAAATGATCAGCGGTGAGACAGGAGTGAATCCTGTCGTAATGACTATCATCAATCCCCGGAAAGAAATTGGCCGAACTGGGAATTGGAACTAGCGACCGGTTGGTCTCATGTCCTAGACGCTACCGACTGAGCTCCCGGGAATTGCCTCCTATGTGGAAAAAATCCGTTGCATTTACTCAGAGCTTTGATAATGAATCTTATTCATTAACCCTTAGGCTGGTAAGCGCGACTCACTGACCTTTTGCGGACACTGTAGATCAAGATCAGACTGCACAGAACGTGCAGTCTGATCTTGGATCTACACTGTCCGATAAGGAGATGTTTCCCCAACCTCCAGAATTTTGAAATACCAATATGTTAGTTTTTACCATCGGCTTGAAAGTTTAATTTAAGTTATTCATCAGGATAAGGGTTAAAAGATATTATGATTACGTTTCTCTGACTTGCTCGTCTTTTCTGTTTATCCATTACCGACCAATCGTGTATCAATGACCCTCAGGGCCAAAGCTTTTGAAAACATGGTGGAAAAAGGATATAACGCTTGCAGAAAAATAAATATCCCCTACACCAATGTTGTCGTCTGCCATTTCTTTTAATTTGTACAAGTCTAAAAATTGTGTTGCGTCGAAATGAGATAAACCTGGAAAGATTCTTTGCCGTGGAAATATCACTCCATGATTCATACTCAGAAATATTTAGCAGTATCAAGAAACATCTACATATCTAATGTAAGCGAACTTCATCCCTTTAATTATTTACCGTGCAACCCGGAGTTTTAACGAACATGAGAAAGAGGGTTCTTGAATACATTCTAGAAAAAGAACAAAATGCTCGTGACCAGTATTTTCTCCTTTTCCCACAATGTTTTCTATCCTTTCTGATACAAACGCCGTCATTTGAGTCCCAGTAAATTTGTTGTCTGCAAGTACTGTACCTTGAATTTTGACCAGTCTAAATATTGTCGTTCGGTAAAGAGATAATTATTAAATAAATAAAATGATCTATTTCAAAATTCTTTGGCAAAAATCGTCCCACCTATACTGTGTAGAATCAAGATTAGACTGCTCGTTCTGTGCAGTCTGATCTTGTCTGAACTGTCCGCAAATCGCATTGAGTATCGCCAAGCAGGTCTAAGGGTGAAGGAAATGGCGAAAAGTAAACAAATAAACTTAGCCAGTCGAGACGCAAGAAAACAGTCTCGGCTGGTCTTACTTTAAAAATTGCAGGCCCGTGTCTCTGAAGGAAAGGAACTGTTTCAGGCTGCAGAATCTGGTAAATATAACCTTGAGCATTGAGGTTGCCACGTACAACGACAAGATTTGTTTTGATGCAATGTGCAAGACCTCATGTTGCACGGAGAAGTCGACAGTTTCTTAACAGAAATCACGTTGACGTGCTACCCTAGCCTGCTGTCACCAGATATGAATCCGATAGAGCACATCTAGGGTTATCTTGCTAGAAGGGTGCATTCCAGAGGTAACAATCTTACGGACCTCGAAAACGCCTTAATTCAAGAATGGAATAATATCCCCGACCTCGTCATCAGACGTTACGTTAGGTCAATGCGAGGTCACATTGTCGCTTGCATTAACAGCCGAGCTGGTCATCCATGATACTGACTAAAATAAGCATTCAGATTCCAATTTGAGCCCCATGAAATTCTTAACTATGCAATTCCGATTTTCTGAGTACATTTGCAACCTTTGCTTTAATACCAAGTCATTTCTGGTAGCTAAAAACACCCTTTACGTGACAGGAGCTTAAAATCTAACATAATGTCTACATTGTATATGATCTAAACAGCAATTGTGATACCAAACACGTTGACATTAAGAAAAAAAAGTTAATGAAAATTATATAAATTATATCGCAGCGACCAGTGCACCTATCCATGCTTTCCTGAAGTTTCTTTTACAAGTAATACACACAAAATTCTTTCCAAACCACTGGCTGTTTTCTCATAAAACTATTGTCGAAGCAATGGTCAGCGGTAAGAGAGGAATGAATCTTGTCGCAATGACTATCATCAATCCTCGGAAAGAAATTGCCGAGCCGCTGTTGTCAAGTTCTACAAAATCAACTAAAGTTGCGTTAATCAATGTAAGGTTTAGACATCAAGTTAACACCTAGGCTGCTAGGCGCGACTCACTGATCTTTTGCGGACAGCGTAGATCAAGATCAGACTGCACAAAACGTGCAGTCTGATCTTGGATCTACGCGGTCCAATAGCGCGATATCTTTCCTCCAAAAATACCTTTGAAATAGGAAATTTTGGGTTTATACAATCGGTTCAAACGTCTAATTTCTTATATTTAGCAGGACAAGGGTTAATCTGGGCCAATTATAAAAAGGTACAAGAAATGTGAAACAAAAAACAAGCAGAACTAAATAGAGACCTGGCTTTTAATTTTTTTTAGTGTATGATTCATACATAAAGTTGAAGACAAGCCAGCTGTTTTTCAAAATATTGGCACTAGCTTCACGTGAAATCTACGCAATAACGTGTTTAGTTCAGGGAGTTGTTATGCTTGAAAGCTTTCGTGAGCTGTTTAGACGTGTATATACAGCGTTTTTGAAAAGTGGAACTTCTCTCTACCTAGAATAAGTATTTTGTTCGTTTTTTTTTTTAAATGACAGCATATTCTATAATGCTGAGAAGCACATCTGAATATACAAAACTACGACATGAAAAGCAGCGTTTATAAATTTATCCAGTTTTTGAATTCTTATTTAAAACAAAACACATTGGAATTGTTTCTGTACATCATGATAATATGATATATACTCGCACATAATTTAAAAACGAATAAAGGAAACAAAAAATGAACAATTTTAACAGTCAACCACTGAATGATTCATAATGACAATTTTTCAAAATGCAAACACCTGATCTACTTCATTTCTTTTGTTATTGTTAGTTTCTATTTCCGTCCAATTGTTTTTCTGCATTTTCCTTTTTGTACTATTACATTTTTTTTTTTTTTGTACACGTATGTGTTCTTGAATCTTTCGATCTCGTATCGCACAATACATACGGAATATCATGTTTTAGTAACTTACCTGGTGCTTGTATTTAATTCGAGCAGCGTGAGAAAATTCGATATCGCGCGAGACCGAAGCTCGAGCGAGATGTCAAAATTGTCTCACGCAGCGAGGAATAAAAACAAGCATCAGAAAAGCTACTACAACATTATATTCCTTTTATCATATACTTACAACTTTCAACGACAAAAGTTTAAAGTTCTTGACATTTTATTCGTAAACTGGTAAACAAAATACAACCAACAATTGTGTGATGTTTATAAATGGCGGATATCATGGCGTAAATTTTGACCAATCAAATGGCAAATCAATATATATGTTTTCCGTGCGTGAGTTACTTCACCAATACCAGATTTGGAACCGTATTTCACAGTGTGTAGATACGGATTTTTTCTGTCGTGTGTTATTACATCCGGGTGCCTAGCATGTATTTGAACCGGAAATGTTTCACACATATAATAAAATTCCGTACTACCGTGCATGATCCAAACATAGACGGTACTTTTTTATTCAGGTTACGATCCTGTGTTACACTTGGAAGGATTCATTTTTTAGGACAATTTGGAAAACGGCATTTAAAAGAAAAAAGTGAAACTGGTCAGATGATGGTATCCGGCGTTTTCTCATTTCCAGTGTTTCCTGTCCTTTCAAAGCGACAACTCATCATTTTAGCCACGTTTAATTTGTCGTCTGCAAACGCTTTAACCCTTAACCACTCAACCCGAGTTTTAACGACCCTGAGAAAGAGGCATTTTGAAAACATGGTGGGGGGGGGGGGAGAAAATGCTGGTAACCCACATTTTCTCCTTTTCCCACAATATTTTCCACCCTTCCCAAATGAAATTTCAATTTTTGAGTCACATTGATTTTGTCGTCTGCAAATGCTTTCAATTTGGATGAGTCTAAATTTTTGTCGTGTGGTAAAGCGTTACGTAGGGACCAGTCCAGAATTGTGTCGCCTGGTAAAGAGTTGATTGTAGATGATTTCGTTTCTAATTACAGATTGTGACTTTCCAAGGACATTTTCCAAACAACAACAGAGCAGAGAATACCGCGTTTTATTTTACCAACCAAAAGAGAGCATGTACATAATTATACATCCGCCTTTAACATGTATGGACTAGAAATCTGATGTAGATACAGATTAGGTCCTCTTAGATACAAAACAGTGTCGGTTCGACTGACAATGGAACGAATTAAGTCGTATTTCATCTGGCTTTATCAGCCATAGATTATCTATTGAAAGGTATCTGAGAATTTGAAATACTGAGTAACTGTGAGGACTGAATCCGGAAAATATATACGTGTACATGACTGGATGAGGTAGAATTCTAGAGATCTTCTTCTTTAACAACACCAGCAGCAACAACACTAACAGCAACAACAACGACATGAACATTCAATAAATACCAGTCATTTGTTTATATTTTCACAAACAAAAAACACATTCATCGCCCCCAAAACGTTATTTCTGTTGGCATAGAAATATCTGGCGACCAAGCACGATGGGTCCAGGGAATTTTACCACTGATGCCAATAAGTCTCCAGAGATCGTAGCCGAGGAGTCAAGCACAGACGGACAAAGTGATGTCGACGAGAATGAAATGGAACAAAAGGTTGGTTCATCACCTTGTTGGCAATTCCTATCTCGAGTTACCAAAGCATGGCTCATTATTTGCTACACTATTCTGGCTTCCCTTATGTCTGTCATATCATGCTTTCTAATTAAATTTTAGTTAATATCTTGTCTGCATTACGGGCACCTTATCTAATCTAATCATATCTCACTCTCTCGCTAGACTTGTTCATTTTCTACCAAACACGTGAAAAGTGATCAAAAGGAGATAACTCTATCGGACAGATGATAAGTATTGATTTAAGCATCCTGGGAAACGGACAACATTAACTATCGTCGAAACAATAATCAGCGATGAGAGAGGAATGAATCATGCTGCTATGACTGTCATCAGTCCTCGGAAAGAAGTTGGCCGAGCCGGGGATCGAACCAGCGACCTTCTGGTTTCAAGTCCTGTACGTTACCGACTGAGCTACCGGGCTCGGCAGTAAAGTGTAGAACTCGAAACCTGGAGGCCCTGAGTTCGACTCTCGCTGGAAGAACTGGGTTCTTTGTAGGAGAGTCATTGGGCAAGATACTTCAGAGCCCTAGCCTGGTACTGGTGAAACCCAGTACATACATGAAGATGTGAGCTATCCCTGTGATATGACTGAAATAATGTTGAAAGCGGCGTAAAACGCATCATCAATCAGTCGATCGCATCGTTTAAGTACATTTACCTATCCTGATTTTATAATAATATTCTGTTTATGTACGTTTCAGGAACGTCTGAGTTCGTCCGCTTCTCCTTCGCCGACACCATCAAGCACGATAGAGATACAAAGCCGGCATCTTTTCATTATCAAAGTAGTTGCTATGACAACGTCAGCTCTTTCTGTGATTCTCTTGACCATTGTGATAATCTTAGCCATACATCTAGGAGCCGTTAAATACTGCTTCCAAGGACATCCGATCATTCCAAGAAACTTTGACAATCCTTGTATATTTGATGATATGACCCCAAATGAGTTCAAAGCCGTTCGAGATTTTATGGCGTCTCAGACCGCAATTGGGATTGTTCCAATTGAAAAAGCCATGGCAAACAACAGTTACATCTTCATGATTGACCTGCATATTCCTTTAAAAGGTTCTGTTTTAGAATACCTAGACAGAGGAAGTGTTCGATTAAAACGATCGGCTAAGGTGGTTGTTGTGCGCGGTGATTTAGAAACTCCCCGTGTAGAGGAATATTTGGTGTCCCCGCTTCCAAACCCCAAGACCCTTCGATTGGCCAGAAACCCTATCTATGTCCAGTGGCCTGTACCATATACAAGCCGACCCATGGACCAAGTAGATTACCGGTTTATTAAGCCGTTACTTAAAGATTTCTCGGAAAAGGTGTACCATATTCTAAAGGAGAGTTTTGGAGTTTGGTATCACAACTGTACACAGGGTGTTAATTGTTTGGTGTTCTCCGACACGGCTCCTCGTGGAAAGATGAGCGGAGAAAGGAAATCTTGGTTTAGTGCCTATCGAGACGTGGATGGATTTCATCTTCATCCTCTCGGCCTGGATGTACAAGTAGAACATTCGTCACCAGACGTGGCAGACTGGAAGGTTGAACGTATTGTTTATAATGGTCATCTCTCATATACAGTCAGCGATCTGATAGACGGATATAATAACGGCAACTTTGGGAAAATACACCAAAACAGGCCTGTAGGTAGCAAAGAGGAGCTTTATTCATCTTTCTACAGACGGGGTAAAACAGAAATGCCTGCTCCGTTACAGGGGCCAAGATATGTGGAGCCCGAGGGACGTAGATTTGTCGTAGCGGGTCAGCACGTAAAATACATTGACTGGGATTTCGACGTCAGAATGCGGCCGGCAGTCGGGGTACAAATATTTGACGTCAGATTTCAGAGTGAACGGCTAGCGTATGAAGTCAGTCTCCAAGACGCTGTGGATTTTCACTCTGGCTATGGACCATCACAAACACAAACTAACTTTTATCACGCCTCATGGTTGATTGGAGCGTCATCGTTTGAATTAGTCCGGGGTGTTGACTGTCCCGATACAGCTGTCTACTTAAGCACGTACCACTTCGCTAATTCGGGTAAACCTGTGTTTTACAGAAATGTGATTTGTGTGTTTGAAGAACATGGTGGTATGCCTCTTAGACGGCATTATGCAAACGATTTCAATAACGGATATACGAGCTATGGAGGGATCGCAGATCATCATCTTATAGTGAGAAATATTGCCAGTATTGGAGGCACAGACTACATCTTTGATTATATGTTTCATTTAAATGGCGCGATACAGGTGCGTGTTTCTAGATCGGGTTACGTGCACGCCACCTATAGTCTTCCGTTTGAACGAAACTACGGCAATACCATGTACTATGACGTCGTGGCCAACGTTCATCATCATTTATTTCATTACAAAATAGACCTTGATATTGATGGGTTAGAAAACAGATATTCCATTTTTGATATTCAAGTAGAAAATGCACCGCATCCTTGGTATCCAAATATAAATAGAACTCAGTTAACCGTGAAGGAGATGAAAATGAAACGAGAAATGGACTCAATTGTTGAAAACATTGAAGATCCGAAATATCACGTGATATATCGAGAGCGAAGCCCTAACAAATACAACACTCGCAGAGCGTATAGAATATTAAACGAGGCCGAAACTAACTTTTTACTAGAAGACTCCGATGTCACAAATGGAGCAAAATGGGCAAAATATCCAGTTGTGATAACTAAATACGACGATACAGAAGACCAGTCTAGTTCTATATTTGCTCAAAATGATCCCTGGGATCCAGTGGTAGACTTTGAAAGATTTGTTTTAGATAATGACACAATTGTTGATGAAGATCTTGTTGCCTGGGTAACCATGGGTGTATACCACATTCCGCACACAGAAGACGTGCCTTCGATCCCCACCACGTGGAATAAATACAGCTTCTTTTTGTTACCGTTCAATTATTTTACAGAATGTCCTAGTGTGTCCTCTCCAAATATGGTACATATAGAGCCTGATCGAAGAACAAAACAACTAAATGTGGAATTGAATGGCGTGTCATATAATTACGCATGCGCACAAAGAGCTTACGGACCTGACACGTTTTACGGATTTCGTGGCGAATCCTGATAAAAATTCCATACGAAACGACTTCGTATTTTACCACAATGAGAATGAAGGCGTATTAAACATTGTGTGATGACGAAAAATGCCTTTGAACAAGCATATGTCTTTTCTCCCACTAGGTTATAAAACCTTCTGAAGGTGCATCCTATAATTTGACGAGCATCTGATCTGTTGCCTGCATATACTTTCAATATGGACGAGCCTGGGGATATCCTTACCCGGCTAATCCCTAAGGATTGATTGATTGATTGATTGATTGATTGATTGAATGGTGTTTTACGCCGCTTTCAGCATTATTTCAGTCATATCACGGCGACAGCTCGCATGTTCATGTATTTCCTGGGTTTTACCAGTACTAGTCTAGGGCTCTGAAGTGTCTTGCCCAAGGACACACCCACGAAAGGCTCAGCGGATCAGGTGGGGCTCGAACTCGGGGCCTCCAGGTTGCGAGTCCCACACTTTACCACTGAGCCACGCAGGACCACAATCCCTAAGGAAGAAGCATTTTTAAAACATTGCGGGAAAAGTATAAATGCTGGTAAGCAGCAATGTACCCTTTTTTCACACTGCTATCTACCGTTTCTAAAACAAATTCAATCGTTTAGGTCACGTTTGATTTATCCACTGCGAATTCTTTCAGTTTGGACAAGTTCAGAATTTGGTCTTTTGGTAAGTTCTAAAGCAGTAAAACCTGGTGCAAGTCCCCAAGAGAACAGAACTGGTGTAGTGGTTTATTCCAACATGCTATAATTCTATTAACCGTTAGGTTGCTAAGCGCGACCCGGGGCGCTTTTGCGGACGGTGTAGATCAAGATCAGACTGCACAAAACGTGCAGTCTGATTTTTTAAATTACACAGTCCGATACGGTATTTCATTTCCGGTGAAATGAGCTACGAAATTGCAATAGTTGGGTTTTTGCTGTTGACTGGAAATTTTCGTGTCATTTATTTAGCAGTTTCAGGATTAAAGTATTGCCTCCGGCACATGGCTTCTGTCGTTAAAAGACAGATTCCCTTTTAAATCTTTATGACCAAAATAGAAGTCGCTAGTAACAAACAACTTCTTTTGCCTTTACGTTCCCACTTTAGTATTTACATCCCTATTTAAACTATCACGGCATTGGTCCCCAGTATGTCCTGGGGTTGTGTTTATTTATCGTCGCCTCCATTTGTCCCAAGATGGGCGACACCCCACGAGGCTGGAAGCTATATTACGTGGGACGATGCAAGATACAGGACAAAACTAACCTTGAGTTAAGCCTAGTTCTTTGACGTGCTCGGTGTATATCGCAATTACACGGGACCACATAATGTACTACTTGAGTTATCCGGTCTGGGCTCGGGAGTTGTGAACAGAATATAACCGTATTCAACCTTGTTAGACATTTCTAGAGTACTACTTTACAAGTTGTGAACAGAATATAACCGTATTCAACCTTGTTAGACATTTCTAGAGTACTACTTTACAAGTTGTGAACAGAATATAACCGTATTCAACCTTGTTAGACATTTCTAGAGTACTACTTTACAAGTTTACTATCACACCCGTGGTGATATCGTGAATGATTGGCATAGTAAAGTCCAACATTATGCCATCCCTTTCCTGAATGGAAATGGATCTGGCCAGTGAAAGAGATCTGTCAGTCTTGCCAATATCAACTGAGGCTCTTCAAGCCATTTGATCCATGATCCGGCAAAAGAGAGTTTAATGCATCTCCGTGCTATTTTCGTACCAAGCAAGTCATCACGTAATTAGGGGTCCATAAAATCGATTTTGATTTTGTTTAACATCCGCCTGAATCCTGAGGTAGAATGGTCCTTGGACATATTGAAAATTTACCGGAAGCAAAAAATATCGACACAGGTCAGTCTGCGCGGACTGCGCAGGCTGATCTGGGTCGATACTTTTTGCAGTAGCATCAAACCCTCTTTTCACAAAGCTTGGCTAATTTCTAATTTATTGTTCGATACTTTCGTCTAATCATCTGCAACAAATGCCCCAGCTGGGCGTGTTCGTCGTTTATCTTTGATTTGTATATTTTACCCTGTATTGCTACTTGTAGATCGTAACATTATCATTTCACGTCATATCGTCACCGCATTGACTTCAAAATGCCACGCTTATTTCTATAGTCAATGTAAACATAACATACATGTAGTTCCGTTATTATTGACTCTTAAATCTTGTATAATAAGATAGTCAAATATAAAGTATTATGAAGACAGTGTTGTATTGTATTGTATTGTATTGTATTATAATGAAGTTAAACGCTAATTTAAACAACTAAGGTCATATCACGGCGGTCAGTGAAGCTACGCATGTGTTTCCAGTTTTCCCACACCAGTACTTGCACAACTTTCACTGACTACCTTTCTCACATGCATCAGAGGAGAGAGGCGAACAATCGACGGAAAGAAAGTTTGCCTCAATCGGGTATCGAACTTGCAACCTATAGGTTACGAGTCGGAACGGCTTACCACTGAACTACCCGGCCGGGCTCGAATTAAGTGCTGGTTGCCTGGTGTCTGCGTGTTCTATTACCATTATGTAATTTGTCCAGTAACCTCAACAGCCCCAACCTACAATACTGTTACCGCCCGGCCGGGTAGTTAGCATATCCGTCTCGTGACCTGGTGGTTATGGGCTCGATATCCAATTGCGGCAAGTATTTCTTTCCGGCGATTTTTCGCCCTCTTACCTGTGATGCATGTTAGAAAAGTAAGTAGTGGTTTGGAAAGGACATTGTGTCAGTACTGTTGATGATACTAAGCAACTGTACAAGTTTCATGAAAATGAGAATACAAAATCGCGTAAACAAGAAATGGAAATGTTCAACTTCAAATGGCTACTTTTCCCATCTTGATTGTCAAGATTTCTTTTCAAAAAATATATTATTGATGAGATAAACAAACTGCGCAAGTTTCAAGAAAATCTGACGACGCACGAGGACTACTGCGTAAACAAGAAAATGACTAACAGACGGACGGACGGACGAACGGATCACGGAAACCATACCATGACATAAGCTCAGCTGGCTTTCAGCAAATAGAGCTAAAATCGAGTCATTTTATATTTCCACAAAAAAAATCTGTATAACTCCTTTTAAAGTTAAGCCGATATTTCTGTAGAAAGTTCTGAAGGTAACGAAGTTAATGATATATCTAACTGTTAGGCTGCTAAGTGCGACTGGAGTACCTATTGCGAACACTGTAGATCAAGATCAGAATGCACAGAACGTGCAGTCTGATATTGGATCTACACCGACCGATAAGGAGATATTTTCCCCAAAAAAATGCATAACTTTGAAATAGCAATATTTGGGTTTTTACGATCGGCTTGAAAGTTCCATTTGACTTGCTGGCCAGGTTAAGGGTTGACTTAATGTTGTTGGGCGGGATGCAGTTTCCACTTCCGTTTTGAGAAATTAGCATTTGCATGCAATAACCTTTTGGTCTTGCCTGGCTCAGTGGTGAAGGTGTAGGCTTTGCAACCTGGAGGCCGTGTGTTCGATCTTCACTCGATGCGCTAGGCTTTCCTCGGTAGTTTCCTCGCACAAGACACTGCAAAGCCCTGGCCTGGTACTTGTGAAATCCAGCGAGCATGTAAATAAGCAAGCTGTCTCTGTGATATGACTGAAATTGTGTCGAAAACACCAATCAATCATCATCGAAATTAGACCCTGTCTAACTTGAGTATACGGTGTTATAGATACGCGACTCTTTACGGTTAGGAAGGGAGACAACTCACATTATTTATGCCCATAATACATTTTCGGTTATTTCCCTTTATTTTTCCCACGTCAAATGAATTCACTTTATACCTAGAACTGCTAAGTAAATGAAATGAGCATTTCCACTCAAGAGTAAAGACCCAAATATTTCAGTTTCAAAGTTGATTTGACTGGAAAGAAAATACAATGTGTGTAAACCAAAGATCAGACTGCATGTTTTGTGTAGCCTGATCTTGATCTACTGTATCCGGAAAAGCACCCCGAGTCGGGCCAAGCAGCCTGTAGGTTATAATACATCATGATTCATTATTTCTGTTAACTGATGGAAACAAAACAAAACAATAAATTGTTCACTCAGACTTACCTGATTGATTAAATTTTCTCCACAATCTTGAGGTCGCAGAAGAGGCGTAGTTATGGGTGCGAGCTTCAAGTCGCTTAAAATTCCTAGCTTGCAGCATTCACATTGTGCCCGTCCAATACTTCTGTGGTCCATTCCGGCATCTTCGACGCAGCTAAACTGTATAAAAGATCTGACAAAATGACGGTCAAGCTTCTCACTTTGCCAAGAGAAAGTGATATCCGCGGTATAATCACGTGCTGCACGTGGAACTCACTTGGCGCCAAAAACGTGTTTTGTCATTTGTTCATTCAACTGTGACAGATAATCAATAAAATACACATGGAAAATTTAACTGATCACTTAGCCCTTAGCCTGGTAAGCATGACTCACCGACCTCTTGTGGACAGTGTAGATTAAGATCAGACTGCACAGAACGTGCAGTCTGATCTTGGATCTACACTGTCCGATAAGCTAATATTTTTCTCCAAAAAAAAAAAGTTTATAATAACATTATTCGGATTTTTACTATAGGCTTGAAAGTTTTATTCAACTTATTTAGCAGGATAAAGGTTAAACTAAAATATTCAACCCTTTACCAAACAATCTGGTGTTTTACCGACCCTTGCAGGGAAGCCGCTTGAAAACTTTTGGAATACTCGATTTCGTCGAACAGATATTTAAGTATCTCTCGAATTCTTACTCTCTTTCTTCAGCGTTAAACAACGTTTTCAACATTATTCGGTCATATCCCGGTAGTCAGTGTACCTATTCATGTGTTCCTGAATTTTTCTATTCAGTACTCAGTACAATATTATCTAAACCATGCTTTGTGAAAAGGAGGTTAAATGCATATGCAAAAAAGTATCGACCGATGTCAGCGCAGGCTGATCTGGGTCGAAACTTTTTGCCATTTGTACATTTTCTGCCATTTGTACATTTTCTGCCATTTGTACATTTTCTGCATGCCCAAGGACAAAATAGATTTTATGGATCCTTAACCCTTTCCCAAACGACAAATTTTGGACTGGTCCAAATTGAAAGAGTTTGCAGACGACAATTTTAAATTTGATGAAAATGGCAGAAAGGTCTCAAAAAGGGTAGAAAACACATGGGAAAAGGAGAAATTGCTCGTTATGAGCAATTTCTCCTTTTCCCGCAGTGTTTTCAAAATACTTCTACTGCAGACACGTGAAAACCAGGGCTTGTTTGGTAAAGGGTTAATTTAATGGTGGCTCGCTTGGTATAATTCATCACGGGGATGTAATAAAACCTTCAAAATTTGTCAGATCTTGGCTCATATATAAGCAACTGACTGCTTTCTCCGCATAGATATTGTCGAGAAAAAAAATGTTGAGCGATGTAAGAGAAACGAATCCTGTCAGAATGACCATCCGATTAGAATTGGCCGACCTAGTTATCGATTCAGTGATCCCCGCGTTTCAAGCCATGTATGTCACGTGAACCGGAAATAACCCTGTGCAGGAAACGATTTAGCCATGCTTGATTTCGAACTCACGACCTCTGGACTGAGTGACCGAGTGGCTCGGCGTTAACCATGCTGGTAAATAATAAATATGTCAGTAGATCAGTGTAAAGATGTCAATGATATTTATTAATCCCTTACTTGCCAATCCAGAATAATTAACAACTGTGAAGAAGACAGCTTTCGAAAACATTGTGGGAAAAGGAGAAAATGCTGGTCACCAGCATTTTTTTCTTTTCCCACAATGTTTTCTATCTTAAAATAGACAAGTTCCATCATTTGAGCCATATTTAATTTGTCGTCTGCAAATGCTTTCAATATGGCCGGGTCTAAATATGTTTCGTCTGGTAAAGTGTTAAATTTAGCATCTTGACGTTAAAAGCGTGCCGATAATGACCTCACTGATGTATTGCCAAATATAATAAATAATAATAGATCGTCCAATACGTGGTAATTTAATATTTTCAACAGGAGTATGGTTAAACGGCGGTCCCGTGTCACTTGTATACAAACAAAAGTCGAAAACAAAAACACAAAATGGGTACAGTGAAACCGCTTTGTCAATTAATGAATATTCCGTCTTTTTACGTGAACTATCTATTGATTCTAGATAAATCCACGATTTAAAGGAAGTTTACTTCGGGATAATGTGTCCATGTATTTTACCTGTATAATTCCAACTCGATAAACCTTTCATTAATAGTTAATATTATTGTTTGCTTTTTGGGAATACATGTTTATAACTGTAACTCGATAAATCTTTCATTAACAGTTTATATATTGCTGGTTTTTACGGGAATACATGTTTAAAAGCATGAACCGTGACGAGATAATATAAACGTTATCGAGTTTGGTTTATAGATTATCTCGTTACGATACGTGATTTTAAACATGTTATCCGAAACATAAACAATAACATAAATTGATAATGTTTATCAATGTTTATCGAGTGAGGGCTATAAAACTACGAACCATAATGGTATAATTTAAACATTATCGAGTTGGGTTTCTAAATTATCTCGTCACGGTACGTGATTTTAAACCTGTTATCCCAAACATAAACAATAATTATATAAACTGATAATGAAACGTTTATCGAGTAAGAGCTATACACCATGGACACGGCGACAAGATGAGTTTATTATACAAACATATTAACTCTTATCCTGGTAAAAAGTTAAATAAAACTTTCAAGTCGATAGTAAAAAACAGAATAATGCTATTTCATTTTTTTTTTTTTTTTTTATCTTCTCATCGGACAGTGTAGATCTAAGATCAGACTGCACATTCTGTGCAGTCTGATCTTAGATCTACACTTTCCGCAAAAGGTCAGTGAGTCGCACTTAGCAGCCTAAGGGTTAAAAGGTTGAATTCCGTTTAGGAGGAGCCTCGGCATGTATCGGAAAAAAACCGAACAAGGTCACGGAAACAAAGTAGTGACAAGTCAAAGCCGTTTCACAATAACCCAGGTATATCTTACCGGAATGTTATCACTTGTAATCGCTTAACCATTTACCAACGAAAACATTTTAGACTGGTCCAATTTCAAAGCATTTGCGGACGATAAATCAATTGTGTCTCAAATGACAAAATTCTTCTCAGAAATGTAGAAAGCATTGTGGGAAAAGGAGAAAATGCTGGTAAGCCAGGATTTTCTCCTTTTCCCACAATGTTTTCAATAGCATTCTTCTTCAGGGTCGTTAAAACTCAGGACTATGGTAAAAGGTTAACCAAGTTCGTCATCGTACAATCGAAGCATGATTTGTACCTGCTATACCTACAGTTCTAATGGTTAAACTTAGATTGGTTACCTCCCCTGATACAGCAAGTGTATAGGGATCGGTACATGCTACTGAAAACTGGCAGAATACTGCCCGTCTATCTTTAGAACAGCGATATCGCGAGATTCAGGGGAGGTCACTCTCGCTTCATGTGCAGTAGAATTTCCGATAATTCTGACCTAATAAATAAGTGAATTGTGCATATGGTATCACCTTTTAATGTTAATTTCTGCTACTATTGATTTAATTTCGATTACAAATTTCAAACTACGCATAAAATCGCCTAGTTACCTATCCTGCCGAACTTGAAATATGTAAGATGCTCTGATTGGGTATTCAGTTATATTCATGTAGCCCAATGAAAACCGTCGACACGATAGCCTGTGCCAGTTGTAATATGTATATTTACTACAGGGCCCAGTTTAGGTTTAACTTTAACCAAGTGACACTCGATCGACGATAAACTATACAGAACAGAACAAAACTTTACAATTCAGCTTTGCTGTTTATGAAGAAAACATCGAAGTTTTGTCATAGCCAGGTCGTCGTTGTCTGCATCGTCGTCACGCAAAAACTTTGAAATTTTATAATATCTCTGTCATTACTGAAGATAGTTTACTTCAAACTTGGACCAGTTATTAACTATTAAAAGGGGAACCCAAACAACAAGGGTAACCATGGTAACCATCAAGATATTTTTGATAAAGTTATGCCCCTTTTCAATGTAGAGTCGTCACAGTAAATCAATATTTCTAAAAAACATGCAGCGTTCTTGTTAGTTTGCCTATTTCGAAGGAAAGAGCCGAGTTAATGTCATAGCCCCGTCGTCGTCTGCGTAGTGTGTGCCGTCGTCGTCATGCAAACACTTTGACATTTTATAAAATCTCTGTCATTACTGAATATAGTCATGCTGTGGCAAAAGGGGGCTTACTGCATCTGCACGATTTATCATGACAAGCAAGACATCACATAATTAGGGATTCATAAAATCAATAAGTCAAACAACCGACTGAATTATTAGGAAGACTGTTCCTTTGACAAACAAAAAATTGACCCATAGCGAAAAGTTTTGGCCCAGGTCAGCCCTCGTCAACTGCGCAGGCTGGCCTGGATCGATACTTTCGTAGATGCATTAAGCCCCCGTTTCAAAGAGCATGACTCATATATTTTCTTCAAACTCAAGACCAGTTATTAACTATCAAAAGGGGAACCCATACAACGAGGGCTGGTAACCGATAATGTATTTTTGACACAGTTATGTCCCTTTTTCGACGCGATGACTTCACTGTAAACCAGTCTATTTCCGAAAGCATGCAGTATTCTTGTAAGCTCAGCTGTTTCGAAGAAAAGGCCACGCTACTGTCATAGCCCTGTCTGCGTCTGCGTAATCGTCTGCGTCATTGTCGTTTGCGTCGTCTGCGTCTGCGTCGTTTGCGTATTCGTCATTTGCGTCGTCGTCGTTTACGTCGTTTGCGTCTGCGTCGTTTGCGTCTGCGTCGTCTGCGTCGTCTGCGTATTCGTCATTTGCGTCGTCTGCGTCGTTTGCGTCGTCTGCGTCGTTTGGGTCAGCGTCGTTTCTGTCTGCGTCATTTGCGTCTGCGTCACTTGCGTCTGCGTCGTATGCGTCTGCGTCGTCTGCGTCGTTTGAGTCTGCATCTGCGTCGTCTGCGTCTGCATCGTCTGCTTCTGCGTCGTTGACGTGCAAAAACTGACATTTTATAATATCTCTGCCATTACTGAAGATATTTATTTCAATTCAGACTAGTTGTTAACTACTGAAAAGGCAACCCATATAACATGGACCGATAACCATCAGAGTATTTTGACACAGTTATGCCATTTTTTCGACTCGAATTTTCACTGAAAATCAAGCAACTGTAGTCGAGCGTTGGCACCCCGAAAACGAGCTCTTGTTTGTTTTCTTAGCCACATAAAAGTGCAACATATCTATAACTGACTTCCTTCCCAAATCGATTGAACGGGCGGCATTTTCATATTTTTGTCATAATAGTAACGGTTAAGATTTCAGGAGATAGACCTTACTGTTTTTAAATCATCCTAGGATCAAGATTTGCTGGTACGGATGAATACAAGGACAGAGAGGCAGAAGGGCAGAACCGAAGGTGGGCGGAAGACAGACCTGTAACCCTCAAATCCCCATGCAAAACCGGTCAGAGATCAAAAGTCGATTGAACTGTGTTTCAAGCCGTTTTAAACATTATTTAGCTATATCACGGCGACAGCTCACATACATATGTATATCCTTGGGTTCACCAGTACTAGGCTAGGGCTCTGAAATGTCTTGTGAGATGTAACTCAAAAAAAAAAAGTGCTTCCAGTGAGTCTCGAACCAGGTTACGAGTCCTATACTTTACCACTGAGCCACGCAGGACCCCCCCCCCCCCCCCCCCCCGGGTAAAAGATCATGAAATAGGGCAAATTTTTTATCACTAAAGGAAACATTGCCAATTCAATTTTTCAGTTTTTTTTTTTTTTTTTTTAAATAAACTTTCCATTTGCCACAATATTTTGGACATGAGACTGTCACGCTTGTGCAAGAATGTCAGTATATATTCAAACCTATTTAAAAGACGACCTGTATCGAGAAACCTACTGCTATTAGAGACCGCTGATTTATTTGATTCTTTATTCATAAACCAGCCCAACCGTGCTTGCAATTAACGACCATCTTTTTCTTTTTTCCCCTTCATGGTCTCTGAACACAGATTAAACCATATAAGGAAGAAAGCTGCGCGGGGAATGAGTAATAAAGTGCGGAAATAACGAAAATCTGGCGAAGGACAGATTTGTAAGACGGAAAACGGTAGACGATTTGTCATACATTTCCGCTATTTTTGAGCGCTGAACTTTTGTATATTTTATGTAAAACACGATCGTCGTACTTCGGTATTAGCTCGAACATAAAAAACCAGACGACACAAGGAAGAAAGATGAGACAGATTATTTACTGTACTCTTATCTAGTCTTATTTACCCTTATCCTGCTAAATAAATTAACTCCTTGCCACACAATGCAGCCTTTTAAAGCCCCTGAGAAAGAAGCCTTTTGAAAGCATTGTGGGAAAGGGAGAAAATGTTGGTAACCAGCATTTTTCTTCTTTTTCCACAATGTTCCCTACCCTATCAAAGAAA
Source organism: Tridacna gigas (assembly GCA_945859785.2). Classification (NCBI taxonomy): domain Eukaryota; kingdom Metazoa; phylum Mollusca; class Bivalvia; order Cardiida; family Cardiidae; genus Tridacna; species Tridacna gigas. Next base: position 59,406,966 of record OX244040.2, on the reverse strand, counting down.
AGTTGCACCATTTGAGCCACAATGAAATTGTCGTCTGCAAATGCTTTCAATCTGAACAAGGCTAAAATTTCGTCGTCTGGTAAAGGGTTAAGTAAATGCCGAGCCCCGGTAGTACAGTCGGTAGCGTACAGGACACGGAATCGCTTGTTCGATCCCTGGCTCAGCCAATTTCTTTTCTGGGATTGATGATAGTCATCATGACAGGATTCATTCCACTCTTAACAGAGAGAGATTATTGTTTTGACGATGGTTATGTGAGAAAGCAGCCAGTAGCCTGGAAATAATGTTATGCGGAGTACTGGTAACAGAAACTCCAGGAAAGCCTGGATAGGTGCACTGGCCGCCGCCCTATAACTAAAACAGCATTGAAATCGGGGCTAAACATCATACAATCCAATCAACCAATCAGGTTAAATGAAACTTTCAAGTCGGTGGTAAAACCCAAATGTTACTATTTCAGAGTTATTTTTCGGTAAAAAAAAATGTCTCCTTATCGGAAAGTGTTGATTCCAGATGAGACTGCATGTTCTGTGCAGTCTGATCTTGACCTACAGTGTCCGCAAAAGGCCCGTGAGTCGCGTTTTTTTCAAAATTATTTTCGGTAAAGAAAAAATCTCCTTATCGGTCAGTATAGATCCAAGATCAGGCTGCACGTTCTGTGCAGACTGATCTTAATCTACACTGTCTGTAAAAAGCCCTTGAGCTGTGTTTTTTCAAAATAATCTTTTAGTGAAAAAAATGTCTCCTTATCGGACAGTGTAGATGCAACATCAGACTGTGCGTTCTGTGCAGTCTGATCTTGACCTACACTGTCCGCAAAAGGTCATTGATTCTTGCCTAGCAGCCTAACGGTTAACCCTTTATTACACGACAATTTTTTTTATTCTTCCAAATTTAGAGCTTTTGCAGAAGAGAGACCAAATGTGGCTAAAATAATAAAAAGTAACTTTGAAAGGTCAGCAAACATTGTGGTAAAAAAAGGAGAAAATACTGGCTTCTAGCGTTAACCTTTCGGCTGCTAAATGCGACTCACTGACGTTTTGCGGACAGCGTAGATAAAGATCAGACTGCACAGAACGTGCAGTCTGATCTTGAACCTACACTGTCCGATAAGGAGATATCTTTCCAGTAAAAATATCTTTGAAATAGGAAAATTTGGTTTCCGCGACTCACTGACGTTTTGCGGACAGCGTAGATCAAGATCAGACTGCAGAGAACGTGCAGTCTGATCTTGGACCTACACTGTCCGATAAGGAGATATCTTTCCTGTAAGAATATCTTTGAAATAGGAAAATTTGGGTTTGCACTATCGGTTTGAAAGTTTGATGTCTTTTATTTAGCAGGATCAGGGTCCGTATTCACTAAACGTCTTATTATCCAGAATTTTCTAGATTTGGAAGTAACACAACTTCTGATTGGCTAAACCATTTGGTTTAGCCAATCAGAAGTTGTGTTACTTTCAAATTTCGAAAATCTTTAAGAATAAGACTAAGAATGTTCTTAAGAATGGTTGGTGAATACGGACCCAGGGTTAAGACTTTCTCCTTTTAGTTGTCAAACGCTTTCTTTTTGAGGGTCTTTAAAAGTCGAGATTGTGTAGTAAAGTGTTAACTCTTTCCTAGTTGACATGATAAATACTACTTTTTGTATGCATATGAAAGTCCACCGTGTTTTGGGGTTGTATTATAGGTTTGAAAGTTTATCTCTTTTATTTAGCAGGACAACGGTTACGATTTTCTCCCTCTTTGTTTTCATACGCTTTCTTTTCTCGAGGTCGTTAAAAGTCTAGATATATGTGGTAAAGTGTTGATTCTTTCTTAGCTGATAAAATAAATACTATTTTTTGCATGCATGTAAAAATCCACCGTATTAAAAAAAAATGTCATAGTTTAGTTGCAGGTCGCAGGCGGTGCAGATCCAAGATCAGACTGTCATTTTTATGCAGTCTTATACTGATCCATGCAAAATGTCTGCAAAATGATAAACGTTTTTTAAGTTTCTATTTGCCGTGCAAGAGTTAAAGGCCCTATGGCTGCCAAAAGTAAACAATGCAGGAGTTACAATGCATTTAAATTTGTATCATACAATTAAAATGTATGTAAATTATTATGGAGACGGCAATCTGTTATTGTACAGTCGGTCCGTGTGTTCGTGGCTGCCAGAAAAAAATGAAATCTAAAACTAGGTTAGAAGTTGCCAGGTCGCTCTATCTATTATCTACTTTTTACCTGATTCGAAAATTCATTGTTCTGCCGGCGACTAAGACTTGAATCGACCGTACAAAACCAGGTTGTCATCTTCCCGACAGTTTCCATACTTTTAAACGGTAAGATTTAAATCTAAATGTATTCTGCCACCGTATCGTTTACTTTTGGCTGCTATAGGGCCTGTAAATTACTTAATAAGTTAAAAGAGAAATTTCCAGCCGGTGGTAGAAACCAAAGCATAGAAGTCATGTTCTGTGAAAATGGGGTTTAATGCATCTGCAAAATGTATCGACCCATTTCAGACCGCGCAGTCCGCGCAGGCTGACCTGAGTCAAAACTTTTTGCTATTTGTAAATTTTGCTGCATGTCCAAGGACCGTCCTTCATCATGATTCAGTCGGCCGTTAGACAAAATTTTATAGATCTCTATAATTATGTGATGGCTTGCTTAATATAATGCATCACTGAAATTATCCCTCTTTTTGCCACAGCGCGACTCACAGGTTATAGTCCTTTTAAGTTTTTTTTTTTTTCGACGAAATGATGTCGCCGTATCGGAGGATATGAATCCTAGATCAGACTGCACTTCTAAACAGTCTGATGTTCATCCACATTGCCTGCAACATCGGATTGAATCGTGCTTAACAGGATATAGGCCTTATAGCATTTTCACCCACCATAAGGTAAACATTTACTGTTGTTTTGTTAGTAAGGTGTTTAACGTCGTTTGTATAAATCATTTCGGTTATATCGCAGCGGCCAGTGCACCTATCCATGCTTTGCTGGATTATTATCATTTTATTTTTACCAGTACTTCTCACAACATTCTTCCAAAGCAACAGGCTACTTTCCGATTTAGCTATCGTCGAAACAACAACCACTGGTGAATGAGGAATTGATCTTGTCGCAATAACTATCATCAATCCTGGGAGAAAAATCGGCCTAGCCGAGAATTCAAACCAGTGACCCCCTGGTACAAATCCCGCAGTTTACCGACTGAGCGACGGGACTTACCTCGGACAACTTGCGTTTTGCAACAGACTATGTTTGAAAAACATGGCAACGAGAGAACATTTTCGTAAAGAAAATTTTCTCCTTGTGCCACGGGGTCCTTCTTGACTCAATGGTAAAGTGTAGGCCTCGCAACCTGGAGGCCCGGGCTTGAGCCTCACTGGAGGCACTGGGTCGTGTGGGATTGTCCTTGGTTAAGACAACTCAGAGGCCTTACCAAGTATTATTTAAACCCAGAACATACATGACAATTTGAGCTGTTGTCGTGATATGACTGAAAGAAAGTTTAAAGCGACGTAAAACACCAGTAAATCAACCGACCGACCAGTTGATCAATCAATCAATCAATCAAACAGTCAGTCAGTCAGTCAGTTCTTGGGCGACACTATTTCCACATTATCCTTTATTTCGAGCTGAGTAAGCATAGATAACAAATATAAGCCATGCTCTAGCAAAAAGGGGTTTTATTGCATCACGGTGATGTATTATACCAAGCAGATTATCACATCATCACAGATCCATAAACTCCATTTTGTCTAACAACCGGCCGAATAATGAGGAGGTCATGTGACATGCAGAAAAGTTACCGACAGCAGAAAAAGAAAAAAAAATCGACCCATGTCAGCCTGCGCAGACTGACATGGGTCAGTACTTTTTGCCGATGCATTAAACCGCCTTTTCACAGAGCATTACTCACATGAGCCATGCTCTGTGAAAAAAAGGGTGGGGCTTAATTTTGTCTGCGAAAAGTATCGACCCAGGTCAGCCTGCGCAGTCCGCGCAGGCTGACCTGGGCCGAAACTTTTCGCTATTGGTCAATTTTCTGTATGCCCAAGGACCAGTCTACATCATGATTAAGTCGGTTGTTAAAAATGCTATCTGTTATAGATCCATAATTATGTGATGTCTTTCTTGGTAGGATGCATTACGGAGATGCATTAAGCCCCCTTTTCATATAGCATTATTTATAGCATTTATTATGTTTGTAAATTCCTTCAGATTTGAATCGTTAACAGGAAGTTTTTAGTTAAAAGGTCGGAACATATATCATTTAAGTTTATGCGTTAATCCATTTTCGTCTTATCGCGATTTTAGATCTCTGTTGCGAAGGGTGACGACTATGATCAGTCTGCTTATCCTCTCTGCCTATTCTTGATTTAAGATCTTTGTTACTCATAGCGTTTGAACTTTGGATTATGGCCACTTTTACTTAACAGCCAACTTGTCTTAAACTACCTATTCAGCGTGCCTCGAACCCTGTTTTTTATCCATTTAAATATAATCTTATCCTGCTAAATAAGCTAAATAGAACTTTCAAGTCGATAGTAAATTCCGAATAATCTATTTCAAACTTATTATTATTATTATTATTTTTTTTTTTTTTTTGAAAAAAATCTCCTTAACGGACAGAGTAGATCCAAGATCAGACTGCACGTTCTCTGCAGTCTGATCTTGATCTACACTGTCAGCAAAAGGTCAGTGAGTCGCGCTTTGCAGCTTAATGGTTAAGGCTGACATGGGTCCAAAGTTTTTGCGTATACATCAAACCCTATTTTTACAGAGCGACGCTTAAATATTTTGTAAAGTATAAATCAATACTAGCAGGTATAAACGTTTCAACGGGACAAAACATAAATGTATCAGTAAGTATTTCGGTGATATTTCCTTGATAGGATTCATAACTGGTTACTATTTTGATTTTGCCGCCGATAGCTTTTAATGTCTTGTAGAATGTCTCATAATCAGTAATACAAGTTCGTGTAAACTGATTGATTGAATTTGCGTTTATTTATCGTCTCCACTGGTCGCCCATATGGGCGCTGCCTCCTGAAGACTGTTAGTTTTGTTACGTGGGATAGTGCAAGATATCGGACGAAACCCATCCTAAGTTACACCTGGTTCTTTAACGTGCTCGGTGTATAGCACCGTCACGCGGGACCTCGGATTAACGTCTCATCCGAAAGATTGTTTGTAATTTTAGATGGCCAGCCGGGGGCTCGAACTCACACCCTCAAGTGACCCAAGGCCTGATGTTTACAAGTCCTACGCTCTACCACCTGAGCTGTGCGGGCTGGTCAATACAAGTAAATTAAAAAGAGTCGTATTTAAATATACGTTCGATGATGACGTCATATTTGACGTGATACAAGTCGGTGGAGTGCCAGGCGGTGAAACGGCCTTCCTGAAATTTCACCTTTTGAATAATTGACTGTAACCACCCTATATCTTTAACTCTGCACTTAAAATAGTATTAACCATGCTCTGTAAAAAGAGGGTTTAACGCATATATGCAAAAAGTATCTACGCACTCCTCGCAGGCTGACATAGGTCGAAACGTTTTGCTTTCGTTAATTTTCTGCATGCCAAAGGACCATTCCAGCTCAGGATACAGTTGGTTGTTACACAAATTGGATTTTATGGGTCCATGATTAAATGAAGACTTATTTGGTATATTGAATCATGGAGATTCGTTTAAATCTCTTTTCACAGAGCATGACTCATATATCTTGTATAATATTTATCTACGAAAATCCACTGTCGACAGAAAACTATAGAGACACCCTTTTAACCCTTTACCACACAATCCCGACTTTTAACGACCCTGAGAAAGAGGCCCTTTTAAAGAATTGTGAAAAAAGGAGAAAATGCTGGTAACCAGCATTTTCTCCTTTTCCCACAATGTTTTCTACACTTTCCAGAACAAAATTTGCCTTTTCACTCAGAATTATTTTGTCGTCTGCAAATACCTTCATTTCGAGACTAGTCTAAAATTTTGTCGTTTGGTAAAGAGTTAAGTTGGCGATCAGATTGATTGATTGATTGTGTTTAACGCCGTTTTCAACATTATTTCAGTTATATCGCGGCGACCAGTGCACCTATCCATGCTTTCATTGACTTTCTTTTACCGGTACTACGCATAATTTTCGTCGAAACAATGGTCAGCGGTGAGAGAGGAATGAATCCTGTCGCAATGACTATCATCAGTCATCGGAAAATAATTGTCCGAGCGGTGGATCGAACTAGCAACCTCCTGTTCTCAAGTCCTGTACGCTACCGACTGAGCAACCGGGGATCAACAAGCAGGCAATCAGAAAAGTGCTTCGATTCGCTAGAACATGATAAAACACACCAAACTAGAACCACTAAGCTATGGACCGCCCCACCCGCATTTGATTTAACCCTTTTCCACGCCACACTTAGTTTTATTAAAACGGTTGGGGGGGGGGGGGGCGAAACCCTTTGAAAACATTGTAGGAGAAGGAGAAAAAGTTGGGAGCCAGCATTTTCTTCTTTTCCCATGTTTTCTGCCCTATTCAGGCAGACAAATTTCTTCATTTTATCCACATTGATTTTGTTGCATAGACGTGCTTTGGATTTGAATTTTTGTAAAGAATTAATGATGTTTTAAGCCGCTTTCAACAATATTTCAATCAAATAACTTTGACAGCCCCTTAGGTCGAACCAAGGGCCCCATATTTATCACACACCTTACAAACGCACCCATGACAAACATCCGCCCACACTTATAAAAGTACTTACGTAGATAATTTATCATTTTTATAAAATTTAATGAGCCATGCTCCGTGAAAATGGGGCTCAATCCATTTTCAAAAACTATCGAACAGGTCAGCCTGCGCAGTCCGTGCTGGGTGACCTTGGCCGAAACTTTTTGCTTTTTGCTTTTGGTCAATTTTGTGCATGTCAAAGGACCCTTCAAGCTTTAGACTCGGTCGATTGTTTAAAAAAAAAAAAAGAAAAGAAAAAAGAGAAATAAGGAAAAAAAAAAAAAAAGAAAAATCCGTTTTTTATGGATGCAAAATTATGTGATGACTTGCACGGTAAATAGAGAATAGATGGTTGGTGTCTTGGATGGGTTAAGTTTATCGGGCAAGGCGGAGGAATTTATCTGGTGAGCCGAAGGCGAACCGGATAAATTTCGGAGCCGAGCCCGATAAACTTAACCCATCCAAGACACCAACCATCTATTCTATTTATCCTGTCACGCACTCTGCAAGAACAAAACAAAACAAAAAACAAACATTGATATAAAGACCGTACCTCCTATTCAATATCTTACGGTACTGATACCATAAATTCCGAAGCCGAGCATGACAAACTTTCCTGAAATCAAAGACACTATGTTATTGTATAATTCCACAATCCACGAAACTATTCTGTCCTGTTTCTCATTTGTAAACAATCCTAAATCCGACTAGATAGAATATTTCGCTCGAAATTCAAGTACGTATTGACATCTTTCTCACTATGAAATAAACACACAAATGGCGAACTGTGTAAAGCGCTTTGGGTATGCAGCTGCAATAATGACGTCATAAATTATATTGACTACGTCATAAACGTGATGTAAGACCTCGGGAGAATGCTGTGGCGAAGAATTCTGTTTTATTTTAAATAATAAGAAAAATCAATATGTGCATCGAATTTTAAGCGATAATTTTACTTTAAAATATTGATTTCGTTTCGCGGTACCTAAAAAAGGAGTTCCGGCTGGTCACATGACCAACTAGCCTAATAAACCTTGATCACGTGGTCAACTGACATAATAAACCTAGTCACGTGGTCAAGTGACCGTATATCACCAAGTTTATATGACCCCCTGTTATACGACGGAATTTATAGGAGGTGACAGGATAAAATGCATCACGGGGATGCATTAAGCCCCCTTTTGACAGAGCATGGCTGACACGTTTTTGTCATCAAACTTCAAATCTTCTCGGATTTTATGCAGCTTATTTCACCCAAATTTCGAAAATATTGCCGCAAATGAAGAAATTATTGATAACAGGCATTGTCCTCTTATTTGAAACAGTTTTTTACACATGCCTTGTTATAAAGCCTTATTCAAATTTATTATCCATACTTTACATTGATTATTTCGCCGAGCTGCTAAACTATACTCGGTAGTGTACAGTGTAGTCGGTAGTGTACAGTGTAGTCGGTAGTGTACAGTGTAGACGGTAGTGTACGGTGTAGACGGTAGTGTACAGTGTAGACGGTAGTGTACAGTGTAGTCGGTAGTGTACAGTGTAGACGGTTGTGTACAGTGTAGTCGGTAGTGTACAGTGTAGACGGTTGTGTACAGTGTAGTCGGTAGTGTACAGTGTAGACGGTTGTGTACAGTGTAGTCGGTAGTGTACAGTGTAGACGGTTGTGTACAGTGTTGTCGGTAGTGTACAGTGTAGACGGTAGTGTACAGTGTAGTCGGTAGTGTACAGGACTTGAGAACAAAGGGTTACTGGTTCGAATCCTAAATTCGGCCGATTGATGATATTCATTGCGACAGGATTCGTTTCTCTGTCACCGCTGACCATTCTTTCGACAATAATTATGTGGGTATGCAGCAAGTGACTTGGGAAGAATATTGTGCGAAGAACTGGCGACAGAAACTCCAGGAAAGCACAGATAGGTGCACTGACCGCCGTGATGTAACTAAAATAATGTTGATAACGGCGTTAAACAACAACAATTTTATTTTCAATGTCGGCTGCTGTAAATTTTGTCAAGGGAAGGTTAAAAGTTATTTTCTATACCAAACGACAAAATTTCAGACTTGTCCATATTGCAAGCATTTGCAGACGACAAATTAAATACAGTTAACCCTTTCTCAAACAAGCCCTGGTTTTCACGTGTCTGCAGTACAAGTCTTCTGAAAACACTGTGGGAAAAGGAGAAATTGCTCATAACGAGCAATTTCTCCTTTTCCCACAGTGTTTACTACCCTTTTTGAGAACTTTCTGCCATTTTCATCAAATTTAAAATTGTTGTCTGCAAACTCTTTCAATTTGGAACAGTCTAAAATTTATCGTTTGAGAAAGGGTAAAATAAAACTTTCATGGTGGCAGGAAAAGTCAGAAAATGCTATTTCAAAATTATTTTTGGAGAAAAAAACATCTCCTTATCGCACAGTGTAGATCCAAGATCAGACTGCATGTTCTGTGCAGTCTGATCTTGATCTACACTGTCCGCAAAAGGTAAGTGAGTCCCGCCTAGCAGCCTAAGGGTTAAACAGATGGCATCTGCAGGCTGAAAGAGTTAAAAACGTTTTACGAAAAGAAGTAAATGCTGATTACCAGCATTTTCCTCTTTTCTCACAATGTTTTCCAAAGCCTTCTTTCTCGGGTTCATTATAAACGCAGGGTTGTTTGGCACAGAATTTATTAATTTACGTCGAGATCTCCCCAGGCGGTCTGGTAACAGGTTGTTTTAAAATAACAAGAGCCATATTCTTTCAAAAGGGGTTTAATGCATCTGCACAAAAGTATCTACCCAGGTCAGCCTGCGCAGTCCGCGCAAACTGTCCTGGATCGAAACTTTTTTCTTTGGTCAAATTTTCTGCATGTCAAAGGACCGGTCTACCTCAGGATTCAGCCGGTTGTTAGACAAAATGGATTTTATGGATCCATAATTATATGATGACTCGGTTGGTATGGTGTATAAAGGAGGTGCATCAAGCCCCCTTTTGACAGAGCATGGCTCACATATATATTTACAAAAACTAGAAACATATTTCGACATAAACGTTTCGTAGTTTTCATGTAGTTACCGATAGATATCTGGATATTGTGAGAGTGTGGCGGGTTCGATTCCCAGGACTGGCCAACAAAAACAAACTGACAGTCTTGAGGATGAGACGTTAGACCTAGGTCCCGTATGACAGTGCTGTTGAATGGTGTTTTAAGCCGTTTTTAACATTATTTCAGTCATATCACAACAACAGCTCACATACCCATGCAAGCCCTGAATTTCACCAGTAATAGACTCGGGTTCTGAAGTGTCTTGCCTAAGGACACTCCCACGAAAAACACAGTGGATCCAGTGAGGCTTGTACACGGGACTTCCAGGTCACGAGTCCTACACTTTACAATTGGGCCAAGCAGGGACCCCATGACGGTACTATACATCGAGCGCGTTAAAGAACCAGGCGTAAGTTAGAATGGTTTTCGTGCTTCGACCTGTATCCTGCACTGTCCCTCGTTATATGTAAAACTTAGAGCCTTCGGCGGGGCTTTGTCGATCGGGGCAAACGGCAGCGACGATAAATACCGGTAATCAGGGTTCGTATTCAGCAAACATTCTTAAGAACGTCCTTTGTCTTATTCACCAAGATTTTCCAAGGTTAAAAGTAACACAACTTCTGATTGGCTAAACCATTTGGTTTAGCCAATCAGAAGTTGTGTTACTTTAGAATTTAGAAAATTGTGGAGAATAGGACTAAGAACATTCTTAAGAATGGTTGGTGAATACCGACCCAGAAAATCGAATCAAATCTTAGTTTTGAACCGTTTAACAGAGGACAAAATTTTAGACATGTCCGTGCTGATAGTATTTGATTAGAGCATAGTAAATAAGGTTCAAATGAAATGATTTGTTAAAAGAAAAAACTCATTTTCTTCTCTGTCCAAAGATGTTCTCAAAAGCCAGTTAACTATGGGTCCGTAAGTAAAGAGACGAACGGACGGACGGACCGACAGGGCGACCGGCCGGCCGGCCGGCAGGAGACAGACAGACAGACGGACAGACAGACGGACGGAGGGACCAACCGACTGACCGACCGACAGACCGGCCGGCCGACAGACAGACAGACAGACAGACAGACTCTAAAGAAAGACAAAAACCTCTCATAAATATATTCAGTGCTCAATGTTTTATTCCAACAGAAGGACAGCGTGCAATAAATAAATAAGTTAATGTGGTTTTAATCACAAAATGGCATTGACAAATTCTCGAACACAAAAATGATTAAAAACATGAAAAGAAAATGAACAAAATAAATATGGAGTGCACGGGTTGAATAAAATGTAATAATAAAACTCTAATAAATAATAAATAAATTAAATTACAATAAATAATTGTCAATCTTCAACAAAAAAGGATTTCAAAAACGTATCTATAAAGCAAAAACTATTTTGTTGTGGAAAAAAAAAGGTTAACCCTTATCCTGCACTAATTGACATTTAGCAGCAGTTTTGGAAAGTGTCGACAGAGATCAGTCAGCATGTACATGTAGTATGATCTTTAACTAACGTCCCCGTTCCTCTGTTAAATCTTTCACTGGCAATGCAGCTTTGGATAGCTTTTGCGGACTACGTAGATCAAGATCAGACTGCCATACTTGCAGTATGATCTTGGATCTACATTGTCCGCCACCTGATGCCAATCTTTGTCCAAAATTAATGTCAAGCTCATCAAAAAAAAAATATATATATACTTCTCAAGGTCTCAAGAAAACTCGAATCCATTTTAGCTGGCAGCGAAAAATTAAACTTTATCCTGCTAAATAAGCGAAATGAAATTTTCAGGCCGGTAGTAAAACCTCCAGTAATGCTTTTTCAAACTTGTTGTTAGGAAAAAAAACCCTCCTTATCGGACAGTGTAGATCAAGGATCAGACTGCACGTTCTGTGCAGTCTGATCTTGATCTACACTGTCCGCAAAAGGTCAGTGAGTCGCTCCCAGCAGCCTAAAGGTTAATAATTTCACCATTATGCAATCTTATGTAATATCAAATGACCTAAAATGGACATATCTAGATCGCTTGTCAAAACTTTGAGTACAATGTTCCAATTGGTTTCTATTCTTTTTCATGTATCAGTCTAACTTGACGACAGCTACCATCTTCAAATATTCCTTGAAAAAGATAAATGCCTTTCTAATTCGACGCAGGGTTTAAGAAAAAAATACGTAGCCTTAAAATATTTTTATATGACGATTTAAACAAACAAATGCTTGTAGATATAAAGTGGATTTAAACATGTTCGAGCAGTTTAGTTCTTGTTGTTTATACAAATAAGAAGCTTTAAAAAATGACAAACGAGAGTTTATATTTTGACAAGAACTCTAAACATCTCCAGATACTAAAATATTTATTTTTGTAATAACTTGATCATATCTTATTGGGCAGGATAAAGGTTAAAGACATAAATCAACGAGTCACAAATAACAGGGTCCGTATTCACCAACCATTCTTAAGACTATTCTTGGTCTCATTCTCCATGATTTTCTACATTTGAAAGTAACAAAACTTCTGATTGGCTAAACCATTTGGTTTAGCCAATCAGAAGTTGTGTTACTTTTAAATATAGAAAATTCTGGTAAACAAGACTGAAAACGTTCTTTAAAATAGCTGGTGAATACGGTCCCTGGCCTTCCATACTTTACCAAACAACAAAATTTTAGTTTTTTCCAAAGGGAAAAAAATTGCAGACGACAAGCAAAATGCGACTAACAAAAAATTGTTTTTGGACAGGTAGAAAAAATGTGGGAAAAGGACAAAATGCCAGCACTTTTCTCCTTTTTTCCACAATGCTTTCCAAAGTCTTCTTTAAGATCGTTAAAACTCGGGATTGTTTGGTAAAAGGTTGAACAGCGAAATGTCTCAAACATCATTTAAATAAATAAAAAATAAAACAAACTTCGGAGAAATTAAAAAATAAATACACGCACAAAACTCATGGAGGAAAAGGGCGAATTCTGACATTTTTGGTCCATAAAATTCCAAACATGTTCAATCAGCAAAAATAAAAAAAAAAGAAACAGAAAGTTAATTTTTCAAGAATTATTTGGTCGGAACATTAAACAAAGTATAGTCAGTGTAGACTAAGATCAGATTGTACCGACGTGCAGACTGATCTTGATCTACATTTTTCATAACGCAATTCGGAGATGGTGATATTTTTAAACAATGTTCCTATTCAAAAGTGATTTTGTCTCATGCATGTAGATTGTATTTCCTTAAATGTAGACAAGGTCCGTGTTGTGTGAAAAGGTTTTTTTTTTTTTCATCTAATAAAAAGTATCGACCCATGTCAGTTTGCGCCGTCCGCCTCGGCTGACATGGGACGAAACCTTTTACTTTTTGTCAAATTTTCTGGAGTTGTCAGATAAGTGGATTCTTTTGATCCAAAATTCTGTGATGACTGGCTTGCTACAATGCGTCATGGAGACGCAGTTAAACCGCCTTTTAACAGAGCGTGGCTTGATTGAATTCTATCTCAAAACATTTTGTGCCTTATGTACCAATCAGTCTAAGTTGGGAGCTAATTTTTAACAATATATCAGAAATAAGGTTACTTGGAAATCTAAAGATACATCTTTACCAGATTTCAGCCAGTTTTTAATCTATTTTCATCTCAATTTTATGAAACCATAATCATTGTTGTATCTTCATGCCAAATCTTGCCCGGTTGCAAGGTTGCACGGATAACGACGGATAGAAAATGCATTTCGTTTTCTTGGGGCCATCACAGACATCACGTAATAATGGGGCTTAATGCATCTGCGAAAAGTATCGACCCAGGCCAGCCTGCGCAGTCCGCGCAGGCTGACCTGGGTCGAAACTTTTCGCTATCGGTCAACCTTCTGTATGTCCAAGGGCCAGTCTACCTCACGATTAAGTTGGTTATTGAAAAATAGTGGTTGTTACGGATTCATGATTATGCGCTGGCTTGATTAATATGTTGCATCACGGAGATGCACAAAGCCCCTTTTTGCCAGAGCATGGCTCAAATGATCTCAATCAAAACGACTCTACCATATTGCCATCCCGTAAAAAATAAATAAATAAATAAATCAGCAGTAGAAAGATTAAAACCTCAGTTTGTTCCAATCAAAGTTAACAAATCTGAAAAAAAAAAATTCTACGAAAAATATAATGCATAAAACAGACGGATTCGTGCGACATTCGATGCATTTTTAGTACAACTTTGCATGGTGGTTAGTGCCAGGAATAGCTATAGTCACGTGATTTCAATTGTCACGTGATTTAAACGACTACGTCATTGGTACGGTAATGTGATTTTTTCCTTTCGGTGTCCAAAGCAGGCATGTGAAGCCTGTACAATATAATTGTTATTTTGATTATTTTGATGCATTTTTTTCTTTCCGCGAAAGTGAAACAAAATCCGTCTTATTAGAAAATGTGCTTCTAAACCCTTCTCCTGCTCAACAGATTAATCGAAACTTTTAAGCCGATAGCAAAAACCGGAATGTTGCTATTTCAGTCCTACTTTTTTGACTTAGCAGCTTACGGGTTTACGAAAAAAAAAATGGAAGCTAATTCTTATAAAGTGTATAACCTTTTTGAATTTTATAATTGAGCAATGGTCTGTGAACAGGGTGCTAAATGCATCTGCAAAAAGTATTGACCCATGTCAGCCTGCTACAAACAATTACTGCTTTTGCTCTAATGTTTTTTTTTTTTTTTAAATTGGACTTCTGCAACTCGTTAAGCGAAGGGTCGTTTGCGGATAGTATCGAAACTTTTTGAAAACGCGTCATTTGTAGAATAAGTTTAGTTACCAAGTTCATCGTCACGTGGATTTGTTTAGACTGTCTACCCGTTTTCCCGTCGACACAGACCTGTTCACTACAACTTCTACGGAACCAGTCTGACGATGAAGTTCATAATCAACACTGATTGCTCTAAACAGTTGCACCACATCTTTTAATATAGTGTAGTCCCGTTTGAATCGCTCCGCGACATTTTCCGGCGTTTGTAGGCTTGGTCCAGCCGCCGGTAGAACAGTTCCATTTGTCCTTGATTCAATCGCGTAAAATAAATGACAGAAGAAGGAATACATCTTCAATTCCAGAACTTCCAGGTCACCGTGGTAGTTTGGAGAAAATAAGGAACCCTGTTCGTCTTGTTTGACATTCTCTACAAATCCAATGGCGGTTGTTACTCGTTCAAAATCTTCGAGAAGATGGGTAAGAAACTGAAAACATAAAATGAATGAATGAATGAATGAATGATGAGTGAGTGAGTGAGTGAGTGAGTGAGTGAACGACCATCAGTCCGACCCAAAGGGAAGAAGGCAACACGTATAATGCTGCTTCCAACAGAATTTTGAATATATATTGCGCCAAGAAATTATCGGTCCTCAGAATCTTTCTAAAGTTTGCAATGTAATATTCTAATTTGTCCTTTACAAGACATATAAGTAAGAAATACTCACAGGTGTTTGTTGATTTAGAACATCAGTATTTGGGAAGCCCGGTACAGAAGTATTGTCGAGTATCTGTAGGATTTCTGAACTTTGTATTCTGTCCACAGCCTGAAAAAAAAAAAAAAAAAAAAAAAAATGAGCCATGCCCTATGAAAAGGGGGCTTAATGCATCTGCGAAAAGTATCGACCAGCAGTCCGAGCAGGCTGACCTGGGCCGAAACTTCTCGCTATTGGTCAATTTTCTTCGTGTCAAAGGACCATTCCACCTCATAATTCAGTTGGTTGTTAAAAAATGTGGCTATTATAAATCCGTGATTATGTGATGACTTGCTTGGTATCATGTATCACGGAGATGCATTAAGCTTCCTTTTGCCAGAGCAAGGCTTAACTGTTGAAAATGTTTTTAACTCTTAACATGCTCTAAACGGTGATGAAACATTCCAGCTATTAGTGAAAAACCCAAATATTGCACTTTCAAAGTTATTTTTGGAAAGAAATAGGTCCTTATCGGACAGAGTATATCCAAGATCAGACTGCCCGTTCTGTGCAGTCTGATCTTGACCTACACTGTCCGCAAAAAGGTCCTTGAGTTGGGTTTAGCAGCCCAAGGTTTAAATACCAGAAGCATAAACAAACAGAGATCAAATCTTCATACAATTTCAGTCGAGCCCCGGTAGCTCAGTCGGTAGCGTACAGGACTTGAGAACAGGGGGTCGCTGGTTCGATCCCCGGCTTTCATTCCGAGAATTAATGATAGACATTGTGACAGGATTCATTCCCCTCTCACCGCTGACCATCGTTTCGACGATGGTTATGTGGGAAAGCAGCCAGCGGCTTGGAAAGAATATTGTGCGTGGTTAAACAAATTACGATGACGTGACTTAAAGGAGAGGAACTGTATAAGCTTACAGCTTTCGTTCCAATCATTTTCGTGTCACTTGAAAGTTTAGAATATTAACATGTATGTAATAATTGTATTGAATAAAATATGTTTAAACTAAAGTAAAAGAAATTACAGGAGAGCATGGATAGGTGCAATGACCGCCGCGACATAACTGAAATAATGTTCAACAATCAATCAGTTATATGATTTCAACAACGTCACTTACATATCTGTTCCTCAGACGGACGGCGTCCAGCACAACTTCTCGGGAATGAACCCACAATCTATCTGCAATCACCGAATCCTCCTCGGGGTTAAGGTGGGAGTCTGTTAGACTCAGTGGGTTTGTGTCCGACGGTCGGGAACCCGAACACAGGCTCTGTAATCGACTCACTGTCACAGGGACCGTCGAACTGCGCACAACGTAGGCCAAGAGTAGATATAAGGACTTCACAGAAACTGAAAAGAAATAAAAATGGAAATATGCCATGCTCTGACAAAAGGGGGTTTATTGGCTCTTTACCGAACGACAAAATTTTAGACTCGAAAGCATTTTCATATGCCAAACTAAATTTGGCACAAACGATTGAATTTGATTCAGAAAAGGGTGCAAAAAATTGTGGGAAAAGGAGAAAAATGCTGGTAGTCAGAATTCTCTACTGTTCCTACTGTTCCTACAATATTTTTAATTCAGGGTTCTTAAAACGTGGGCTTGTTTGGTAAAGGGTTAAACCGACCAAGTCCACATGGATCCATAAAAGCCATTTTCTGTAACAACCGACTGAATCATGAGGTACACTGCTCCTTTGACATGCAGAGCATTGACCAACAGCAAGATACTTCGACGCGCAGGCTGATCTGAGTCGAAAGTTATTGTTATGGGTAAATTTTCTGCATCTCAAAGGACCAGTGTACCTTATGATTCAGTCGGCTGATTTTCAAAATGGGGTTTATGATCCATGCTTACGTGATGACTTGCCTGGTGTCATTCTTCACGGAGACGCATTAAGCCCCCTTTTGCCACTTCTGGTTCATCTCTATTTGCACGCTAAATGACCCTAGATGTCGATGCGCCATAAAAGACCATAATATCATCCATTTTGGTTCATATCTATTTGTAGGATAGACCAGTATACTACAGTTTACCACCAGGTATCGGACGGTGTAGATCAAGATCAGACTGCACGTTCTGTGCAGTCTGATCTTGATCTACGGCGTCCGCAAATGCTATTTAAGTCACCATGGGCCTCGAGAGATTTTAAATGACATAGGTCACTTATTTCTGGGCCCGTTACCCTTCGCTGTGATTGGCTCGTGCAGTATTTACCTTAATAAGGAAGTGAAAATAGATGTCAGAACGTTTTGTTGAATATGAATATTTTTAGGGCTTCTCGGTGACTGATTATCTCCAACGATTTCCTTGATTTTTCTCTGTCGGGCAATCCGTATTTCATAACGGTAAACCAAGCTTTATCCCTTTACAAAACTGTCCTGTGTTTAACTCGTTACCACACAATCCCGACTTTTACAACCCTGAAAAAGAAGCCTAAAAAAAAAAACAAAAAAAAAACACACACACACATTGGGGGAAAAAGGAGAAAATGCTTGTAACACGCATTGTTTTCGTTTTTCCCACAATGTTTTCTCCCCTTCCCAACATAAATTTCAATGTTTGAGTCAGATTTATTTCGTAGTCTGTAAATGATTTCAATTTGGACGAGTCTAAAAGTTTGTGGTTTGGTAAAAAGTTCAACGACCCAGTAGGGTAAAAAAGCTTTTGAAAACAGGGTGGAAAAAGGAGAAATTACAGGTACCGACAAAAGACTGCAACAGTATTAAGAGCATGATTGTAAACACTTCATGTGTTGTTTTTTGCAAGGGCTTAACGCTTTAACCCTTGGCTACTAAGCGCGACTCAAAGACCTTTTGCAGAAACTGCAGATCAAGATCAGACTGCGCAGAACATGCAGTCTGATCTTTGATCTACACTGTCTGAGACGGTATTACCTTTCCGGTGAAATCAACTTTGAAAACGTAATACTAGGGTGTTTACTGTAGAATGGAAATTTTCGTTTCATTTATTTAGCAGTTTAACCCTTAAGCTACTTAGCACGACGCACTAACCTTTTGCGGACAGTGTAGACCAAGATCAGACTGCACAGAACGTGCAGTCTGATTTTTGATCTACACTGTCCGGTAAAGAGATATTTTTTTCTCGTAAAAGTAAGTTTTAAATAACATTATTCGGGTTTTTATAATCGGCTTAAAAATTTTACTTACTTTTAGCAGGGTGAGGATTAAGAAACAATCCCGAATTTTAGCGACCTAAAAGAAAGAAGACTTTTGAAAACATTGTGGGAAAAGGAGAAAGTGCTGGTAACCAACTAATTGCAGCAGTGTTACTGCAGGATTGTCGAGACGTTATGTCAGTTCGGTGATGACCGAACGCTCTACCACAGATAATCTCGTGTTTTAACGACCTTGGGAGAACCCTGGCGGGGGTGGTTTTTAAAAACAGTGTTGGAAAATGGAGAAAATGCTGGCAGCCAACAACTTCAGGATTGTCAAGAATTTAATATGTCTTTTTAGTGATGGCCAGACACTTTCCAGAATACTACCGAGTTTCAATGACTTCTGGGAAACCTTTGGAGAAAAATGCTTCTGAAAATTTTATCTAAAATAATTTTCTCCTTCTTTTAAAATGTTTTTTCTGCCCTTCCAAAAAACACATCTTCTCATGGGAGCGATATGTAATATATCGTCTACAAATGCTTTAACCCTTAAGCTGCTAATCGCGACCCACTGACCTTTTGCGGACAGTGTAGATCAAGATCAGACTGCACAGAACGTGCAGTCTGATCGTTGATCTACACTGTCCGATACGGTATTTTCTTTCCGGTGAAATCAACTTTGAAACCGCAATGTTTGGGCTTTTAGTACTGAGTAGAAATTTGCGTTTCATTTATTCAGCAGCTTAAGTGTTAAATGTGGACGAATCTAAATAACAAAATTTTAAACTTGTACAAGTTGTCATGGCATTATTCGGGTTTTTAATATCGGTTTGAACATTTTATTTTACTTTTTAAGCAGAATAAAGATGAAATGGTTACACTGCCAAACAGATCAAATGAACATTTTCAGTCAATGCTTATAGTCAAAATATTGCGATTTTAACATTCTGTTTGCAGACAAAAATCCGACATTATCGGACAGTGTAGATACAAATTCAGACTGCATGTTCTGTGCAGTCTGTTCTTGTCTACACTGTCCGCAAAAAGGTCCTTGAGTCGCGCTTAACAGTCTAAGACTAAAACCGACTTAATATTGTTACTTCGTTTATTCCCTTCAGTAAGAATTTGGCTCGAGCCAACGATGGTTATTAAGTAAGGTACGCCGCTCTTAAACCAGGATTTTTGAGTTCGAATCTCATGTTTGCATGGCTAGATTTCTTTTCGAGGATTGTACAATGTTTTGAGATATGATTCATTCGTCTTCCACCGCTAAAATTATTTTGAATTTAGTTTCGATTGAAAAAAGCAGCCAGTGGCTCGGAAATGGTCTTGTGAGAAAGAGGCCTAGTGACTTGCAAAGGTTTTTGGTGCGTAGAACTCAAAGAATTTAAGAATTCACCGACCATTCTTAAGAACATTCTCAGTCTTATTCTTCAAGATTTTCTACATTTGAAAGTAACACAACTTCTGATTGGCTAAACCAAATGGTTTAGCCAATCAGAAGTTGTGTTACTTTCAAATTTTAAGAATTTTGGAGAATAAGACTAAGAAAGAACGTTTTTAAGAATTGTTAGTGAATATGGACCCTGGCACTCTTTGCCAGATAAAACTAACTTAGCCTTGTCCCTAATGGAACCCCTTGGAAACCACAAATAAAATGTGGATCAAATCATGTAATATGTCTGTTAAAGGGAAAAAAACATTGTGGAAAAAGGAGAAAATGCTGGTTACCAGTGTTTCTCATTTTTCCAAAATGTGATCAAAAGGCTTCTCCCCCAGGGTCGTTAAAACTTGGGATTGTGTGGTAAAGGGTTTTGAACCTTTAGCGGCTAAGCGTGAACCACTGACCTTTTGCGGACAGTGTAGATCAAGATCAGACTGCACAGAACGTGCAGTCTGATCTTTGATCTACACAGTCCGATAAGGAAATAACTTTAATTCCAGTGTTACGTTTCTTTCTTTTTTCTGCCAGCGAATGGAACTTTGACAAAGTCTTTTGTAACACATTGTCAGACTTATATCATTTTTAAATGGGATGAATTAAATTTGCCTGCATTTTGATGCCAATATTGTTTACTTTCGGCTGCTGGTGGGCCTTTAAAATTTTTCTGGGAAAAAAAAAAAATAAAAAAGATTGATTTGAAATATTCTAATTAGTTTAGACCGTCTTATATCAATTTAAGCATACAAGACAAGACAAAAACCACTGCAATTAAGGAAATGTATAATTTGACCAAAATTCACGTTTAAACCTTTAAGCGTATTTAACAACTATAGTTGTTATTCCGACCAATGTAAATCAAAGATCAGACTGCACAAAACGTGTAGTTTAATCTTTGATCTACACTGTCCGCTTTTCTGAAACACTTTTGGAAAGGAGCAACCCTGAATATGAGATTGAACCATGCTCTGGAAAAAGGAGGCTTAATGCATCTCCGTGATCCATGGCACCAAGCAAGTCATCACGTTGTTATGATTCTATAATATTTATTTTGTCTAACAACCGACTGAATCGTGACGTATACTGGTTCACTTTGACATGCAGAAAATTTACCAAAAGCGAAAAGTTTCGGCCCAGGTCAGCCTGCGCGGATTGCGCAGGCTGACCTGGGTCGATACTTTTTGCAGATGCATTGAGCCCCCTTTTCACAGAGCATTGCTCAATTGTTTCGGTCTATTTTGAGACTGAAAGCGTCCATTTGGTTTATTCAACGCCCTATAGTTTAGTTCATCACGGAAGTTCATTGTAAAACAGTTCACCTTATTATAAAGTAAAATCTACAACCCCATCACGTATAAACACCCACCCACATAATCAAAGCGGTGAAAGCGCTGCTGAGGTGGGGTGTGCTTGATCCTGCTCAAATTGAAATCGAACTGTTGTACCAAATAATAAGCACATTATGCTACTAGAAAGAGTTGAGTAAAAGCAAGCAGACATTTATAGAGCTGAGAGGTATCTCTCCTAAAAATCACAGAAAAAAAAAAACTATCATTTTTTTTTTTTTTTTTTTGTTTGTGATGAGAAGGGGGTTCAATAAACGACGTGAGGTTTATTATCAAGCAATACCTAGACAAATAAAGCAACCCTATTCAAAGAAATTACCAAAAGAGTTCTCATGATGCTTCTAAGCTTTCCATGACACTTGTTGACGCTTCTTGACGCTATTTGGTGGACCTGACACATAAATGTGTATACCTACGTATGCCTCATGGGAGTCTGTTCTAACACTTGTTTGTGTGTGTGTTTTTTTTAATGTGCTATGATAATGGGGTATTTGTTTACATATTTATCGTCGAAGTCGTGTAAGTCCCCTATTGTTAACGTTTTAGTCATGCCCTGATGCCAAAATAAATGAAATGTTTTCTTAATAGTACTATTTTTCCAGGTAATGATTTTGCAATGTTAGGTACCCCAGAATCAGATTTTTTAGATTCAATTCCCCGCATGGTATATTTGAGCTGGGATGCTTCGCACCCCACCTCAAAAACTGAAAAAAAAAAAAAAAAATCGAGCCACATTCATAAAAAAAAATTATGGTTTAACGTATCTCCGTGGTGTATGATCCCAACCCTGTCAGCAAATAATTATTGATCCCTAAAATCTATTTTGTCCAACAACCGGCTGAATCCTGAGATGGAATGGTCCTCGGACACCCAAAATTCTCGACTCAGGTCAGCCTGCTGGAACGGAGGAGGCTGATCTTGGTCGATACTTTTTCCCCCCAGATGCATAAAACCCCTTTCTGACAGACCATGACTCAAATCTAAAAAGTAGTGAATTAAAATTTGTTCACTGGTAAAAATAATAATGAGCTATGCTCTGTGAAAATGGGACTTTATGTATTTGCGAAAAGTATCAAACCAGGTCAGCCTGCGCAATCCGCGCAGGCTGACCTGGGCCGAAACTTTTCGCTATTGGTCGATTTTCTGTATGTCAAAGGACCAGTCTACCTCATGATTAAGTCGGTTGTTTAAAAAAAAAAAGTGGCTCTTATATACCCATAATCATATGGTGGCTTGATCAGTACAATACATCACGGAGATGCATTAAGCCCACTTTTTCCAGAGCATGGCCCAACTTGTTCACCCTTTGCCAACCAATTCCGTGATTTGAAGACATTGAAGAAGAAGGTATTTGAAAATATCACAGGAAAAGGATGACATTTATGGCAGTAACAAGCATTTTCTTATTTTCCCAAGGTATGTCCTGGATATTTTTACGACGATGTTGATGTGGGGAAAGCAGCCATTTATTTTGATCGTCCATATTTTACAAGAACTTTTCGTCGTCTGAAGCAGATATCTGTCTATATACATCGTAAAAAGTATTTTTACTATGAGTGCTTATATATTGGGCCGCAGGCCTATAGTCACAGAATAATCTGAAATCTTATCAAGGTTTTACGGTATTTATTCAAGGCCGAATACATTTCTATTATAATTGTGTTCTTCTCACAATTTTTATTGAAATCATTTACATTTTGCCTCCAGTTTGACTCTATAATCATGTTTACTATTTCCGCGTTTATAACCGTTGATTTTTTTTTTTATAATTACCTCCCTTTAACAAACGTAAACGAAACAGTCTACTTCTTTTATGGAGTTAAACGCCATTTTAAACAGTTTAGATCATATCACGCGTTCAGTGCACCTACGCATGTGTGTCTTGGCTTGCTCACAGCAGTATGGACACAACTGTCTTTCCAAGTCACTGGCTACTTTTTTCACATGCATCCGACGTGAGAGGAAAAGAATCATCGGAAAGAAAGTTCCCTCAACCGGGTATCGAACCTGCAACCACCGGGTCCTAAGTCAGATACGCTAACCACTGAGCTATCCCGCTGAGCTGCAAATTAGATAGCCTTCACAATGTGCTGTGATATCTGTGTTGGTATATTAACTCGAGCTGCCTTGTTTTATAGACATTGACAATTTTTCATTGACTATCTCTGACTTTCAATGTATCAGTTTATCTACGCTCAGCAAAACTTCTAACTGGACACTCTTGTTTCCCCTGTAAATTTGATCGAGTAATGGACAGGTTAGCGGTAATAAAAACAAATGGTAATATATTTCTGGACGTTAGCCAGGTATTGTAATGAAAAGATTCTCGATTTTGCCAACAGAAAGCATCTCTTTTTAAAAAAAGGGAAAACACATAGTTTGCGTGTGCCTGGTGTCTATCAGCCAAAACAGGTTAAAAGAGAATAATAAATTACTGAAATTTTGTCAGCAATAAAAAAAAAAACATGAAAATTATTTTCTGCAGGAAAAAATATAAACTTAGAGAAGGAACATGAAGTTATCAATCATGTTTCAATTTTCAAGTTTGAGTGAATGAATGTTTACAAAGTTCCTTCTAAAGTCAAGTGGCTTTTTTTTTTCCCGGACTTAGGCTGAGGTATGCTTTTACACCTGTCAATTATTCTCCAAATCAAAGCGTTGAAAACACTGGTGTGGCATTTGTCAAGAGAGTCATTGTTTAGAATTAATAATTTGAAAATAAACAACAGAAATAGTTTCAAAATATTCGCTTGAAAGTCAACCTACTATATTGTCATGCAAAATCCGATAGAGAAGGGTGCAATTTTGTGGGACGAACAAGTCCGGGCGAACAAACTCTGGGACGAATAAGCCCAGGAACGAACTGGTTTTGGAACGAACAAGCACGATTTGTGTGTATCATTACGCCACCATAGAATGCCATAGCGGATGAAGCTATTTTCGATAAAAAGGAAGTAATTCCACCATCGATAGCCTGATCCAATTTATTGTAATACCCTGGTTACATCAGTTTCATATCTTAGTGCAATCAAAAAACTTATTTGTCTCAGAAAAAATGATTTTAATTGGGTTTACTTCCCTCGGTTTTGCACAAACTACGATACATGATTTTCAAAATGCCGTATTGAACTCCTAGTGGCATTGTCTTCGACAAATGTCACAAAAATCAAATTAAATGAATTGTCTCTTTTCTGGAGAGCGGATGCCAAAAAAGGTCTACGGGGAATTCCAGCTTAAAAGTGGCCGTTTAGAAGTTCTGTTTAGTGCAAATCCACCTATCTCATCGCAGATCAGTTTCGAAGACAGTTATGTTGGAAAACAGCCAGTTAATTCAGAGAAAAATATTGGGAGAAGCTCTGGGAAAAAAGAACTTCAGGAAAGCACAGCAAGATGCATGGCCTTCGTGATGTAAATGAAAAATTGTTGACAACGGCGTTAAACATCATTTAAATAAATGTTTACATTTTAAGCTTAAAGGGGCCTTTTAGATTTTTAGCTACGAATTATGATAATTACAATGAACCATGGTCTGGCAAAAGGGGCTTAGTGCATCTCCGTGATGCATTACACCAAGCAAGCCATCACATAATTATCGATCCATAAAATCCATTTTGTATTGCAACCGACTGAATCAACAGGCAGACTGGTCCTTTGACAAGCAGAAAATTGACCAATAGCAAAAATATCGGCCCAGGTCAGCCTGCACGGACTGCGCAGGCTGACTTGGGTCGATACTTTTCGCAGATGCATCAAGCCCCTTTTCACAGAGCATGGCTCAAATATACTTTCATCTGCATACTTACATGCAGCTAACAGGTGCAATTGTAGCTTTCAAATCATAGGCTGTTCGCTTTGAAGTCGGAAACTCAGTCTATTTTTGTTTGACCAAAAATGACTTCTTTGTACTAGCTTGAATACGCTGGCACATAACAGACACTTGTTATTGCTTATGTCTCATTCCCGCGAACCTTGGCGGAAATTCTGGAGCGAAATCTAAAAATACATTAAGACTCTACGTAGTCCATTAAGGACATACTACTGAAATATTTTTTTCTTACATTCGTCTTTCTTCTTTAAAGATGGTTTGCCCGTTATTGCCTTTCTTAAATCAGTGATAAATCACTATTGAAATCTGCCGAGATTGTGAAAAATCCGAATGTCCCCCTTTAACCCTTAAACTGCTAAGTAAATGAAACGAAAATTCCCACTCAGCTGTAAAACCCAAATATTGCGGTTTCAAAGTTGATTTCACCGGGAAGAAAATACCATATCGGACAGTGTAGATCCAAGATCAGACTGCACGTTCAGTGCAGTCTGATCTTGATCTACACTGTCCGCAAAAGGTCAGAGAGTCGCGCTGAAGCAGCCTAAGGGTTAAACCAGTCATTATTCAATTATAGCATAGGTAAATACTTTTGTTCATTTGTCACTATAAATATGCGCGCTAAATGACCTAAGCTGTTGAAGTGCCATAAAACAACATTCGTTCATTCAGGCGACCGTACTGACAATCATGTGTTACTCATGTTTTAGTCATTCATATCTACTATATAACTAGGCCATTACATGATCAATCTGGCAATTAAACAATGATAAATAGGCCCCAAACCCTATCCTGCTAAATAAGTAAAGTGAAACTTTCAAGCCGAGATTAAACAAGAGGGCCATGATGGCCCTGTATCGCTCCACTGGCTTATAAATATAAACCATAAATACTAAGCATTTCAATTCTAAGCCAAATGGTTTCAAAATGAAGACTTACAAAGTTTTCTCTGTAAAAGCACATGTGAAAGTTGAGACCCGCAGGACAAAGCCATTTTTGATCCCAGAGCTATAATTACTTAAAACCCTGGTAGAGGTCCACAAGATAAAGCCACATGCCAAAATAATACAAGTCTATGCTGTATGGTTATAAATAAGGTGATTTTCAAGTTTTGTCCATATGAAGCCTCTGTAAAACATAAGACCCCTGATGAAAGGCTAATTTAAAAAAAAAAAAAAAAAAATCAAAACAGGAAGATTTCTTAAGTTGTCACTATGTAAGCCCATGTAAAACTTGTGACCCCTGCGGCGGGGCCAATTTTGACCCCAGGGCTAAAATTCTGGTCTGCTTGGTAGAAGCCAACTAGATATAGCTACATGCAAAATTTGGTAGCTCTAGGCCTTATGGCTAGGTACAGGAAGATTTTTAAAGTTTTCTCAATATAAGCCTATGTAAAACTTGTGACCCCTGGGGCAGAGCCAATTTTGACCCCAGGGCTATAATTTGAAGAAACTTGATAGAGGTCTACTACATAAAGCTACATGCCAAATTTGGTAGCCCTATGCTTTATGGTTTCAGACAAGAAGATTTTTAAAGATTTCCAATATTTTTCAGTTTTGTTGCCATGGCAACCAGAGTTTTTGAAGGAATCAAATTCTTTTAAGAAATTCTGAAGAGGACCATGGCAGGATCATTTCTGTGAAGTTTCATGAAAATTGGATGGGTAGTTTCAGAGAAGAAGATGTTTGAAATAAAAGTTAACGCACGGACGGACGGACGCACGGATGGATGGACGGACGGACGCACGGACGCACGACGGACACCGGGCCATGACATAAGCCCGCTGGCCTTCGGCCAGTGGAGCTAAAAACCCCAAAAAATGGTATTAAAGAAAACCGCAACGGTAACAGAGTGGCCATACATGTGACAAGATAATGATTCAAAATGGTCGTTTACACACTTATTCCACGGCCGTGCATGCTGATATACAGGATACCAGACACTCAGGATCTGGGTCATTTGAAACATACGATCTCAAATCCATATTTATCACATGACTACCTTTACTTTTAGTGTAATAAAGCAATTTTCTGGAGGAAGATAGCGCCTTATCGGACAGTGTAGATCGAGGATCAGACTGCACGTTCTGTGCAGTCTGATCTTGATCTACACTGTCCGCAAGAGGTCAGTGATGGTATTAATTACAATCTTTTTTTTTATTATTTCTGGAGAAAGACAGCGCCTTATCGGACAGTGTAGATCGAGGATCAGACTGCACGTTCTGTGCAGTCTGATCTTGATCTACAATGTACGCAAGAGGTCAGTGAGTATGTTATGAAAAATTTTAGACATATAGGTGGGTTTTCTGTGTGTATAGATCGAAATTAAACTGAATAAAACGTAAAATGTGACGTTTTATCTACAATTCCGAGTTATTTTGTTGAAAATAGTATTTCCTAAAAATAATAATAAAAAAAAAATGTTTATTTCGGTTATTAACCGTCAACATTTTCACTGCAGTGCATGTTTTATGTGGTTTTGGTGAACATCACAGAAAAGATCAGACAGCGCTGAACATCTGATCTTTATCTACACCGTCCAGAACTTTACTCTAGCTAACAGATATTTCATTTACAATAATTGTCTTTTATACGCGTCGAAAAAGTCGAATTCATTAAACCTAAGGTTGCTAAAGGCGACTCGATGCGCTTTTGCGGACAGTGTAGATCAAGATTTTTGATCTATGCTCGTAAACTGTCCGACACGGTATTTTCTTTCCGGTGAAATCATATTTGAAACCACAAAAAAGGGTTTTTAATACTGAGTGGAAGTTTCGTTTCACATTTTTTTAGCAGTTTAAGAGTAAATTTATTTGTCAAAGCGTGGGTCAAAATTGAGTTTTGTTCGGGACAATGTCAGCAGTTTATAACCCTATCAAACAGTATATAAATGAGTTTTACTCTGGCAAAAAGAGGCTTAATGCATCTCCGTGATGCATTGTACCAATCAAGCCATTACATAATGATGGATCCATGATAGCCCCCCCCCCCCTTTTTTTTCCTTTTATAACTGACTGAATCATGAGGTAGACTGGTCCATGGACATACAGAAAATTAACCGAAAAGTTTCGACCCAGGTCAGCCTGCGCGGACTGCGATACGTTCCGCAGATAAATTAAGCCCCCTTTTCACAGAGCATGACTGAAATGGTTTAGCCTTCCCACACACTTGTAGGGATAAATAAGTGACATTCTCAGACAATAACCTTCCACTTTCAAAGCTGTGTTTGTCAGATATCAGCCAAAGAAGCGGACAGTGTAGATCAAGAGCAGACTGCATCCTAAAATCGAGTCTGATCTCGTATCTACTCTTTCCGCATATTCGCTTAAATCCCGGTAGATCGCTACTGACCGTATATTTAGAAAACTTTCAAATGACAGTTGTTTCAATCTCATGGGAAACCCGTTCGAAACCGATTCGCCAACCATTCGAAACGACATTCTTAGTTTTATTCCCGAAATTTTCTTAATTTAAATGTTAACTAATTTCCGATTGGATAAGCCAAATGGTCCAGCCAATCGGAAATTGCGTACCTCAGTACGAAATTCTCCATCAAGTCTAAAATTGCAATTGTTTTAAAGCAAGCTTCCTTTTTCTTTTTTTACACATTGTAAACGATCTGTGAGCGAATATGGAGATGAAGACAACTGACCAATAACAAAAAGTTTCGATCTATGTCAGCCTGCGCGGACTGCGCAGGCTGACATAGATCGATACTTTTTGCAGATGCATTAGACCCCCTTTTTTCACAAAGCATGGCTCAAAATAAATACGCAGGACAGTTTACCAGAATAACTCACCTAAAGCAAATAGAAGTCAGTGTTTTGATTTACATTCACATTAATGCTGTAATAACTTTGAAGGAATGAAATTCTTGACATTTGCTTTTATCTTTTTTTTTCTTTTTAGAATGCTAATTATGACGCATGCATGGTCGACGACATTTGAACATTTTGATGTATGTGAGAACGTTTCCAAAAGAAAATAGTTTTCTCAAAAATTCCCTTCTCTCTCTCTCTACCTGTCTGTGTGTCTGTCTGTGTGTCTGTGTTAATCTGTCTCTCTGTGTGTGTGTATGTCTGTCTGTCTGTCTATCTGTCTGTCTGTGTTAATCTGTCTCTCTGTGTGTGTATGTCTGTCCGTCTGTCTGTGTCTGTCTGTCTGTGTTAATCTGTGTGTGTGTGTGTGTCTGTCTGTCTGTCTCTGTCTGTCTGTCTGTGTCTCTACCCCGTCTGTTCCTCTCTGTCTTCTCTCTATCTCTCCACCCTCCCTCGCCCCCCCCCTCTCTTTCTTTCTTTCTCTCTCTCTCTCTCTCTATCTTTTTCTCTCTCTCTCTGTCCACAAAACCTCTCCCCCCCGCCCCCTGTCTCTATCTGTCCGTCTGCCTGCCTGCTTGCCTCTGTGTGTGTGTGTGTGTCTGTCTGTCTCCTATTTTCTCATTTTGATTTATTCTTTAGCCTACACATTCCAACAGTTATGATTAAGAAGATTACGAAAACCGCAGTTTCAATTCACAAAGTTGTCCTAAATTCGAGCCATGCTTTGTGAAAAAGGGATTGAATTGCATCTCTGCAAAAAGTATCGACCCAGGTCAGCCTGCGCAGTCCGCGCAGGCTGACCTGGGCCGAAACCTTTTGCTTTCAGTCAAGTTTCTGCATGTCAAAGGACAATTTTACCGCATTATTCAGTCGATTGTTAGATAAAATGGACTATATCTAGATCCATAGATATATGATGACTTGCTGTGTATAATTTATTAAACGCCCATTTCCCATGGCTTGGCTCATTTATAATTCAATTTACCTTGAACCAAAACAATCCCCGTCCTTTACGGCTTTAACCCTTTACCAAACGACAATATTTTAGACTGGTCCAAATTGAAAGCACTTGCAGACGACAAATCAAAGGTGGCTCAAATGGCGAAATTTGTCCAAGATAAACTAGAAAACATTGTGGGAGAAGGAGAAAATGCTGGTTACCAGCATTTTCTCCTTTTCCCACAATGTTTTCAAGACTTCTTCCTCAGGGTCGTTAAAAGCCGGGATTTTGTGGCAAAGAGTTAAAGAAGAGCGCAATGTAAACAACGTGTGGAAAAGGAAGAAAGCGTTGGTGACCAACACTTGTTCCGTACTTTTTCTACAGTATTTTCCACCGTTCAATGACAGATCTGATCGTTTAAACCACACTTAATTCTGTCCTCTGCACACGTTTTAATTTGGACGAGTTCGGGCTATTGTCTGCCATTATAAATAAAGCATTGCATGCGAAATAAGTGCGAAAGATTTATTTACATCGCAAAAAGAACCGGATGTAGCAATGTCGGGAAAACATAATTGCAAACCACGGATTTTCAAAAATTAATTTCAGTCAAACGCATGAATGAAATTGTTTTTTGTTTTGTTTGTTTTTGTTGTTGTAGGTGTTTTATTTTGTTAAACTCACTTTTCAACATTATTTCAGTTATATTGTAGCGGCCAGTGTACCTATCCATGATTTCCTAGAATTTGTTTTACCAGCACGTTTCATTCTCTCCAAGCCACTTGGCTGCTTTCCCACTTAACCATCGTCGAAACAATGATCAGCGGTGAGAGAGGAATTAATCCTGTCGGAATGGCTCTCAGTAATCTGCAAAGCTGGAGATTCTAACCAGCGACCCATGTGGTTTCAAAATGAAATTGAAAACATCGTGGGAAAAGGAGAAAATACTGGTCACAGTGACTGTGATTTTCTCGGTTTTTGCATCAGTACTAGGCTGTGGTTGTGCTTTATCTTGCCCAAGAACACTCCCATAATTTCACATTGTGGCGGACAGTGCACCTATCTATGCTTTCATGGAAGTTTCTTTTACCAATGCTCTTCACAAAAAGCCCCCTGGCTGCTTTCCCACATAAACCTCGACGAAACAATGTTTTGTGATGACAAAAAAAAAAAGCTTTCCAAATAAATTTCAGCGATTCTCGGAAATTCTCGAAAATTCTCGAAAATCAATTGTTAGGTCCAGTTTTGAATCGAAATCTAAACCTTTGAAGAACGGGACCCACAAGCCCCGGTAGCTCTCGTAATGATTTTGATAGATATCTTCCTAAGGGTGGTTAAAACTTGCGATTGTGTGGTAAAGAGTTAATTTAATCGTGTCATTATAAATGAATAGAAAGAGAACGGTTTCCAGTTAAGTACAGGATTGCCTTAATCTGCGAAATAAGTCAAACGAAACCTTCAAGCCGACAGTAAAAACTCGAATGTTGTTAGATCAAACCTTTTCTGGAGAAAAAAAAAATATCTCCTCATCGGACAGTGTAGATCCAAGATTAGACTGTACGTTCTGTGCAGTCTGATCTTGATCTACAGTGTCCGCAAAAGGTAAGATGGTCGCGCTTACCTGCCTATGGGTTAGAAAGTCAAATGAAAGTTTCAAGCCGATGTAAAAATCCGAATGTTGCTGTATCAAACACCTTTTTGGAGGCGAAAAAAATAAAACATCTCGTTATTGCAAGTTCTGTGCAGTCTGATCTTGATTTACACTGTCCGTAAAAAGTCAGTGAGTCGAAGTGTTAATAATCTGATTTTAAACGAATGAATCATTTCGAGAGAGAAAGCACTTTTGTTTTGCACACATGAAATTTTAGCACGGGTCAAAAATTAGTCATTTGATAGAAAGACAGACCTATATTTAGTACTATGAATAGAAATATCATGATTTATAATGACCAAATCTAAATTCATTGTGCCTTGAATCATTTCGAAATTATTAGCCCTTATCCTGTTAAATATGTGAAATGAAACTTTCAAGACGACGGTAAAACCCCGAATAATGTTATTTCAAATTTATTTTTCGGAGAAAAAAAAATCTCCTTATCGGACAGTGTAGATTCAAGATCAGACTGCACGTTCTGTGCAGTCTGATCTTGAATCTACACTGTCCGCAAAAGGTCAGTGAGTCGCACTTAGCAGCCTAAGTGTAAAAAAAAAAAATAAAAATATATATGTATAGAATGGTTGTCCCACAATGTTTCGAGTGAGTCACAATTTAAGAGCCGTATTCTGTCTTATACTACATTAAAAAAAAAATCATAATTTTGAGTCATGCTCTGTGAAAAGATGGTTTAATACATTTGCATTTTTATTTCTTCTTTTTAGCTCGGCGGGAGGATTGATGATAGTCATCGCGACAGGATTCATTCCTCTCTCACCGCTGACCGTTGTTTCGACGATGGTTATGTGGGAAAGCAGCCAGTGGCTTGGAAAGAATATTGTGCGGTGTACTGGTCAAAGTAACTCCAGGAAAGCATGGATAGGTGCACTGGCCGCCGTGATATAACTGAAATAATGTTGAAAACGGCGTAAAACACCATACAATCATTAGCTGGGCGGTTTTCGATGGAAACGGCGAGATATTGGCATAGCCCTGGCGTCATCTACGTCCGACCGTCGGCGTGCAAAAATTTTAAAATGTTCACTCTATTTTCAATATTTAGGCTTACTCCTTTTTTTTCTACATTGATGTTTCTTTATTTTATCTCTTTACCACACAATCCCGGCTTTTAATGACCTTGAGCAAGACAGCTTTCGAAAGTATTGTCGGACAAGGAGAAAAAAAAATGCTCCTTTTCTCGCGATGTTTCCTATCCTTTCTCGCACACGTTTCCTTATTTAGACCACATTTAGAACACTATAAGCACTGCTTTCGTTCTGATGTATTTTGCAGAAAAATGTTGAATTATCTTTAAATTGATATGTACATTTCATAAGAACATGCTAATAAACTGTGTTTAAAATATTTATCACGTAAAACTTCCTTCGGCAGGGTATCAAACCCATGACTTATTTTTGATAATAGACAAGTGTAGTATTGTTTTTTTGGGTCCCGGTTCTGATCATTATTTAGTCATGAGCGCGTGGAGCCGGAGAAACCAGCCATGGCATGTGCCGAAGTTTTTATTACTGCGCTGTTTCGCGGGAAAAAATGGCGTCATTGTTGCTAGGACGTACACGCGTGAAAAAGTTTTTATTTTCATTTATTATAAACCAAGAAATGCAGTGAAAATGTTTTAAAAATCAACGAAATTTCAGCAAAACGGTGGAATTACCCCCTCTAAAAAGTGTTTCATTCTACTTTCGGTGTAAATGTCAAAAAGCTATCTACTTGTGTATGTACACATTTAAAACCGAACTACAACTGTAAACATGGACCCGTGAATGATGTATAGGCTAAAGGTGATGATGCAGGATATTTTTTGTCTGGCATTCGTTTTATATGATAAATAGAATCTAACATTCGTGCTTATGTATTATCATTTTTATCAAACTCGTTGACTAAACTATTTGACGCTCGCCAAGGCTCGCGTCATACATTTTTAGTCAACTCATTTTTATAAAAATGATAATACATAAACACTCATGTAAGATCCTCTATATATACCTTGAAGAGATCATCCAAGCATAACCCCCACGTGATAAATGTTACTTAACTGTCAAGAGATTTGTTTAAAAGAAAAAAATAAAAAAATACAAAAACGATTCGCAAAAACTAGAAACTTTTCGTTCAAAGCATTTTGTCCTTCTGTCATAATTTATTTATAAAATTGGATGTTTCAACGTTACAAAAAAAAACCTGCAGAAAGCACGCATAGATATAACCTT
The DNA here is from genome assembly GCA_945859785.2 of Tridacna gigas. Classification (NCBI taxonomy): domain Eukaryota; kingdom Metazoa; phylum Mollusca; class Bivalvia; order Cardiida; family Cardiidae; genus Tridacna; species Tridacna gigas. Next base: position 59,373,421 of record OX244040.2, on the reverse strand, counting down.
TTACCACAGACTCCCGAGTTTTTACGACCCTGAGAAAGAAAGCTTTTGAAAACCTTGTGGGAAAAGGAGAAAATGTGGGTAAACAACCTTTTTTCTCCTTTTCCCACAAGGAATAGATTTTCTATCCCTCAAAAAAAAAAAATCAATTTTCATTCTTGAGTCACACTTGAGCCGTGCTCTGTGAAAATGCATTTGCGAAAAGTATCGACCCAGGTCAGCCTGCGCAGTCCGCGCAGGCTGACCTGGGCCGAAACTTTTCGCTGTTGGTCAATTTTCTGTATGTCAAAAGATCAGTTCACCTCATGATACAGTCGGTTGTTAGACACAATGGGTTTTGTGGATCCCTAACTATGTAATGTCTTGCTTGGTATGATGCATTGCGATGGGTGCATTAAGCCCCCTTTTGTCATGACATGGCTCATTTATTTTGTGGTCTGCAAATGGTTCGATTTGGACAAGTCTACAATTTTGTCGTGTGGTAAAAATTAAAAATGCTAATTCTACAATAAAGTGAGTATTCGTGCATCACCCGGACGTGATGGACGTCACACCAGGATCACTAAATTTGCGGAAAGTCAGTAAAATGTAGATACAGTTCGTTCAAAACATTTTATACTTTTTTTTTTTTTGGATCCTTGTGTTGTAATTTGTTTAAAGATTCATGTGCTAAAACATTACAAAAATCTCTGCATTAAAGCACACATTGAATTAACCGTTACATTGCTGAATATGTCAAATGAAACTTTCCAGCCGATGGTGAAACTCCAAATGTAGATATTTCAAAGGTATTTTTTGGAGGAATATATCTCCTGATCGGACAGTGTAGGTCGAGATCTGACTGCACGTTCTGTGCAGTCTGATCTTGATCTACACTGTCCACAAAAAGGTCAGTGAGTCGCGCTTAGCAGCCGAAGGGTTAAAGCTAATTTTGTGATCTCCGTGCTTCATCCTGACGTGATGAACGTTGCCATAGTATCAATAAATTTCCGAAAAAATACAAAAACTGTCAGCAAAAAAAGTAAAAAATCTTCGTTCATAACATTTCTCTTATTGTCGAAATTTATTAATAAGATCGGATGTTTTAACATGACAAAAAAATCACTGCAGGAAACACGCATGCAGTTAAAGCTAGTTTTACGATGAAGTGATCTTCGTGCATCCCCCTCACGTGATGGACGTTACTTCACGATCAACGAATTTGCTAAAAATTACCCCAAAAAGGTGAGCAAAAAGTAGAAAATCTTCGTTGAAAGCTAGTTCAAAGTTTATTCTACAATAAACTGCTCGACCGAACGTAACGCTCACGTAAATGACGTCACTACAGAATTAATTAGTTTAGAAGGTGAAAAAGTGGTCACGATGGAAGGACCAGTCAGTCAGACTTTTAAAAAGCATGTCATTCTTTTCCCACATCGTTTACATAAAATCGTCTACTACTAAATAAACAAAAAAGACACACAAAATTTATCTGTCGAAGCTAAGAACCGTTATTCTGCTAAACTTTCAAGCCGATAGTAAAAATCCGAATAACGTTATTTTGAACGTATGTTTTTGGAGAAAAAATATCTCCTTTTCGGACAGTGTAGATCAAGATCAGACTGCACGTTCTGTGCAGTCTGATCTTGATCTACACTGTCCGCAAAAGGTCTGTCATCTGTGAGCCGCGCTTAGCACAGCGTAAGGATAATGTCAATTAAATTGAATTCTGCAATAAGATAATCGTGCATACATAACGCAAACGTAACTGTCTATAAATTTAGAACGCCAAAAAATGGTCACGATGAAGGAACGAGTCCGTCGGATGTTTGAAAAATGTTCTCACTTTTGCCGCAATGTTTACAAAAAGTCATTTGCTTCTGAGAAAACATTATTTGATATAGAGAAACATAATCTTGCAATAAAGTGATCGTCGTAACTCTAGACTTGAATGACGTTACTTGACAATCAGTAAATTTGGAACACGTAAAAATAATCACAATGAAGGAAAGAGTCGGGCAGACGACAAGATGATAGAAACGGTTTTACCTACAGCCACGACGTGAATCACCTTCCTGAACAAAGACCTTAATTTTGACAGAAGAACCCTTTAGGCTCCTAAACGAAATCATTTGCACTTTTCCGGACAACGTAGATCAAGATCTGATTACACAGAACGTGCAGTCAGATCTTGATCTACGTTGTCCCTAGATTTAACATCGGCTAAGAATTTTGTATCTCATTTATCAACCAGTTTCACCTTTGATCAGCCGAATCCCGGTAGCTCAGTTGGTAGCGTACATGACTTGAGAACGGGGGGTCGCTGGTTCGATTCCTGGCTCGTCGATTTCTTTCCGAGGATTAATGATAGTCCTTGAGACAGGATTCATTTTTCTCTCACTGCTGATCATTGTTTTAACGATGGTTATGTGGGAAAGCAGCCACCGGCTTGGAAAGAATATTGTACGCATTACTGGTGTATATATATATATATATATATCCAGGAAAGCATGGATATGTGCACTGGCCGCCGCGATATAACTAAAATAATGTTGAAAACGGCGTTTAACACCACTGTACTTGATAAAGGATGCTAGAGGAAGGTATGGACAGGTGCACTGGCCGCCGTGACATAAAAAATGTTGAAAACGACGTTAAACACAATACAAACAATCTGTAAGGCGTACAAAAGTCGTTTTCAAAAGAAATTTGTTAATCTTTCCCTAATTGCTGAATTATAGATATTTAGACTCGACTAAATTCAAAGCATTTGCTGACAACAAATTGAATATCACTCAGTTGGTGAAATAATTCTTTGAAAGGGTTGAAAACAGTTTGGGAATGAGAGACTTCTCCTTTTCCATAATGTTTTCAAAAGTCTTCTTTGCACAGAGTCGTTAAAGACAAATTTGCCAATTAAGCTACAATTAACATTTAATGTGTTGTCCACAAAAAGTTTCAATATCGAGGAGTCGAAAAGAAACGGTGAAAAACATTGTGAGAAAAGGAGAAAATGCTGGTGACCAGCATTTTCTCCTTTTCTCACAATGTTTTCCACCCTACCGAACATGGCCCTTAGCAATCATCATTCGTGTGTTATCTGCAAATACATTAAATATAGGCCAATATTATTGTTTTGAAAAGAGCCAAATGTTTTCAACCGTCCTAAACTGTATTATTTGTCCACTCAGTGCTTTTATGAAATAAGTCTTAATCCTTAAGCTGCTAATCGCGACTCACTAACCTTTTGCGGACAGTGTAGATCAAGATCAGACTGCAAAGAACGTGCTGTCTGATCTTCGATCTACACTATCCGATACGGTATTTCCTTTCCTGTGAAATCAACTTTGAAACCGCAATGTTTGGCCTTTTAGGATTGAGTAGAAATTTGCGTTTCATTTATTCAGCAGCTTAAGTGTTAAAACTTGACATAAATAAAGATTTATGACAATTTGATTAATTTAGTTTGCATGCATCACAACCTGTACTTTAAAACTGCAAACACAGGCGTTAACTTCAAAATTCTAAAATGTTAAAGAAAGTGCCTATGACTCTCTCTCTGTCTCTCTGTCTGTCATGCCCGTCCGTCCGTCTGCTCCGATTGGCTATCCAGTGATATTCACGTAACCCAATAAAAATTAATATTACAACAGCCTGTACCAGTTGTAGTACGTATATCTACAACCGGGACTAGTTCACCGTTATCCCTGTTAATTATTTTAAATTGTTAAAGCTGTAAGCGACCTGCTGCTGACAAATCAAGGCCAAAAAATGTCAAAGGGGTTTTGTAGCCACTTTTTTTTTTTAAAACAACCGACTTAATAATGAGATAGACTGGTCCTTTGGACACACACAAAATTGGCCAATAGCTGAAAGTTTCAGCCCAGGTCAGCCTGCGCAGACTGCGCAGGCCGACGTAGATCGATATATTTCGCTGATACATTAAGCCCCCTTTTCCCAGACCATGGCTCATTTCTATACAACAATCCTTAACCTGCTAAATAAATAAAAGGTAACTTTCAAGCCTCATGTAAAAAAAACAAAACTTTGCTATTTTAAAGGAGTTTTTTTTTTCTTGGGGGGGGGGGATATCTCCTTATCGGAAAGTGTAGAGACAAGATCAGACTGCACGCTCTGTGCAGTATGATCTTGATCTACACTGTCTGCAAAAGGTCTTTGAGTCGCTCTTATCAGTCTAAGAATTAATCTTTGACAGGAAAACAGTGAAAGGCTACGTATAACTTTAAGATTCCTTATACTCTCTATAGAATTGTAAAAACGCACAGCTTTAAAGGCTCAACAACGGCCAAAAGTAAACAAGTGGGGATGGCAAAATTGCAACTAAATTTAAATTATACCATTTAAAAGTATGGAATTTTTTTTTCAAGATGACAATCTGTAATTGTATTATATTTGAGTCACTTCCTGGGCAGTCGTAAGTATGATACAATTTATTATCATCAGGCATTCTTAAACAGCTCTTTGAGCAGTATGTAACGGTGATAATCAGTGGAACAAGCTCCAAAAAGAGTCCATGGAATTCTGTTCCATCGACACATCCGGGTACACAGGAGCTAGCACCATTGAGTGAGAAACGGTAAACAAAGGTAGGTAATGAATAATTTTATCAATAATTATTTCTTTATTAGCGATCTATTGTTGATTTTCAGTTCGGTGCTCTAAAGTTCTGGCAAAATTGTATATAAGCCTGCATATTTCAACGACCAATCCTAATCGGGAATAAAGTTAAATTATATCTTCACACGATAGCATTGCAGGATTTTTTTTTTCAACAGATCGCTAATATAGATATAAATACTGATAAAATTACCCGTTGCCTACCTTTGTTTACCGTTTTTCACTCGATGGTGCTAGCACAGGAGGTGTCGATGGAACAAAATTCAATGAACTCCTTTTGGAGCTAGTTCCACTGATGACCACCCGTAAATATAGCCGCGTTGATATTTTCGGTGCAAGAAGAGTTCGTAAGACGGTGTGCTATTGGTAGAGAACCAGTTTCCTAGGATCGCCTAGATCCTTTGGATGGATACAATGACGTAGAATTATACCAAAGGTATAGTCTTGATTGTGAAACGGCGTTGCAATTAATCCTTATCCTCCGAAATAAAAGAAACGGAAACTTTCGAACCGATAGTACAATTCAAAATTTTCCTATTTCGAAGGTAATTTTGAAGGGAAGAGATCTCCTCACCGTAGAGTGTAGATCCAAGATCAGACTGCACGTTCTGTGCAGTCTGATCTTGATCTACACTGTCCGTAAAAGGTCAGTGAGTCGCGCTTAGCAGCCTAAGGTATAACAGATGCTGTGGGATACGAGCTTGACCCAAAAACAATGAGGAACCATGCGGCGGTCAAATTGGGTTTCCTTTTCGCTATTGGTAATCAACACTTCGCTTCCCGAACTGCACAGGCTGACCTGGGTCGATACTTTCCGCAGATGCATTACGCTCCCTTTTCACAAAGCACGATTCACTTATTTTGTCGTTTGCATTTGCGTTCAATTTGGTGGAGTCCAAAATTTTGTCATTTGGTAAAGAGTTGAACTCTAACCAAAAGACGAAACTTTGGGTCTTGCCCGTTTTTATCTCTCTTAGATTCGAGCATATTGAGAGCATTCGCAAGTCCTGTGTTCTAATTGATTGATTGATTGATTGATTGTATGGTGTTTAACACCGTTTTCAACATTATTTCAGTTATATCACAGCGGCCAGTGCACCTATCCATGCTTTCCTGGAGTTTCATTACCGGTACTCCACACAATATTCTTTCCAAGCCACTGGCTGCTTTTCCACAGAGCCATTGTCGAAACAATGGTCAGCGGTGGGAGAGGAATGAATCCTGTCGCAATGACTATCATCAATCCTCGGAAAGAAATTGGCCAAGCCGGGGATCGAACCAGCGACCTCCTGTTCTCATGTCCTGTACGCTACCGACTGAGCTGCGGGGCTCGGCACCCCCGTGTTCTGAGGATCTTCGAGAAAAAGGCTTTTGAAAACATTGATGGTAAACGAAAAAATGCCGGTAACCAGCGTTGTCTTCTTTTGTATTCCACAATAAGTTTTATCCTTGCGACGAAAATCTCATATTTAACCCCAAGACTGCTAAACGCGATTCACTGACCTTCTGCGGACTGTGTAGATTAAGATCAGACTGCACAGAACATGCAGTCTGATCTTTGATCTACACTGTCCGATAAGGAGATATTTTACTCCAAAAAATAAGTTTGAAATAGTATTATTCAGGTTTTTACTATCGGCCTGAAAGTTTTATTTCACTTATTTAGCAAATTTAATTTATAGGGCGAAAATATTTCATAACCAATGTACATTCTATTGCTGCCAAGCCCCGTAGCTCAGTCGGTAGCGTACAGGACTTGAGAACAGGAGGTCGCTGGTTCAATCCCCGGCTTGGCCAATTTCTTTCAGAAGATTGATGATAGTCATTGCGACAGGATTCATTCCTCTCTCACCGCTGACCATTGTTTCGACGATGGTTATGTGGGAAAGCAGCCAGTGGCTTGGAAAGAATATTGTGCGAGGTTCTGGTAAAAGAAACTCCAGGAAAGCATGGATAGGTGCACTGGCCGCCGCGATATAACTGAAATAATGTTGAAAACGGCGTTAAACACCATGCATTCAACCATTCTATTGCTTAACTGTCACAGTTGACTGAACAAACGACAAAACACGTATTTGGCGCCAAGTGAGTTCCACGTGCAGCACGTGGTCACCCGCGGATATTGCTCTTGGCGAGTCGAGGAAACCTTGTCCGTCATTATAGCGCATGTATTGTACATGTCGGCCGCGTTGAAGATGCTGAGAATGGTCATAGAAGTCCGGAGACTGGCGATCGGACTGCTGCAAGCTGGCCAGTCTAAGCGACAGGTAGCTCGTGAACGTAACTGCACCCCGTCTACGATTGCCAGATTGTAGGAAACATTTAATAAACAGGTAAGTCTGAGAGAACGATTTATTCTTTTGTTTCGTTTTCCATCAGTGTTTAAAACGGAGATAATCTTGTGTGTAGATTTGGACAATTGTGTAGGAAATCACCCCTTTAACCCTTGTGCTGCTAAGCGCGAATCACTGACCCTTTGCAGACAGTATAGACCCAGGATCAGACTGCACAGAACGTGCAGTCTGATTTTGGATCTACACTGTCCGATAGGGAGACATTGTTCTGCCCTTAGTTTACTGGTATATCGTCACTCAGAACGTCCGGAGAATTTATCAAGCGCAGTAAGTATACCGACTGCTGACCCTGCTGGCAAATAGGGATTGCAAGGAGACATTTGTGGCCAAGATTTGCAAGCGTAACCACTTTTTTCTTTCCCTCTTCTTAACATTATTCGGGTTTTTCCAATAGGGTTTGAAAGTTTTATTTAACTTTTTTAGCAGGATAAGTTTTAAAAATAATCTTGTGCTTTGATGACCCTGATAGGGAAAGCATTCAAAAACATTGTGGGACAAACAGAAAATGCCATTCCAAAGTATTTTTCTCTACCATGTTTTAAACCTTTAAAAAATGCATCATTTGAAAAAGATAAAATTTATTGTCTAAAAAACGAGTTCAGATGGAGAAGTATAAATCATCTACCGAATGTCACCATTTTAGATTTATCCAAGTTTAAAAATCTGAAAAAAAAAAGAAACCCTCAAATGTGGTTCAAATGAAGGATAGAAAAACATTGCACGGAAAAAAAAAAAAAAACCGCTTTTATATAAGCTATGTTCTGTGAAAAGGGAGCTTAATGCATTTGCGAAAAGTATCGACCCAGGTCAGCCTGCGCAGTCCGCGCAGGCTGACCTGGGCCGAAACTTTTCGCTCTTGGTCAATTTTCTGTGTGTCAAAGGACCAGTCTACCTTATGATAAAGTTGGTTGTTAGACAATGAATTTTATGGATTCCTTATTATGTAATGAATTTCTTGATATCATGCATTACGGAGATGCATTAAGCCCCCTTTTTTCCATAGCATGGCTCATATAGCATTTTCTCCTTTTCGAACATTTTTTACATAAGCGCCTTTTTCACATGTTCTTCAAACACGCAATCTTTTGGTTTAGGATTAAATATTGCTGGCAGGTACAGCGATTTATACCAATGAATGTAATAGAATCACGGTCTGTGAAAAGGGGGATTAATGCATCTGCAAATAGTATCGACCCTTAACCCTAGGGTCGAAACTTTTTGACTTTAGTCAAGTTTCTGCAAACCAAAGGACTGCTCTACCTTACGTTTTAGCCGGTGTAATGCAGAGAAATGACCCTCCCCTACAAAATGACCCATGGGTCATTTCACTACGTAGAGGAATGACCCGGGTCTACGTAGAGAAATGACCCCAGACTGTAGAAAAAGGACCTCCCTCTTAGAATTACTTGCAGCAGCAGCTGTATTAGTAGTAGTAGTAGTAGAAACATCATCAGCATCAGCAACAACAACAATGTTAAGGCAAAAAAGGGGGTAGTAGAAGTACGAGTAGTAGTAGTAGTAGCATCAGCAGCAACAACAATGTTACAGGGGAAAAAAGGGGGTCATTTCTCTACAGGGGTCCTTTCTTTTCATGAGGGGGTCATTCTACGACAGCTAGAGGGAGGTCCTTTCTCTACGGTCTGGGGTCATTTCTCTACATAGAATAATGACCCGGGTCATTCCTCTACGTAGTGAAATGACCCATGGGTCATTTTGTAGGGGAAGGTCATTTCGGCTGATAAGCGCCACTTTTGTGGACAGCGTAAATTAAGATCAGAATGCACAGAACTTGCAGTCTGATTTTGGATCTACACTGTCCGATAAGGAGATAATCTCTCCTTCAAAAATACCTTTAAAATAGGAAACTTTGGGTTTTTACTATCGGCTTGAAAGTTTCATTTCTTTTATTTAGCAGGTTAAGGGTTAATTTATATCTATTTCAAATTGTCGTCAGGAGTTTCGGAAGGCTGGGGTAAAAAAGAACCATGCTCTGGCAAAAGGGGGCTCAATGCATCTCCGTAATGCATTACCATGCAAGCCATCAGATGATCATGGACCATTTTTTAATTTTTTTTTAACAGTCGACTTAATCATGAGGTAGAATGGTCCGTGGACATACAGAAAATTGACCAATAGCGAAAAGTTTCGGCCCAGGTCAGCCTGCGCAGTCTGCGCAGGCTGACCTGGGTCGATATTTTCGCATATGCATTAAGACCCCCTTTCACAGAGCATGGCTCAAATGTATAAAAAACAGGGTTACTCTTTTTCCACACAATTCCGAGTTTTGATGACCCTGATAGAGAAGGCTTTGGAAAACTTTGTGTGAAAAGGCGAAAATGCCGTTAACAACATTTTCTCCTTTTCACACAACGTTTTCTACCCATTTAGAGACAATGTATTATTTAAGTCCCTATTTAATTTGCCGTTTGCAAAGGTTTTCAATTTGGACCAGTCTAAAAAATTTTGGTTTGAAAAATAGTTAATAAAATATATACGGTAAAATGATTGAAACTTACCAATGATGGATAAGCCCTGTTTTTTGGATGCAACCATATTCCTCTGGCGAAAAAATGAAAAAAAAAAAAACAGTCGTCCTTTCGATAGTGAGACAATTTATACAACTCTATACTATTTAAATAAAAACTTTGGTTCAATCTTGCACCACTACCTGGATTAAACAACGATTATTGGTTATCCTTACCTGCAACGGGCTTTTATAGTTGTCAACGCAACTCCCGGAAACCACAGATTCCGTTATTTTTATCTCTCATATTCGTAAAATGCGACTCGCACGTATGGTGATATACCTTAATAGGCGAAACATAAAACATGATGCGGTTTACTGGTATAGCGTCACTCAAAACGTCCAGAGAATTTATCAAGTGCAGTAAGTATACCGATTGCTGACCCTGCTGGCAAATAGGGATTGCAAGGAGACATTTGTGGCCAAGATTTGCAAGCGTAACCACTTTTTTCTTTCCATCTTCCTAGTTTTTTTTTTTCCATGCGTAAAATTTACCCTGCGTGCAATCAGAGAAAGCTAGGACAACACGTGATTTTTTTCAAAGCTATTGCATTTTTTTTATCTGGTCATGTTTAATTATGATAATCGGAAAATATGTTTCGGCGGTGGCGGACAGTGTAGATCAAAGATCAGACTGCACGTCCTGTGCAGACTGATCTTGATCTACACTGTCCGCAAAAGGTCAGTGAGTCGCGCTTAGCAGCCTAAGGGTTAAACTGGATGATTTTCATATGCCAGATTGTTAGTGTTTTGAAATAGAAACAAATAAGTTCAGTAACTCGCCCTTTGATGTGAGATAGTAGACAACAGGAAATAAAATGATTTGTTCACTTTGCAGTCAGAACGACTTTGTGTCCGTCTGCCCCAACTTAGATTATTAATACTTTGGACTTTTTTACTGAAAAGACAAAAGTTATTATTTTTCGAAAATGAGGGGGTTTACATCCTATCGAACAATGGCATTACGGCCAAGATATTCTTAATGTTTAGTTTAAACATATTTTATTGCCAAGTTAAGTTACAATAATAGAATTTACAATACAGAACAATATACACAATCAAACATATTCTTAAAAAAATATTCTTAATGTTGTTGACAGCTTTAACTATCTTGGAACAGTTTTTATTTACACTGGTTCTTTCCGGGCAAATCAGGAGACGATTGTTGGAAAAGCCCACAAAGCGTTGAATGCCCTTTTCAACAATATCAATAAATATGATATACAAGTCTCAGTTCTAATTCAATTATTCGACGCTTTTGTTGGTTCGATCCTGCATTACTCATGTGAAGTTTGGGGCTCAGGCAAGTTCAACGACATCGAACAAATTCATTTAAATTTTTGCAAACGTATTCTTAATGTTAACCCTTAAGCTGCTAATCGCGACCCACTGACCTTTTGCGGACAGTGTAGATCAAGATCAGACTGCACAGAACGTGCAGTCTGATCTTTGATCTACACTGTCCCATACGGTATTTTCTTTCCGGTGAAATTAACTTTGAAACCGCAATGTTTGGGCTCTTAGTATCGAGTAGAAATCTGCGTTCAATTTATTCACCAGCTTAAATGTTAAAGGATCTACCAGCACGTTAGGTGTATATGGGGAGCTGGGCGCTAACCCTTATTTATACATAGATATGGAAGAATAATAAAGTATTGGTGCAAATTAATAAAAAGTAATAATTCAATTATGAAAGCTATCTATACCCAAATGTATAATGAATGCACAACGACTACCAAGAAAAATTGGCTGTCAAATATAAAGACATTACTCTACGGTTTTTCTCCAATTTTCGTTAATCCGTACAAGTTAATTTAAAAACTTTTCATGTTACATTTTGTAACCGAGCTATTGATGTTTTTAAACAGACATGGTGTAACGAAATAGTGTTGCAAAGCTCGATGTGAACTTTAAGATATTTCAAATCTTCGGTTGGCTTTGAGTCGTATTTAGATCGTCTTCCGAAAAGATTCAGAATTGTTTTGTCAAAGCTGCGTCTTTCATCTCACCGCCTAAATATTGAAACCGGCCGCCATGGTAGTAACAGACTTGAACGACATGAAAGAGTTTGTAATTTATGCACTAGAGACGACATAGAGGACGAATTTCATTTCGTTCTGATATGTCCACTCTATTTGCATTTAAGAAAGAAATACATTAAACAATATTTTTATGTCAGACCTAGTATGTACAAATTTATCGAACTGATGAATTAAAAAAAATCAATTACAATGAAAAAGCTAGGTCTATATGTATATGAGGCTTTCTCCTTACGCAACGATTTGACTAATGTTTAACTCTTTTGCTGAAACTTTTTTCTTTTTTCTTCTTTCTTTTTTTGGGGGCTTATAAACATGTAGTTTTTATTAACTGAATTTGTATTCCTTGTTGTAATTGTGTGAATTGGCTTTGGACAGCGGACGGCTTGGATCTAAGATAAGACTGCACATTTGTGCGGTCTGATCTTGATCTACACAGTCTGCAACATCTTTCTAGGCTTATAAACATATAGTTCTTATCAACTGAATCTGTATTCCTTGTTGTAGTTGTGTGAAATTGCTTTAGACAGCGGACGGCTTGGATCTAAGATAAGACTGCACATTTGTGCGGTCTGACCTTGATCTACATAGTCCGCAACAGCTATCTAGGGTGACATCTTCAGATATTACCTGTAGGCCTGATAGTTTGAAAACTTACTTATGTCTAAATTAATTTCAGTTTCCATATACATATATACGTATGTTTTCTTATTACCTCCTGTATGATTTTGTAATTGTGTGGATTGGATTCAGACAGTGGACGGTTTAGATCTAGGATCAGACTGTACATTCGTGCTGTCTGATCTTTATCTACACAGTCTGCAACAGCTATCCAATGTGACATCTTCAGATGCTGTGAAAACTTAATTGCTTATGTCTAGATTAATTTCAGTTTCCATATATGCGTATGCTTTGTTACATAGGATTTTATTACCATCTGTGTGATTTTGTAATTGTGTGGTTTAGCTTCAAACAGCGGACGGTTTAGATCTAGGATCAGACTGCACATTTGTGCGGTCTGATCTTGATCTACAGTCTGCAACAGCTATCTAGGGTGACAACTTCAGATATTACCAGTAGGCCTGATATTTTGAAAACTTAAATGCTTATATTTGAATTAAAATCAGTTTCCATTTGTACGTATGTTTTTGTTACATAGGATTTTATTACCCCCCTGTATAATTTTCATATTGTGTGGATTGGCTTCAGACAGCGGACGGTTTAGATCTAGGATCAGGCTGCACATTTGTGCGGCCTGATCTTGATCTACACAGTCTGCAGCAGCTATCCGAGGTGTCATCTTCAGATAGTTTGAAAACTGAAATGCTCATGTTTAAATTAAAATCAGTTTCCATATATACGTATGTGTTGTTACCTAGGATTTTATTACCTCTTGTATGATTTTGTGATTGTGTTGATTGGCTTCAGACAGCGGACGGTTTAGATCTAAGATCAGACTGCACATTTGTGGGGTCTGATCTTGATCTACACGGTCTGCAACAGCTATCTGGGGTGACAACTTAGGATATTACCAGTAGGCCTCAGAAGTTTGAAAACTTAAATGTTTATATCTAAATTGATTTCAGTTTCCATATATACGTACGTTATGTTACATTGAATTTTATTACTTCCTGTATGATTCACGTTGTCGTTTGATGTTAGATAATTAATGTTTAGACGATGACCTGTATAGGTCCAGATGATAAAATGATCTGTTCTGTTCTGTTCTGTTATTCCTACAACATAAAATCAGGTACATGGAATTTGATTTAAGAACTCTAAAAACAAGGGAACATAATAATTATGATAAAAAAAAAAAACTTTTTCTGCTTAAAGTACTTGTTTTCTTCTTTGACGAGAGAGCGGGGGGAGGGGGGTGTCTTATATAATAATTAACTATTTCGAAGTCTTAGAAGAAACATTAAAACCACATGAAAAATAAGTCTTGGCCTTTCTCGTAGTAAGTAAATTCTTTGTGGCCAGTTCACATACCAATCAATGCATTAAATGCATTTCAAAGAGACATAATTACAAACAAATTTGCAAGTCATTTTTAAGACTTTGAAAATAGCAGGCTGCATTTCTTTCAAAACAACTGGAACAGCTGACGGTCAGAAAATCGAAAATTTCAATTAAACACGTATTTAACTTTTAAAGAACAGACTATATTGGTGACCTTGACGAAGGGAAAGTTAGTTTTGCAATGTATAGTGCACGACAGAAATATACGACTCAACACATTTATATCAAATTACAGGTTATATCTAGAGATGTATGCCCTAACAATTCTAAATTTGTATTCCTATTCTGGAGATTTTTACCTCCAAATTAAGAGGAACTGACAAAAATGATTTTCTCAGTCAGAATTTACGTGTGCAACTTCTCCATCTGCCGAAAATTTTGTAAAACGCTGACTTCTGCAAAACGTGAAAAATTCGTATGTTTGAGTTAAACTAATAAAACGGATATTGTAGTCAAGTTTTGGTGCTTAATCGAACATGGTAGATAAAATTCAGGCAAACCCTGGCGTTCAAATACCCTAGTGGATGAGCCATGCTCGGGCAAAAGGGGATTTTATGTATCTCCGTGATACGTTGTATCAAGCAAGCCATCGCATAATTTTGGTTCCACAAACTCCATTTTGTCTAACAACCGGCTGAATCCTGAGATAGAATGGTCCTTGGACATGCAGGAAATTTACCAAAAGCAAGAGGTTTCGACTCAGGTCATCCCGTGCGGACTGCGCAGGCTCACATGTGTCTATACTTTTTGCAGATGCACTTAACCTCCTTTTTCACAGAGCATGGTACACTGTGGATTTTCTTGCATGAAAACCACTTTTGAAAAAGTGGCACTCCCTCCCCGATAGTGTTATACTTCTTTTCGTTTTTGAGCGTAACAGCTCATAAGGTTTCACGAATTGGATGATGCTTTACGGCGGTTTCCACATTATCTCAGTCATATCACGACGACACGCAAGTTCATACATGTATGTCTTGGGTTTCATCGTTACCAGGCCAACGCTCTGAGGTGTCTTGCCCGAAGGCAGTCCGAAAAAAAAAAAGAAAAAAAATCAAGTGCTTGGAGTGAGTGCCGAAATTGGGGCCCTCAGGTCACGAGTCGCACACGTTACCACTTAGCCATGCAGACACACCCTTGTAACTGACACGGAAGGAGACTGGAATACGCGGTGAACGTTTTATTTTCTTGTGAAGTATACTTTAGGCGTAAAACTCTCGCGTTTCATTCACGTTTACTACGGAGTGCCCGTGGGGGTTTGGAACATGAAAAGTGACGCATCATGATTGGTCCAAATTTATAGTAACGTAAATAACGTCAGATGAAACATGTTTCTTAAAATAGACATTACTGATGACAAGCTGTCAGTTGCAAAATTCAGTACACTGAATGTCGGTCGTACTTAAAACTTTTCCGATTTCTTTTAATGTTGATTGAAAAAAAAAAAGATTTTTTTTTTGGGGGGGGGGATTTCTTTTCACTTTCCTTTTAAAACATTTATTATATGTTTTTTCCTCGGCTTAGCTTAAATGATAGAGCGTTGGACTTCTGACCCTAAAATCTAAGACCGCCTGAAGATGTTTGTTCGAGCCCCACGGCTGGCACGTTAAAGAACCAAGCGCGAATTAAGGTGGGTTTCGTCAGGTATGTTATACTGTTTGCCCGTAACATAACTAACAGCCTTCTTGGGGCATCGCCGATATTGGCAACTTGTAATAGTGTGGATTACCTGCCCCTACCACTATGTTATCGGGTCAGGCAAAGCGCGGCCCTCATGGCGACCTTAAGCTTAGCCCTACATGCTTTCCTGTTTTTCTCAATTTTATGTGATCCAGTTTGATCAGTGAATAAAATGAGATCAATTGTGTTCAAAATATACATTACCGAATCTAAAACGTGCTGTTGGGGTATGGTTTAAATATAAATTTGACTATTAATCATTTTAAAAGTAGCCCTATTTTCGGACGTTATATCGGTCCTTTGACATTTCGTATACTTAAAGCATTTCTGATAAGTAATAAAAACGACAATTAGAAAAAAAACTAACTGCCATTACTTTTTTTCAATTCAGTCTATAGTCGGATTTGATCAAGTGAAATAACAATAATCTGTTATATACTTCTGCATATTACCGAACGGGAAGCGCCATTATTGCGCTTTGCCTGACGTACTTCTGAAGAACGGCGGGGTACCAGACCAAACCTGTGACGGCAAATGAACAGAACATCAATTAATCAACCAAGGGTACCCCCTGATGTTTTTTGTTCAATATAGATCCAGATATGACCGCACTGTAACGTGTAATGTAATCTTGGACCTTTATTGTCGCGTCTGTTGTGTATTTCCTCGCTGATCATTGTTTCGACGATGGTTGTGTGGGAAAGCCAGTGGCTTGGGAAGAATACTGTGCGAAATACTTGTAACAAAAACTCCAGGAAAGGATGCATGCATGTATATGTATATAGTACTGTAATCACCGCACTATAAAGTATGTTGAAAACGGCGTTAAACACCATACAATCGATCAATCATTGTATCCTTCCTCTCCCCAACCGTCTCTGAAAATAACTGCATTTTATATATTTGAATCATGAAAAAGGGGCTTAATGCATCTGCGAACAGTATCGACCTAGGTCAGCCTGCGCAGTCCGCGCAGGCTGACCTAGGCCGAAACTTTTCGCTATTGGTCAATTTTCTGTATATCCAAGGACCAGTCTACGTCATGATTCAGTCGGTCGTTAGACAAAAATGCGTTTCATGGGTCAATAATTGTGTTGTACCAAGTCAGTGCAACATGATTCTGCTTCTTCGTTTTGAAATCTAAAAGTGTCATTACTGATATCTGCAAAATGCTTGGCAGATTTATCGGTGTGAATCCTATTATGAGAGCGCTCACGTTTTTTAAAGTATCCTGAATTCTTTCGGTTTAGAAGATTTTAGTTTTTCTATTTCACCCATCTTCTATTTTCTATAAGCACTTTGTGTTGACCTACATAATTTTTTATACTTCGTCTTTAATTCCAAAAAGTGTTCTCTGTTAAGAGCTGACATATTGTGATGGTAATGATTCCTGGCTAAAATAAAGGCTTTTCTGGCAGCAGCCCATTGTGCATCGAACCATTCGGCATCGTGACAAATGACCTCATCAGTACAACGGGTAACTGTTTGTTTTTGATGTTTACCAAATAAAGGGAAAGCAACTTCTGTCAAAGTATCCGAAAAATAATCAACCATATCATTGATAGAACTTCTACTACGATGGTTAACATTATTGGTTATAGAGTTAAATTTAGGTAAAAGTGCGATTAACCTTTTTCTACACGTGTTCTTTTGGCTTGGATTCCATGTAAATTTAACCTCTTTATTTCGTTCCATTTCGGGGTCATTTAAACTTTCACAACACAAAGAGAAAGATATGGACGTATGATCATTATTTTAAACTCTGTAAATGGGTTAACCTGGAAGCTCGTAATAAGGGGAAGTCTGTCTCACGGGCTAACAGCATGTCAGTCAATGAAGCACCCGGGTACTTGCGTATGTAAATGCACCGTTATTTCTATCAGAAAACAAACGCCCATTGACAACACGCAAATGTGTTCTGTTCTGTTCTGTTTACGTTCAGCTGAGACATGAGTGATACGCTTTAAGTCTTTACCATAAAGAAAATTTAAGCCTTGTCCAAATAGGTAGCGCCGAGCCCCGGTAGCTCAGGTAGCGTACAGGACTTGAGAACAGGAGGTCGCTGGCTCGATCCACAGCTTGACCAGTTTTTTTTCCGAGAATTGATGATAGACATTGCGACAGGATTCATTCCTTTCTCCTCGCTGAACGTTGTTTCGATGATGGCTATGTGGGAAAGCAGCCAGCGGCTTGGAAAGAATATTGTGCGTAGTACTGGTAAAAGAAACTCCAGGAAAGCATGGATAGGTGCAATGGCGGTCGCGATATAATCAAAATAATGTTGAAAACGGCGTTAAACACCATACAATCAATCAACCAAGTCGATAGCGTTTACACACCACAAATAATATGCTGCTCCAATGATGGAGTTTGACAGTAAAAGGATAGAAAACTTTGTGAGAAAAGGAGAAAATGCTGGTTACCAGCATTTTCCCCTTTTCTCACATTGTTTTCAAATGCCTTTTTACCTTGAGGTCGTTGGATTACGAGATCGTGTGGTGAAGGATGTGACAAAAGGCAGGGCTTTGATGTTCCTATTTGTACTTTTTTTTTTTTGTCTTAGAAAACTCTTTACCAGGTGACAACATTTCAGATGTGATCAAATCATTTGCAGACATTTCAAATCTGGCTTAAAAATAAGATTTGTCTTAAAAAGGATAAAGAATAATTTTGAATGAGAAGGGGGAACTAATACGAAGATTTTCTTTTTTCCCATACTGTTTGGAAAAGCCTTTTGCATCAAGGATGTTCAAACGCGGAACTGTTTCTTAAAGGGTTAGATATAAGGCATTATTATTCTGAAATTTCAAAGTTGAACAAGTTTAATTCGTCACATCTCGGAGAAACCTTTCAACATGAAGTGCTATTTGTTTATCTAATTAGCCCTGTTACTTAACGATGTCCTATTTACAGGTACATCATTACAGGCAGAGAGAAAACGAAAAACGCTGTTAAAAATTTAAAGTGTGTAGAATGGCTCATAATCTGGTCAGCTATGTAATCATAGATAAATTACCAAATATATATGGTATAAGGATATAGAAACTCAAGATATTTGTGCTCATTTAAAACCGGAAACGACAGCAGTGACTTCTTTGAAGGCTGCCAAACAATGAAATGCATCTTCTATCCGTCGTAATCTGTACCGTCAGGGGCAGCATTTGGCATGAAGATACAAGAATGATTTATAGTTTCATAATATAAAGATGAAATAGGTTAAAAACTGGCCAGAAAATGAATACAGATTTATCTCTAAGCAACACTGGTAAAAAGAAACTGTTTTGTAACATCGTGGAGAAAGCAAAATAATGCTGGTAAACTGGTAACTAGCATTTTCTCCTTTCACCCACAATGCTGGCTTAACCCTTTATCACACAATCCCGACTTTTAACGATCCTGACTAAGAAACCTTTTGAAAACATTGTGGGAAAAGGAGAAAATGCTGGTACAGCATTTTCTCCTTTTCCCACAATGTTTTATACACTTCCCAGGACAAATTTCAGTTTTTGAGCCACATTTATTTTGTCGTCTGCAAATGCTTTCAATTTTAACTGGTCCAGAGTATTGTCGTCGCGAAGCTGCATCAAACTGGCTTTTGTCAAAGCATAGCCCATTTATCATTTCTTTAGCCATGTCTAATATGTGCCGAGCCCCGATAGTTGAGTCGGTTGCGTACAGGACTTGAGAACAGAGGGTCACTGGTTCGATCCCCGCCTCGGCCAATTTCTTTCCGAGGATTGATGAAAGTCATTGCGACAGGATTCGTTCCTCTCTCACCGCTGAAGATTGTTTCGGCGATGATTAGATGGGAAAGCAGCCAGCGGCTTGGAAAGAATATTGTGTGTAGTACTGGTAAAGGAAACTCCACGAAAATATGGATAGGTGCACTGGCCGCAGTGATATAACTGAAATAATGTTGAAAAGGGCGTTAAACACCATACAATCAATAAATCAGTCAACAGTTAATAAATATGTCGTCTGGAAATGCTTTCAATTTAGATCTTAACTTTTGTCATCCGGCGTAGAATAGTTATGAATGCAAGACTTGACAGCTCTTTGCTGTTGTCATTTTTTTTTTAAATCCGACACATCATAACTCTGAAAATTCCACAATTTCTGAAGTTATACGATGCAGTTTAACTCTTATCCTGCTAAATAAGTGAAATAAAACCCTCCAGCCTGTAGTATAAACCTGAATATTATTATTTCAAACTTAATTTTCTGAAGAAAAATATCGCCTTTTCGGACAGTGTAGATCAAGATCAGACTGCACAGAACGTGCAGTCTGATCTTGATCTGCACTGTCCGAAAAAAGGTCAGTGAGTCGCGCTTAGCAGCCTAAGAGTTAATTGAATTCATAGAATAAGCGCGACTCAATGCACTTTTGTGTACAGTGTAGATTAAGATCAGACGGCACTGAACGCTATTTGTAAAATATTCTAGCAAGAGTACCTTACAAATTTCACTGTTTCGGCCTGAGGTCTTGCCTGAAGAAATCTGTTACATATATTTACCCTGTTATTATTTCACTGCAAATAGCGACGAAAATAACTTTTGCAGATGGTGTAGATTAAGATCGGACTGCGCAGAGCAAGTAGTGTGATCTCGAATCTATACTGCCTCTGAATCAGTCCTTACTCAAAGCTAAAAATCAATAAATGAGCCAAGCTCTGTGAAAAGGGGGCTTCATGTATCTGCAAAAAGTATCGATTCAGGTCAGCTAGCCTGGCAGGTCAG
The DNA here is from genome assembly GCA_945859785.2 of Tridacna gigas. NCBI lineage: Eukaryota > Metazoa > Mollusca > Bivalvia > Cardiida > Cardiidae > Tridacna > Tridacna gigas. The sequence continues at coordinate 59,353,454 of OX244040.2, read as the reverse complement.
CCTGCGTAGTCCGCGCAGGCTGACCTGGGTCGAAACGTTTTTATATTTGTCAATTTTCTGCATGTCTAAGGACCTGTTTACTTCCTGACTCAGTCGGTTTCTTACACAAGATGAACTTTAAGGATCCATGATCACGTGATGCCTTGCTTGGCAACTTGCATAACAGAGATGCATTAAGCACCCTTTTGCTGGAGTATGGCGCAGTTTTAAGTACAGTAAAAATCTCCTTTAGACACCAACCTTCTATATTGCTAAAATGAAACTTTCAAGTCGATAGCAAACACCCAAGTATTGCTTTCTCAAAAGGTATTTTTTGGGAAAAGATATCTCTTTATCGGACAGTGTAGATCTAAGATCAGACTGCACGTTCTATGCAGTCTGATCTTGATACATACTGTCCGCTAAAGGTGACTGAGTCGCGCTTAGCAGCGTAAGGGTTAGGCGTCGAGAGAAATCTAATTTATTCCGTTGGCAGCGAGAGACTTCGGTAAACACCGGAAATGTTTGAGAGACGATCTGGCAGATCGGGGCTTAACCCTTTACCACACAATCCCGACTTTTAACGACCTTGAAAAAGAAAGCTTTTGAAAACATTGTGGGAAAAAGAGAAAATGCTGGTAACCAGCATTTTCTCTTTTTCCCACAATGTTTTCTACCCTTCCTAAAACAAATTTCAATTTTTGAGTAACATTTATTTTGTAGTCTGCAAATGCTTTCAAATTGGACAAGGCTAAAATTTTGTCGTGTGGTAAAGGGTTAATACCTCGCCGTGGTGAATTATACCAAGCAAGTCATTCTATAGATATGAACACATTTGATGTTATCTTTACAATCTGAAAAAGTAATTAACTACATTTTTCGTTTGCATAAACATATTTGGACCGTTTCAACCAGCGATATGTTTAAAATTTTTGATGCGACCCTGAAACCAGTATTGTGTCATGGATCTCAACTTTGGGGATATCAATGTATTGAGAAAATTGACAAGATTCATGTGCAGTTTTGTAAGAGATTATGTTGTGTATCCCAAAACACAAGTGATTTCTTAGCTCTTGGCGAGTGTAGCCGTTTACCATTTACCTATATGCCCAACTCTATAAAGTACTGGTTAAGTATAATTTGTATGAATAAGATTAGGCACCCAAAACAGTGTTATTACATACTATTGCAACTAGACGAAGCAGGTAGAACATTTTTGACAACACATATAAAGAATTTATTGTTTTCATATGGTTTTGGATGTGCCCGCCCGGGTAGCTCAGTGGTTAGCGCATCTGACTTGTGACCACGTGGTTGCGAGCTCGATACCCGGTTGAGGCAAACTTTCTTTCCGGCGATTTTTCGCCTCTCACCTCTGATGCATGAGAGAAAAGTAGTCAGTGGCTTTGGAAAGAAAGTTGTGTCAGTACTGGTGTGAGAAAGCCAGGAAACACATGGGTGCGTCACTGACGCCATAATATGACCTGAGCTGTTAAAATGGCCTAAAACTCCAATACAACCAGTTAGGATTTTGGACACGTCTGGATTTTTCATGAAGTAGGAGATGATAAAGAATTTTTGCGTATTTTCACAAAGCGAATAAAAGACCTTTTTACTCAAAAACGGTATGGTGAAATTGAGGTTTCTCCCAAAGCTCTACATTGTAAATAGTTCAAAACCCTGCTACATCCAGATTTTTTCTCAATACCGGCCTTTCTTACATATTAAAGAAAACACTGGCGAATTTCAGATGTTCTCCACACGATTTGATGATTGAAAAAGGTAGGCATTTTTCTATTGATAGAGATTACAGATTTTGCCCCATATGTAAATGTAAAGATATTTTTATTGTCGAGGACGAGTTCCATCTCTTCTTCAATTGTTCAGTGTAGGAAGAGCTCAGAATGAAATATTTTTGACCATATTGGTTACGAAATAGAAACCTCAATACATTCTACAACATTTTAAAACTAAACAAACAAACAAAAAAAAAAGATACAGCATTTAAAGTTTCAAAGTACTTATTAGAATCCTTTGCCTTGAGAAAAGAAATTCTAAATGAACTCGCATAGTGCATAAAAAATACCAGAATAATGTCATGTTTTATGTACAGTCTTGTTCTAATTATACTCCGGTAGTAATTATTACACTTTTGCAATATCGTTCATGTAAGTTTTTGTTTAACTCTTTACCACACAAACACGGGTTTTAACGACCCTGAAAAAAATACCTTTTGAAAACATTGTGGGAAAAGGAGAAAATGCTGGTAACCAGCATTTTCTCCTCAGTTTCCCACAATGTTTTTTTAACCTTCCCAAAACAAATTTCAATTTTTTGAGTCAAGTTTATTTTGTCGTCTGCGAATGCTTTCGTTTGGACAAGTCTAAAATTTTGTCGTTTGGTAAAGGGTTAATTTAATTTAAACATATTTTATTTGCATATTCTTATGAAATGTACAGTACATAATAATTTACAAATAATTCAACATTTTTTCTGCAAAATGGATCAGAACCAAAGCAGAGCTTATAGTGTTCTTCTCCAGATTGGTGGCTTGAACGAGTGCAAGTCATTTGAGCTAATACTAAACATTTACGAAAAACAAAAAGTTTCGATCCATGTCGCCAAATCTGTTTGCTTTTTACCTGGGTTTAGAATTATTTTTCCTGCCAGTGCCTAACACATGGACCAACCAAACAATAAAAGTTTGCCATCCTCGCAATAATGTCCTTAATTGTGATTGGTTCGGTTTAACTTTTAGCCATGCTCCGTGAAAAGTCTGCGCAGACTGACACGGGCCGAAACTTGTATACCATTAGTCAATGTTCTGCATGTGACAAGACCAGTCTACCTCACGGTTCAGTTGGTTGTTAGACAAAGTTTATTGTATAGATCCATGATTGTATGATAACTTGCTTGGTATAAAGCCTAAAGGTGATTATCAAGCCCCCTTTTGTCAGAGTTGGACTTATTCATATGAGCCATGCTCTGGCAAAAGGGGGCTTAATGCATTTCCGTAATGCATCATACCAAGCCAGACATTACTTAGTCGGGGATCCATAAAATCCATTTTGTCTTACAACCGACTGTATCATAGGGTAGACTGGCCCCATATAAAACTGACCAATAGCGAAAAGTTTCTGCCAAGGCCAGCCTGCGCAGACTGCGCAGGCTGACCTGAGCCGATACTTTTCGCAGATGTATTAAGCCCCCTTTTCACAGAGCATGCCTCATATATATATATATATTCTGACACCCTGATTATTTACTTCTGGCCGACACTGGGCCTATACAAACGAACACTTACAAAGGAATTATGCGTAAGCATGTAGCAGGTTGCTGATTTTGACAATTTTTCTGGTGTTTGTTGATCGAATGAATGGTGTTTTACGCCGCTTTCAACATTATTTCAGTCATATCACGGCGACAGCTCACATATGCATATATTTCCTGGATTTCACTAGCACTAGACTTTGATGACTGTTGTGAAGCATATTATTTAGAATCGTTTGGTGCAGTATGTTAATTTTTTCCCCTCAAAATAAACTCTTAACCCACGAGAAATGAGCCATACTCTTAGAAAAGGGGGCTTAATGCATCTCCGAAAAGTATCGACCCAAGTACCTGAAAAGTACCTGACCTTTGCCGAAATTTTCGCTATTGGTCAATTTTCTGTATGTCAAAGGAAAAGTCTTCGTATTGATTAAGTCGGTTGTTAAAAAAGTGGCGATTATTGATGTATAGTAGTTATGTGATGGCTTGTTTGGTAAAGTGTATTACAGACATGCATTATGCCCCCTTTTGCCAGAGCATGGCTCAAAAATAAATGAGTCACATTTGTAATAAAGCGGGTTTTTACATCTTTGTAATTCATTATACCAAGCAATTAGTGACATAATATAGACCCATTTTACCTTAAAGGAGGCAATTCAGATTTCCATAATCTCACCGAGCATAGATAATGATTTATCACTGAATTAAGTAAACCATAGCAGGCAAATAAGTAAAGAAGAAATACAAAATTAAGGGGAGGAAAATCAGCAGTACTTCCTTAATTGGCTACGTAGCCTGTTTTTGTATATTGAGGTTTCCCACCAGAGTTTCGAAAAGTGTTGTGGGAATGTCACATGCTCAATAGCACGGATCGCTTATGACAATTCGTATTTAAATCTGTATGATGACGTCATATCTGATGTAATAGAAATACACAGAGTTACCTATTGCAAAGCACCATCGTTCCTACATAGAAATATATATATATGTAGTCATATTTATCGATGTTTTACAAGAAACCTTATTATACGGCGTAAAAACTAAATGGCTCCCACTAAGACCGGCTGAATTACGGGGGTAGACTAAGGTAGAATGGTCCTTAACTCTTTCGGCGCCAAATAAACAAACTCGGCTTCTTTTGAAGGCTGTAAATGGAATCCACTGAGTCTCCGGAAGATTTTTATCATATAGGCTTGACCAAACAAGCGGAAGGTATAGATCAAAGATCAGACTGCACGTTCTGTGCAGTCTGATCTTGATCTATGCCGTCCGCAAAAGTCCCTGTTTTCGCCTATGGCGCTGAAAGGGTTAAGCATGCAGATAATTTAACGATATTAAAAGAAAGTTTCGACCTAAGTCAACCTTCGCGGATAGCGATACTTTTCACAGATGCATCGTATCTCCTTTTCCACATTGCTTGACTCAAATATACTATGATACAAATTAAGCCATTTTCTGGCCATACATCACAATAAGGAACACGAATTAGACTGTACAAGTGCAAGATGGAATGAATCTTTTCTCCCTTAGGCTGCTAAACGCGACCCAAGAACCTTAATATATTGCGAACAGTGTAGCTCAAAACCAAATTGCACAAAACGTGCAGTCTGATCGTAGATCTACACTGTCCGACAAAGAGATTTCCCCCCCCCCCCCCCCCAAAAAAAAATGGCATATGTATGGGTCTTTCCACCGACCTAAAGCTTTCATTTCACTTTTAGCAGGTTAAGGGTTATTAAATCGTTCGAAGTTGTATTCAAATTCTAAGTCTCAAATTCTTAATGATGAAGGAACGCAGCATGTACCTGGCTTTTCCAGATGTTTTTATTCATCAGAAATCGTATTTCTAAATTAAAAGCCCAAATAGGGACCACAAGTAAACGTTGCAGGTGTTAAGATGCATTTAATTCATACCTTTCAAAAGTACGGAAACTACTTATAACCGGACAATCTGTTTCTAAAGTAGATCCAAAGAATGTCATTCACAAACGATGTGGATTCCGGGTCCTTTACAACACGTTCTATGAAGACGGAGATTAACTTTTTACTAAATGACGAAATTCTGAAAGTGCATGATTATTTGCAGACGAAAAATTAAAAGTAGTCCAAGCGATGATGTTTATCTTTGAACCGTTGGGAAAAAAATGTGGGGAAAGGAAAAAAAATGCTGGTAACCAGTATTTTCTCCTATTCGCACAATGTTTTCAAATAACTGTCTTCTTCAGGGTCATTAAAGGATAGAATTACTTGATAAAGGGATAACTCAGGCCAAAGCAGAAGCTATTTTAATCACTGTGGCTATAGATTTATTATTGTGGCAACTGTCGGAGACAATGCCACTGGGAGTTCAGTACGGTATTTTGAAAACCATGTACCGTAGTTTGTGCAAAACCGAAGGAAGTAAACCCAAATAAACTCTATTTTTCTCAGACAAATAAGTGTTTCAATAGGACTCAGATATACGATAACGCCGGCGTATTAAAATATGCTGGATCAGGCCATCGATCATGGGAATACTTCTTTTTTTATTGAAAATATCTGTACCCGCTATAGCCTTCTACTTGCGCAATGATACACACAACCTTTGTCTCCTGACCGTGTTCGTCCCAAAGCCAGTTCGTCCCTGGGCTTGTTTGTCCCTTTTCTTGTTCGTCCGGGCTTGTTCGTCACACATTATTGTTTATTTATTTTTCAAATTATTAATTCCACACAATGACTCCATTGACACATGCCACACCAGTGTTTTTTAACGCTTTTATTAGAGCCGATACTACCAACACGAAACTCTGTGAATGTACGAAACTTAATTTTTCATATAACCACCCGTGTTTTCAGTGTTTTATACCCATTACGATTTGTTTTGTACCTTACACATGATTGAAGTGAGAATTGTGTGACGTCTTTTGATACATCTTTCAAAGAAGCGATTAAGGTTTTATCACATAACCTCCCTTGTCTGCAGTGTAATATACCCATTACGAATTTTCTTATCGTACAAAGGTTTGATATCACCATTGCGTGACATCATTTTTGACGCCATTTTGTACGTATTTCATAGAAGTGAATGCGCTTTATTTTGGATATTACCGGGCGTGCATCTATAGATGGTTTTGCATCTTCTGATCTATAATTTGTGAAATATAGTTTTGTAATAAAAAGAATCTGACATTCGTTGGCTTCTGAGATAAAATTTTATTTATCTCTTCAAGAAAAAATGTTATTAAGCCAGCTTGATAACTTTTTTTTTTCATAGACTTGTTAAAAGAAATTTTATCTTAATGGTCAACTCATGTGAGAATGTGTAAAATACCATGATGTGATAAAAAGAATCTGACATTCGTTGGCATTTAAGATATTTTTTTTTATCAAACTCGCCCACAATAATGTTCTGATGCTCGCCAGAGGCTTGCTTAGCAACACCTGGCACGTTTAATGAAATTTTATCTCAAGTGCCAATTTATGTCAGATCCTTTTTATCTTACCTAATTATATTAGCTCTGTTCCAATCGACAAATATTTGCTCTAATGAGAGCATTAAATTTGCATACGACAAATTCATTGCGACTCGTATGGTGAGATTTGTATTTAAACGGGCAAAAATCATTATGGTTGCCCGCATTTTCTCCTTTTTCTATCTTTTTTTTTTGCAAAAGTTTGTTTCCTCGGAGTCGTAACGGTCCTGTGTGGCTCAGTGTTTAAGAGTAGGACTCGTCACCCGGAGGCCCCGGGTCCGAGCCTCAATGAATCCATTTCTTTAGGGGGGAGTGTCCTTGGGCAAGGCACTTCAGAGCCCTAGCCTAGTACTGTTTTAAACTAGGAAATGCATGAATATGTGAGCTGTCGCCATGACATGACTAAAATGATGTTGAAAGCGGTGTACAACGCCATTCAATCAATCAATCAATTAATCAATCAATCGTAGTCGTGAAACAAAGAATCGTTTGTTGAAGGGCTTTCGTGTTGTATGCGTAGGAATACATCTCACTCCGTACGAAAACTGTCGGAAGTAAAAATGGCGCGCATTACATAAATGACCGACTGTGCTAAGTAAAATTCGGTATATCTTAATTCATCATGTTTAATTTGTTGTTATTACTCACGCGACACTCAGTAGACGTTGATCTATTATGTCGATAATTATTTCCCTCGACTTTTTTTCTAAATTATAAATTATCCGCCCAAAACATATGCCATTTTTTTCTAAAAATAGTTCGCAATGAACTTTATTGGTAATAGTAAAGCATTTGATTATTTGTGTCGATTTATTATTGTTGTTTCTATTTTGTTTCGGTGACGATGGTCATTGCTTTCTGTTTTAACTCTTAGGCTGATAAGCGCGATTCGAGGACCCTTTGCGGACAGGGCAGATCAAGATTAGACTCCACAGAACGTGCAATGTGATCGTGGATCTACACTGTCCGATAAAGACATATTTTTCCCCGAAAATATAACTTTGAACAGCAATTAGTTATCGTTTTACTATCGGCTTGAAAGTTTCTTTTTACTTACTTAGCAGGATTAGGGTTAACTCTATCAGAGCAAAAGACATGAGCCTAGCTTTGTGAAAAGGGGGCTAAATGCATCTGGGCCGAAAATTTTCGCTATTGGTCAATTTTCTGTATGTCAAAAGACCAGTCTACCTCATGATACAGCCGGTTGTTAGATATATTGGATTTTATGAATCCCTAAATATCTGATAACTCATTTGGTATCATGCATTACGGAAATGCATTAAGCCCCCTTTTTGTCAGAGGACGGCTCATATGAACACGACCTTTGTCAACCCACTGAACTCATAAAACAATATTTTCTTAAAAGATTTACTAAACAAGCAGACGGTATGAATCGAAGATCAGACTGCACGTTCTGTGCAGTCTTATCTTGATCTACACTGTTCGCAAAAGGCTGTTTTTTTTTTACCTGTGGCACTGAAAACATTTGGTTGGCACTTCATTTTCGCAAGCCAAGGTGACGATCACAACGTGGGTCTTACCCCTTTTCTGATCGAGTCGAAACTTGTTAGCACGGCGACGCTTCACCAAATGGATTTTGATTGTCGTCATCCCTAGCTTTACGTAATCGAAAACCAATCAAAAGTCGCGTAACTTAACTCTTTCGGCATTTTGTTAAATATGGCCAATGTTTTTTTTTTTGGCTATGATCTATTAAGCGCTTCGGTGTTGTTGTTTTAACGGGTCCTTGACAATTGGCCACAAAGGTTTGGTCCAATGATAGTTTGCTCAGCATGCTTTCTCCGTAATTCGCCAATAATTGACTGCTTTTTAGATCACAAACATGACAGATGATTAATCAAGTCAAAATCTATTTTCGAAATTTTGTTAGGTTTCGCGAAGCAAACGCCGCACATGTACTTTGACAGTCCATCATCTTAGGTCGGGGTGTATCTTAAACCTTCATTTAATTGATTTGTGACAGTGAATGTTGAAGAAAAAAAATGTTCGTCTCTATTTTTCTTTGGTGATAATTCCAAACATATCCGACAACTTTCTCCTGTGGTCGCCATTTTCATTTAGGTTCTGCTGATGTCGGATAGCAAATTTAACACGCTATTTGATTGGTGCTTTCAGTCCTGACTGCAACCAATGATTACACGTATCGCGAAGCTAACAAATTTCGACTCGATCGGCCAAGGGGTAAGATTCACGTAGTGATCGTCACCTTGGCTTGCGAAGATGTTGGCAATTTGGCCTTTTGTGTTTGCGTATATCTTACAGCGCACTATTGTTAAATGTCCACTTTGTGTCACCGGTCCATATACAATGAAGTATGAATTTCTGAATTATTGTACAGTAAATGAGCCATGCTCTCTGAAAAGAGGGTTTAAGGTTTATATGTGTATATTTCGAAATTTTTTGCTTTTGGTCATTTTTTCTGCATGCCAAAGGACTCAGTCTACATGATTCAGCAGTAGGTTGTTAGGCAAAATGGATTTTAGAGATGTGTAATATTGTGATGACTTGCTTGGTACCGTGCATCACGACGATACACTAAATCCCCTTTTAACAGAACGTGGCTCATATTTAGTTAAAACGCATTTATTTTATTTTATACAACAACTCGTTATTTACAAAAGATAGATACAAAACGGAAGCTGATGTTTTTTTAAAGTTCATCTATAGCGGACAAGTAAGCTTCTGTTGCTTTTTTGTACATCGTAAATATAAGATTTGAATTTAAAGCCCCAACAGCGGCCAAAAGTAAACAATGCTGGTGTTAAAATACATATGAGTCATGCTCTATAAAAAAAGGGCTTAATGCTTCTGCGAAATGTATCGACCCAGGTCAGGGTTAGGGTTTTTCGCTATCAGTCATTTTTTTTTTGTATGCCCATGGACCAGTCTATCTCATGATTCAGTCGGTTGTTAAAGAACAACAACAAAAAAAGTAGCTATTATGAATCCATAGTTATGTGGTGGCTTGATTGATATAATGCATCACGGAGATGCATTAAGCCCCCTTTTGCCAGAGCATGGCTCATATATTGGTAAATAATTGATTGGATGGTGTTTTCCGCCACTTTTAGCAACATAAAATTCATATTACGGCGACATCTGACATATTCATGTATGTCATGGCTTTCAACAGTACCGGGCTGGGATTCTGAAATGTCTTGCCCAAGGATACTCCAACGAAAAACCCAGTGCCTCCAGTGAGGCTCGAACATGGGTTCTCCAAGTTACGAATCCTATATTTTACCACTGAGCCAGGCAGGACCCTGAAATGCTGTTGAATTTGAATCATACACTATAAAAGTGTTATAATTATTTAGAAGATGGCAATCTGTTATTCTGCGGTTTGCGGTCGTCCCAAGTCGTTGGCAGAAAAATAAATATTAAAACCAAGTAAAAAGTAAAAGAAAAACAGATAGGGCGACCTTGCAACTTTTGACCCACCTTTAAATATCATTTTTCTGCCAGCGAATAACTCTTGGACGAACTGTACAATGTCTTGTCATAGGGAAGGGAAAGAGGTGTAGTAAGGGAAACGTGTTGATGACGTAGAGTGTTATGAGGCGGATTTTTTGTTGCATGTCGTATATACTACCTGTTGCATTGAATCTAGTACAGAATTCTGAATGCCTACTCTTTGAGTATGTATTTGTTTAGAAGGCAGTAAGTGCATACTCTCATTTTTAGGCCAGAGAGCGTCGAGAGTGACACAGTTTCAGAAGTAAAATAAAAAAAAAACACAGTCGCCAAATACTGTCCCCCCCCCTCCGCAAAAATAATTCTATCTGTTACAAATTGCAATTCCCTTAACCCTTAGGTTGTTAAGCGCGACTCGCTGACCTTTTGCGGACAGCGTAGATCAAGATCAGACTGCACAGAACGTGCAGTCTGACCTTTGATCTATACTGTCCGATAAGGGGATACTTTTTCTAAAAAAATACTTTTGAAATAGGAAAATTCGGGTTTATACTATTGGTTTATAGTTTTATTTCTTTTAATTAGCTGGATAAGGGTTAAATATGACAAAGCTGTCATGAACTAAATGGCCCGCAACATGTGAAGTGAGACCTTCAGGCATTTGCGTAAAGTGTCGTCCCGGATTAGCCTGCGGAGTCCATGCAGACTAATTCGAGAAGGCACTTTACGACTACAAAAGATTTTTTCATCCAGTAGACTTTCGTGAAACAGAAAATCTCTCAAAACGGGAAGTGTCGTCTCGGATTAGTCACAGACTGCACAGGCTGATCTGGGACGACATACTTTTACGCATATGTCCGAAGGCCCCTTTTCATGTGTTGCACGCCAAATAATCTCTACCACTCTGGACACAGTTTGAGCGAAATCTACTTACAAAGTAATAGACTAAACAAGATGTCGTCGATATGGTACAAGGTGGTTGCATATACGTAGATTAACCTTAATCCTACCAAATGGGGTCAATTTGACCCCAGCGACTATTTTCATGAAGCTATTAAAAAAGTGTGAATGCTAGACTTGCGACATCTGATGACTTTGTCAGAACAAGTGATTCTATCACAATAATGGCCATATTGAAATGATTTTTCGAGTTTTGAGCTGATTCTTAACTGTTTTTGTGTGGGGTCCGATCGGACCCCGAAATCAAATTCATTTTTATAACTAATTCTCTTGTAAGTTTTGGTTAAATCATAACCAAGTCAAATAGCAGAGCCATGTAAACAGCTGCACAGGCTCTGAGAACCATTATTACAAGACAATGTGAAGTCTGAATTTGAGGACTTGGACGCTTCAGCCAGTGATGTTTCCTAATCATCAGCCCAAGTGAAACAAAAAAATTTTTGATACACTCTGGTGCAGCCTCAACCCAATCCCGTAGGCGTTGTGGAGAGCGATGTACACCATGTTCCTCATAGGGGCTGAGCCCAAACAAGAGGTCATCCTAGAGAAAGGGCTAGGGGTAGGGACCTAGGGCTGAGAAACAATGACAAAGACCCAGGTGACGCGGACCACAGAGTTCCTCAGCTGCATCAACAACCACAGGATGCCACAGAAGACATAATGATTCATTGAATGGTGTTTTAGGCCAGCTTCAACATTATTTAAGTCTTATCACGGCAACAGCTCACATTTCCATGTCTGTCTTGAGTTTCACCAAGTACTAGGCTAGGCTCTGAAGTGTTTTACCCAAGGACACTCCCACGAAAAGCACAGTGCTTTCAGTGAGGCTGGAACCTGGGCCCCCAGGTTACAAGTGCTACACTTTACCACTGAGCCATGTGAAGGACCCCTAAGACAGATATGTTGCCAGCAGTGGCACTGTCTATCAGAAACACCATCCGGATACTGGTCGGCGGCAGCAACATGACATTATTGGCAACAACTGGGAATTACAAATGCCTTGAATTGTGAAAATCCACAGGATTCTTTCACATGTTTAGAATACCTGTCATGATTGACATTCTTGTGCTCAAAACCAATCCAGAAGCAAGACGCCAAACACACACATGCAGCATGTGTCCTGCAACACATATACATCCGTCCAGTTTGTCTGGAAAACTATCGTGGTGACAAACAAACCATCTTTGAAAAGTATTGATAAAACAACTGGGAAAGCTTTAGCACAAATCATTGGATGAACCAAACAATGTAAAATTTCACCAAAATTATCTCATTTACCTGTTTAAATATTGATTTTATTTCATTCAACAATTTCAACAATGACTTGTGTTAGCTTTTTTTAATTTTTCTAGCATCAGCACTAAGTTTTCATCTTGGGGTCCAAACAGACCCCAGTTGGTAGGATTTAGGTAAATATTATGTTGGTAGGATGAGGGTTAAATCAGTGACCTACGCAGAACAGGCTCATCTTTTCTTATCTTCTTGCATTCTCGTGTTTTTCGCCGGTGTTGTTGATAGATTGATGGATTGTATGGTGTTTAACGCCGTTTTCAATATTACTTTTTAGTTATATCGCGGAGGCCAGTGCACCTATCCATGCTTTCCTGGAGTTTGTTTTACCAGTACTCCGCAACAATATTCTTTCCAAGCCACTGGCTGCTTTCCCACATAACCACCGTCGAAACACTGATCAGCGGCGAGAGAGGAATGAATCCTGTCGCGATGACTATCATCAGTCCTCGGAAAGAAATTTGCAAAGCCCCGGATCGAACCAGCGACCTCCTGTTCTAAAGTCCTGTACGCTACCGAATGAGCTACTGGGGCTTCGCACGCCGGTGTTGTAGGTCTCGTAAAACTACGAGTTCTCCCAGCCGATAAGAAAGTGAAAAAAAAAAACATGAAAAGTTAATCTAAAACTGAACTCTAGAGAGTATTCAAATGCCAAGTTATCAATTTGATTTTTTTTTCAATCAAAAGCAACAAATATATTTTTGTATTGCCATTTTCTCAGTCGGTAGAGCACAGGACTTGAGAACAGGAGGTCGCTGGTTCGATCCCCAATTTCTTTCCAAGGATTAATGATAGTCATTGCGACAGAATTTATTCCTCTCTCACCGCTGACCATTGTTTCGACGATGGTTATGTGGGAAAGCAGCCAGTGGCTTGGAAAGAATATTGTGTGTAGTACTGGTAAAAGAAACTCCAGAGAAGCATGGATAGGTGTACTGGACGCCTCGATATAACTGAAACAATGTTGAAAACGGCGTTAAACACCATACAATAAATTAATCAATCAATCATAATAACCAAATTGGACCAGATTGGACTTAATGACGGAAGTGGACTATTTTTCTTCAATTTTGTATGGACCAATCAAGTAGTATCGTTACCAAGATCTCTGCACACTTGCTAGTCTTTCAGTATTTTCAGTACTTTGATTAAAAGAAAGTTAGGAATAGCGTGTTATCTACCTAATGTGTTGAAATATTTACACTCACAGATTCCGATTTTCTTTGAAAATCATTTCACTGTAAGCAAGGGATAAATTTTTATCCCCAAGTAGAAGTAGAGAAAGATTTGGAGTTGATACTTGAAAAACTGACCTTGTTATATAGTTTTTCTCTCAGATTGTATTACAGAATACACAGTGAAGAATAAAGTGAAAGCTAAATTCAACTTTCCTGCATCTATTTAACCTTTTACCAGACGACAAAATAACTATAGCCTTGTTCAAAATGAAAGCATTTACAGACGACAGTTTCAAATTGGCTCAAATGATGCAATTTTTCTTTGATATGGTAGAAAACATTGTGGGAAAAGGAGAAAATGCTGGTTACCAGCATTTTCTCCTTTTCCCACAATGTTTTCAAAAAGCTTTTTTCCCAGTGTCGTTAAAAGGCGTGATTGTGCGGTAAAGTGTTAATCCTTGGGCTGCTAAGCGCGACTCAAGGACCTTATGCAAACAGTGTAGATCAAGATCAGACAGCACAGAACGTGCAGTGTGAGCTTGGATCTCCATTTTCGCAAAAAAAAAAAAAAAAAAAAGAAAAAAATATAGCAATTAGAAATTTTCATTTAACTTGTCTATCAGGTTAAAGGTTAACAAAGATAAAAGTGTGGATCATAAATCAGACTGTATGCTTTGTGCAGGCTGATCTTCATCTACACAGGCCGCAAAGGCAACTGTGGTTTTAAGATGATAATAACGATGATGATGATGATGATGGTAATGATGATGTTGAGGAGTGTAACATTGACAACGATGATGATGATGATGATGATGATGATCTAAGGCGATCTTGCCACATTTTGGTACATGTACATGAAATATGCATTCGAGCCATGCTCTGGCAAAACGGGTTTTAATGCGTCTCTGTGATCCATTATACCAAGCAAGTCATCATATAATTATGAGATCCATAAAATTCCTTTCACCCTAACAATCAACTCAATCAAGAATCAACTGAACCTTTCCGCTGTAGAAAAATTACCTAAAGCAAAAAATGATTGATTGATTGATTATATGGTGTTTAACGCCGTTTTCAACATTATTTCAGTTATATCGCTGCGGCCAGTGCATCTATCCGTGCTTTCCTGGAGTTTCTTTTACCAGTACTCCGCACAATATTCTTTCCAAGCCACTGGCTGCTTTCCCACATAACCATCGTCGAAACAATGGTCAGCGGTGAGAGAGGAATGAATCCTGTCGCGATGACTATCATTAATCCTCGGAAAGAAATTGGCCAAGCCGGGGATCGAACCAGCGACCTCCTGTTCTCAAGTCCTGTACGCTACCGAATGAGCTACGGGGGCTTGGCTAAAGAGAAAAAAGAAAAAAAAAAAAAAAACAGTTTCAACCCATTGTCCTGGATCGATATTTTGTGCAGATGCATTAACTCTTTCCCAAACGACAAAATTTAAGACTTGTCCAAATTCAAAGCATTTGCAGACGACAAAATAAACGTGACTTAAGAATTGAAATAAGCTTTTGGAAGGGTAGAAAACATTGTGGGAAAAGGAGAAAATGCTGGTTACCAGCATTTTCTCCTTTTCCACAATGTTTTCAAAAGTCTTCTTTCTCAGGGTCGTTAAAAGTCGGGATTGTATGGTAAAGGGTTAAGCCCCCTTTTCACAGAGCATGGCCCATATAGAGGACGTGGTACAAATTCTAGAAGGATCGGATGAACGGTCAGTTATGGGTGCGCTACACTTCACTGACGACATTGCAAGTTATTTGTAGGATTCATTTACATGACGTCAAATCCCATCCTTGACAATATAACGTCTTGAAAAAAAACGCCACAAACCACCGCAATGAAAAAATATGGTCACTCAACACGAATGGAGATTCATTACATGTATACAGTTTAAAATATTTGGAAATCTTGGTGACAAAAAAAAACCCAACTCTGGTTACAGAACATAATGTAACTCCGACGTTATTCTTTCAAGTTGCGAAATGCATACAAAATACAAAATGGGAAAATGGTGTCTTGCAACAGAAGAATTTAGGGGGAAAAATGAAAAATCGTGCACTGACCCCTGCAGACATCTGTACAAACACGCAAACTAGATGTCTAGTGCAAGAAAAAAGAAGCTACTTATTCTTTTTTTAAATTTCAAAATGGAAAGAAACTTTCTTACAGTTCAGTTCTATCTGAAATAGTGAAGCTGCAATACTGGATTTGAAAATCAGTGATAAACAAAGATTATAGACTTTTGCTATCCTTTTTTTGTAAAAGTGCGATGTAAAGCCTCTTTTTTTTTTCCTTTTTGCACAATGCTTTCAAGCTGGTCGGCTGTATTACGGCAGAATGTAACTATCCATGTACACGCACTGTACATACATGTACCAGACTATTTAGGAAACAATACTGTAGCTGCCAAAAGTAGACAAAGCGAGCGTTAAAATACATTTGAGCCATGCTCTAGCCAAAGGGGGCTTAATGCATCTCCGTGATACATTGTACCAAGCAAGCCGTCACGTAATTATAGATCCATACTAGCCACTATTTTAACAACCGACTTAATCATGAGGTAGACTGGGTCCTTGGGCATACAGAAAATTGGCCAATAGCGAAAAGTTTCGGCCCGGGTCAGCCTGCGCGGACTGCGCAGGCTGACCTGGGTCGATACTTTTCGCAATTTTAGCAAACGAGATACCAGGTACTGTTTTGAAAACCTTGATTTTTTTCTTTCCTACTCTACCAACCGATAAGAATTTAGACGTTAAAGAAAAAAACAGTATTTGCAAAAGAAAATAAGTGGTAAAAACTTGCAAACAGCGTTTTCTTCTTTTCCAACTTTGCTTCATTCTTTCTTTTTTTTATTAAAAATCGTTGAAACACAGGATTGCTGGTCGATGGTTAACTCACTACAAAACAGATTTTACAGGCCCAATAGCGGCCAAAACACAGAGCAGGAGCTAAAATGCATTTAAATTTAAGTCATACCGTTTGAAAGTATGGCAAATATTGTGACGATGACAATCTGTTATTGTGTTGTCGGTCCAGGCGTTAATCGCTGGCAGAAAAAAAAAGAATTTTAAAGCGAGCCAAAAAGTAAATATAAGATAAAGTGACCTGGCAACTTTTATCCTTCTTTTGAAACTAATTTTTCTACCACCGAGTAATATTGAAATGACCGTAAAATAACAGATTGTCATCTTCACAATTATTTTATATTTCTAAATTGTATGATTTAATTTTAAATGAAGCGTGCTCTCTGACAAGGGGGCTTAGTGCATCTGCGAAAAGTATCGACCCAGGTCAGCTTGCGCAGTCCGCGCAGGCTGACCTGGGCCGAAACTTTTCGCTATTGGCCAGTTTTCTGTATGTCCAGAGACCACTCTACCTCATGATTAAGTCGGTTGTTTAAAAAAAAAAAAGTGGCTATCAAGGGTGCATAATCACGTGATGACTTGCTTGGTACAAAGCATTACGAAGAAGCATTAAGCCCCCTTTGGCTAGAGCATGGCTGAAATGTATTTCAAAATTTGTTACCTAAATAGTCTACAGTGCATGTGCATGGATAGTTCCGAAACAATCAATCAACCATCTCTGCACTAGATGACCACATTTTAGGCTGGGCCGCAATCATGACATTTGGAGACGACGGATTTTATGTATTGATATAATGGTGAAATTTGTCTTTCAACGGCTAGAAGAAAAGGAGAAAATGCTGATTGCCAGCATTTTCTCCTATTCCGAAAATATACATAGTAAAATTAGTGTTGCACCCCCTGTGTTTTTAACGTGTTTAATTTTCTGGCGTGAATGATATGAAATGGGTTGGAAATTAGAATCTGGCTGCTGTATACAAGAACAAACAGGTCTGTTGTCTCTGAAATGGAATGAACTGAGGTATCCCTTAACCTCATGGCAGCAGATACTGATCGAGCTGTTTCAACCTCTCGTGAGAGGTGTGAGACAAAGACTGCAAGCTGTTTTGCATGCCCCGGGCGGAAGTACGCAATGTTGCCTGATTTTGTGTGTCCATTCTCTGCAGGTCACTTTCAACCTGTCGTAAGTTTTGTTTCGACATTAAATTCCCTGTTTTAACCAAACTTAAACGCTTCTCGTTTTTCTTAAATTTGAAAGCAACATCTAGGCAAAAGATTCCCACTTACCCTGAGGCCAAAGGATACCTCAGTTCAGTTCATTTTATGGGCAAAAGACGAGTCTGTTGGTGTATGCAGCAGCCGAATTCTAATTTCGACCCAATTTTATCTCATTCACGTCAGAAAATCAAACCCGGTAAAAAACACAGGGGGTGCAACACTAATTTTACTATGTATATATACAAATGCTGTGTTTGTTAAAACAGGATTGCTTGGTAAAGGTTTAAAGTACAGCAGTTAAAGTTTTAACATAGACGCGCCTAATGTTTTATGACGTGCGTAAACGTTGAACTCGCCCAGTTCGGCCGATGTCGTTTATTATTATTTTTTTTTTTTTCATATTATTAAAAAAAAAAAAACCAACAAAAATAAGCAAGCAAATATTCCGGTTAAAGATAAAAATTTAACGGTTTATCAAACGAAATATTTTTTTGACTTGTCCAAATTAAAAACAATTTGCAGACGGCAAATTTAATTGTATTCAAATGATGGGATTTGTCGTTCAAAGGGTAGAAAACATTGTGGGAAAAGGTGAAAATGCTGGTTAAGGGTCGTTAAATCTCGGGAATGTGCGGTAAAGGGTTTTACTCTTTCACTGCCAATGTCGCCCCGGACATCTTTTGTGGATGGCGAAGATCAAGATCAGACTGCACAAAACGTGCAGTCTGATCTTTGATCTGCATCATCCGCTACCTGATCCTAATCTTCGACCAAAATCGGCTTCAAAAGTGAGTAATAATACATTTTTAGACCTAGAGCGATGTCGTATCCATTCATTTTAAAACGAAATAGTTGAACAAAAGGTGAAATCGACACTACGGTTAATTCTTGTACAGAGGACGTAAAAATACGGAAATGCACGAGTGAAGGGGTGTAGCAAGTCTGTTGTAACGGAATCTTTAAGAATCTAGGCCCGGTTTCACGAAAAAAAAAAACTTAAGTTTCTTATTTTATTCAAATCTATTAACGGTCCCAGGTTCTGACTTAAGTTGAGTTTGTTATTTGAGACACATTTCAGCAACGTTAACAGACTGTAGTAACATTCTCAAATCCTGTGTTAACACTATGTTTCAGACTCAACTAAGCAAATAACTGGACTTGAGTCAATTAACCCTTTCCCAAACGACAAATTTTGGACTGGTCCAAATTGAAAGAGTTTGCAGACGACAATTTTAAATTCGATGAAAATGGCAGAGAGGTCTCAAAAAGGGTAGAAAACACTGTGGGAAAAGGAGAAATTGCTCGTTACGAGCAATTTCTCCTTTTCCCACAGTGTTTTCAAAAGACTTGTACTGCAGACACGTGAAAACCAGGGCTTGTTTGGGAAAGGGTTAACAGACTTCAGTTCATTATTTTGCTGAGTTAAGTCCGAAATGTTGTGTCAACACAGGACTTACGAACGTTACTACAGTCTGATAATTCTGTTAATGTTAATGAAATGAGTCTGGAATAACGCACTAGTGCAAGATGCAGGAAGAAACCCACCCATGTTTAACGTGCTCAGTGTACTTCGGCTTTCTTTTGAATTATCAACTATAAATAATCTCTTTAACTTCATGGTACAGGAAGTAAGGAGTTACCTCCCTTTCTTGAAAATTTAGATTTAATAAAAGTAAGAATAATGGCTTAAATGAGTTAAAAAGAATAATATTCAGCTTTTGAAATTGATCAAAAATATAACTAAGCCGTGCTCTGTAAAAAGGGGTTTTCATGCCTCCCTAAAATCCGTTTTGTGTAACAGCCTACTGTATTTTGAGGTACACTGGTCCTTTTACATGCGGAAAATTGACCAATAGCGGGAAGTTTCGGCCCAGGTTAGCCTGCGCGAAGTGCGCAGGCTGACCTGGTTCGATACTTTTCGCAGATGCATTAAGTCCCCTTTTCATCGAGCATGGTTCATATGATGGCTTGCTCAGTGTAATGCATCACGGAGATGTACTAAGCCCCCTTTTGCCAGAGCGTCTCTCATATACCTTTGTATTCAATAACCATGATAATTATTACCGACGGAACCCGGCCGTATGTTTGTGGGCGTCAGAGGTAGCTGTTTTATAAACTTTCATCCCAGCCCGAAATACTACTGTTGTTAATCCCTATCCTGCTATTTAAGTCAATTGAAACTTTCAAGCCAATAAAAAAAAAAACAGAATAATGCTATCTTAAACTTATTTTATAATAATAATAATAATGATAATAATAATTATTATTATTATTATTGGAGCAAAATATCTCCTTATAGGAGAGTGTAGATCCAAGATCAGACTGCTCGTTCTGTGCAGTCTGATCTTGATCTACAATGTCCGTAAAAGGTCTGTGAGTCGCCCTTAGGAGCCTAAGGGATAAATGAATTGTTATACAGAAAATCTTTAGATACCTCGAAAAGTCGAAAGTTAGAGCTATCTACATTTGATTTTTTTTTTTAATTCGTGGGAAGATCCTCGGACGATGCATTTGAAAACTTGGTATTTGAACTCGTGAAACCCAGGACAGACACGTACAACTTATCTGAAGCTGCCTGAATATAAATTAAGTAGTCTGAAAAGTGGTATGAAACATCAATCGATAAATCAATCGATCGATCAACCGTCCAATCAATCAATTAATCAATCAACCAACCGACCGACCGACCAGTCTATCTATCTATCTATCTATCCTGGTACATCTTCGCTTGAAAAGTCGAACGTTTTTAGAACAAATCTGTTGAAGGTCGAAAGCGGAAATTAAAAGAGGTATCACGTGATGGAAGGTTTTATGTCTGATATGTCCACAAACTAGTCCAGTCTATTTAAGTCTATAAATGAAAGACAAAATCTTAGACTCGTCGAAATTGAAAGCATTTGCAGACGACAAATCAAGTATTGCTCAAGTTCTGGAGATTATTTTGAAAGAGTTAAAGCCCCAAAATCGGCCAAAAATAAACAATGCAGGTGTTAACCACTATCCTGCTAAATGAAAGGTTAAATTTTTTTCAATCGTAAAAACCAAAATTCTACTATTTTATCCTATAGAGCGCCGAATAGAGCGCCGAATAAACCTATCAGATATTTTCATCCTAGAAATATGACACAAATAATTGTAATTTCATGGTTGCTTTTGCCTACAGTGTTTCAGCAAAGCGGACAGTGTAGATCAAAGATCAGGCTGCACGTTTTGTGCTGCCTGATCTTGATCTACACTGACCGCAAAGGCAACTATTATCGTGAAAGGCGCTTTATGGGTTAAGGATATTTTTGGAGGGGAGATATCTCCTTATGGGACAGGGTATATCTAAGATCAGACTACACGTTCTGTACAGTCTGATCTTAATCTACCTTGCCCGCAAAAGATCAGTGAGTCGCGCTTAGGATCTAACGGGTTAAAATGCATTTAAATTCAAATCATACCATTCAAAAATATGTAAATTATTGTGAAGACGACAATCTGTTGTTGTACGGTCGGCCCAAGTGTTAGTCGCTCACAGGAAAATGAATCTTAAAACTAGGTAAAAAGTTGCCAGGTCGCTCTATCTTTTGATGCCAGTGACTAATAATATGGACCGACAGTGCAATAACAGTTTGTTATCTTCTCAGTTATTCCCTTACTTGTAAAAGGTATGATTTAAATTCAGATGCAAAAAAAAAAAAACACTTAGTTTACCTTTGGCCGCTATTGGGGCTTTAAAATTCATTTTGATCATCGAATTGCGCAAGAATCCTTCGGAGTTTCGAGCTGACGCAATCAATTCGAGCATCCAGGATCGTTGTCTAGTGACTTTCTGTGACGTCACATTAACACTGAGTAATCGGCTAAGAATGACGGACAAGTGAAAAGCGACGGGTGGGGCAAAAGTTTGTATTTCCTTCGGAAAATTTATTGAACACGTTTGAAAGATAAGGTTGTTATTGCGTGGGAGAGACAAAAAAAAAAAAAACCCACCCTTAACTCTTTGACAAACAATTATGAGTTCTAACGATAATGAGAAAGAATGCTGTTGAAAACATTGTGGGAAAAGGAGGAAATGCTGATAACCAGCATTTTCTCCTTTTCTCACAATGTTTTCTTTTTTTTTTCATACGAAAATCCAATCATTTGAGCCTAACTTGATTTGTTTTCTGCAAATGCCTTTTAAACTGAAATCGCGAAACATTTCGTCGTCTGGTAGTGATTTAAATCACGAAAAAAAAAAATCGGAAAAAATAAATTTTCAGTGCATAGGATGGACGCTGATATTGCATTTTTTTTTTTTGTTAAAAAAAATCTTATCGCTTAAGTGCACATTTTCGCAACGTTTCGAAAGCATCATGGTAAAAAGACAGATTACTTGTAACATACATCTTCTCCTTTTCCCGCAATGTTTTAATGCATTGTTGAAATGATTTGCTACTTTTACTATTTGAAATAACAAATGTAGATGACACTTTGATAAATTGTCCTAAACAAGCATGGGCTCTTTTTCCGCAATATTTCACGCACGGTTGGACAAAACGTGGTCCTTGCTCTGGGAAGAGGGGGGTAAATGCATGGTGATGCATTGTACCGTGCGATTCATCACATAATTATGGACACATAAGATACATTTTGTCTGACAACCGCCTGAATCTTGTGGTAGAATGGTCATTTGACATGCGGAAAATTGACCAAAAGCAAAATGTTTCGACCCAGATCAGCCTGTGCGGACTGGGCAGACTTACTGGGTCGATACTTTTAGCAGATGCATTAAGCCCGCTTCTCACAGGGGGGCGTCTCATTCATTTGAGCCATGCTCTGAAAAAAGGGGGCTTAATGCATCTCAGTGATGCATTGTACCAAGCAAGTCACCATAGTATTATAAATCCCTAAAATCCGTTTTGTATAACGCCCTATTAAATTATAAGGTACAGTGGTCCTTTCAAGTGCAGAAAAGTGACTAAAAGCAAAAAGTTTCGACCCAGGTCAGCCTGCGCGGACTGCGCAGGCTGACCTGGGTCGATACTTTTTGCAAATGTTTTAAGCCCCCTCTTCATAAAGTACGGTTCCTTTGTTCTTGTTTTGGTTGGTCAAAAAAGGCCTTACAGAGGAGAGTTAGATTTGTTTTATGTCTTTCGGCGTAGCTGAATGCGCTGACTTTTTACCTACTTCTTGGTACTGATACAGAATGAATAGATGCTAATTTGCGATTGGTCAAAAGAGTGCACATGTTTATTCGACGGGTACCTACGGACATATTTGCTCATACATTTATGAAACCGCGATTAACAAAGCGTTGCTACAGCTAATCTATAACCCGGGGCCTTGATTCATACCATAGCAAAATAATGTAGTAAAGAAAGATTCTTTTCTTGTGCTATTTGCAAATCTAATATTTTCATAAGCGTTAACCAAATAACACAAAGCTGTATTTCAACAAAATGAAAAACAGTGAGGAAAGAGGGGCAGTTGCTAGTGACGTTACTTTTGATTAGTTTACTTACATATTAAACCACAAAAGAGTTTCAATATTCATATTCCAATATCTTTTACGCCGGTGTAACGTTGTAAACTGACCGGGGGGGGGGGGGGGTCATTATTCTATGGGGGTCAGTTTACAACGCTACACCGGGTATCTTTTTTTTTTTTCAAGTTATGTCTTGTCTGTTTTTGTTTGGTTTTTGACATCTTTTTTTTTTTAAATGTAATTTTATTTATCATATAACGGCGACCAGTCCAGCTATTCAGGGCGTTCTCTCTCCCCCCCCCCCCCCCCCCCCCCCCCCGCCCCCCGACTCTTTTATCTGTGCTTCGCACTAGGATATCTTCGAGTCACAGACTACTTTTCTTTTTAAAATGGAAATCTTCTAAACAAAGTTTAGAGCTGCAAGGGTGAGACGGAAGGTGGAAAGAACAGTCCGACTTTCAATAAATACGCAGATTTACATACTTAACCTTTAAAACGCTACATAAATCAGGTTTCTAGTCTGGAAAAAATGCTCCGAAATGTCAAGAGTGTGTTTGCCGAAAAATTTCATCAGATAGATTACAAAGTAGATCCGAGATCATACTCTGCGTTCCTTAAAGGGGGCTATTCAGATTCTTTACAATTTCACCAAACTTCAGAAATGATTTATTACTGAATTATGTAAGGCGATAGCTGGCAAATAACCAGAAATTAAAAAATGGCAAAAGTAAGAAAATAATATTTTTGTTATTATATCCTTAACAGGTCAGGGTCAGGCTACATAGCCTCTTAAGGTATCTTTAGATTTCGCACCATAGTTTCTCAAAGGATTCTGGGAATGTCACAAGGATTCGTATTCAAATCAGTACGATGACGTCATATCTTATGTAATAAGAACAGACGGAGTTACCTATTGTGAAACGACCATCCCGTTACTAAACGCACAAAATTGCATCCCTTTACTGCGTGTGACCCTGTAGTTTCTGTATCATGCAAACAAAGAAATGTCTAGTTGTATATATCGGTGTTTTACCAGTATTTTCGATTTATGGCATGAACACTACATAGGCCCCTTTAATCTTTATATTGTTCGCAAAAAGGCAGTCTAATTTGTTCTCCACTATTTGCATCTTAGGTTATTCTAGGTGATCTGTATACTGAAAACGATCAGTAAAACTACAACATTTTAATAAAACGATTTTAATGTTGTTTTCGTCCAACAAACTTTAACGTACCAAACATTGTATGTATATTCAGGATCAGACGACACGTTCTTTGCAGGCTGATCTTCATCTACACTGTTCGTTAACTCTTTAAGTCTTCTACAAAACTACAGACTTGTTTAAATTGAAGGAAAGTGCAGACAACAAATTCACTATACTATTAATTCAATCAATGTGATTTGTCTATGACAGGTTAGAAAACATTGTGGGAAAAGAAGAAAATGCTGGTAACCAGCATTTTCTTCTTTTGCCACAATGTTTTCTAGAGCCTTCTGACTCAGGATAGTTATTACTGGAATTTGTATGGTGACTTAGTTCAACTTAGCAGAGTAGTGCTTAATTGAAAGGCCCAATAACGGTCAAAATGCAAATCAAGCGTTCAAATGCATCTTAATTTAAATAATGCCCTCTAAACGTATGTGAAACATTGTGTAGATGAAAATCTGTTATTGTGTAGTCAGTAAAATAATGTCCATACTTTTAAATGGAATGAATTAAATTTAAGTGCATTTTAACACCGTCATTGTTTACATTTGGCATCTACTGTGCCTGTAAAGGAGGAGTTACCAAGCCCGGTGACTGGGTCGCTAACGTGTAGGCCTTGTCATGACGGGGTCGTCGGTTCGATTTCCAGCACAGCCAAACCATTCTCAAAGATTAATGATAGTCATTACAACAGAGATCATTGATGCTTTTTCACCGTTGAACATTGGTTTGCCGACATTCATATGGAAAAATGGCCACTGGGTTATATAAATGAGCCACGCTCTGGAAAAAAGGGGGCTTAATGCATTTCCGTGATGCTTCATGCCAGGCAAGACATCACATAATTAGGGATCCATAAAATTCATTATGTTTACAACCGACTGTATCGTAAGGTAGACTGGTCCTTTGACATACAGAAAATTGACCAATAGTGAAAAGCTTCGGCCTGCTCTGTGAAAAGGGGGCTTAATGCATCTGCGAAAAGTATCGACCAGGTCAGCCTGCGCAGTCCGCGCAAGGCTGACCTGGGTAGAAACTTTTCGCTGTTGGTAAATTTTGCTTGTGTCCTAGGACCAGTCTACCTTATCATACATGTTGTGAGATAAATGGATTTTACAGATCCTTAATTATGTGATGTCTTGCTTGGTGTGATACATCACGGAGATGCAATAAACACCCTTTCATCAGAGCATGGCTCAAATTTTTTGGGCACGTGTTTTTGATATGTTCAAGCGGATTAGGATTTAAACGTTTTACCAGATGACTAAAGTTTATACCTGTTCAAATTGAAAGCGTTTATCGACGACAATTTCGACTTGGCTTAATCGATGGAACTTCTTTAAAAGAGTAGAAAAACATTGTAGACAAAGGAGGAAGTGCTTCTTACCAGTATTATCTTCTTCTCCTACAATGTTTTCGAAACCTTTCCTTCTGTCTGCGAGGGGCGTCGCCCATACGGGCAAGCGATGGGGACGATTTTATTTTCCGGGTTTCTGCGTGGCTCAGTGGTAAAATGTAGGACTTGTGACCTTAGGGCACCGGGTTTGAGCCTCAGTCGATCCACTGGGCTTTTTGTGGAAGTGTCTTCGGGCAAGACACTTCAGAGCCCTAGCCTAGTACTGGTGAAACCCAGGAAATTCATAAAAAATGTAAGATGTTGCTGCGATATGACTGAAATAATTTTAAAAGCGGCGTAAAACACCATTCACTCAATCAATAATCATTTATTTTCCTTTATCGTTTAATCAGAGTGGGCATCATTTAATCACCAATGACGTTTTTTTTTTTAATCTTTTCACAAGCAACATTCTTTCTAAGACCTAAAACTTGGAATCCGTCTAGACTGGTAAAAGTCCGTTAAATATAGAATTTTCATTTTAAAAAATAAAATAAAAACAACAGAATAAAATACACTCGTATACATGTAATATTCTCAAGGTCTGATTTAACGTGTATTTTAGATAAAGAGCAAGTAACAACATACATTTCTGAGTCTACAATAGTTGTATACCTTGTTTATTAGAATGACTCTCAAATGCAGGGCCTGAGTGCCAGGCTAGGAATCCGGCTTACAGCGTTAGATCTATTATGTGTTTTCTTTTCTTTTTTTCATAGAATGTTTTAAGAACTGACAAACTATCTGATCTGATTCTGATCCGATAGAATTACAAGAGTGAGAAAGTCCGTAAAACCTGTGTAGTTCTGCAGACCAAAACCAACATTACTTTATTTAACTCATTACCACACAAGTTTTAGCAACCCTTAGAAAAAGCTTTTGAAAACATTGTGGGAAAAGGAGAAAATGCTGGGAACCAGCATTTTCTCTTTTTCCCGCAATGTTTTTTTTTTTTTTTTTTTCATTTACCAACAAAATTAATCTTTTTTTTTTTCATTTACGGACAAATCTTATTATTTGAACTACATTTGATTTGTCGTCTTCAAATGCTTTCAGTTTGGACAAGTCGACATTTTTCCAGTGTGGTAAAGGGCTAACTTGGAATACTGTGTACACGGTAATCCTGACGAGGGAAATAAATGAAATCGACAGCTTCAGTCAAAAAATTAGATCCGAATAATTTCAAGGTCCTCTTGTCCAGAATGTCTACACACAGCGTACAGTGTGAATCAAAGATCAGACTGCATGTTCAGATCAGTCTGATCTTGATTTATACTTTCTGCAGTGGCAACTGAAACTGTGAGAGGCGTTTTATTCCTCTATTACGCAATCCCGAGTTTTAACAACCCTGTGGAAGAAGGCTTATGAAAACATTTTGGGAAAAGGAGAAAATGCTGGTGACCAACATTTTCTCCTTTTCCCGAGATGTTTTGTACCTTTTCAAAGACAAATTCCAAAGTTCGAGCCACATTTAATTTGTCGCCTGCAAATGCTCTGAATTGGGAAAAAGTGTGAAATGTTGTCGTTAGGTAAAGTGTTACGGTTGGCGAGAAGAATTTCCCAAGATGCGCACCTGTTATCAAGGGAGGTAACAAAAAAACTAGATTTTTTTTATGTTACAGCGGTTTTCTCCCTTGTAGTTTATTCCAAATAAAACGAACCATGCTCTGTGAAAAGTGATTTAATGCATCTACTTAAAAAAAAAAAAAAATCGATCCATGTCAGCCTACGCAGTCCTCGCAGGCTGACATGAGTCGACACTGTTTGCTTTTCTTAAGTTTTCTGTTTGTCAAAGGATTATTCTTCCTCATGAATCAGTCGATTGTTTGACAAAATGGATTTAACCCTTTCAGCGCCATAGGCGAAAACAGGGACTATTGCGGACGGCATAGATCAAGATCAGACTGCACAGAACGTGCAGTCTGATCTTTGGTCTATGCCCTCCGCTTGTTTGGTCAAGCCTGTATGATAAAACTCTTCTGGAGACTCAGTGGATTGTATTTACAGCCATTAAAAGAGGCCGAATTAGTTTATTTGGCGCCGAAAGAGTTATTGAATCCCAAATCATAATTATGTTGACTTGCTTGCTTAAGTGCGTGAAGGAGATGAATTACGCCCCCTTTTCACAGAGCATAGCTCAGATGCAAAGTGTTCTGCCTGCATTTTCTGTCTTGTCGTACCGGATGTTTCGCCAACTCAGTGGGACATGAAATGATGGGGAGAAAATCGTCACGTCTGCGAGGGTAATGATCATCTGATTAAGTGCACGATTGTGGTTACCAATGTATGAGCCATTCTTTGTGAAAAGAGGGTTAAATACATCTGCAAAAGGGCGTTTAATGCATCTGCTAAAAACTATCGACCCAGGTCAGCGTGGGCAGTCTGCATGTCGAAACGTTTTGCTTTCTGTAAATTTTCTGCGTGTCAAAGGACTATTGAACCTCATGGTTTCGCCGGTTGTGGGCAAAATGTCTTTTATGTATCTATAATTAACCCTTAGGCTGCTTATCGCGACTCACTGACCTTTTGCGGACAGCGTAGATCAAGATCAGACTGCACAGAACGTGCAGTCTGATTTTTGATCTACACTGTCCGATAAAGAGATATCTTTCCTCCAAAAATATCTTTGAAATCGGAAAGTTTTGGGCTTATACTATTGGCTTGAAAGTCTCATTTCTTTTATTCAGCAGGATAAGGGTTAAGTGATGACTTGCTCTGTATAAAACATCATCGAGATGCAGTAAACCCCTTTTTGTCAGAGCACGGTTCATATATTCAAGCGTGTCTTGTACGACGATAGGGCTAAACTTTACAGATGAGCGTGCTCTGTGAAAAAAGGGGGTTGAATGCATCTGCAAAAACTATCGATCCAGGTCAGCATTCGGAGTCTGTGCAGGCCGACCTCTGTCGAAACTGTTAGCTCTTGGCACAATGACAGGGACAAACATAACATATTCTTATCGACGGACTGCAGGAACAGCTGAAGTGAGAACTATTGCTTTTTAGCTTGTTGGCTTTTAAACCAGGCGAAATCAGAGAAAACTTCACTTCATGAAACGAGAGATATTGTGTTAATTTGGGGGATGCCGAGCCCTGGTTGCCAAGTCGGTAGAGTGCAGGACTTGGAAAAAGAAAAAAAAAAAAAAAAAAGGATAGCTGGTTCGAATTTCCAGCTCGGTCAATTTCTTTCCGAGCATTGACGATAGTCATTGCGACAGAATTCATTCCTCTCTCACTAGGGAGAAAAGAAGTAAGCCATGCTCTGTGAAAAAGGGGGCTTAATGCATCTGCGAAAAGTATCGATTCAGGTCCTGGGTCGAAAAATTTCGCTATTGGTCAATTTTCTGTATGACAAGGGTCCAGTCTACCCTATAAAACAGTCAGTTGTTAGACATAATGAATTTTTTGGATCCCTAATTATGTGATGTCTGCCTTGGTTATGCATCACGGAGATGCAATCAGCCCCCTTTTTGTCAGAGCATGGTTCAAGTACAGGTTGACTGATGAGAGTCATTGCGACAGGATTCATTTCTTCTCATCGTATATCACAGTTTGACAGCAGATTTCCTTTATCCAAACTCGAACCCGTGCGGTAAAGATTCTCGTTTTTCGAGGCCTAGAAGACAATACTCCCCAACGTACTTGCAGAGGTCCTGCGTGGGTCAGTGGTAAAGTGTAGAACTCGTAACCTGGAGGCCCCGGGTTCGAGCCTCACTGGATCCACTGGGTTTTTCGTGGGAGTGTCCTTGGGCAAGACACTTCAGAGCCCTAGCCCAGTACTGGTGAAACCCAGGAAATACATGAATATGTGAGCTGTCGCCGTGATATGACTGAAATATTGTTGAAAGCGGCGTAAAACACCATTCAATCAATAAAAAAACGTACTTGCAAGGTATTGATTTTACACGGGAAGAAGCTATGTAGTCTGGATTTCCTGCCCCTGCCACTACGTTATCGGATCAGGCAAAGCGCAATAATGTCGGCCTCCTAGGTGTCCTCAAGTGTACCACTACATGCTTCCCCGTTTTCCCAAATTTCATGTGATCCAGATTGATCAGTTAATAAAATGAGGTCAATTTTGTACAAAAAATACATTACCGAATCTAAAACGTGCTACTGGGGTATAGTTTGAATATAGATTTGGCTATGAATCATTTTAAAAGTAGCCCTGTTTTCGGACGTTGTATTGGTCCATTGACATTTCGGATACTTAAAGAATTTCTGATGTGTAGTTTTTCTCGCTAAATGAGAACGACATGTAGAAAAACTCACTGCCATGACTTTATTGCAAGCGATCTGTTTTGAATTCGGCTTATGATCTGATTTGATCATGTGAAATAACAATATCCCGTCTCCTCTTCATATTACCAACGGGGGCCGCCATTATTGCGCTTTGCCTGACGTACTCCTGTAGTACGGCGGGGTACCAGACTAGAAGCTATGCTGTATGGCAGGAGTGATCTCCCGTGACAAGAAGATACACTAGCGATATATCGTAAAGTTTAATATTGTGTGTCAAATAATACAAATTAACAACAAACTATAATTATTTTTTTGTAGGGCAACACTCGTCTCTGCTCAGTGATGGAATTCTTTTTACCTGAAACGGGTAAAGGAACAATAATAATTACAGAGAAAATATACTTAAAGATACATCTATACTTGTTTTCAGTCATTGTTTTTAAAACCCATTTCATCTTTGTTTTATCGAACGAACGAACGAAGGAAATATTTAACCCTTTCCCAAAAGACAAATTTTGGACTAGTCCAAATTGAAAGAGTTTGCAGAGGACAATTTTAAATTTGATGAAAATGGCAGAAAGGTCTCAAAACCGGTAGAAAACACTGTGGGAAAAGGAGAAATTGCTCGTAACGAGCAATTTCTCCTTTTCCCACAGTGTTTTCAAAAGACTTGTACTGCAGACACGTGAAAACGAAGGCATGTTTGGGAAAGGGTTAAATGACAAAAAACTTACATAGTTTATAGTCATAACAATCATGAAACATACATAATGCAATGTCGTTATGCTATAGAGGAACAGAGAAAAGATATATAATAATAATAATAATAATAAACGCCGAAGAAATATGTACACATGTTTGACCAATTGCAAATAACAATTTATCCATTCTATTTCATTATACCGAGAAGTAGGTCAAAAGCCAGCAGCACATTCAGCTACGCCGAAATATTGATTTGATTTCATTACACCGAGAAGTAGGGGGAAAACCCCAGCGCATTCAGCCGAAAAAATCAAACAGGACTTGACTTACCTCTATTCTAATACATCCCAAAGTCCGCAAAATCCATCACATCTGTGGGGTTCATGGAATCAGGAACGTCTCCGACAAACGCTGAACCATACCTTGGTCTCATACCATACTGTCCCATTCTCATGAAGGGATTCATACCTACGCCCATGAATGGATTGAACCTGTAACCTGGGAACATGAACTGTGCGGAGCATGCCGACAGCAAGCACACCAGTAAGGCGGCATACAGGAGAAACTTCATACTCTTCTGAAAAATACAGAGAGAGATTTGTTCGTTTCGGGAGTGTCCTTGGGCAAGACACTTCAGAGCCCTAGCCTAGTACTGGTGAAACCCAGGAGATACATGAATATGTGAGCTGTCGCCGTGATATTACTGAAATAATGTTGAAAGCGGCGTAAAACACCATTCAATCAATTTGTGAAAAGAGGCTTAAGGCATTTACAAAAAGTATCTACCTAGGTCAGCCTGCACGAGCAGCGCAGGCTGACCAAGGTCTAAATTTTGTGCTATTGGTCAATTTACTGTATGTCTAAGAACCAGTCCACCTCATGATTCAGTCGGTTGTTAGACAAAACGGATTTTGTGGATCCATAGTTATCTGATGACTTGCTTGGTATAATGCAAGACAGATATTCATTAAACCCCTTTTGTCAGAGAATAGCTCAAGTATATTTGCCCCCATCTCTTGAGGCTTATTTGATTTTACCACAGAAACACATTAGACCACAGGAATCTATTTCAACTTGATATATATGTCGTCAAGTGAATGTTATCTTGACTGCTTGCCATGTATGATATAAAGAGGCTCCGATATACCGTGTCGTTTGAGATAAAGTTTTATTGAACGAGTTTAGGAAAAATCTTATTCGGCGAGCCTGTCTCGAGCTTAATAACATTTTTCTTGACGAGGTTAATAAAGTTTTATCTTAAACGAATGCTAATGTCAGATCCTTTTTATAACATAATTGTATTTCAAGTATTGATTGAAAAATCGTTTGATTGCTATGAGAAATCATTGTATTCGGGACTGACTCTCTGATGTGCCATTTGTGTACTTTTGGGTCCTAAAATAGTTTGAAAGAAACTGACATATAATTACTTAATCTTATGTCTGAAAAATAATAACAAGCCTAAATGTTACCACAATCATCAATTTCTCCTTTGAATTGACCGTGGAAGTTTTGCTGGATGTTGTGTTTAGAAATAATGGGCAAGAAAACAAACCCATTACGTCTCTTATATGACGTCACAAAACCTTACTGCAAACGTGTGCAAGATAAGAAAATTCGTAGCGGCGGCTTATGACACTGAAAACAAGTGAATTGTTTTTTAATTGCACTTTCAATTTTCCAAAGTACATACGTGTATTATTTGAAAAAGGTTGTCCTCTGGATAATGGATGCAAGGAAAAAGGCAAAGTATAACTCGATGCGTGCAAAACAATGCCATTGTAAACCGAGGAAGATTCAGTGTGCTTCTTTCAGCTTAATAGTTCACAATTTGTAAACATTTGCTCTCAAAATGGCAACTTGGCCTTTAATGAGCGTAAAAAATGTACCTATTGGCATTTAAATGCAAATATACTTTTACTTATGTGTGCATATTTACCCCGTCTAGCAACATACAAACGAAAGAAAGCCCTATTTATACGAGTCTTGCTCTGCGAAATTCAGGCTTAGTTCATCTGCAAAAGGTATCGACCATGCCAGGCTGACCTGAGTCGAAACTTTTTTCCTTTGATTTTTTTTTTTTTTTTTGCATGTTCAAGGACCATTAATTTTTACCTGGAGATCTATTCGTTTGTTAGACAAAAATAATTTTATAAATCTAAATAGGATTATAATTATTATGATGATTTGATTGATGTAATGCACGACGGAGATGCATTAATCCCCCTAGTCCAAGAGCATGGCTTATATGCATACATTCGTTTACGGTCGTAAGGTTGTTTATCTAAGTAAATTTACTCATGGTGCCTGTATGCACGCATTTAGTCCTGGAGTAAACTGTAGTACCTACACGTCCAAGAGATCAGTCCAGGAGCAAAGGATGTCATGTGACCAGACCACTGCTTTAAACAAAAAAGAGTAAGAGCAATCTTTACCCTTATCCTACTAAATAAAAGAAATGAAACTTTCAAGCCTGTAGTAAAAGCCCAAATTGTCCAATCTCAAAGACAATTTTGGAAAAAAAAAGAGAAATCTCCTAATCGGACAGTGTAGATCCAAGATCAGACTGCACGTTCTGTGCAGTCTGATCTTGATCTATGCCGTCCTCAAAAGCTCATGTTTCTGCCTTTGACTAGACAAGAAATATCTCTAAAAAAGACAGATGTCGAACATGTGCCCGCAAATAGGCAGAGAGCCCTTGAAATAAACATGTCTACATTTTTGACCAATCAAAATTTTCTATTTATTCATGTTAATAAGTAATAAAAAGTAGGTCAAAGTCCAGCACATTCCGCTTCGCCGAAAAAAAAAAAGCCTATATGGTTTTAACATGCATATGAAAGCAGGGTAAGTAAGCCATGCTTTGCGAAAAGGGTTTTTTCATGCATCAGAAAATGTATCGACCTTAGTTGAAACTTGTTTGCCCTTGGTCAGTTTTCTGCATTGCAAAGGACCAGTATAACCTATGGTTCAAAACAAAAATGGATTTTATGGACCCATGGTTATATGATGACTTGCTTGCTATGAGTCATCACGGAAATGCATTAAGCCCCCTTATGCCAGAGCATGGCCCAAATATACTTTCAGTTACCTGTATATCCTACATGTATTCACTCGATACAGGAAAGCGCATACAAGCGTAAACATCGTGCAAACCAAGTACTGGACACTGGAGCCGTCAGATATGACGTCATCCACTATGATAAGTGTATAATATTTCTATAAAAATCAAATAGAATATTCACTTTTTGTTTTGAAAACTTTTTCCGTTAATTTTGATGTTGCGTATACACAAGTCTTTTCACAAACGTATTTCAGAAACCCATTCAGTATCTACCTAAAATATTTCTTAATAACATAAAAAACAGCTAAATAAACTCTAGACTCAGTAGACATGTGTAAGCCAGGATCTAGCTGGAGGGGCTGTAGTTAATGCATCTTCGTGATACATTATACAGAGCAAGTAGTCCGAAAATTATGGATTCATAAAAAAACATTTTGTCTCAAAACCGACTGGATTATGAAGTAGTATGGTCCTTGGACATGCAGAAAATTTATAAATAGCAAAAAACCTTCGACTGCGCAGGCTGACATAGGTCGACGCTTTTTGCAAATGCATGAAATCCCTTTTTCACAGAGCATGGATCATATACATATATCAAGAACTGACACGTATTGATTTACGACAAATGAAGCGTTCATAGTAATGAATATGTATAAACGTATTTAAGATATAAATAGAAACGGTGATAAAGATTATTGGCAATATTATAACAAATACAAAAGTAACTATTCGAAAGAGAGAGAAAAGCCACTTACACTGTTTTACTTTATCAGATGTAACTATAAATCTCAGAGGTTAATCTCCAAATTAACGTTGATTGCTTTAATGCCTCAAGTGATGGCCGTCATCAGCTTATATAGTGAACTGTGATGTTACCCTACCCTTCATTCTTCTTTAACTCTTTACCAAACGACAATGTTTTAGACTGGTCCAAATTGAAAACATTTGCAGACGACAAATCAAACATGACTTAAAAGCTTAAACTGTCCTTTGAAGGGTAGAATACATTGCGGGATACATTGCAGCATCTTCTCCTTTTCCCACAATGTTTTCCAGAGCCTTTTTCATCAACATTTTTAAAACCTGGGATTGTGTGGTAAAGATTTTAGACGTATACGAAACATCTGTGACGGATACAACTTGGAAAACATTGAGACAAATTGAGAATTTTTAACATTGAATATTTTCCCCACGTCCCACAATGTTTTCCAGAAATTTTAGCAGATGCTATTTTTTTTTTTTTTTTTTTTATTTCAACCTTTTTCTTAGTGAAAATAATTCTAAATAGAAAGTTACCCAAAACTGATGGAAAAGGGACGGGTCATGGTTGGCAAAGATGCAAGCCAGTTGAAAGGATGGAGTCTGGCAGGGCATGACAACTGTCCGCACGATTTTAGCTGATATTTACGATGTATACTTAATCAAAATTGTTAATGTTAATTGCTGATAATATTTTATGGTCGACAGCCCAGTGTTGGAACAAGCACTGGCCATGTCTAAAATAAATTCTCAATGTGGGAGGGGTGTTCCTAAATTCTAGGCTGAGTCCATATGTCTCACCTACCTGTGTTCTTCTTCCGTTTTTTTTTTTTTAACTTGCATTGAACGTTTATAATCGAAATTTAAAGACATATCTTAATACGATTTGGTTCCCTTTTTTTTTTTTATATTTTCTGTTGAAAATCCGACAAGAAAAGAAAAGAAGAAAAAAAAAAAACGACCGTGATCATAGAGTCAGCTCTCGGCCGTTGTGAGACACGGTTTAACCCTTATCCTGCTAAATAAGTTAAATGAAACATTCAAGCCCATGGTGAGAGCCCAAATAATGCTATTTCAAACTTATTTTTCGGAGAAAAAATATCTCCTTATCGGACAGTGTAGATCCAAAATCAGTCTGCACGTTCTGTGCAGTCCGATCGTGATCTACACTGTCTGCAAAAGGTCAGTAAGTCGCGCTCAGCAGCCTAAGGGTTAAGATTTAGGACAAGTACCACTTTTTCCGAAACGCCGAACCGAAAACGATTTAGAATTAAAAAAAAAAAACGTAGAATAGTTTGACCCAATCTGATTTTATTTCCAGTGTGTATACATATGCCCCTCCGATTCCCGCCAATAAAAATTTAATTTCGTTCAAAGCTTTAGCATAAGGTAGCAGACGATATATAGATCCAAGATTTTGTGCAGCCTGATCTTTAATTTACGACGTTTGCAAAATCTATTTTAGTCGTCGATTGAGCTAAATGAGTTATTTATTATAATCAAGGCATTGAAAACACTGGTGTGGCATTTGTCAAGGGACCCATTATGTAGAATTAATAATTTTAAAAATAAACAACAGAAATAGTTTCTAAATATTCGCTTGAAATTCAATTTACTATATAGTCAAGCGAAATCCGATAGAGAAGGGTGCAATCTTGTGGGACCAACAAGTCCGGGCGAACAAGCCCTGTGGAGAATAAGCCCAAGAACGGTTTTGGGACGAACAAGCACGATATGTGTGTATCATTACGCCATTATAGAAGACCATAGCGGATCAAGCTATTTTCGATAAAAAAGAAGTATTTCCACGATCGATGGCATAATCCAATTTATTTTAATACGCCATTTTCAATTTCATATCTGAGTGCAATCGAAACATTTATTTGTCTCAAAAAATCGATTTTAGTTGGGTTACTTCCTTCGGTTTTGCACAAACTACGATACAGGATTTTCAAAATGCCGTATTGAACTCATAGTGGCACTGTCTTCGACAAATACCACAAAAATTAGTTTGGGCACAAACACTGGACGTTTGAAATGCAAGTGCCGTGGTCAACATTTGGGATGTTTGAATATAACTAAATTAATCTTGAAATATTGTATATCTGGAAAACATGATGCGCCGTCGACTGCATCTTATTAGAATATGAAATGTACATTGAAACTGGTTAAATAAAATTGATTTGACAATATCTGTGAAAAAAGTATGCATGTATTAGTTTAACTTTACGCCTGATATCGACACTATTGATTTACAGAGGAAAAATGCAAAAAAAAAAGACTAAAGTCCTTTACCACACAATCCCGATTTTTGACGACCCTGAAGAAAAAAGCCTATTGAAAACATTGTGGGAAAAGGAGAAAATGCTTGTAACCAGCAATGTTTGCTACCCCATCAAAGCCAACTTGCACAGTTTTAGCCACAATTACTTCAGTCCCTGCATATGCTTTTGATTTGGACAGGTCTAAAATTCTGTTGTGTGGTAAAGGGATAAAATTCGGTTTTACACAATATCTGTATAACATTTCATAGAATAAAGATTCAAAGTCCGCTGACTTAACCCTTTACCACACAATCCCGAGTTTTAACGACTGACATTTTGAAAACATTGTTGGAAAAGGAGAAAATGCTGGTAACCAGTATTTCCTCCTTTTCTCACAATGTTGTCTACCTTTGTAAAGGCAAGTTTCAGTTTTTGAGCCACGTTTAATTTATCGTCTGCAAATGCTTTCAATTGGAACCAGTCTAAACTTTTGTCGTTTGGTAAAGAGTTAAGCCGGTAAGCAGAATCAGGCCACAGTTTCCAAAAAAGCTTTGAAAGATGAGCTTTGGTGACAGAGACTCAAACTGCAAAGTCAATGATAGAAGTCACGTGAATAAATTGCCCATGTATTAACCGATAGGTTGCTAAGGGTGAGTCAAGGACCTTCTGCGGACGGTGTAAATCCAAGATCAGACTGCACAGAACTTGCAGTCTGATCTTGGGTCTACACTGTCCGATGAAGAGATATTTTCCCCCAAAAATAACTTTGAAATAGCAACATTTGAGTTTTTACTATCAGATTGAATCCTGTTGCGATGACCATCATCCTTGCTTGGAAAGGAATTGAACAAACTGGAAATCGAACCAGCGACTTTATCGCTGCAAGTTCTGCACGTAACCGACTGAGCTACAAATCTCAGCGAAAGGTGATTATCATACATTGCCGGAAAAAAAAATATCTTTAATTTGAACATGTTTAGTTCTCCCTTCCCTATCTTCATTAATTCTTTGCAAATGAGCAACGCTCTTACAAAAGGGGGGGTTAATGCACCTTGATGGTGAATTACACCAAACAAGTCATCACATTATTATGGATCCATAAAACCTATTTTGTCTAACGACCGACTGAATCATGAGGTAGAGTGTTTTTACCAGCAGAACATTTACAAACAGCAAAATAGCAAAATGTATCGACCCATGTCAGCCTGCGCGGACTGCGCAGGCTGACATGGGTCGATACATTTTGCTGATATATTAAACCCCCTTTCCACAAAGCATTGCTCAAATGATTAATTGAATAATTTACAGTTATTTATACAAGGACGTGTGACATTGGTCACTAACGACAATATTTACTATTTAACCCCGAGGTCGTGCACTGGTCAAGAAAACTATATGTTATAATGCACACTAGTAAATCATATTAGCTACTCCTCAAAGATGATACATAGTTCGTTTGTCGGGATTTTAGGGGCAAAGATGGAGAAAGCTTTAGAAAACATGGTGGATAAAGGAGAATATTTCTCCTAACCAGCATTTTCTACTGTTCCCAACATGATGTTTTCTCTGTGACAGACGAAATCCATAATCTGATCCACATTTAATCTGTCGTCTGCTTTATATCAGTTTAGCCAATCAGAAGTTGTGTTACTTTCTAATTTGGAAAATCTTAGAGAATAAGACTGAGAATATTCTTAAGAGTTGTTAGTGAATACGGACCCTGCTTGTTCGTTGTTGTTGCTTTTAACATTATTACCAGTTTAGTTAAACAAATTTAATCCCTA
This sequence comes from Tridacna gigas, assembly GCA_945859785.2. Lineage (NCBI taxonomy): Eukaryota > Metazoa > Mollusca > Bivalvia > Cardiida > Cardiidae > Tridacna > Tridacna gigas. The sequence continues at coordinate 59,314,928 of OX244040.2, read as the reverse complement.
CATCGACTGTCAAACAAGTTATCCAACATACATGGTTGTAAATAGTGCACGACATTTCGTCGAAAATGTGTTTCGTCGAAATCCATGGATGTTTTAAAATACCGATTGCTACATTTCTAGATTTATGTCATGGAAAGCTCTGTCTAGGAGGGAGATTCGGGTCACAATTCGTCTGGGTTAGGGTAAGGGTCAGGGCTAGGGATCGTTTTCGACGAACGTGGTTTTCGACGAAATGTCGCACATCCTGTTGTAAATTGATCACTGTCCAGCACTGCTTTCTGGAACGTTAACTTGACCTCGCTCCAAGTTGAAGATCATAACGAGTTACCAATTCCCCTTATGCCATAATGCTTTAAGTGTTCTGCCACTCTTTATACAATTCAGAAACTAGCTTTACCCTTTACCACATGGCAATATTTTGGACATTTCCAAATCGAAAGCATTTGTAGACGACAAAACAATTATGAATCAAAAATTGAAAATTGTTTTTGGAAGGATTAAAAACATTGTGGGAAAAGGAGAAAATGCTGGTTACCAGCATTTTCTCCTTTTACCACGATGTTTTTAAAAACATTCCTCATCAGGGTCGTTAAAAGGTGGCATTGTGTGGTAAAGGGTCGGAGGCAGGCTGGTTCGAGACAGGTAAGTGGAATGTTATAACATCGTAAAATGCTTTTAAAACTACATAAAAATGTGCTGTAAATCCAATCGAGCCACTCTCTGGCAAATCCGTGATGCATTAAGGCAAGGAAATTATCATAATCATGGATCCATAAAATCTATTTTGTCTTACTACTGACTGCATCATGAGGCGAAATAATTCTTTGACATGCTGAAAATCGACCAATAGTAAAATGTATCGACCCACGTCAGACTCTGCAGTCCGCGCAGGTTGATCTGAGTCGATACTTTTAGTCAATGCATTAAACTCCCTTTACAAGCCTGACTCAGTGACATTTTGCGGTGTAGATCAAAACGTGCAGTCTGATCTTGGATCTACACTATATCCTTTCAGGAAATATTGTCTTCCCAGAAAATAAGTTTGAAAGAGCATTATTCTAGTTTTTACTATCGGTTTGAAAGTTTAGTCTAACTTATTTAGCAGGATAAGGGTTTATGCTAGATTTCTAGCAGTGGTGTTCATCAGTATCCTTCATGAAACTCTGCCAGACAATCTCGAGTTGTCATATACCTAAAAAATACGGCTTTGAAAACATTGTGGCAACAGGAGAAAATGGTTCTTTTTTCGCAGCAATGCTTTTTATCCTTCCGAAAACAAATTTTAATTTATGATTCTTTCAACTTGGGACAAGTAGAATTTTGCCGTACGGTAAACGCTAACAGCCTGCCAAACGTAGAGTTAGTGATCATAAATATTTCATCAAATCTAAATTCCCATCGACTTATATATGAGCCAAGCTCTGGTTAAAGGGCGCCAAACGCATCTCTTGGCGCATGATACCAAGCAAGTCACTACAACTGTGGATCCATAAAATCTATTAAGTATAACAACTGCCTAAATTATATGGTACTCTGGGACCGTATTCACCTACCATTCTTAAGAGCGTTCTTAGTCTTATTCTCCAGAATTTTCTAAATGTGAAAGTAACCATTTGGTTTAGCCAATCAGAAGTTGTGTTAATTTCACATTTAGAAAATCTTGAATAATTAGACTGGTCCTTTGACATACAGATAACTTATCCTTTGTAAATCAGAAGTAAAGTTGAAAATACGTGTAAGTCAATGGCGATTCGGACTATGAGGAAATATCAATGGCTACTCATTGTAGTCTTGAAGCCCCTGTGGAAAACCATGGCCACATTGATCGACTCATGCGCTCGGCCGGGTAGCTGAGTGGTTAGCGTATCTGGCTGTTTCTGGTGGTTGCGGCTTCGATACCTGCTTAAGGCAAACTCCTATTTCGGCGTTTTTTTCGCCTGTCACCACTGATGCAACTTAGAAAAGTGGTCAGTGGCTTGGGAAAAGGGTTGTGTCAGTAATGGTTTGAAAAAGCCAGGAAATACATAAATATTATGTATGTGCACTGACCGCCGTATTATGACCTAAGCTGTTAAAACGGCGATAAACGTACCATTAACCCTTTACTACACAATCTTGAGTTTTGACGACCCTGGGAAATAGGTATTTTGGAAAAGGAGAAAATTCTGGTTACCAGCATTTTCCCTCTCCCGCAATGTTTCATGACCTTGTAAAGACATATTCGGCCTTTTAAACTACATTTAAGATGTCATCTGATTTGGACAAGTTTAGGGTTTTATCGTTTGGTGAAGAGTTAATTAACCCTTAGGCTGCTAAGCGAGACTCACTGACCTTTTGCGGACAGTGTAGATCAAGATCAGACTGCACGTTCTGTGCAGTCTGATCTTGATCTACACTGTCCGAGAAGGAGATTTTTTTTTTCAAAAAAACTAGTTTAAAATAGCCTTATTCGGGTTTTTACTGTCGCTTTGAAAATTTTATTTCACTTATTTAGCGAATAAGGGTTAACATCACTGGTGTTCGATGAATGAAGACATTCTAGAACGGCTGAAAATGGGTTGAAAATAGAAAAGACTTTAGTAACGGTCATCCAACGGCTATGCTTCACTTTGCCGACCGACAGATTACGTGACTTGGCTGCATTTTCATCTTTTCCCACTGAATTTACAACCATTTACCACAGAATCGTTAAAACTCCGGATTGTGTGGTAAAAGGTTAACGACCTGGGGATTCGAACATACGACTCACGAATTACGAGCGCTGTACATGACCGTTACTTAAAGGCCCAATACCGACCAAAACAAACAGTGCAAGTGTTGAAATGCTGTTAAATTTCAATTATACCATTTAAAAGTATGGAAAATATTGTAAAGATGACAATCTGTTATTATGTGGTCGGTCCAAATGTTTGTCGCTGGCAGAAAAATGAATTTTATAATCAGACAATAAGTAAACAAAACATGGAGTGACCTGCATACCTGCGTGGTCACATTTAATCTAGTTTTGAAATTGTTTTCTCTGCCGGCGACTAACACTTGGACCGATCGTACAATGACAGATTGTCATCTTCACAATAACTTCCGCCTGCCCGGATAGCTCAGTGGTTAGCGTATCGGACTCGTGACCTGGTGGTTGCGAGTTCGAAACCCGGTTGAGGCAAACTTTCTTTCCGGCGATTTTTCGCCTCTCACCTCTGATGCATGTGAGAAAAGTAGTAAGTGGCTTTGGAAAGAAAGTTGTGTCAGTACTGGTGTGAGAAAGCCAGGAAACACATTGGGCGTCACTGACCGCCATGATATGACCTGAGCTATTAAAATGGCGTTAAACTCGAATACAAACCAAAACAATAATTTCCATACTTTTAAATTATATTATTTAAATCTAAAAGCATTTTAACATCCGCTTTGTTAACTTTTGGCAGCTATTGTTACTTTAAATACCGGACTGGACACATCTTGTCATGGACAGGCATGAAAAGTCACGCTGGCACGGTCCTTCAGAGGTCACTGATGCGCCTTTCTCGTTAGATTGATGACTAACTTTTGGATGAACTTCTCATGGCATAAATCACCTCAATACCTCATGAAGAAACTAAACATTCTCTCAAACTGAATAAATGTTACGTATATAATTGAGTTTTGCTCTGGTAAAAGGGGGTTTAATGCATTTCCGTGATACATGCTACCAAGCAAGTCATCACATAATTATGGATCCATAAAATCCATTTTGTCTAAAAATCGACTGAATCATAAAGTAGACTGGTCCTTCGATATGCAGAAATTTGGCCGATAGCAAAAAGTCTCGACTCAGGTCAGCCTGCGCGGACTGCGCGACTTTTTGCAGCTTTTTTAACCCACCCAGCCACCCTCTTTACCACATATTATCATATTTAAGTCATGTTCCATGAAAAAGGTAGGTTTATAATGCATCTCCTACAAGGATCGACCGATCTGGATCGAAGCATTTTGCAATTAGTAAATTCTCTGCAAGACAAAGTCCAATCTACCCAATGATTCGGCTGGTCTGTTTTGTTGAAGAAGACAAAGCATTGTATAGTTCTAAAACGTTTATAAGTATGCACCACACATCAAATTTGTCTTGTTTATTTTTATCAGTGTTGCATACTATACATGTCAAATTTCCATTTCTCTTTTCTTTTTTTTTTAAATAAGTATTTAGTAAGATTTTTTGCTGATATATTTAGCTCGGCAATTTTCGAAGAAAACGTAAAGGTAGTGCCGTGACCCTCTTATCGACGTCCGCGTCGTCACCCGCGTCGCCTGCGTTGTCGTGCGAAAACTTTGACATTTTAAAATATCTCTGTTATTACTAAAGATATTTGCTTCAATCTTGCACAAGCTGTTTACTATCAAGAGGGGGAACCTATACAACAAGGTCAGTTAACCATCAAAGTAATTTTGACACATTTATGCCCCTTTTTCGACTTAGAATTTTCACTGAAAATCAAGCATCCGCAGAGGAGCGTTGACATCCGCGTTTGGTGCTCTTGTTTTAACATACGCCAATGTCACTGATCAGAGCAAAGCGATTTTTGATTTAACCCTTTACCACACAATCCCGACCCCTAGGATGAATGCTTTTGAAAGCATTGTGGGAAAAGGAGAAAATGCTGGTAACCAGCAGTTTCTCCCTTTACCACAATGTTTTCTATACTACCAAAGACAAAATCATTTGAGTCACATTTTATTTGCCGTTTGCAAACGTTTCAATTTGAACCAGTCAGAATTTTACTTTGGGGTAAAGAGATAAGCCATGCTCTGTGAAAAAGGTTATGGTTTAGATTTAATGTATCGCCAAAAGTATCGACCCATGTCGGCCGTCCCAGGCCGCTCAGGCTCACCGGTGTCGAAATTTTCTGCTATCGGTCGATTTTCTGCATGTCAAAGGGCCAGTCAACCTCCAGACTCTGTCGGTTGTCAGACAAATGAATTTTATGAAACAGTCATTACGAGATGATATGGTGCATCACGGAGATGCATTAAACTCTCTTTTGCCAGGGCACGGTTCAAGTCAAATATCCCGCCGTTTTCTTCTGGCCAAACCTCATATTACCCTAAATCGAGCCTCCTCTCTGTTTGTGTTTTATTAATATCCGAAATAAATAATATAAAGATCGAAGCGTATCGGAAATTGTGGATCTAGAAGTAGACTGCACTTTCGGTCAGAACTCCAGATAAAAGGGAGTGATAGAATTCTAAATCCATTATTTCTCGTCCAAACCCTATGTTGTGGGTACTCATTAGAATCGACTCGATGAGACAATTCTAACGAGTACCCATAACATAGGGTTAAGTGGAGAGTGATCAATATTTTCAATCTATCTGGAGCTCTGTTCGGTGAAGTGGCGAATGATAGTTAAAAATATGCAAAAACTATACTTAAGCATACATGCACGAAGAAATTCAGAGATGCTTTCAACGACAGCTCACATATTCCTGTATTTCTTAGGTTTCACCAGTACTAAGCTAGGGTTCTGAAGTGTGAAAAAAAAAAAAAAAAAAAAAAAAAAAAAAAAAACCAGGACCCAGGGGATCCAGTGAGGCTGGAACCTGGGGCCTCCAGGTCACTAGTCGTAGGCTGTATCACTGAGCCACACAGGTCCCCCTCAAAGATACTTACTATTATGTCGAGAATTTTAGATTTGTTGACAAATATCTAGAAGTAGTTTATCAAGCAGTTCAACCTGATTCTCTTCTACGATAGTAATGTAAGTTGACGTCACATATGACGTCACACAATGCTTATCGCTAACGTGTTGTAAGATAAGAAAAAATGTCATGGCTACATAACACGGAACACAAGGGTATTTATGTGATAAAACTATTTAATGTCATAGTTATTTGTTGTACATGAAATACACAATGGGGTGTGGTTACAGCAAAGAAACCCTAAACTGAACACGATTTAATGCATAATGTCATGAAGAAACATGGTGTACATGAAATACACAAATGCGACATGGCGTGTGTTGGTTACAGAAAGGAATGAGATGATATGTTTTCTGTGCTTCGAGTGAGGATTTGCAGACTAACAAAACGAGACAAAAATCTTGAAAGAATGAGGTCATCTGAAAAGAGCAAGCTGCTACGTGATTCGTCACTATGTCTCTCAACCTGGAATGAAAGAAAAAAAATGTAAATCAGTACATGTAATTAAACATCTGGATACTTAGATGAACGTCTTTTACCCAGGTTCTACACTATCCCGTGTTTTAAACCGGAAAAATATGGTTTTGAAAAGTCCTGTTGGTTTCCAACAGTTTCCCCTCTCCCACAATGTCTTCCAAAGTTTCAGAATGCGATTCCACATCAGCATGATCGAATTTGTTATGACCAAATTCTTTCATCATGCATAAGTCAACAATTTTGTCTTCTAGTATAGAAAACATTCTTCCAACAAATGACTTTCTTACGTTCTGCAGCAAGGCAATTTTCAAAGCACCGTGGTATAAAACGAAATTGCTAGTATCGTTACGTTAAATGTTATTCATTTCATTATCCGTATATTAAATGGATTTTTTGCAATGTGGTTTGCTACAAAACTGTTCTAGAAGATCATGAATTTGTTAATCCTGTACTTGTTGAATTGTAGCCAGCTATTCTATGTACTTTCTTTGTCAGTGAATATCAGAATCAGAATTCACAGAGAGTGTAGTCTGATCTTCATCCCCTCTGTGGAATTATTTATGGTATGCTGTTTTATTAAATGAAGTTTTTTTCAACACATTCAGACATGGGGGTTGTATGTGACTCACTTTATCTTGTTACTATACATACTGACTGTAATTTTTTTTCGTCTATAAATAAAGTTGGACAGTGAAGTTATATGCATAATGATACGAATACGCTAAAACAGATGTTGTAAAAGTATTTCTGGGGAGACTAGATTCTGATTGATTCATGTAGATTGAGCTTTATACACTGTTCGTAGTGAATGGAAAATGGCACATGATATATTTCAAGGTCTAAAGTCTAATTACTTAGAAAATGACAGAAAATCCATGCAAAGTTTTGCCAGTAGTCTGTTTAGTCTGTTGTCATGTAATGTTTAGTTCGAGGTAAAACCAAAAAAAAAAAAAAAGTTTTAATGACTTGGGAGGTATTTTGCATACGACAATGCATGCTAGCACATGCGGCTCATTTTGCTAAAATATGTGCGACCATTTTCAAAATAAACAACGCCCTGTTCTACATGACGCTTGATCCATGTCTGTCAAGGAGTCTTCACCATCTGCTTAACGCGAAGGAAGCAAAACGCGACTCAAGAACCTTTTGCGGACAGTGTAGATCAAGATCAGACTGCACTGAACGTGCAGTCTAGTCGTGGATCTACACTGTCCGATAAGGAGATAGTTTCCACCCCAAAAATAACTTTGAAGTTGTAAAATTTGGGTTTTTACACTCAACTTGAAAGTTTCATTTTTTAACTTATTTAGCAGTTTAAGGGTTACTTTCTGGGACCTTCTCTGTTGCAACAAAATTTCTCCGCTGAAAAAATGCGACTTATCAATCATGTAGCAACGTTTCCATTTTCCTTCCTTGTTTTAAACAAAATCCTATTTTTTTTTTTTTTTTTTCTTTTGTAGAAACAGTAGGGAAAGTAGAAATTATATGGGATTTGAAAAAAACTTTAGACTTGGACAGAAAGTAAAAAAAAAACACAAACACCAAAGAAAAGTTTACCGTCTACGTGTTAAAATCTATTCCGTCAACGCTGTCCCCGCCATAGTAAACCATAGGTGTGCGGTGATAAGTGATGGTTCTGTAAGTCATCGGATAGGGCACAATCTGTCTATATATCACGTAGCCACTGATCAGACAGCTGTATATGGCAAGGCAAAGGAAGATGGAGGCTAACAGTTTGACAAACATTGTTTTGGAATCTGAGGGAAGAAAGACAGAAAAAAAAAAAAAATAAATAAATAAATAAATATAAAAAAAAAAAAAAAAAAACATACACGATTTACCGGTTACCAATGGACCTCGTATTTTCAGGACCTTGAGAAAAAGGTGTTTAAAGAAATTGCGGGAAAAAGAGAAAATGATTGTTACTCGCATCGTATTTTTCTACGTTCTAAAAAACAACTCCCATTCGAAACAGCTTTAATTTGTATTGTTCCAATCCTGTGAATTTAGATTGGTCCAAAATTTTCTTGTCCGGTACATATTAAAAAAAAAAAAAAAAAAAGAAGAAAAGAAAAGAGTCACGAACTTTACTTTTATATGTCTGATAAGTAGCAACACGACTGAATGATTGACCAAAATCTATACTGTCTGACTCATTCTCCTTAGTTACACATCGATCTGCCCTTATATCCATCTTCTTTGCTGTTTACCGACAAAGAGGAGAGAAGAAAAAAATGTTTGAATCTGCTTTATATGTTTTCTTATATATCTATTGATAACAGGTCATATTTCAAATTTTCCGGATTTCAAGTCTTGGAATAAGAATCACATTGCCTACATCTCCCCCCTCCCCCCCCCCCCCAAAAAAAAAAAAAAAAAAGAAACCAGGTGTCGAGCACGGTGTTCCATTTTCTATATCAAGCCCCTGAACAACTGAGTCATGGTGGATCCACGAATAATATGGACAGTAACGACAACAAAAACAGTTATAACAATGATAATGATAACTGAAATAATAAAGCGTGGTGCTTCATTTGTTTTAAATCAAGCCCCTGTGCGACTGAGCCATGGTGGATCCACGAATAAAATGAAACAGCAACGACGATAACAACAATGAAAACAACAATAATAATAATAATACTGAATCGTGCGTAACTATTCCCTGATTATCTTGAAATAGAGCACCTAACATGCGGAAAACATGTTTATATAGAAGATTTTTTTCCGTGAAAGATAGAAATTTAACAGAAAATCGATATATTCCATTCATTTCATGCTTCTAACCCACCCATTTTTGGGGGGACTTTAATCAAAATCCAGTACAATTCTTTTCGGTAATTCACCGTGGCATTAGGGTTCATAAGACCGTTTCACAATGAGAATGTACTTAGCAGTTCACAATGAAACCATTTTGTTGGTATTGACCAGAATTATGAGAGTACTGACTGTGTTTTAATCAATTTGAGAGCGTATCACATTCAGTGAAAAAGTGAATATTTAAATAATAATAAATAATTCCCAAATTATTATTATTACTTTTTTTAAATCCTAAATCTTCCGATTGCCAAATGTATCCTTTCGCGTTATTGTCATTAGTGTCCGCCATTTATTTACATTCAAAGTAACACAACAAATCAACGAAACTCATAAACCTCAATTGAACAGGATTAATAAACATTCTTATTTTTATACTCGGTTTAATCACTGTCTGAAATAGATCTGATACGTTTGAAATGGCAAAGTTGAAAACATGCTGCAAGGAGCTACGTAGTTCCGTATCACTGAGTTATCAAATCGGTTAATTTCACTTGTCGAAACAGTGAAATTATTAAACCACAATACACCATTATCTCCCGATAAACTACTGAGAAGCTTGAAGTAAATTTTTTGCATTTCGTTGGAAGTTTCGACCAATACTGTCCGTTACTAAATCGACATGTTCATTGAGAAAGAAGGCGTAATTGTAAATTAGTAAATTAGACGGATGCAGTTCTATCTCCTTTATGTCAATCCCGCAAAATGTTAATGTAAACAACCTCGATATATATTATTGGACCATTGATCAAACATGTTACATCAAGCTTGTGGTTTGACGTTTTTACGAGTAACCTATCCGGAATAATACGAACACAGTGGCGGAAATTATCGAGTAATGAGTAATTAGTCACGTAAACAACAATTTAGTGTTAATCACAATTTTATGCGTAAATGGTGATTTATATAGACAGTAAACGATAAACATAGTGCAATTCCTTGAAGCTAGGGGAAATGAACATTACTTATGACTCAATTTAAATATCTCGTGTGTATGTTTTTTTTTCTAATCCAAAATACCAAACAAAAGATGGAAAGGGGGGCGAAGATCAGAATGCACGTTCCTCAGTCAGACGGTAATCTTAATTATCCGCAATGAGAGCCGTTCCTGTAAATCAAATGATCGCCCTTGTCAGATTAAGACTAAAGGTAACGAAATAACAGATCAGTCCATTTACCTGTATTCCTTTGTCTTTATTCTTGATTCCTTTGGGGATGTTGCGATAAATATAATTTGATTTATGATATATATGTAAGGACTCTATATAATTTTAAAGCAAATTTTGTTTGCCATCATCAGAGAAAAGCATATAATCGACTTGTGCAACGATCTGATTTAATTCAGATACCATCACAAAAACATACAGTACCTGTGTAGTGCAACAAAATCAAGGATAAAACCCAAGTAACCTCTTAATCGCGATCAATGTAGTACTGGAGAGGAATCAAGGGAAGTAACTGAAGAATGCCCCTCATCGCACATACGTTCACCATCTATGCAGAAAGGTTAACAAGATGGCGGTTTCGCCATCTTTGATACATGACAATGGCCGTGTGATCGATTTGTCAATAGTACTGTCAATGATATATTAAATATAGGATTCTCATTAATTTTAACGAGGAGTTGCACAACCAAAACGTGTTGTTTATTTATTTATGCTACTTTTATTGATACAAAAATAATATTATTTGTGGCAAATTGTCATAAATGAGTCAACGTAAATCCCCCCCCCCCCCAAATGATCAAAGACATTCCCAACGTCAGAAACTTGAAAAAAAAAAGTGTATAAGCCATGCTCTGTGAAAAGGGCGCTTAATGCATCTGCGAAAAGTATTGACCGAGGTCAGCCTGCCAGTACGCGCATGCTCTGTGAAAGGGGCCTTAATGCATTTGCAAAAAGCATCGACCACCTAGGCCGAAACTTTTCGCTCTTAGTCATTATTTTGTGTGTCAAAGGACTAGGCTACCTCATTATTGAGTCGATTAATAAAAAGAAAGTGGCGATTATGGATCCATAATTATGTGATGGCTTGATTGGTTTGATGCATCACGGACATGCATTAAAACCCCTTTTGTTAGAGCATGGATCATGCTTTCAGAAAAAAGGAACGGTCCTTGCTGTTACCATTTTTATATCTTTCCATCTTTTCCTTTAACTTTTTACAAAACCACAAAACTTTAAACTTGTCCAAGTTGAAAGCATTTGCAGATGAAAACTTTGATCTGACTCAATTGCGGTATCTTTACATGAAAGACACCAGCATAGATTTTTTCTTATTCCCACAATGTCTTCATACCTCAATCCCCAGGGTCGCACAAGTTAGGGATTGGTTGTTAAACGGCTTATTAAAAAATGCCAAATTGTAGCAATTACAACGGATAAGCGTACACCATAAGAACGACTGATAGAAACGATTGGAATCAAGACAAAAACAGGTAAATACCAAATTCCAGCATTTATTTATACATGAGCCATGCTCCGTGAAAAGAGAGCCTAATGCATCTCCGTGATACATCATACCAAGCAACTCATCACAGTATTATCAATCCACAAAATCCGTTTTAGCATAACAAGCGACCGACTCATGAGGTAAACTGGTCCTTTGGGCTGCTGAAAATTTACCGAAAGCAAAAAGTTTCGGCCAAGGTCAGCCTGCGCGGATTGCGCAGGCTGATCTTGGTCGATGCTTTTTGCAATGCATTAAGACCCATATCACAGAGCATGGCTTACATGTATCATCCATTTTGAATTACTTGTTCTAAAGACCTTGAAGAGGAAACACCCTGAAAACATTATAAGCCCCTCCCCCCCCCCCCCCTCCACCGCCATAGAAAAAAAAAAAGAAAAAATCTGCTCTTTTCCACAGTGCTTTCTATCCTTGAAATTACAAACCCCAATACTTTAATCATATTTGATAGTTGTATGCGCATGCTTTCAATTTGAACGAGTATATACTGTCAGGAAAGCTTATGGACTGACGCGATGTTCCGTCTATGACAGAGTAAGAAAAACTTTGTGGACAGAGAAACCAGTAAGATAAAATAACAAGCTTTTGACGGTTTGACCCAAAAAACTTAAACCAAATATCATAATTTCTTATCAAAGGTCAAGAAAAGAACTCCTGCAAAATGACAATTCTTTGGGTCACTTCTGGTATTAACCTAACCTACTTCCATTGCCGAACATATCAAGATGAATTCGCCGCAGATTTCTAACAAACATTAACCCTTAAGCTGCTAAACGCGACTCACTGACCTTTGCGGACAGTGTAGATCTAAATCAGACTGCACATTCTGTCTGCGCTGTCCGATAAGAAGATATTTTTCTCCAAAACATTGGTTTGAAATAACATTATTCGGGTTTTTATTATCGGCTTGAAAATTTTATTGAACTCATTTAGCAGAATAAAAATTAAAACCTTACAAGTGGTTTGGACGAGCATAGTTTCATAGTTTTAAAGCTTTCGTGCCAAACCTTTTCATGGGTTACTTCAGTTAATGTTTATTACGAAAATAGCAGCTATAAATAGCATACATTCATTAAACCTAGTTTGTTTGTTTTAGGAAAACACCAGTCGACGCTATGCGTTTTAATAAAAAAAAAAATAATAATAATAATAATAAATAAAAATACTGTATAAGAAAAAACGTTTTTTTTTTTGTGTGTGTGAAATACCCATAGTTCAAAGCCAACACAATATAGAATTTGTTATTGATGCTTAATTTAATGATTCTGTAGTCGAAGGTTCATATTTTTTTGTACTTTGCAAAAATCATAACTGTTGTTTGCCAATAGGATAATGCTTATCTTATACTCAGGTTTGTTATAATAAATAAATAAATAAATAAATACAGTTAATGAATATCTTAAGGAGCATAAACAAAGATAATAATTATAATGACAATAATTTATTATATTTGTCAATTTCAATAATTTTAACAGATACGAAAAAGAAGTCTGTTTTCATAACAATTTTAACACATGGCAAAATAGTTTATGAATTTTCGTTAGAGGACAAAAAAAAAAAAACGAATAAATATTTGAATACTAATTAAAAAAAAAAAAAAAAAAAAAATCGATGAATAAATACAAACCTTTTAAATAGGACGAAATCCGCCTCGTTTTCTTTGATTAAATTAACTTCAAAAAAGCAATCGAGAAACCTTTCTCGTGGTAACTGTTTAATTTGATCTATAGTTTTGAGGTGAACTTAGTATGCACTCTCCCTTTTATATTGCACTTGTAAGCGGAAAAAAATAACAAATTGACCTCTACCGATACTGATATTTTGTAGTTTTTCTTCCCTTTCCACGGTCTTGTCTAAATATCTGAATACTGAAATCTGTATCCGTTTCTTTTTAATGTCTGCCGGAAATGAAAATTATAACATCTACATGGTGACGTAAATTGTATCTAAAGAGAAAAGGTGTTTTTTTTTTTTTTTTTTAATCACAGTTTTTATAGATTTCAAGTTTTGAGAAACCAAAATTTGCATTTCCAACTTTAATAGAATCACTGACGAGGAACAATGAAGTAAAAGGACAGGTAATAAAGACAATCATGGCCCCGTCAATAACTGTCAACTTGATAAGTCACCGCCTGCAAAAAATATATACCTATCGGAATATTTTTCCGTTTTGTTTACAATCACGACAGAAAACAAATGACTTTTCCGTGACAGACAATATATGACTAATATACAGTTTACAAGAATTAGATCTTGACGCGTGATGAAATGAATGACAGATGAATATGAATGGAAAACATTGTAGTGAATTCAAGTGTCTACCAGACGCCAAAATTGAGGACATGTCAAAAGTTGAAAACATTTGCAGACGATCGTTAAATGTGTTTAATGGAATTTGTCTTTAATTTGTAAAAAAGAAAAATAAAAAAAAACATGACTAATAAGCCCCTTATCTTTACATTCATTAACCCTTATCCTGCTCAATGAGATAAATGAAACTTTCAAGCCAATGGTTAAAACCTGTATAATGTTATTTGAAAATTAATTTTTAGAGAATGATATCTCCATAATTATCGGACAGTGTGGATCCAAGATCAGACTGCACGTTCTGTGCAGTCTGATCTTGATCTACGTTGTCCGCAAAAGGTCAGTGAGCCTCGCTTAGCAGATTAAGGGTTAATACAAGCTGATGTTTTAGTAAAGGATTTTCAACTGTAGCCTTGCCATTTTTTTTTCTCAGAGCGCAGGTATATTAGAACCCCTTTTGTAATAAAACGGCTATTTGTAAATAGCCGTTTTATTACAAAAAGTGGTTCTCATATATTTGGTTCTAACACGGGTATGCTAAACATAGTATTATCCATAACCTGTCGAAGATCTGCTGTTGACAATGAAAAACATGAAATGTTGCAATAGTAACTTTGTAAAACAGAGAGTATAAGGTATAAGCCAAGTTTAATGAAGAAATTTGGTGTGTTGATCAATCCTAGCTTACTCCTTTGTAGTAAATCAGGTTCATTCGTCCAAGTTTCGTTTAACATATCAACAGTACATTTAAGTGTGAATGTTTTCTCATTTTTTTCATCAATTGTTTTTAACTTTGCCTTTATTGTGAGGTACATGGTGACGCTGTTAATCTTTACATAAGGTTTTATGTTTTGGGCATGCTAAGATAAAGTGACATTCATCCTCTGTAACAGTTGGTAACATAATTTGTGTTGTCTGTTTTCTTTTGGGATGTTAACAATCAACTTTGTTCAGTAAGCGGGGTCCTGCGTGGTTCAGTGGTAAAGCGTGGGACTCGTAACCTGGAGGTCCCGGGTTCGAGCCCTACCTGATCCGCTTGGTTTTTCGTGGGTGTGTCCTTGGGCAAGACACTTTAGAGCTCTTGCCTTGTATTGGTAAAACCCAGGAAAACATGAATATGCGAGCTGTCACCCTGATATGACTGAAATAATGTTGAAAGCGGCGTAAAACACTATTCAATCAATCAACCAATCAATAACATATTGTATTTTGGGGGGGGGGGGATGTTAACAGTCAACTTTTTTTAGTAAGCAATCGATAATTGGACCATCTAAGTCTGAAGAACACCACTTTATATTTATTGTTGTTCACTTTGTTTGAATCGGAGTTGAACATCGTTTTAACAGCTTAGGTCATATCACAGCGGTCAGTGCACCTACGAATGTGCTTCTGGCTTTCTCACACCAATGCTGACACAACTTTCTTTCCAAGTCACCGACTTCTTTTCTCACATAAATCAGGGGTGAGAGGAAAAAAAAAAAAAACCCGCAAAATAGAAAGTTTGTCTCAACCGGGTATCGAATTGGTAACGACAAGGTTACGAATCAGATACGCTAATCACTGAGCTACCCGGCGGGGCTTATTGTTGTTGACGCAACTGGGATAGTTTTTAACGTCTGTAAGATTTTTTAAACCTTAACCTTAATCTGCTAAATAACTTAAATGAAACTTTCAAGCCGATGGTAAAATCCAAAATGTTGCTACTTCAAAGGTATGGGGGGTTGGACAAACATCTCCTAATCGGACAGTGTAGATCCAAGATTGGACTGCACGTTCTGTGCAGTCCGATCTTGGATCTACGCTGTCTGCAAAAGGTCAGTGAGTCGCACTTAGTAGCCTAAGGCTTAATAGACAACTGAATTTAAGAACATAACAGAATAGGTATTGGGACTTTGTACATAAATACACAGGATAGTGCTATGGCTGCACGGCCGGGTAGCTCAGTGGTTAGACTTGGTGGTTGCAGGTCCGATACCTGGTTGAGGCATTCTTTCTTTCCGGCGGCTGTTCGACTCTCACCTCTGATGCATATGCAAAAAGCAGTCAGTGATTCTAAAAGGAAGCTGCGTCACTACTGGTATGAGAAAGCCAGGAAACACATGCGTAGGTGCACTGACCGCCTAAATATGACCTAAGCTGTTAAAACGTCGTTAGACTCCAATACAAGTGAGCCATGCTCTGGCAAAAGGGAGCTTAATGCATCTTTGTACATAATAATAAGGTATTTATTACACAATTATGGATCTATAAAATCCATTTTGTCCATGAGACAGAATCATAAGGTAGACTGGTCGTTGGACATACAAAAATTTAACCAGTAGCGAAAAGTTTCGGCCTAGGTCATCCTGCGCGGACTGCGCAGGCTGACCTTGGTCGATACGTTTCGCAGATGCATTAAGCCCCCTTTTCACAGAGCATGGCTCAAATCATTTGGGTTATGACTAGCATGACAATACACCTTTACTGGATGCAAGTGAGATAGACCAAGCAAAGTGTTGGGGTGCCTGTATATGCTAGACATGCTCTGGCAAAGGTTATTTAAGTGAATCTCCGTGATGCATTATACCCAGCAAGTCATCACATAATTATGGATCCATGAAAATTTTAATGATTCTGTCCAACAGCCGATGGACTCTTGTGAGAATGGTCCTGTGGCATGCAGAAAATTCTTCAAAAGCAAAGAGTTTGGTCCTAGGTAAGCTGGCCTAGAATGAAGCTTCTTACAGAAGCACGGAACCCCCTTTTTACAGAGCATATATATGAATGCCTCAGTACATTTGTCCGTATTTATGGAAGTTTTCGGTAGTTTTTTTTTTGCACAACTTAGTACGCATGGGAACGAGTTTTTTGTCCCTGGTCAAGTTCGTCCGGGCGTGTTCGTCGTTTTTAATGATCTTATTTCTTTTCAAATGAAACCTGGAGCACTAAGAAGGCATATTAGTATAAAAGAGGATATTTGACTCCCATAGAAAGAAATAGTTGAATAGTACTCGGATAGTTTCACCGTACGAAATCATAAACAACGAAAACATGTTTCACTTTTAAGAACACTTTGCAAGGAAATCTAATTTCAAGGGTTCAGTGTAGGTTGTCCCGAACTAATTGTTGGTCGTAACACCGGTTGGTCGGACAGTGATTATGAAATGTATAATCACAATGCACAACACGTGAATTTGGTCGAGCGAAAAAAGATACACACTTAAATATTAAGTAATCATCATAAACTAACGATGTTCATGGTAGCGGGGTAAAGTTGTCATATATATTCAGTAAACAGGACAATGAAATCATCAGTTCTGTTATAAAAAAAAAAGGAGACTCGTCAATAATTGAAAACATTTGCAGGCGACAGAGAAAATGTTGCCCAAATAATAGGATTTATTTTTGAAAGGATAGAAAAAACAGTGGGAAATAAGACAATGCTGATAACTTGCATTTTTTTCTTGTGCCATTGTTTTCAAGCACATTCCTTCCTAACGACTCAAATAAAAGGACATGTATGCATGGTTGTTGGGGCTAATGTTGTCTGCATTTTCCGCAAAGTGCTTTGTCAGTTTTATATAGAATATAGTGAGGTCTAAAACCTTTTCAATCAACCTAGGTAAGACACTTAAAAATGACCCGTGCTCTGGTAAAAGGGGCTTAAAAATCTCTATGATTCGTGATAACAAGCAAATCATCACATAATTATGGATCCATAGAATCCTGATTGTCTTAACAACCGACTGAATCATGAGGTAGACTGGTCTTTTGACATGCAGAAAGTTGACCGAATAGCGAAAAGTTTCGGCCCAGGTCAGCCTGCGCGGAATGCGCAGGCTGACCTGGGTCGATACTTTTCGCAGATGCATTAAGCTCCCTTTTCACAGAGCATGGTTCAAAGTGTACCTTTCCTGAAAAATGCCTTGGATTTTTTTTTTTTTTTTTTGGGGGGGGGGGGTTCCCTTTAATGATTTACCATACAATCCAATATTTTAAAAAAAAGTGAGGAAAACAAACTTCTATAAACATTTGTGGAAAAAAGGATAAAAACAGACAATTCTTGAGAATAAAATGTGATTTGAAACAGGTTGTAAATACCAGGGATGGGAATGAGCACCCTAAAAATCGAGTACTCCATCAAACGTCCGATTATCGATTAGCAATATCGGTAATCGAGTACTCGGAATAAAGAAAAAAAAAAAAGACATTTTTTTTTTTGACAATTCCAGCTTTCCCATTCAAAATAGTTTAACATTTAAAAGATGAGAAAGGAAATAAAAAGGGTTAATTATGTGTAACACCTTACCGTCCAATCACCCCTGCATTTGCCGTAATTGGTAAACAGTCTTGAGATCCTAGCTGATGTCCAACATAAACAAAATCACAAATCTATCCATCCACAATCCGTCCGTCCATTCCTATTCATCTAATTCATCTATCCACCAACCCACTTACCCGTCCGTCCATCCATCCATCCATCCGTCCGTCCGTCTGTCCGTCCATCCATCCATCCATCCGTCCGTCCGTCCGCCCGTCCGTTTATGCATCCATCCATTCATCCACCCACCCATCCATCCATCCAGCCACCATCCATCCAGCCAGCCACCATCCATCCATCCATCCACCCATCCATCCATCCAGCCAGCCAGCCATCATCCATCCATCCATCCACCCACCCATCCATCCATCCAGCCATCCATCCATCCATCCATCCAGCCAGCTAGCTAGCCAGCCATCCAGTGCATTATCTTTTCATTCCTGAAGTTTCTTTTACCACAACTACGCACAATATTCTTTCCAAGGCACTGGCTCCTTTCCCACATAACCATCGTCGAAACAAAGGTCAGTCGTGAGAAAGGAAGGAATCATGTTGCAATGACTAGCATCAATCCTCGGAAAGCAATTGGTCGAGCCAGGGATCGAACCACCGACCCCATGTTCTCAAGTACTGTGCTCAACCGACTGAGCTACTTCCATGTATTGTAATTGTATTAAAAAAGTGACATATACTACTTCTTCGCTGACTTTTGTCTGGCTCGAATGTAGTAAGAATGTTTAAAGGACATTTTCAATCGTTTATAAGTTGTCACAAATGAATGCAAAGTACATTCCGATGATCTTGCCGCTAAAGATAATCTATTTATTTTTAGTTTTTGTATGTATAAAGTATATAGAATTAACATTCTCAGTCAGCGCTAAAGATCACGATATTTAAATTCCAAAGCCGGTTTTTTTTTTTTTGTCAGAATATCTGGTAAAAGGCGGACAGTGTAAATTCAAGATCAGACAGCAACTTTTGTGCAGTCTGATCTTTATCTTACTGTCAGCATACGAGAACAATTTTGCTATTAGTTTTCAGTACGATCTTTCATCATCTTTATGCCCTTTGTCCATCGCTGTTCTAGTTTGCCTATCTCTTTAAAATAGAAGGCTTTATTCTAGTCCCCCAAGAGCTCATTTACTGCATTTAGGACACCTGCAATGCTTCCGAATTGTCTACCACGAAGGGTACTTTTCCAGCTTTGGTAACAGATAGAAGTCAGGAAGGGCTTGATCAGGAGAAAATGGAGGGGGGGGGGGGGGGGGGGAGGAAGGACTTTGAAGCCGCATTCAGTCGCAGCAGCCAAGGCAACTTGCGATTTGTGCGCAGGTGTATTGTCCTGCAAGAGAACGTCTTGAGTCAATTTTGTCAGATCGTAACACCGTCCTCCTCTTTAGAGTGACTTTCTGGTGTAACCAAAAAGCGAGGGAATCCCATTGTCTAATATGATAATCTTCAATAGGATTAACTTATAGATTGTTGGGATTTCGTGTCAATCTATTGAATCTAAGTGTATTTGGCCGAGCCCCCGTAGCTCAGTCGGTAGCGTACAGGACTTGAGAACAGGAGGTCGCTGGTTCGATTCCCGGCTCGGCAGATTTCTTTCCAAGGATTGATGACCGTCATTGCGACATGATTCATTCCTCTCTCACCGCTGACCATTGTTTCGACGATGGCTATGTGGGAAAGCAGCCAGTGGCTTGGAAAGATTATTGTGCGTAGTACTGGTAAGAGAAACTCCAGGAAAGCATGGACAGGTCCGCTGGCCACCGTGATATAAATGAAATAATGTTGAAAACGGCGTTAAACACCATACAATCAATCAACTAAGTATATTTGGCCATTTTTTTTTTTAATTCATGCTTGTCGGTAGTTTTTCGAGAAATAATGGTGTATCATGGTTTTATATTTCAAGGTTACGACCAGTGAAAATATCGATTTCATATTTTTTAACTCTTCAATTGAAGGCGGAAACAGTTGTTACCTAGGTAAACAGCGCGTGCCCTTCAACGAGATGGGAAATATTACGTAATTTGCGAGTATTTACCCTATATTTCTCGCGCTTTACGTAATATTGTAATGCGTTCTTATGTGGAGAGGGGTACGCCACAGGGAATTACCGAAAACAATTGGATTAACTTTCAACAAAAAAAGTGGCTAGAAACATGAAATGAATAGAACATTATTATTATTATTTTTTTTTTTTTTTTGGGGGGGGGGTGAAAGATCGAAATTTATTTCATCGAGTGAACATCATCGGTAATATTCAACGAGGGATGCAGCTAGTCGCGAAAATATTACCGATGATGTTCACTAGATGAAATAACTTTCGATATTTCGCTAGGAAAACAAAAACAAGAAATATCCTATATATTGTGTACCTTATAAGTACGTTAGGATCCGAGCTCGCGCGACAAGGGTTATATTGAGATCGACTTAGAATCGTTGATTGAACAGAACCTTCCAATCTCCTGACATGAAACACTGACCAATGACAGGCGACATTACAAAATTAGCGATATAAAAATCTTCGCATGTCAAAACTTGTTCTAATTGATGTAGACATATTGACTGATTGTTTATTGCTTAATGAAACTCGTTTATATAACCGGCTTCTATTAATAGAAAATAAAAAAATAAATAATGATAAACATCCGGACAAACTTGACCTTATATATTTTTTAACCTATTACTGTCATAAAGTTTCAGCTGTCAAGATCCGTCTTAAAGCAATAAATTACAAAAGGCATATGAACCATGCTCTGTAAAAAAGGGGGCTTACTGCATTTGCGAAAGTTATCGACCCATGTCAGCCTGCCCAGTCCGCGCAGGTTGACATGGGCCGAAACTTCTCGCTAAAAGTCAATTTTTCGCAAGTCCAAGGACCAGTCTACCAAATGATTCAGTCAGTTGTTAGGTTAGACAAAGTGGCTGTTATGGATCTTTAACACTGTAGTGACTTGCTTGGTACCATGCATCACGGAGATGCATTAAGCATCCTTTTGCCAGCGCATGGCTTATGTGCCCACTTACTCCTTTTTGTGACCCACTGGTCGAAACAAGTTGCTTATTCGGTAAAGTGCTAGGCATGTAATCCAGGAGTTGCGAGTTCGAAATATGACATTTATTGTATCTTATTAGAGATCTATACCTATAAATGATCCGAGTAAACTACGGTGTTATGTAAAATACAGCTGATAAGATTTTTTTTTCCACATCAGTCATGTATCCTGTGTAGAACATAATTGTGTTTACGGACTATTTATTAAAGTTCCAAATGCTACACCCGTGGACTGCAGCATCAAGATTAATACTTACAGGCGTAACTCGCCTCCCGCGTTAACACGAAAAAGAATTAGTACGACGAGTGCGAAAGACTATGAACATGCCTTAAAAGATTGGATCTAGAGAGTGAAATTTTGTATATCTGTAGGTGGTGAATACCTCGAGGGCATAAAATAAAAAAAAAAATCAGTGAAACCCATAAAGAATCAAATTTTAGGTGTTTAGACGCATTCATATTTGAACACTCCTCGTATTCTTGACAGTGAAAGTGAATAACAACCACTGGCTACCTTTACAGCTTTTCAAAAATAGTTTCTAAGCCACAGTTCTTTTTTTATTCATATTGACTCAAGGACTAGCAAATGCCGTTTTTAAATGCATCTATAGACCGGTCTATTCAGACTTACCCTTTTTTCTATATTCATCCGCCATTCATAAATAGTGTTCACATATGTACAACAAAATGTAGTTCTCCGAATTGTTGGTTATTTAAAATTGATATTGTGATGTTTCTTTACAGTTATAATGGGAAGGCCTGTAGTAAAAGGAACATTACAACGTTGTTAAATTATGTCTCGGTGCGTGTTTGAAGAAGTGCGCATGGGATTCGACCTTCGGTCCCTTCCGATACGAACCTCTTTATACAGGAGACATGATCCAACCACGCAGAAATGCAGATTGTTGCAGTAGTCTATATGAGCCATGCTCTGTGAAAATGGGACTTAATGCATCTGCAAATGGTATCATGTCAGCGTGAGCAGTCCGCGCAGGCTGACCAGGGCCGAAACGTTTTGCTTTTGGT
Organism: Tridacna gigas; assembly: GCA_945859785.2. Taxonomy (NCBI): domain Eukaryota; kingdom Metazoa; phylum Mollusca; class Bivalvia; order Cardiida; family Cardiidae; genus Tridacna; species Tridacna gigas. The sequence goes on along the minus strand of OX244040.2, from coordinate 59,292,801 downwards.
CAATTTTCTGCATGTCAAAGGACCAGTATACCTCATGATTCAGTCGTTTGTTATACAAAATGGATTTTGGGGCTCCGTAATTATGTAATGTCTTGCTTGATACCAATCATCTCGGAGATGCATTAAACCCCCCCCCCTTTTTACTAGAGCTTGGATCATATACACTGTGTTGTACTGTGCCGTACTGTAGTGTAATCCCTGCTGTGTAGACTGTAGACTCCATTACCAGGTTCGATGATAGACATTGCGACGGCATTCATCCTCTACTGTTTTGTACTTTAACCCTTAACCTGGTAAATAAAGGAAATCAAATTTTCAAGCCGATAGTAAACACCAAAATGTTGCTATTTCAAAGGTACATTTTGGCGGAAAGTATCTTCGTATCGGGCAGTGTAGATCCAAGATCAGACTGAACATTCTGTGTAGTCTGATCTTGATCGACACTGTCCGTAAAAGGTCAGCGAGTCGCGTTTAGCAGCCTAAGGGCGAACCCTGTACCACACAATTCCGAGTTTTAACGACCCTGGGTAGTGAAGCCTTTTAACAACATTGTGGCTCATTTTCTCCTTTTCCCACAATGCTTTCTCCCTTTTTAGAGTCAGGTTTCATCAATTCAGCCACATTTGATTTCTTGTCTGCAACAGCTTTGAATTTGGACAAGTGTAAAATTTTGTCGTTTAGTAAAGAGTTAAAGGATAAAAAAAAAAAACCGTAAAACCCTTTCAAACAAACAAATATGATGACGCATTCTACTTTCCAGACCTGTACTAGAAGTTCACACAAAGTACTCAGACGGGTAAAATTGATTGTGATAGTAAAGGCAAAAGTTTACAAGGTTATTAAACGATAAATGTGTCAAATACCAGCCCTCTGTCACATTTTTTTATTTTATAGGAGTTAAACTACACTTGAGCCATGCTTCGACAAAAGGGGGGTTAATGCATCTCTTTGATGCACTGTACCAAGCAAGTCATTATATAATCAAGGGTTTCGAACATCAATTTAGTCTAACGATTGACGGAATCTGGAGATAGAACGGTCCTTCGATAAGAAAGTCATCACATAATTATGGATCCATAAAATTCATTTTGTTTACAGCCACCTGAATCATGAGGTAGACTGGTCCATTGACATGCAGAAAAAAAAATCAAGATAGCAAAATGTTTCGGCCCATGTCAGCCTTCGAGGACTGCGCAAGCTGACATGGGGGTCAATGCTTTTTGCAAATGAATCAAGTCCCCTTTTCACAGATTATGGTTCACTTTCATGTCTAGCATTGTAAAATAAACAAAACGGAATTCCAGTTAGCAGGAATGGTGAGAAGATCGCAATGTACCGGATGCTTTACACAAGATTAGGCCGATACCCAGTCGCGCAGTTGGTAGCGTATAGGGCTTGAGAACAAGGGGTCGCTTATTTGAATCGCAAGCCCGGCCATTTTGTTTTCGAGGATTGATGATAGCCATTGCGACAGGATTCATTCTTCTCTAACCACTGAGCGCTGTTTCGATGATGATGGTTTAAGTACTGGCAAAACACACTGCAGGAAAGCATGGATAGGTGCACTGACCGCCACGATATAACTGAAATAATGTTGCAAACGGTGTTAAACACAATACAATCAACTTTAGACAAGATCAGACATCTTCACTGCAGTATGGTGAAAGGTTGATCTTTATCTATGATATTTACAAAGAGAAAAAAAAAAAAACTGCAATCTTTCCCTGTAGTAATATGAGTTTATTGTTTACCAGCGGACATTTTAGAGTAATCCTTATTGAAATCATTTAAGCCGTGCTCTGGGAAAAGGGGACTTAATGCATCCTCGTGATGTATGATACCAAGCAAGTCATCACATGATCATGGAACTATAAAGTTCATTTTGTCTAACAACCGACTGCATCATGAGATAGACTTGTCCATTGATATACAAAATATTGACCAATAGCGAAAAGTTTCGGCCCAAATCTGCCTGCGCGGACTGCGCAGGCTGACTTGGGTCGATACTTTTTCGCAGATGCATTAAGCTTCCTTTTCAAAGAACATTGCTCATTTGTGTACTACAGATTGAACTAGAGCTATGCTCCTGCAAAGGGTGGTTTAATGCATCGGCAAAAAGTATCGACCAAGATCAACCATCGTCGAAAAGTTTTGTTACTGGTCAATTTTCTGCACGTCAAAGGACCTGTCTACCTCATGAGCCAGTCGGCTTTTAGACATTTTCTTTTTTATCTATAGCTATTTTTCAAAAGATTTCTACGACAAATAAAACGTGGCACAAATGATATTATATGTATTTGTATCAGAGATGGTAGAAAACATTGTGGGTTACTCATATTTTCTTTTCCCTTATTATTATTATTATTATTTTTTTTTTTTCTGGGTCGTTAAAACTCGGGATTCTGTGTTAAAGGGTTAAAATCCATTTGTCTCAATTTACTACAGGACAAAAATCGTGTAGAATTATGACAAACATAAAAGTCATAAAAGTAGATGATGATAAACGTTCTTATAATGTAAATGACAATGATACAATGAAACACGATGTATTTAAAACAAAATATCACCCTTTAATGTAAGTGAGCCAAGTTCTGTGAAAAGGGGGCTTAAAGCATTTGCAAAACGTATCGACTCAGGTCAGCCTGCGCAACTTGGCCGAAACTTTTTGCCTTTAGTCAATTTTCTGTATGCCAAAGGATCAAAGTACCTCGTGGTTCAGTAGTTTTCTACATAAAACGGATTTTAAAGATGTATAATGCTGTGATTACCTGCTTGGTTTAATGTATTACAGACATGCGTTAAGTCCCCTTTTGCCAGAACATGGCCTAAGTGTTTGGGAAGACGAATATGTAAACAGCATACAATAACAAAGTGTTAAGATAAAACAAAAACAACACAAACAATAACAACAACAGCATTCGGGCAAAACAGCATGAAAAGTCAACGAGGTTAGGGAAATATTATACGAAAGGAGCCCAAGAAAGTTGGATAGAGCGAATCACATCCATGAGAGAGAGAGAGAGAGAGAGAAAGCAAACCCTACCTTTTTATTCAAAGTTGTCTTCCCTTGATTTCAGGGACTCTAACGCCGTTTGACCCAAGTTCCTGAAACTTTACGCAAGTGTTCCTCATGACCGAAGGAGGTGCCCTATTGTTTTTGGGTCACATGGGTCAAAGGTTAAGGTCATAGGTGAACTTATTGTGCTGATTCACCGACAGATTTTTTGAAAGACTCTGTGTTGAAAGATGAAAACGACAGAAACATTGGTGGATAACTTGGGCACTCAACGAACAGACTCAAGGCACAGAAATCGTTTTTAATATCCAATCGTTGTATTTGTATTGGAGTTTAACGCCATTTTAACAGCTCATGTCATATCATGGCGGTCAGTGACGCACCCATGTGTTTCCTGGCTTTTTCACACCAGTACTGACACAACTTTCTTTCCAAAGCCACTGACCTCTTTTCTCACATGCATCAGAGGTGAGAGGCGAAAAATCTCCGGAAAAAAAGTTTGCCTCAACCAGGTATCGAACTCACAACCACCTGGTCACGAGTCAGTTACGCTAACCACTGAGCTACCCGGGCGGACCAATACCGAATCAGTATAACTCTAACTCGATAAACCTTTCATTAACAGTTTATATTATTGTTTTTGTTTTTTATTTTTTGAATACGTGTTTAAAACCATGAACCGTAACGAGATAATATAAACATTATCCAGTTGGGTTTATAAATTATCTGGTCACGGTACATGACTTCAAACCTGTTATCCCAGACATAAACAAAAATATAAACTAAAATGAAAGGTTTATCGATTCAGAGCTATATAAATCAGTATTGCTAAATGTTTTTTTTACAAAATGATTTACTTATGTAAACAATTACATAGTAGAAAAGATGTGTTTATTGCTGGAAACCGACTGTATAATTAATTATATTTTTATGAACGCAATAAAGTATGTTATTTCATTGATGATCGGGCCGGTCGCCATTAACAGCAAATTAACCACATTCCAATCCTGAAGGTGAATGTCACGCACAAGGTCAAGTTAAATTTTATCATCGTCATAATTCACTTGCCATTTCCTTTTCTTTCTTTCTTTTCTCAGTGTCAGTATTAAGTATCTCTACACGGCGCCATACTTTATTATTTGCCCCCCTTTTTTTTTTGATTGATTCGTTTTTCCGTTTATTCATCGCAGCCACCGTTTGCCCATTTGGGTGACGCCCCCTGAAGGCTGTTAGTTACGTTACGAGGGATAGTACAAGATACAGAACGAAACCCACCCTAAGTTACGCCTGGTTCTTTAACGTATAGTACCATCACAAGGAACCTCGGTTTAACGTCTCACCCGAAAGACAATATAAGTAATATTAGATGGCCAGCTGCGGGGGTCGAACCCACTGCCTCAAGTGACCTAAGACTTGATTTTACAAGTCCGACACTGTATCACTTGAACTACGCGGGCTGGTCATTTCTTAATTCCTTTTGCCCTAAATAGTGTCAGCTACCGGAAAACGCCGCTGTGGTTGGTTTTCCCCAGTTATAGCAGTTTACGGGCTTAGATCCTACAAATACCCATTTTCATGAACAGTTCTTAATTCTCTTCCGTGACCTGGGTCCGTATTCACCAACCATTCTTAAGAACATTCTTTGTCTTGTTCTCCAAGATTTTCTACATTTGAAAGTAACACAACTCCTGATTGGCTAAACCAAATGGTGTATCTTTCAAATGTAGAAAATCTTGGAGAATAAGACTAAGAATATTCTTAAGAATGGTTGGTGAATACGGACCCTGTCCTTAACCCTTACTCTGCTAAATTAGTTAAACAAAACTTTCAAGTCGATAGTAAAACCAGAATAATATCATTTCAAACATATCTTTTGGAGAACAATATATCCTTATCGGACAGTGTAGATCCAAGATCAAACTGCACGTTCTTTGCAGTCTGATCTTGATCTACACTGTCCGCAAAAGGTCAGTGAGTCGTGCTTAGCAGCTTAAGGGTTAATATAGAAACTCAGATAGTTTTTTGAGGCTTCATTCTTTAGATTATGCCAATCAGAAATGCTTTCACTTTGAAATTTAAAAAGCTCCAAAAAGTATGTTTTGTAAAGCAGTTTGTTATCTTGGACCAGCCTCGCTGACGATCTAACTTCATTCGGTACACCTCGGGTGATCCTGTGATCAAGTCCCTCGGCTGTAACACGTAGCTTGATATGCACCTACACGGAACATTTCTTCGCCGGAAGTAGACCTACACCGTTTTACCGTTATTGAAACTGTAAGGTTCCTCTTAAAAAAAGAAAATACGAATCACAATTTTCTATCGATATCTTTCTAAGAATAGTTACGTCGGCAAACAGTTTGTACATTCAATTTGGAACTTGTGAATAAATTCACCGTGGTTGTTCATGTCGTTGCTAAGCGATTTACAGGATCTAACTTCATCAGTCGCTGCATTTTTTTTATTGTGCGGTCGGTCCAATTTACCGCTTTGGTTTTTTTCGGCCTTAGTCGAATACATTGGCTTTTGACCTACTTCTTGGTATGGATATTCTCAGATGAATAAATAGTGATTTGCGATTGGTCGAAAATGTGGACATGATTATTCTGCGGGGCCCTGTTGCCCTATTTGCAAGCACATTTATAATATGAGCCATGCTCTGTGAAAAAGGAGCTTAATGCATCTCCGAAATGCATTATTACCAAACAAGTCAACACATAACTACGGATCCATAAACTCCATCATGGCTAACAACCGACTGAATCATGATGTAGACTGGTCCTTTGACATACAGAAAATTGACCAATAGCGAAAAGTTTCGGCCCAGGTCAGCCTGCGCAGTCCGCGCAGGCTGACCTGGGTCTCAGCCTGCGCAGTCCGCGCAGGCTGACCTGGGTCGATACTTTTCGCAGATGCATTAAGCCCCTTTTTTCACAAAGGACGGCTCATATCAATATACAAGCCTTGCTATTCCTAACCAATACCCTATCTCATCACTGTATGTCTACATGTATCTTCAGACAACTCATTTTTTAGCAACTGATTCCTTTTCCAACGATGTTTTGGATGAACGTCCTCTTTTGAAAATTATAATTATGAGCCATGCTCTGGCAAAAGGGGGCTTAAATGCATGTCCGTGATCCATGACATCAATCAAGCCATCACATAATGATGGATACATAATCCCTACTTTTTTTATGTCAGACTGAATCATGAGGTAAACTGGTCCTGGGACATGCAAAATAATTGGCCCATAGCGAAAAGCTTCGACACAGGTTAGTCTGCTGTGCAGACTGACCTGGGTCGATACTTTACGCAGATGTATTGAGCTCCCTTTTCACAGAGCATGACCCATATCTAGTCTACGATTTCAATTTTCAGCGGTATCAAAAAAGAATGACGAAAAAGAAGCAACTGTTTACTTCTCATTTTCTCTCTTCATATGAAACCACAAAGTAGGTACAATATTCATATTCCAGTGCCTCGTGCGCCGTTTATTTTTTTTTTAAAATATCTATACCCCCACCTACGACGTAGAAGGGGTATACTCGTTTCATCATGTCTGTCTGTCTGTCTGTCCATCACTCAGTCCATGTTTTCGTTTTCGTGATCTAACTCAAAAGCCGTTTGACCAAGGACCCTGAAACTTTATACAGTTGTTGCTCCTGACCCAAGGGGAAGCCCTATTGTTTTGGGGTCACATGGGTCAATAACGAAGGCCATAGATGAACTTTGTTTAAAAATCGGTACCATGCTTTAATTCAAAAAGCCGTTTGACCTAAGAACCTGAAACTTTGTACAATTGTTGCTCATGACCCAAGGAGGTGCCCTTTTGTTTTGGGGCCACTTGGGTCAAAGATGAAAGTCACTGGTAAACTTTGCTTGAAAGCCGTTTGGCCTAGGATCCTGAAACTTTATACAATTTATAACACAAGTGTCGCTCATGACCCAAGGAGGTGCCCTATTGTTTTTGTGGTTCAAATGTGTCAAGGGTCAAGGTCACAGGTAAACGTTGTTTTGAAAATCATTTCCGTTCTCTGATTGTGCTGCTTCAGTGACAATGTGCTGGGTATTTGTCCGTTTTGCGACAGTTCTAGTTCATGTTTAGTTTTACAGTTGAACAGTAGAACACTTTCTAAAGGGCAATTTTTGTCCTTAATACATTCTTTAATAAATTATAAAAGTAACAATAGCTGTCAAAAATTAACAGAGCGGGTGTTAAAGTACATTTAAATAAAACTCATATCATTTAAAAATATGAAAATTATTGTGACGATGACATTTTGTTTGTTATGCGGTCGGTCCAAGTGTCAGTCGCTGGGAGGGAAATTAATTTCAAAACTAGGTTGAAAGTTGCCAGGTCACTCTATCTTTTGTTTACTGTTTGCCTGATTTTAAAATGCCCTTTACTGCCAACGGCTAACACTAGGACCAACCACACAATAACAGATTGTCATCTTCACGATATATTCCATACTTTTAAATGGCTCGATTTAAATTTAAACGCATTTTAACACCAGATTTTTTGGCCGCTATTGGGCCTTTAAATTTTGACCTATATTGAATATTGATATTCTACAAAGAAGTTTTGAATTTTGCTCGCTGTAAAATTTGTTTTCAGGAGTAAATGAATGAACATAAATCTGTCAGTAAATGTCAATACCTTCCGCCTAACTTGTTTTTTTCTGTTCGACGTGATAGAAAACACATGTTTTGGCCGACTTTATAATTATAGTAAACGTCCAGATTGACAGATATCTACTAATTAAATAATTACCCAAGTCATATCTTACAAATGTCAGGGACCCTGCCACACTGATTTACCTTTATAATAAAAAGCAGAGTGAAACCCTTAACTCGTATCCTGATAAATAGGTTAAACGGAACTTTCAAGCCGATAGTAAAAAATAAAAACAAAATGTTGCTAATCAAACTCTTTTTTTTTTTTTGAAAAGAAAATCTCCTTATCGGACGTTCTGCGCAGTCTGATCTTGATCTACGCTGTCAGCAAAAGGTCCTTGAGTCGCGCGTAGCAGCCTAAGGGTTATACCTACTAAATAAATGAAACGAAAATTTCCACGCAATTATTAAAAATCAAACATTGCGATTTCAAAGTTGATTTCACCAGAAAGAAAACGGCGTATCGGACAGTGTAAATCAAAGATCAGACTGCACATTCTGTGCAATCTGATCTTGATCTACACTGTCCGCAAAAGGTCAGTGAGTCGCGCTTAGCAGCCTAACGGTTAAGCCTTGACCACACAATGCCGAGATTTAACGACCCTTCGGAAAGAGCTATTTGAAAACATTGTGGGAAAAAGAGAAAATGCTGGTAACCATGCAGCATTTTCTCCTTTTCTCACAATGTTTTCTACCATATCAAAAACAATTCCGCCATTTGAGTCATTGTCGTCTGCAAATGCTTTTAATTTAGGCAAGTTCAAGTTTTGTCGTTTGGTAGAATTTAATCTTTCCCTTAGCAACCAATCTTAGACTATTCAAAATCGAAAATATCTGCAAACTTCAAATCGAATGTGTCTCGAATGATAGAGATATGTCATTGAAACGGTAGAAACATTGTGGAAAGAGGAAAAATGCTTATGTCAGGCATTTCTCCTTTTCACACAATTCTTCCAAAAACCTTCTCTTTCAGGCGGAGCCCCTGTAGCTCAGTCGGTAGCGGACAGGACTTGAGAACAGGGGGTCGCTAGTTCGATCCCCAGCGCGGGCAGTTTCTTTCCGAGGATTGATGATAGTCATTGCTACAGGATTCATTCCTCTCTCAGCGCTGACCATTATTTCGACAAAGGTTATGTAGGAAAGCAGCCATTTTCTTGTTAAGGATATTGTGTGTAGAACTGTTAAAAAAAAAACTCCAGGAGAGCATGGATAGGTGCACTGGTGGCCGCGATGTAGCTGAAATAAAATGTTGAAAACGGCGTTAACTCTTTCGGCGCCAAATAAACAAACTTGGCTTCTTTTGATGGCTGTAAATACAATCCACTGAGTCTCCGGAAGATTTATATCCTATAGGCTTGACCAAACAAGCGGAGGGCATAGATCAAAGATCAGACTGCACGTTCTGTGCAGTCTGATCTTGATCTATGCCGTCCGCAAAAGTCCCTGTTTTCGCCTATGGCGCTGAAAGGGTTAAACACTTTACATTCAACATTCTCTTTTAGGCTTGTTTAGACTCGGGATTATCTGGCAAAGACTTTTCGAGGTAATTAAGGTCAAGATCAGACTACATGGTACATGCTGTCTAATCTATTGTCTACACTGTTCGTCATTTTATAAGATATTATGATAAAAACATAATCAGAATTAGAATATCGTAAACATTATAATTCCATAACCGACAACAAAAATTTAGTCTGGTCCAAATTGAAAACATGGGTAGACGACATGTTAAATGTTGCTCAGGTTTATGGCATTTGTTTGGGAAAGAGCAGAAAGCATTGTGGAGAAAGGGAAAAAAAAGAGAGATGCAGGTAACAATCATTCTCTTCTTTTCCCAGAATGTTTTAAAAAGCGTCGCTAAAGGGTCGTTAACACACGTGATTGTACGGTAATAAAGGGTAGATTGACTAAGGCTAGGCTTCTAAGCGCGACTCAATGACCTTTTGCGGGCAGTGTAGATCAAGATCAGACTGCACAGAACGTGCAGTCTGATCTTGGATCTACACTGTCCGATAAGGAAATATCTTGCCCCCAAAATACGTTTGAAATATGAAAAAAATCGGCTTTTACTTCCGGCTTGAAAGTTTCTTTTCATGTATTTAGCAGGATAAGGGTATTTTTCGTTTATTTGGCTATATAGCCCTCAACATGCACAGGCTGATCTGGGACGACACACCTTTACGTATATGTCCGAAGGCCCCTTTTTGTATGTTGCACGCAATATAAAAGTAAACACTGACACCTACGCCCACCACGTTTTTTTTTTTTTTTAACAACTGACTTAATCATAAGGTTGACTAGCCCTTGGACATACAGAAAATTGACCAATAGCGAAAGGTTTCGGCCCAGGTCAGCCTGCGCGGACTGGTTCGATACTTTTCGCAGATGCATCAAGCCCGCTTTTTCACGGAGCATGGTTCAAATAATGAATAAACCCTTTACCACACAATCTCGACTTTTAACGACCCTGAGGAAGAAGGCTTTTGTAAAAATTGTGGGAAAAGGAGAAAATGCTGGTAACCAGCATTTTCTCCTTTTCCCACAATGTTTTCTACTAAAAGAAAAATCCCATCATTTGAGCCATATTAAAATTGATATCTGCAAATGTTCCTAATTTGAACTGGTCTAAGATTTTATTGTGTGGTAAAGGGTTAATCTACTTATAGAGTTTAGGTCATTTTACAACATAAAACTGCCTTGAAAAAAAATGTGGCAGAAGCGGAGAAATGACTTTTTGAGAAATGCTCTGTGAAAAGGGGTTAACGCATCTGCAAAAAAGGTTAGGACAAAAAGTCCGCGCAGGCTGACCTGTGTCGAAACGTTTTGCTTCTGTTAAATTTTCCACTTGTCGAAAGACCAATCTACTCTATGATCAAACCGGTTGTTAAAAAAAAAAAAAAAATGGATTTTTATAATGCATTAAGCCCCCTTTTACCAGAGCATGGCTCATTTGATTGTTTGGCAGAATTCATTTCAGAGTGTTCTAACTGAACATGGGAGTTCTCCGGATGCATTTCGCTTTGAATTTTGAACGTTCTTGTAAAGATAAATTCCAATTCTTTATTCAAGTTTTTTTCAATTTGCCAAGAAATAATATCATTTTGGATTAGACGCGATGATACAGCCAGCCTTCGTTGTCGAAATTCTAGTAGAAAACGTGAGGAATGTCCTATTTTACTTCGGCTTTTTTTCCGAAGAAACGTCGAGGTATTGTCATATTCCTGGCGTCGCCTGCATGGTCGTGCAAATACTTTGACATGACATGTATATAGGTTATAATATCGCCGTCATTACTGAAAATGTTAACTTCAAACTTGGACTAGTTGTCAACCATCAAAAGGGGAATCCACGTAACAGGAACAGGTAACGATCAACGTTTGTATGACACAGTTGGGCCCCTTTTTCGACATCGAATTTCCACTAAAAGAAACCGAAGCCGAGCACTGGCACACACTGCAGTGCTCTTGTTCATATTTCGTTCTCTAAGAATGTCTTATCCCGTGTAAAAAGGAGCAGCCATTACCGGTGTCTTATTTAAATCCCAGAATGTTTTATACTTTTTTTTTTTTTTCAGAAACAAATCTCATTATGCGAGCTTACATTTAACCCTTTACCCACACAATCCTGATTTTCGACGACCTCTAGGGGATAGGCTTTCGAAAACATTGTGGGAAAAAGGAGAAAATGCTGGTAACCAGCATTTTCTCCTTTTCCCCCACAATGTTTTCAACCCTGTAACCGACAATTTTCACCGTTTGAGCCATACTTTATTTGTCGTTTGCAAATTTTTTAGACTTGGACATGTCAAAATTTGTGTCGTTTGGTGTACAATTGACACTTAACCCTTTGCCATACAATTACAAGTTTTAACAACCCTTAAGAGGAAGACTTTTGAAGACATTGTGGAAAAATAAGTTTTTTATCCACCCAAAAGTAAATTTGAGAAATTTAGTCACATTTTAGTTGTCGTCTGCAATTGCTTTCAGTTTGGACAAGTCTTTAAGATTTTATCGTCTGGTAAAGAGTTAGCAAAATACGCGATTGAATGTTACAAGTAAATGCTTCTTTTCCGACAGTTATTTCAGCAGCTTTGAACTAAAGGCTGTGGGCGTAACAAAAAAAAAAGAAGAAAAAACCCTGTTTCGACAGATATGGACAAAGTCGGGAAAGAAAGGGTTGGTCTTGCCATAAATATCAAATAATACATGTTCCGATGTTAAACAAGGCAACATGGCCGACTGACCGTTTGGCGATCGGTAACCAGGTGTTTTTTGTCCAGGCTACATGACGTTTTAACCCTCACTATACAGAATCAATGGGGGGGGGGGGGGGGGGGGGGCATTTGTGGCTCATTATTTAACATTTCACTAATTGCCTTTTTTTTCCAGACTTTTTTTTTTTTCAAATAGATGGAACTCGTCCTTTGAAAGGGTAGGAAACACTGGAAATTATTTTCAAACGGATCCTTTCTCAAGGTCGTAAACACAAAAGATTGTTCAGTAAAAGTATTGAAAGAAACAAAACCGTTTTACCATACAATCTTGACTTTTTAAAATCCTGAGACATAAGGGCTTTGAAAACCTTGCATAATTTTGTTTACTCTTCCAAAAAAAAATATCTATTGTCGATTCACGTTTATTTTGTCGCCTGCAAATGCTTTGAATTTGGGCAAGTCTGAAATTTTATCATTTGGTAAAGGCCTAAAGTGTTGAGATCCTCTGGTGCGATACTCGCCCTCAGAAATTTAGGAAACATGTCTTAATAGGTTAGATGTCACAGTCACATCAAAGTACAAATAAAAAAACATCCTCGTTTGCGTCATGTGTGTTTTCACAGGATCTCCCTTTTTTTCACAGTCACATGATCTTAAATATGGCAGCGCCCATGACATGAAATCCTCAATCCACTCGTCACAACTCGGTCGATTCCGTAACAATATCTACGGTTGTCCGCATCAGGTTTCCATGCGCTGTCAGTCACATGATCTTAAACATGGCGGCGCCCAGTAAATCGATTACCAACGACATCAAAAACCACGCTGAAGTTATTCACATCTATCAATCTGTCGCTGAAAACTGAATTGATTATGAGTGCACAAACTTTTTGTCAACGGAAATGTAATTCGAAAGATTTTGATAGAAAATGATGACTTGTTGTTGTTGTTTTTTTCCCCCAAGTGGAGCCTTTTAATTTTAAGAACGATAAAGTGTGTATTTCCGGCGAAGAAATGTACCGTGTAGGTTTATATCACCCATCGCTTTACAGCCGAGGGATTTGCCCGAGGTTTGCCCAGTGATTCTTAATCGTCAAAACTGGGCTGATTATGTTTTTATTTCGAATAATCTACCTTGCAATTGCTTCCGACGAAATTTAAATCGCGTTAAAAACGTCTCACAGAGCGTTTATCAACGAAAGACGACTTCGACTGAAATTTGTGACCCATTTATCTGTTGAGTGAAGACCTATTTGATTGAAGTAAATCGGTCTTTACACGAAGAGAAAAGATTTAGTGAATGTGAATAACGTACGACGTAATACAGCCGAGGGTATTCATCAATGGTCATTATCTTCCTCTTGGTGGCATTTTTAAATACATAATCTATCTGATACGGCCGGCAATCAATGCTTCGAATTTCAAAATAAGATATACGTTTAGTCACTAAAACCTACCTTGTACGATTCATCCAGCCATGATTAACCTATGCATCAACTGTTTGTAAACGTAGCCCCTATAAGCTTGGGAAAAAGCCCCGGTATAAGCCCAGCAAGGCAGGGACATTATATTTGTTGTCAGTCTATTGCACAAATACCGTCTATATTTAGAAAATGTCTACAGAGATTTTCACTAAAGAATTAGTAGTTTGAAAAAAAAAAATATTGTTTCCGTTTTAAATCATTTTGTTTTTTGAGAAATTTGTGGTGAAAAACTTGCATGATTTTTCCACAGTCATGTTATATATTGCAATTTCTCGCCTGAACGCTTTTAGCGTTAGCGGCATATTTACGCACCGCGTATTAATATTTGTCCTGTACAGGACTGTGATGCGTCATAGTACACATGTCTAATCTTCGAAGAATATTGACATGCGCAAACAACGATCAATGGTTCGCCCATAATTTGGCACCGTGGATTACGTAGTGGGGGAGAGGGGGAGACAAGGGGTCACATACCGCGGTCATTTCTATATTTGGTCAGTATGTTACTGACCAGTTAAAACCCCATTTCCCGTTTTAAAACTGTCACTAACACTGCCATAGTCACACGTGGGCGTCTTTAATACCCATCAATGACAACACAGTGCAGTAAAAAAACAGTGAACTCTTTATAAACATCACCGTGTTTTAACCCTTAACCTGAGAAATAAGTTAAATGAAACATTGAAGCAGATAGTACTTACAAACCCATATTTCTTTTCTATTTCAAATCCTTATTGGACAGTGTGGATCAAGATCAGACTGCACGTTCTGTGCAGTCTGATCTTGATCTACACTGTCCGCCAAAGGTCCCTCCGTATCGCTTAATAGCTTAGGCTTTAACGACCCCAGTGAACAAGATATTTAAAACTAATTCAGGAAAAGGATAAAATGCTCACTGTGTTTCTACGCTTTCGAAGACAAATCCAATCATTTGGTCCTCATTGAATTTTGCGGTTTGAAATAGCTTTCAGTATGGACGAGTCTAAAATTGTGTCATCTGGTACAGAGTTACAAAATTGCTTCGTCATTGTGAGGTCAGCTGAATCTAGATATGAGATATGGGCCATACTCGGGCAAAAGGAGGTTTAATGCAGCGCTGTGATGCATGATACAAAGCAAGTCATCACATGATTGTGGATCCATTAATCCACTTTGTACAACAACCTGAAACCTCAGGTAGAATGGTCCTCTGGCAAGCAGAGTTTTTTCTTAAAGCAAAAAGTCTCGACCGACATGTGTCAATACTTTTTGCAGGTGCACTAGGCCCCCTTTTTTCACAGGGCATGACTCAAACGTATTGTGTACAAAGGACATTTGATGATATATAAAGTACACTCTGTAGATAGGACAAAACCAGTATAAGTGCTGTCGTACCTGTCCTGTTGGTAAATAGATCTACAACCAGCAAAACCTCTAACCGACCACCTTTGTTTCCCTTGTAAATATAACTAGCTAATCGACAGGTGAATAAAATCAAATTGTGACATATATCTGGGCGTTAGCCATGGTACTGTAATAAAAAGATTCTCGATTTAGCCAACAGGAGGCATCTCTTTAAAAAAAATAAAAAAAAAAAGAAAACACATGGTTCACACCAAAACGGGTTTAAAAACAGACGCACAAAATACTGGAATTGTGTCAACAAAAAAAAATGAAAATCATTTTCTGCAGAAAGATATTAACCGATAGACGGAGCATGAAGTTTATAAACACATTTTTCAATTTTCAGTGTTCAGTGTATGATTGTTAACCCTTAATCTGATAAATAAACTAAACGAATGTTTCCGCACATTTGTAAAAACCCAAATATTGAGATGTCAAAGTCAATTTCACTGGACAGAAATACCGTATCGGACAGTGTAGATCAAAGATCAGACTGCAAGTTTTGTGCAGTCTGATCTTGATCGACACTGTCCGCAAAAGCGTCCTGGGTCGCGCTCATCAGCCTAAAGGTCAATTAGGTTCCTTTCAAAAGAACAAGTCAAGA
Organism: Tridacna gigas; assembly: GCA_945859785.2. Classification (NCBI taxonomy): domain Eukaryota; kingdom Metazoa; phylum Mollusca; class Bivalvia; order Cardiida; family Cardiidae; genus Tridacna; species Tridacna gigas. Next base: position 59,277,424 of record OX244040.2, on the reverse strand, counting down.
ATTCTTTTCAGACTTAGACTAAGGTATGCTTTTACACCGGTCAATTATTCTCCACAGAACCAAACTAGATAAACTCCTCCCTGGAAAGCTGATGCCAGAAAAAGTCTACGTGGAATTCTTAGGGTCATTGAAAGACGGGGTCTTCTCGTGACGGTTTAAGCCTTTATAACACAACACAGTTTTAACGTCCCTGTCCCTGGAGAGCTGATGTCAGAAAAAGTCTACGTGGAATTCTTAGGGTCATTGAATCACGGGGTCTTCTCGTGACGGTTTAAGCCTTTATAGCGCAACACATTTTTAACGTCCTTGTGCAAGAAGGCTTTAAAAATATTGTGGGAATACGGAAAAAAATACTGGTAAACAGCATTTTCCTCTTTTCCCATATTGCTCAGAGAGAAGTCTTGGCCAGACATGGCTTCGAAATAAGGCGTAATGTTTCAGAGCTTTGACCAAATGACGACACGTTATGTTTCTCCCATAGGTGTGCAACATAAGATAATTCGTTATGTCTCTATCACACTGAAAACAGGGTGGATATCGTTCGGCAAACCTCGGGTGATCCGTTGATCAAATCCCTCGGCTGTATTACAGTTGGTGATATGCACCTACACGGTACATTTTTTCGCCTGAAGTACACCGCTTTACCGTTCTTAAAAATTGTACGAACTCCAATTTTTAAAGGCTCCACTTAAAAAGAGAGATAAAAAAAACACGAGTCACAATTTTCTATCGGAATCTTTCTAAATACATTTCCGTTGACAAACAGTTTGTACATTCAGTTTTGAACGTGGTCTATCAATTCCTTTGACAGTTTCACCGACAGATTGATAGATGTGAATAACACCATCGTGGTTGTTGATGTGGTTACTCATTGTTTTTCAGGGCACCGACATGGTTAAAATCATGTGATTGGCAGCATCATTGGCAAACCTCGGGTGATCCGTTGATCAAGTACTTTTCTTCCCTGGAAATATACTGCTTTACCATTCTTTACTCATAATACTCCACTTAGAAAAAGAAAACACTAGTCAAAATTCTATCCAATTCTTCTAAATAGATTTCCATCGACGAATAGTTTGTAAATTCATTTTCTGATTTAGTCTATCAGTTCCGTACGTAGTTTTCAGCGACTGGTTACTTATTTGGCCTACCATAGCTGTTGTTGCCATTGCTAATCGATTTACATGACGCTATGTTTAAGATCATGTAACTGGCATTTTAAATGGATACCGACAAGGTTACATGTAGGTACGGAATAAGCCGAGTTGTACCTAGTCTGACAGCATTATGGAAACCTCCTCGATATGGACAAGGTTAGATGAAGTTACAGAATCGGCCGAGTTGTTAAGAATGTGTAGTTATATGTTATAATCGATATATCATGAGGTAGAGGGATAATCCCGGACTGTAATTTATGCAGAGACACAGGCAGGTTTATCGGATTATGATTGGGACTGGTGTGTGTTTTGGCGCCTTAGTATAATTATATTGGAGAAATTTTCAATAACTATATTTGATATTGCATAGTGTTTTACGTGTGGAGGTAACTCGGTGGTTTGGATTATTTTGATATATTTTGAAATAGATCTATTTAAAATTAATGTGACGGAAATGGCCTGGCATCTGACAAGTTTTCTCATTTTACCAAACGATAAAATTCTGGTCTTGACCAAACTGAAAGCATTTGCAGACGACCAAATGAATGTTTGTAAAATTATATATATATATCTAACAGAAAAGTCGGCAAATGCCGGCCCACCACAAGGTTTAGTAGCTGAACTGTGTTATTAAAACGTCACACGCCTTTCACTATTTTAAATTTAATAAACTGTATAAAAAAAAAACATGTTTCGGCTAATGCCTCATTAGTGGATATATATATATATATATATATATATATATATATATAATATAATATGTGTGTGTGTGGTAGAAGACACTATGAGAAATGGATAAAATGTAGGTTACTAGCATTTTCTCCTTTTCCCCTAATATTTTCTTCCTAAGGGAAGTTAAAATTTGGGATTCTGAGATGATTTTGCAGCTTCTTTTCGTTTGTTTGATCGCCGTTAGATTGTTGTATAAAAAGGAGAATTAATGCATTTGCAAAAAGTATCGATTCAGGTCAACCTGCACAGTCCTCGCAGAAACATGTTTGCTATAGGTCGATTTTCTGCATCTCCAAGGACCAGTCTGTATGAGAAATCAGCCGATTGTGAGACGAAATAGATTTTATGGATCCATAAATATGTGATGACTTTCTTGGTATAGTGCACCACGGGATGCTTTAAACCCCCTTTTGCCAGAGGATTGATCATATTGATATTAAATGGTATTTTTTACCACAAAGTAAAATGCACGTTCTGTGCAGTCCGATCATGATTCCATCCAGTTAATGGCGTTCGTATGTATTTGTGTATACAATTCCAAACAATTTGCTTGAATCCGAGCTGTTCAGTGAATCCGCCCTGCTTTGGTATGGAGGAATTATACTCAACCCTTTACCGACAGTGCCGCCTTTTAACGCCCGTAAGAAAGAAGCCTTTTAAAACATTGTGGGAAAAGGAGAAAATGCTGGTAACCAGCATTTTCTCCTTTTCCCGCAATGTTTTCTACCCTGTCAAAGAAAAACTGCACCATTTGATCCACACTGAAATTGTCGTCTGCAAATGCTTTGATTTTGGTCTAGACTAAAATGTTGTCGTTCGGTAAAGAGATAAACACCGCCACAGATAGACAATGTTTTCTGTCCTGCAGTTAATCACTTGACCTTTTAACAAACAATCCTCAATTTGACGACCCAGAGGAAGAAGGCTTTGGAAAACATTTTGGAAAAAGGAGAAAATGCTGTTAACATGCATTTTCTCCTTTTTCCAACAGTGTTTTCTTCCCTTTCAAAGAATTAAAAGGCGATACTCTGTTAAAAACATGCTTTTGAAAACATTATGGGAAAAGGAGAAATTGCTGATAACCAGCATTTTCTCCTTTTCCTACAATGTTTTGTACCCTATCAAAGACAGAAATCATCATTTGACCTACATTTAATTTGCCATCCGCAAATGCCTTCAATTTAGTCTCCTCTCCCTCCGTTGATTATTGTTTCGACGATAGTTATTTGGGAAAGCAGCCAGTGGCTTGGGAAGAATACAGTGCAAAGTATTGGTAACAGGGACTCCAGGAAAGCATAATTAGGTAAATTGGCCGCCGCGATATAACTGGAATCATGTTGAAAAAGACGTTAAACATTATAAAATCTATCTATCAATCAATCATTCAATCGATCAATCAATCAATCATTCAATCATTCAATCGACCAATCGATCGATCATTCAATCATTCAATCGATCAGTCGATCGATCAATCGTTCAATCAATCAATCAATCAATCAATCATTCGATCAAGCAAGCAAGCAATTCGGTCGAGTTCAAAATTTTACTGTGTGGTAAAGAGCTAAACAAAATAAATAAATAAATAAATAAATAAATAAATAAACGTAGGAAGGAGACAAATTGCTCGAAGAACTGGAGGAAAATTTGGTAAAGGGGAAAAGGTGTATTTTCAAACCGTAAAGTTTATAACATAGTATCTTTAAAAAGATCAATAATACGCGCACATAATTACACCTGGAGTTATGAATAATTGGGAGTAGTATGAAAATGACACTCGTGTTAAAACATGAAAATTTTGTCTAGTTTGTCTACGCCGCCCTTTTGTTCTACGGTATTCGCATACCAGAAGACGTTACGACAAAAAATTCAAAATGCCTCCTTTTTTTTGCGGGTTTCAGTAAATTCCTGCCCGCCCCCGGAAACAAATTTGCTGAAGAGGCAATTAAAAATTGTATTTCTTCATTTTTAAATATCGGGACACAACATGAATATGAACCATGCTCTGTGAAAAGGTGGCTTAATGCATCTGCAAAGAGTATCGACTCAGGTCAGCCTGCGAGGTCCGCGTAGGTAGACCTGGGTCGAAATGTTTTGCTGTTGGTCAATTCTCGGCATGTCAAAGGACCAGTTTAAGTCCTGATTCAGTCGGTTGTTAGACAAAATGGATTTTATGGATCCATAATTATACATGTATATGACATGCTCTGTGTGGTGCAGCACGGAGGTACATTAAATCCTCGTTAATGAGAACGCCGCTTGTTTTGGTACCCGGTAATTGAAGGGTTTTTTTTTTTTTTTTTTTGTTAGAACAAAACAAATGAGCCATGCTCTGGCAAAAGGGAGCTTAATGTATCTCCGTGAGGCATTATACCAAGCAAGTCGTCACATAATTATTGATCCCGATAAGCCACTTTTTGTCATAATCGACTTAATCATGACGTAGTGTGGTTCTTGGACATACAGAAAATTGACCAATAGCGAAAAGTTTCGGCCCAGGTCAGCCTGCGCGGATTGCGCAGGCTGACCTGGGTCGATACTTTTCGCAGATGCATTTAGCCCCTTTTTCACAAAGTATGGCTCAAATTATAATTGACTGCATGCAGTTACAAACTGGCGCAGTCCGCGCAGGCTGACCTGGTCGATACTTTTCGCAGATGCATTAAGCCCCCTTTTCACAAAGCTCAAATTATAATTGACTGCATGCAGCTACAAACTGGCGAAAGTAAATAGTGTGCATTTCTCCTCCTGTCCCGATGTTTTCTTTTTTTTTTTAAGGATTGGTCTGCCCGGCCGGTTATTTCGGCAATTAGCGTATCTGACTCGTGACTTGGTGGTTGCGAGTTCGATACCCGGTGTAGTTAAACTTTCCTTCGAGCGATTTTTCGCCTCTCACCTCTGTTGTATGTGCCAAAAGTAGTCAGTGACTTTTTAAAGAAAAGTTGTGTCAGTACTGGTGTGAGAAAGTCAGGAAACACATGCATAGGTGCGCGGACTGTCATGATATGACCTAAGCTGTTAAAACGGCGCTAATCTCCGATACAAACAAACAAACGAACAAGAATCGGTCTGCTCTAAGACCTTAATCAGTCCCAAAATCAAATCTTGGAATAAGGCAGGTTTCGATCAAAAGAAGCGGGTTTTGTTAGTGGTAAGCATTAACTTTTCACCAGACGATATAATTTCAAATTCGCACATATCGAAAACTAAATGTGCCTTAAATGATGGAATTTGTTGAAAACATTTTGGGAAAAGGAGAAAATGCTGGTTACCAGCATTTTCTCCTTTTCCCAAAATGTTTTCAAAGACCTTCCTCCTAAAGCCCGTGATTGTTTGGTAAGCGTTAAATTGATCAGAATGAGAACAATGTAATGTGTTCAGGTTTCATAGAATATAATTGATATTACGCCAGGTTTAAAACGGTAATTTTTTACCATGAAATGTAAACTAACTACGGCAGCACAGATGGACCGTGTAATTCATTTTCACCTCGTTTAATTGATTGATTGTATGGTGTTCAACGCCGTTTTCAACATTATTTCAGTTATATCACGGCGGCCAGTGCACCTATCCATGCTTTCCTGGAGTTTCTTCTACCAGTACTCAGCACAATATTCTTTCCAAGCCACTGGCTCCTTTCCCACACAACCATCGTCGAAACAATGGTCAGCGGTGAGAGAGGAATGAATCCTGTCGCGATGACTATCATCAATCCTCGGAAAGAAATTGGCCAAGCCGAGGATCGAACCAGCGACCTCCTGTTCTCAAGTCCTGTACGCTACCGACTGAGCTACCGGGGCTTGGCACACCTCGTTTAAACAATTTGCTTGAACTATGTTGTATAAAAGGGGGTTTGATACATCTGCAAAAAAAGTATCGACCCAGATCAGCCTGCACAGTCCTCGCAGGCCAACCTGGATCGAAATGTGTTTGCTATAGGTCGATTTTCTGCATGTCCAGGGATCAGTCTGTATGAGAATTTAGTCAATTGTGAGACGAAATAGATTTTATGGATCCATAAATATGTGATGATTTTCTTGGTATAGTGCACCACGGGATGCCTTAAACCCCCTTTTGTCAGAGGATTGCTGATATTGATATTAAATGGTATATTTTACCGCAAAGTATAAAATAGCTACGGAAGCACAGATGGACCATGTGTTTACCTTTTCACGTGGTTTTAACATTACACTTGTACTACTTCCTTCCCTCAAATTAATTTCCGCGAAGCATCTATCAAAGTTCATCGAGGTTATTATCTTGTTACAACGACACCATGACGCGATCCAAAGAGATAATCCTTTTGTTGCTATGACGTGGTCTGCCGTATAAATAAGGTGATTATCGGATTTCTACCACATAACATGGTTTATTCATCGCGCCTCATAACTCACAACCGTGGTTAATTGAACGATAAACCACAATGGTGAGAATATTATTTCGATTCTAACATGACCGAATCTTGTTCAAAGAAAAACAAGTTCATCGGTAGAATACAAAAGCGGATGCGGATTGCTTTGGAATTAACCCATGGCTATTCTAGAATGACGTCACTCTATACAGATGACGTCGATTTTACCACGCTTCCGTTGCACTGTGTTTATAGAGCCGAATTCACGTGTCATGTTAGAATTTTCCGGTTTTTACACAGTCATGTCCCCTCTATGCTTCCGTATCTGCTGTTTTCCCACAAAGTTTTCAGAGGACTTTTCCCCCAGGTCGTTGAAACTCGAGGCTTTGTGTGGAAGAGTTATTTGAGCGATTGTTTGTTGAATAGGGAAATGAAAGATATAGAATCAGATGAACAGAACGGAACATATTTTCTAGGTTACGTTTAACTTAACCGTTTATCTTTTAAAAAAAAAAGAAAGGATTATGTACTTAATAACGAGAACTTATGTACAAAACGTCACTTTTAAGGTATGAATACAAGTGAATCTTTCGGTTTCTCTACTTTATCGGGGGTCCTGCCTGACTTATTCAGATAGTATAGGACTCGTGAGATGGAGGGCCCGGTTTGGAGCCTCACCGGATGCACTGGGCTTTTCGTGGGAGTGTCCTTGGGCAATACACTTCAGTGCCCTATCCTAGTACCTGTGAAACCCAGGATATACATTAATAAGTGAGCTGTCGCCTTGATATGACTGGAATAATGTTGAAAACGGCGTAAAACACGATTCAATCAATTACTTTATCGATTGCTTTGCACAAAAGGTTATATCTTGTTCTTAAAATTGTTACAACTTTACCTGTTTCGAGCTTCTTCATCGAAACAGGAATCGAATATATTCCGCTTGAGCCATGCTCTGTGGAAAAGGGGGTTTAATGCATCTGCAAAAAGATCGACCCATGTCAGCCTGCGCGGTCCGCGCAATTCTTCGCTATTTGTAAATTTTCTGCGTGTCAATGGACCAGTAAACTGATTCAGTTGGTTGTTAAACAAAATGGATCAATAATTATGTAATGACTTGCTTTGTTTAATGGATCACGGAGAGGAATTAAATACCCTTTTGCCAGAGTACCTCTAATTTCTTTTGAATGAGCCATGCTCTTTGAATAGGGGGCTTGATGCATCTGCGAAAAGTATCGACCCAGGTCAGCCTGCGCAGTCCGCGCAGGCTTACCTGGGCCGAAACTTTTCGCTATTGGCCAATTTTCTGTATGTCAAAGGACCAGTCTACCTCATGATACAGTCGGTTGTTCGACGAAATGGATTTTATGGATCCATGATCAAGTAATGACATGCTTGTTATCTAGGATCATGGGAATGCATTAAGCCCCCTTTTCCCAGAGCATGACTTAGATATTGATTCTTCGCCATTTTTTTAGCAGTTAGATTGTCCATACATATATTACCTATTTTTTCTAGTTTTTTTTTTCCCCAATAATCGTTACGCAAATATGCTACTCACACCTTGATAGGGAACATTTAAATATTTCAAAACGGTTATGTCTCACAACAATACGGTATTGCATCAAAAACTTTTTTTGTTTTGTTTTTGTTTTTCATTAGTGTGACAATGCAACATATTGAAAAGACAATACCTGATACATGCAACACATTTTACCGGTATATCGGCTTAATCTAATATCGTGATCCCTGGCAAATTTTGAGTAGTGTGTTTAAGCCATGCTCTGTGAAAATTGGACTTAATGCATCTGCGAAAAGTTTGGGCCCAGGTCAGCCTGCGCGGACTGCGCAGGCTGACCTGGGCCGTAACTTTTCGCTGTTGGTGAATTTTCTGTACATCCAAGGGCCGGTCTATCTCATGATTAGATTGGTTGTTTAAAAAAAGTGGAAATTATGGATCCATAATTATGTGATGACTTGCTTGGCGTCATGTATCACGGGGATGCATTAAGCCCCCCTTTGCCAGAACATGGTTCATTTCAAAGTCATTTCCTGATTCAGCTTATTCCTAAGTTACATTTAATTAATCGACCACAAATGCTTCATATTTGGAGAAATCTATAAATTTTGTCGGTTGGTAAGGAATTAACCCTTAGGCTGCTAAGCGCGATTTACTGACCTTTTGCGGACAGTGTAGATCAAGCACAGAACGTGCAGTCTGATCTTAGATCTACACTGTCCGATGAGGAGACATTTTTCCTCCAAAAAATACTTTTGAAATCGGAAATTTTGGGTTTTTACGATGGGCTTGAAAGTTTCATTTCTTTTATTTAGCAGGATAAGGGTCATGATGCTGACATATAAATTTGAGCCGTGCTCTGTGAAAAGGGGGCTTACTGTGTCTGCGAAAAGTATCGACCCGGGTTAGCCTGCGCAGTCTGCTAATGGTCAATTTTTCTGTATGTCCCAAGGACCAGTCAACCTCATGATTCAGTCGGTTGTAAGACAAAATGGGCTTCAGAGATCCATGATCATGTGATGACTTAATTGGTATCGTGCATTAAGCCCTCTTTTGCCAGAGCATGGCTCATTCGTGTTCTTAGGAACAAGATTGTCGAATACGTCATTAAACCTGTCGGTGCTATTGGCGAAGACGGTCCGTATTCCCCAACCATTTTTAACCCTTTCAGCGCCATGGGCGAAAACAGGGACTTTTGCGGACGGCATAGATCAAGATCAGACTGCACAGAATGTGCGGTCTGATCCTTGATCTATGCCATCCGCTTGTTTGGTCAAGCCTATATGATAAAAATCTTCCGGAGACTCAGTGGATTCCATTTACAGCCATCAAAAGAGGCGGAGTTTGTTTATTTGGCGCCGAAAGAGTTAAGAACATTCTGACGTAAAGTTCGCGGACATAACGATATTTATAAAACTAACGCACTTCCGCAAAGTTTATTTTTAAGACTACTTTTGGGTATATCTTAAGAATTACATGTAAGAAATACGTAGTCTTATTCTCAAGAATGTTCTAAATTTGAAAGTAACACAACTTCTGAATGGCTAAACCAACTAGAAACCATTTGGTTTAGCCAATTTAGAAGGTGTGTTACTTTATCAATCCAGAATTAGACTAAAATATTCTTAGAAACGGTTGGTGAATATTGACCCAGTTTTTTTTTTTTTTTTTTTTTTTTTTGCTGCCGGTATAGATCAAGATCAGACTGTAAGGAACGTGCAGTTTGATCTTGGATCTATACCGTCCTCTTGTTAAGTCAGGTCCATAGGATAAAATTCTTTTATGGTTTTGGTGAATGTTTTTTTCGCTGTCCAAACAGGTCGAGTTAATATATGAGCCATGCTGTGGCAAGAGAGGGCTTAACGGTTCTCCGTGATGCATTATACAAAGCAAGATATCAAATAATTATTCATCTATAATACCCACGTTTTTAAACAACCAACTTAACCCTTTCCCAAACAAGCCCTGGTTTTCACGTGTCTGCAGTACAAGTCTTTTGAAAACACTGTGGGAAAAGGAGAAATTGCTCGTTACGAGCAAGTTCTCCTTTTCCCACAGTGTTTTCTACCCTTTTTGAGAACTTTCTACCATTTTCATCAAATTTAAAATTGTCGTCTGCAAGCTCTTCAATTTGAACCAGTCTTAAATTTATCGTTTGGGAAAGGGTTAATCATGAGGTAGAATGGTCCTTTGATACACAGAAAATACAGAAAATTGACCAATAGCGAAAAGTTTCCGTCCAGGTCAACCTGCGCGGACTGCGTAGGCTGACCTGGGTCAATACTTTTCGCACTTGCATTAAGCCCCTTTTCACAGAGCATGGCTCATATATTTTTCGCTGAAAGAGTTAAAGGCCCTATAGCGGCCAAAAAAAAGCAATACAGGTGTTAAAATGCATCCATTTAAAAGTATAGAACATACTGTGAAGATGACAGTCTGCTATTGTGGTCCTTCCAAGTGTTCATCTTTGGCAGAAAAATTAATTTTAAAATCAGGCAAAAAGTAAACAAAAGATAGAGTGACCTGGCAACTTTCAACGTAGTTTTGAAAATTCATTTTTCTGCCAGCGATTAACTCTTGTACCGACCGCAAAAATAACAGATTGTGATCTTCACGATAATTTCCATACTTTTAAATTATGTACATGTAATTGAAATCTAACTGCATTTTAAATAGCACCCACTTTGTTTACATTTGGCAGCCATTGCTACCGTAAGTTGTAACTGACAAACAACTACCACGATGTCATCTGAAAAAC